>CM076656.1:15295726-15488822 GCA_038496675.1 Rachycentron canadum | reverse complement strand
ATATATATATATAATATAGAATATATATGTATATGTGTATATGTTGCCAAGAGTTTTATGTGTGAATGTTGTGAACTGAATGCTCTGAATCACCTGTATGTTTATATTCAATTTTAAGATATTAAAAAAAAACAGTATTTGTCGTACAGGTCGTAGTGTTTCAAATATTACACTTTAAGCAAGTGTCAGACTCTCACAATGAAGCCGATACCGATTGAAACACACAAACTTAACCAAACCTGCTTTTGTGCGAACACGTGTGTGTATTTTCCGGGCCTCGTGTGATTTGCTGCGAAGTGAGAGGGCGCTTTTGAGGAAAGGTAACCTACGATCAAAAGTCACGTGACCAGGCGCTGCCTACCGCGGAGCCGCCTGACAGTCGCTCCCTGCAGGAGGTGGATGTGGACGGAGAGTTACAGGTGGAGCAGAGAGGAGATCCAAGCGGAGCCGAGGCGAGCAGCGGCGGGTGTGGGTGATCTCTGCCGTGGACGACTCCGACCCCCCTGGGGTAAGTCGGGCCTCACTTACACGGACATGTTGTGACTTAGTGACTTGTTAGTGTCGCAGGTTTGAGCTCCACTGGCGTTTTTTTCTGGTTGTGGGAATTGGATTGGCAGCCTGGGGGGAGGAGGGGGGCACAGACAGCGCTTTGTAACTTCTCTGTCTTATCTAAAGATTATAGGATATCCCAATCTAATAATAGCAGCCCAGAGCTAGTCTAAGCAGTAGTAGGATATGTCGGGCAAACACTTAACTGAATGTGTGGTTAAATCCTAAACAGGAAAACTTTCGACCACAAACCAAATTAGTTACTATATGCACAACCCCCCCCCCCTTTTTTTTTTTTTTGGCTGTGCAAAAATAAAAGGGGAACCTGTGGATTTTCTGACTTTCGCAGGCAAAAGTTCAGACGGTAAAGAAATAGAGCAGAAAAACAAACCAGCAACTTGTGAAAATGTGGCTTTGCCATATTTTATATTTTGTGTGCCATTTTGGAATTTATTGCATAATCGAGGCGAAAGACCTATAATATTTCTTCACTAAAAATTCAAAATGAATATGCTGGGTTTTTCCATTTAAGAGGTTTAATCGGAATTGTTTTTGGACTGAAAATGACACTCAAGTGTGTTGCATCAAAGCACGCGATACCTGTGTGTGTCTGGCTGAGGGAGCAGAAGATCGGTTCACCAAATGCTGTCATTGTACTTGTTGGAAATTGGACCGCGGGTCACCCTCAGTGGCTCAGTGCAGCTCAGTGAGTGTCGATGCACGGGTGCGCACACCACAAATGACACCCATGTACTTTGTGGTCTCACTGATTAACATTTATTTTTTTTGTGGTTAACTGCACACACACTTGACACCTTGACTTTGTCTGTCACATGATGGGCTCACATTGTCTTTTTAAGACTGCTGGCTGCTATTTATAGGATCTGATTTGATGGAACCACAAGGCTGTTATATGAGTGTGGGGGGAAAAAAAAGCATTCTAATGAACTTCCAGTTCTTACTTCCTCGTCGATGTTTTAAAGGAGCTCGAACATTTTGAATGCGGCATGTCTGCAGCCACTTCCGTGATTATCTTCTTATTTTTTCACCAACAGATTTGAAACAATTAGCTGATTCATTCGATAGTTGATCATCCAAAAAAAGAAGACGTTTTCTTGACCTTCAATTGATTGTTTCATTAAATGAATACACGTGGAAAATAATTGGTAGCCCTAATTTTAAATCTATAAAGATGAAATGAAATCAGTTCCTCTGGTTTTGATTTGAAATCCAAATTGAAGTCCTCGCCACAGTTTGTTTTCTTGGGTGCTGCTATCTGTCAGTGAAGTTGTCATACATTACTAGTAGAGCAGGCGGAGGTGTTCGTGTGCTCATATTTTCCTTTTGTGTCACACCTCCTGCTGGGACTTGTCTGGGTGAGTGTACATGTTTTTTTGTTACCACTGTGGGACCACACTCAGCAGAAACGCCACCTCATTTTTTTCCGTCATTTCTGAGGTCCTGGTTAAAGTTGGGTTAGACTCTCCACATTGAATGGGAGTCAATGCAATGTCCTAACAACCGTAGCTGTGAAAACCTTTGTGTTTGTGTGTTCAAGTGTGCATTTACACTCCACCACACTTGTTTCATCAATGACAAGTAATTTGTCAAAGCAGAGACAACCATCTTATTAAACAGGTTGCTGCATATTTATTCTGTTGTTTGCTTGTCGCCTTGAGTTGTGTTAAGGTCTTTGACTCTCAGTTGTCCATTAGTTTAATGATATATGCTGTAGCAGGCTTAAAAACTGTACACACAGCATGTTTTTGAAGTATTGTTGTCACCTAATTACAACTCTCCTGCACATCAAAACAAAAGGTGGTAGCCTACTGTCATTATGATAAAAGAATGGTTTGTTTTAAACCATCTAAACTTGCAAAAATATAACCCAGTGCTGAACTTGGGTGTGTTTTCCAATATATGTTTCACAACAGCATCTGTGTGACACAAGGACTGTCAAAGGTGAACACCCTCCCACAACCGGTTTCCTGTTTAGGCCCCTGTGATGGAATACTGTATCACAGCCAGCTCACCAGCCGGCCGGCCTGTGCACTGCTCAGCTTAGGTTTGACTGGCAGCCTGTCAGACAGGCAGGGAAACAGGCAACAAGCAGTCAACCAACCAGCCAGTGACTCAAGCGGCATCAAACCTGCAGATCAGTTATTTAGCCGCTCAAGTGAATCAGTTACAGCCGCAGGAGGCTTCTCCCATACAGTGCCGTGTAATGCAGTCATACAAATGAAGATGTACGCCGGAGCCTGTGCTAAAGCAGTCATGGCTGACTCCAGCTGTTCTCTGACTCTTCACACAGCTTTTTGGATTTGGATTTGTTATGACTCACTGTGATGACAACAGTCTGCTTGTCTGTGCACGTTTGGTTTGGGGTTTTACTTTGTACGCAGCATGCAGTTGTGGTGAGACTCCATCTCAGGGTATTGGAGATACCGTGGAGGCTCCTGAACAGGCTATAAATATCCTCATGCTTCAAGTGGTTGGAGTATCTGGAGATACTGCTGTAGGGCTTCTTCACTGTATTGTACTAGAACATGAGCAGCGTTTGAACCCACAGTTGTTCACATCCTTCTGCTTGATGAGTAGAAACCTACCGGCAGCCACTGTGCATTTCAGAAAGGGCTGTGTGGGAAATAGATACTCACATCTTACATCTGGATTTATAGATATGTAAAGAAACTATTTTAGTCACACTCTTGTTCTGTAGAAGTGCATCATTCCTGACACTGTGTGGTTGATGTATTTACATGCAACCAGCGCTTCAAATTTGAACGTTGACTGTCAAGAGAAGAGTTGTTTCTGGTGTTGTTCATTGCATGCAGATACTTCTATTATCCACAAACAGTGTCACTCATAAATATTAATGTATTTAATAAGGCACTTGTGTTAAGGTGCTGTATAGTCTTTCAAAGGGAGAATATCAAGTTTTATTGAGCTGTGTAACACAGGAGTGTGTTTAATAACTGATTCTTGAACAGGTTTTGCTGGCTTTACTGGAATCAGCATCGATCACTTATAAACAAAAACTGGATTTCACACCATCACATGTCTTTCTCAGTGAACCCTTTACCTCAGTGTAGAGAGTGTAGACACCTAATGTCATGGTGGTTTAATATTATCAGTAAAGCGTGAAAGAAAGAATGATTCATCCCAGAAGAAAGAACCAAGATTTAAGACGGCGAAGACGTGAAAATGTTTCACTTTACAAAAAGGTAATCACTAAAGAAACTGTTACACGTGTAACTGAAATCCAGAACCTGCTTTAAAATTTAGTGTGTCATTCTGGACTTTATTGCATAATTGAGGCTAAAGACCAACAGCAATAATTTACCAGAAATTCAAAATAAATTTGCTGGATTTAAACTGAATTGTTTTTTGACTGAAAATGTTACTCGAGTGTCTACAAATAGCTTCTTTAAAGCAGAGCTAATGAATATGTTTTTATTTTAGAAAAATTAACAACTGATCAAATGACTATGTGAATGTGAAAGTTTTTGATCGTAAATACAAACCCACAGACAATTATAACATATAAATGAATGAAAGTTTTAGCTTCTTTTAGCTGATTGTTTTGGTTTTGGTCTGACTGGCTAACTCTGCTGTTCCAGAGGTTCTAGCTCTGATAAACCCACTGTATGCTGTCTGTTGTGAGTGAGGACCGAAACAGACTGAAAACCTATATATTGGACTTGTTTTCTTCATATGGCCAGACATAGGACTTCAAATGAATAAATGAATGTTTCTCTTTGACTGCTGGATGTGTAAATAGGTGGTTTAAAAAATTCACCTTTTAGCTCAAGGTGGTTATATGCTAGTGTTGTGTTATCTAGTGTCCAAACTATCCCCATTGTGCCAAATACATTTTAAATTACTTGAAAGATGAGACTTTTTTTTTTTTTTTTTTACAGTTAAAATTCTCACACTATATGATTTTATATTCTTCGTCCAGTCAAATATAAACTTCCCAAGACTGAGAAAGAAATGTGTCATTAGGTGGACACATCAAGCACAATGGTCTGATTGTACAAGAAATCAGCTCTGTATGACTTATGGTTGGTAACTGTAAAAACCTCCACCCCCACTCCCTTTCCCAAACACACACACACACGCCCTGTCCACACATGCACATGTTAGTGTGCGAGTGTGACCCTGGATAAACAAAGGAAGAGCAAACAGGGACAACTGCTGCATGCTCTTCTGTTATTGTAGCCATACCTGCCTGTCTGCACTGTTTGGAAGTATCTGTCTGATACTGTGGAAAACAACCAGCAGTCTTTCCATCCAGTTGGAGAGCTCAACCTACAGCCCCTTCCCTGCTCGGCTCATAGCCTGGGGGGGGAGTATGCAACGGTGCTCTGACAACAGATGAGCAGTCCTATACGTGCAGCAGCTTGTCCTGCTGTGTCAAGTAACAACACGGAGGGAGCGTGGTAGTGTGTTGCAAACGCACTTCCAGAACTTCGGTTGTTCAGAGTCAAAGGGGAAGGAGCGTCAAGCTGCCTCTCGAGGAAATTTGGATGCTGTCATTTTGGTTTCTGTCGACAGGCAAGGACTCTGCAGTGTGTTTCAAAGGATGCGCCTCTATTGTGTTTTTTTCTTCTCTGCTCAGATATAATCAAAATAACAGGTGCAAAGCAGCTGTGTGGTGCTGTTACTTTGGAGCAATGTGCACCAATAAGAAAAGAGTATAGTTTTTACATTGTGAGGCTTAACATAAGTGTGCTTTGTGTGTTATTCAGAGAAAAAGTACCTTGATGAATTTTGAATGAGGCTACGCTGCTCAGTTTGTCAAAAACAGTAAGAAACTCACCAAAGAAGTGGTAAATATCAATTCAGCATGAATCCCAGGGTAGGGATGGGGTAATAAAAGCAGTGAATCACTGTGATCTGTATGCATGCCCAAACCTGAACTGATCCCCTCTGCTGCCTGAACCCCGCTGAGCCCAGAGGAAGCAGGTTCTTATCAGGCAGGGGGACAGGAAGACACTGAGAGTGGAGGAGGAAGAGAGGGTGGGGGTTGGTGGGCAGCATGGCACTCAGTTTTCACTTAATATCAGTTTACTCTGTGTTTGCTGTTACGACTTTTCACAGCTATAACTAAGTGATGCCTCACTTCTCTGATGGGGTTGTGCTTGTTTGTGTTTAACAAACAGTTTGTATCATTCACATAAGCAAAAAGCACAATGACACCATAAAATATATGGCATTATCCATTTCTTCAAAGTTTCTTGGTTTTGTCTTGCATTATTTTCACTAAATGTTGCTCCACTGAATTTACATATAAAAACTGTTTTACTCATAACAAGTACTAATTAACGGCTGTATACTGTCTTTTTGTGACTCTGATGGGAGTTTTCTTGCCTCAGGAAAAAACCTCATTAGGTCTAAGTTGCTTTTGCGCTGCATTATGGGAAGTGTAGGATCCAATACTTTTGGAGTTTCACCCATACAAAGGACTAAAAATGAAGATATCATAGCTTGACCACTGTTTCTACTCTGTCACAGAAAATAGCATCTTTATGTCTCTCAACAATTAACCATGAATGTTCAAAGGAAATGCAGAAAAAGTGGAAGGAAACGAGGTGATTGAGGGAAACCAGCTGCCATAACTGAATATTGTTTCTCTTTCATTCATTTCAGATATTGTCTTTTCTAGAAGTTGATAGGATGAATGTGATCTCCACCAGCATCCCTCACCAGTAGCCCAGCAGCATGGCTTCTGCTCCTTCTTCCAGAGAGAACATCAGCAGCTCATTAGCACTGCGCTGGAGGCTAACACCAACATAGACACACAACACGCTGCACTCCACGGGCCTGGTCGGTTATATATCTGTATGAACTGCTTTAAAAACATGTACAACACAACAGCTGGACTGAGAACTTGGACCATGATCTGTCTCTGATTGGTTGCTTTGGTGGCAGAGCTGGACTGTGCTGCTCTTCCACACTTAGACAAACCTGGACTCTGAGCCATGTCTCTTCCCTCAACTCTGAGCATTATCTGTGGATTGATGCTCCATGTTTCATTGAGTGCACTCAACACTCCCTACTGTGTCCCGCGAAACACTGTCCCTTATCAGAGTAAGTCACAAAATCTTACTGCATCAACACTTCATTGAGCCAATATGTTACAACATACTCTCACTGTGTTGTAGCAGTGTTCTGGGCTGGTCCAGCAAATACCACAATTTGTAACAGTTTAGAAGTTGAAATGAATTTATTAATCACAACGTGTTAACAAGTGCAACAGCTTTAGCTGCTTTCATTTTGTGCTGGTTTTGTGGTTCACATGTGTTAAATTTAAATGAATTACCATTTTGTTTTTGCTGTGCGAGCATTTTATTTGCACAGCCCTCTACAAGCAGCGCAGTGATGCAGATGTTCTCCTGTTTTAGATGAGCTGAAGTTGTTCAGAGAAGAGGGGATCTCCAACTACTCCACTATGTTGATAAGAGATGACATTGGAGTGCTGCTGCTGGGGGCGAGAGAGGCGATATATGCTCTGGACATCAGCAACATCTCAGTCAGGAAGGATATGGTAAGAAAATGTGAAAAAAGAAAGAAAGAAATCTGTTTAGAAAATGTGCAGAGTCTGACTGATCAGTGTTGTTCTGTTTGAAGCTGTTAGATATATTCCCAAATTTTTTTATTTTTAACGTGCAAATTCTATTTTGATCAGTGAAACAGCTCATTCATTTTTAATTACGGATTAAAAATGAAATTGTTGAATGAATTTTTAACTTTAAGATATTTTATTGCCATGATGAAACTCTTTCATTAAGTTATCATTAAAATGGGCTGCAGTCCCTAATCCTAGATTATATCAAGGGTCTCCAATGCCCCTTCCTTTGACTCCACATCTCAGGTTAGAGTTATGAGCAGTTCAACCAAAAAGTGATATTTTTTTACTCAATGTTTGTGATTTCAAGGTTTTTTGTCAGTAAATACAAACATTTGAGAAAATTATTGACAAATACATTCTATTTAACAGCAATAAATACTGCTTATCCCTTTCATCCCTTCATGGCCCCTCAGATTCACATCAGCCCCAAACCCCCAGGTTGATAACAACAGGCCTCAGCAGCCTCAGCTACCAGTAACTCTGATCCTTGTACTTGTATCTGTCACAAGGTGACAGTGAATACAGGTCTTGTTGAACTCTACAGTGGTTCTTTGAACCATAATTACAGTTAACAGTTAAAACCAAAAAACTGGCGTCCCAGCTCGCAGATACTCTCTTCAATAGTGCACTGACTGGTCTTGATGTTAGACAAACAATGAAATGTGTGAGTGTAACAGGCTGCAGCTCCTCTCGCTGACTGTTGCGACACCATTCCTGCGTGCTTTGACAAGACACTTTCCCTATGTTGATGCAGGTGTATTGGCGAGTCACAGAGGAGAAGCAGAGGGAGTGCACATACAAGGGAAAACATGCCGAGGTTTGTGTAACATCTATTAAAACAGCTCAGATAACGCTAACTTTTATTTCTGGAGCAAGGATACAGGGTTTAAGGTTGACTGTTGGCCACAAGCAGTTTACTCCCCCATACGCTTTATCTCTGTACATTTGTAAATCATTTATATGGGAGTGTTTTTTTTTTTTTTTTTTTTCACATCTATACACAGAATTCTCTTTGAAGTGCTTTGCTTACTGCTTCGTGCTTAAAGTCCAAATAAAGGCATGAGCAGAAAATGCTTGTGCGCATCCTTGACCTTTTGGTCACCAGCTCCACTCCAAGCAGCCTGTGCTGTCAGTGTATGTATGTGGCATGTTTATATTTTTTGCGGCTGAACTAACAAACCTGTGACCTTGGCATTCTCTCTGTTCGCTCTTGTTGCAGGTGGAATGCCGTAACTACATTCGAACTCTGCACACTGTGAATGACACTGCAATGTATGTGTGTGGCACGAATGCTTTTAGCCCCACCTGTGATTATCTGGTAAGTACAGAATATGGGGTTAGTTTAGAGCATTTTACAAACTGCTTCTGTGGAAAAGACCTCTGTTTATCAGCACCTGTTTTTTTTCTTTGAGCCACTGACCTAAGGTGCAAACATTTGTCCATTTCCCTTTTGCTTTGATGAAGGACTCACCATTTTGTTCAGTAGTTATGCTTCT
Source organism: Rachycentron canadum (assembly GCA_038496675.1). Lineage (NCBI taxonomy): Eukaryota > Metazoa > Chordata > Actinopteri > Carangiformes > Rachycentridae > Rachycentron > Rachycentron canadum. The sequence goes on along the minus strand of CM076656.1, from coordinate 15,480,143 downwards.
TTAAGGTCCATACAGGTAGTTTTCGTATATTTATGGGATAATGTGAGCAATATTCTGTATGAACAAATGCAATAAGAAGATCAAAAGCATTGCTTCTTACTGAAAACTTTCTGAATATAGTTTAATTTAACTAGTCTCATGTAATTTGATTTTGACGAAAAAAAATCTAGAAAACATCAGTTATTCTTTAAACTAGGCAGCAAAAATCTCAGTCAGTGTAAGGCTTTAAAATCAGTTTAAGCCAATCCCTTCATATATATCATCAGTGTTTGCTTTGTTGGGTTCGATTGTTCAACCATACACAGTAGCTCTTGAATGCAGTTTATTTTGGCACGAACTCAAATCTCAGAGGGCTGAACTCCCATGAAACTATCACCATGGAGAGTTGAATTGATCCTATGAAAAACCACAAGTCAATAATGCAAATTTGAAAATAAAAGCAGACCTGATGTTCATTTCTTCCGAAAGCCGGTTTCTTGCATCTGTAAAATACATTTCTGACAAACATGAAAAACAATGGTTGAGTCAAAGGCTGACAATGTTTTACAAACTTTTATCTTTTGTCTACTTTGGAAAATGTTGTGTAATAATGTCAATATATGCAACCTCTAATCAACTGAAATCTCAGTACAAAATAAAAATGACTCAGATGCTTTTCCCTCCTCCAACAATATTTTCTTTCCTCTCTCTCTTTATTTCTGACAGACATTTGCCAATGGACAGTTGAAGCTGCAGGGAAAGCATGAGGAGGGAAAGGGGAAATGTCCTTTTGATCCCTTTCAGAGATATTCCTCCCTCATGGTTGGTGAGTATCTGAGTCAGGTTTGCGATCCAAAGTGAACAAAGCACAGAATAATGCTGAGCGCTCAAAGTACACCAACAGAAAAGATGACTGATGCGATAAGTTTATGTACATTTGTCAGGCCACAAGACCCGGTTTATGTGTTTATGTTAAGTGTGACCTAGATTCTTTTACTGCTGCTACCTGATCATTCAACAGATGTGCTAACAGTTGGTTCAGTTCATTAGTTCATTGGCATATAAATGAGGTATTGTTCCAACTTAATATGAATAATTGATTTCCAGGAATTTTTCCTAACCCTTGTTCCTGTCCAACAGGAAATGACCTGTATTCTGCTACATCCATCAACTTCTTGGGCTCTGAGCCTGTGATTCTGCGCAGTTCAAACTTGGCTCTGCGCACTGAGTTTAAGAGCTCCTGGCTCAGTGGTGAGTTCCTGGCCATTTAAAGTTTTATGAGTTGATGTCTATGGTGTAGAGGAAACAGACTGCAGCAGCAGTAGCAATACTGAAGCATAATGCAGTGAATGATAAGTGTTGATATCTGACTTTTCTATTCTCATCTCAAGTACTTATTTCATGTTTTGTGGTTTCAGAGCCAAACTTTGTCTACATGGACTTTGTAGGTGAGAGTGTTGACAGTCCCGATGGTGATGATGATAAAGTGTACTTGTTCTTCAGTGAAAATGCCATGGAGTACGATTTCTACAGCAAAGTCGCAGTGTCACGAGTGGCCCGTGTCTGCAAGGTATAAAAAACATCCATCCATTTTCCATAGTAAAGGGGGAACACAGGTTGCTACTAAATCACAGGACTGACTACAGAGACAAACAACCACTCATTCTCACATACATGGTATAAAAGCATAGAGAATAAAAACTAATAATCTATCAAAGATCTTTGGGCTCTTCAGAGATCCCTGTCTAAGACTCATCAGTTTGTTGTGGTAAAAAGGAATATGTGCAAGTGACGAGTGCCCGTATCCCTGTGTTTAGGGGGATATGGGCGGACAACGGACGCTACAGAGGAAATGGACGTCGTTCCTGAAAGCTCGTCTGGATTGTTCCCTCCCTGAACCCAGCCTGCCCCCCATTGTCCAGGATGTCTTCCTGCTGAAGAATGAGGACTGGAGGAAGAGTGTCTTCTATGCTGTCTTCACCCCGCAGTCGTGAGTATTCAAATCCTGTGGTTTTATGGCTCTGGGTGGGTGTTGACATAGAGTAATCCAGGACGTACGCAGAACAGCCAGTTTGGAGGAACAACAAAGGTGTCTATATTCACACAATATTATTAGTGTTGAGCTTGTTTCATTGTATTGATTGTAATGTAAGGTATTTAGCAGTTAAACCTTTATTTTACTGATGAGTGATTTATTCATTCAATATTTAAAAAGTATTCTTCAGTCATATGAATAAAACTGGAATTTATGTTATATATGAATTAATAGAATATTTGTTTGGCTAAATGTATTTGATTTGGCATTCACAGGAGCCTGTCCCAGGTGTCAGCGGTGTGTGCATACAGCGTGTCTGCCATTAGAGATATTTTCAGTGAGGGAAAGTTTAAGACCCCTGTTGCTGTGGAGACATCCCATGTGAAGTGGGTGATGTACACTGGAGAAGTACCAGTCCCCAGACCGGGAGCGGTGAGTGTAAACCCAGAAATTACGCTGCATATTTAATCATACGAGCCAAATCTCCAAAACCCACAATTCTAAATGGAAGTTTTGTATTGCAGTGCATCAATGATGTGGCACGTAAAATGGGGATGAATCGCTCTCTGGACCTTCCTGACAAAACCCTACAGTTCATCAGAGACCGTCCCCTCATGGACGAGGCTGTTCATCCAGAGACAGGAGGGCCGCTGCTGGTCAAGAGAGGAGCTTTGCTGACTCGGATCGTAGTAGACAGGGTGCTGGCGCTGGATGGACAAAGATACGAAGTCATGTTCACTGGCACTGGTAAACTATTAGACAGCAAAATAGTTCAAGATTAAAGTAGAACAGAGCTGATGTTGAAATTATCTGATAATTTGCAACTTCCTTAACTTAGTTTTCTGTATGAATATTCTGGTTGATTAAACTTAAAGCTTCTGAAAATTTCAACAGTCCTCTGTAATATCAAATTTTCATGACCGAGGAAGCATCAATTAAAGTTAAAAGTTTCAGAAAAATATCGTAGCCTATTACTTTTTCAAGAGTTCAGGATAAAAGCTAATCTTCATTGGGCCTGTGTGAGTGTGGATTGATTGACATATAAGAAATATATGAGCCCACCCAATTCAAACCTGTGACAGGAGCAATGACAAAAACAAAAATGCATAAATCAATAAATAACCAAAATCACTTTATGTAGGAGCTCATTGTTCACAGTAGGAATCTGTATGTAAGAAGTTATATTAATGTATGTCCACTGAAAAGTTTAAGGACATCAGGAAGAATATGTTGAATGAGATGTAGTTGTTTTTCTATTGAGTTTACAATATATGGTATTCTATGTTTTATGCTGTATTTTGGTATGTTGTCAGTTCGCACAACGGCTAACTTGGCCAGGTCTCTCTTGTAAGATTTATTTTAATCTCAAGCTCCGGGACCTCCTGCTAAAGTAAAGTAAAAATAAAATGTTTTCAGGGCTTTAAAGTTGGATTATATAACTTATGCTAGAAATAATATATTCTTCCTCTCTCACATGAAAAGTAAAATCCATAAGAAGTCAAATGCAGACTTTTTCAATTCAGTGAACTCAGCAGTTTTATAGCTATAGCCTGATTTGGTCTGATCAAGCAGTTTATAGCAGCTGTTGTTAAGAGACCTTAGGTAGCTTTATTGCAGGTATAACAGACATTACTCAGGATTACACTCCTTACTTACAATAAGTTATAGCATTGTACATTATTCCATTATAGCCTTTTTTTTGGCTGCAGTGGCTGATGTCAGTCAGCAGCTTTCTCATCTACAGGCTGATTAAGACACATTGAACAGGTATAAATATTGACAGGGCACATCAAGGCTGTGATTTTGCTTAAAATATTGGTGTATAATGTTTTTTCTAATGTAAATACTAAATGTCATTGGTAATTATTGTCTCCTGATAGAAAATGGTTATGTTCAGAAGGCTGTCAACTACGCTGGAGAGATGTTCATAATTGAGGAGATTCAACTGTTCGAAAACCCAGAGCCTATCACCATCCTGCGCCTCTCATCGAGCAAGGTGACTCATAACAGGTCCAATGGTTCAGTGAAGTTTGACTCATCATCATCATCATCATCATCAGTACCTATTTACTGCTACTGTTATTTTACTTGGCAAATATTGCATAATAAGCTTAAGTCCAAATTTGAATATATTGTAATTTACAGGCTGATTAATTTGTGTGTGTGTGTGTGTCTGTCTGTCTGTCTGTCTGTCTGTCTGTCTGCACAAACACAGGGCCAGCTGTATGCAGGTTCAGTATTTGGTGCTGTGCAGATGCCTGTGAGTAACTGCAGCCGCTATGACACTTGTGTGGACTGCATCCTGGCCAGGGATCCTTACTGTGCCTGGGACTTCTCCACAGTGCTGTGCTCCTCGGTCCAGAGCTTACTCCCCTCATCAAACACTGCAATACAGAGTCTGAAGCAGGGAGACGTCTCACAGTGTCCTCAACTAGGTACATTCCTTTACAGTGCACTGTTTGCATGAATCACTTTATATGAAGTAGTGTTCCAGCGGTTGTATTTATCAGGAAACAGTGAGACCAACCTTGTGTTTGTATGTTTTCAGATCCAGTCACAGCTGTGGACTTAACCCTGGTCCCAGAGAACAACATCCAGCTGCCTTGCCAACTCCACTCCAACTTGGCACAGGTCTTGTGGCGCTTCTCTGACCAAACACTTCACTCCAACCACAAATACTACATCTACAGTGGAGGCCTCCTCATCTTGAGTGCCTCTGAATCAGATGCTGGCCTTTACACCTGTGACTCAGTGGAGCAGATAAATGGCAGAATGTACAATCAAACTATGGCGGTTTATCATTTACAGCTCTACTCTGGCCCAACAGTGGGGGACATCGCCACTCCTGGCAATGAGGTGGCAAATTCCTCAAACTCTATTCACACTGTGAACACAGCTGCTCCAGGGCCAGTGCCAAACCTGGATAATGAGGACCCGTTGTCCCCTGAGAATCAAAGCGAAACAAGCAGGGTGACTCGCTTAGAGGTGACTGTGGCTCTGCTATCGCTGGTTTGTTTTTCCCTGATGGGAGTCATATTTTGGATGTGGATTCGACGACACTGGGAATGTTTTAAGTTTGCACAGAGCTCCAGTGAAGGCGAGGGGAAAAGGCAGTCAGGTGAATACATGCACATCCAGAACAGAACTTCAGAGATAAAGCTCCTGGGGCCTGAGGCTGGGAGACCTTGCAGTGCCAATAATAATCACACTGCTGTTGACTTCAAAGGGAACGGGGAGCACCACTTCACACCTATGGCCAACATTTCAAGTCTGGATGGTCTGGGATACATAAATGATGAGTCAGAGATCTGACTCTGCTGAGGTATAGAATAGAATAGTCTGACGCCAACAAAACTGCAGTAATCATCTTTCTGTAGGTGCACTTCTAACAAGAGACAGTTCAAAGATTTTCACATTATAAATCCTTTTGATTTGTGCCGTCTCCTTTCCAGTCCCATACTATATCATTTTCGTACTCTAAATGGGCAGCTGATGTTCAGTGTAAAGACTTTCTCTAGTGGAATTTCACTCCAGGACATCTTTTAATACATGTATTTTTTTGTATAATATCAAATTGTGAATACACTTTGTGTAATATATTGTGTACAGCCAAGACCTTTTTTTTTTCAATTATTTGTTGCAATGAAGTTTTTACTTCATCTGAAAACACTTATCTCCAAAAAAGTCTTGTAAATATGATCAACAGCAGTGAACAAGTAGCAGACTTTGACCTCTAATTCTCAGCCACATTTCATTTTATGGATACAACTGTTTATTTAAGACAACATTCATCAGTCAGTGTGTACCATCAGCAAGCGGCTGTTAATGATTGATCACTTCCCTGTGTACTACTCATTTATTTCTTGGTTTATGTTAAAAAATGAACTGGAGACATACCTCTATATTTAAGTATTCAAATGCAATCAGGGGTGAAACTGAATATTATACCTCCATCTTCCTTAACACAAAAATAACATTATCTCACTCCAGTAAATGTTATATCCTCATTTAGAGTGTAGTGCAGCCAGGGTTGTTTTTGGGTACACAGTTATATATTAGATTCCACACATATCCTGTAGTCTTCCTTTGAAAAAGACTTCATTTGGATGTAGAAGTTTGGGTGTACACTTCTAGCAGGGGCAGTCAACTCAGAAAAACAATACAAATAGGAACAAGTGTCCCAACTTCGAAAAATGCAGTCCTTGTTCATAAGAAAATAAACTTTATTGGGAGTGTGACGAGCATGTAGCTGTCATTACCTTCTCTTTCACATGGTGCATTTGAAAGCGATGCTGCTGCAAAGTTTGACTGACGTGCGTCTTGTCTTCAAACAGATGCTCTTGTGGATTGTGTGGTGAAATACGTGCACCGTCTCCCAGTTATTGCAGGCCTGTTTGTTTCTGAAGAAGACTGTCACCAAAGTAAATTACAGGAATGCTGCCTAAATCTGCTCTGTGGTTTTTACACTCATTGACAACAGCTCAGAGCCACCTCCATGTTCCATCACAAACAAGCACTGTAGATATGAAAGAGGGTCTCTGCTTCTTTCAGTGCTGCAGTGTAACACAGTTGTCATGAACTGAATTGAGATTACATATTGATCTTATCAGGTAACATAAAATATTACCAGCAGTTTTTTCAAGCTTAGCATAGGCATATTCACACTAGGGAATGAAGAGCTATATGCTAATGAATGTTTTCGATATACTGAGTTGTTTTTAAGTTTCAGAAAGCACTGTCTTAGATTTTTTTTTTTTTTTTTTTTTTTTAAGCTCTCACTCCTCCTTTTTCTTCCAAGATTTAATGAGGTTTCTCCTCTTACTTTTATTTCTGGCTGTCTCACTGAGTTCTCCTACGATGCTCACAGGCTTTTTTTAACCCACACTCGGTTTCTTTGAACATTTCTGAATAAATCAATATGACAACAGCATCTCTACCAGGGTGAGAGATTCTACACTGAGGATGTGGAATACAGCAAAAATGGCCCCAATAAGGACAAGCTCCAGGCCAGTGGGTGACAGTTTTTAATCTCAGCACTGTTGTTGTTCCCATATGTTTTAACTTAAGTGACTCAAGTAGGGCAGTTAATCAAAATATAACCTAAATTGCATTCTGAGCAGGTGCAATAGCCAAATCACAGGAGCTGCAATTTTTTGATTAAGTTAAAATATGTCACAACATTGTTGTACATTATTAGCACTGTAAGTGTTGTTGTGCTACAAAGGTTGTTTGGTTCAAGATCTGGCAAAAATAACATTTTTCATATTTCTTTTTCAGTGTGAATGGTATGCAAACAGACATTCAAGAATCACAATATAATCTTTTTTTTTAGATATCATACAGCCCTTGAATCTAGCCTTTAAATCACTGTGTTGTCAGACTGGCTGTGCTAACATTGGTAAATACTCAACTTTATAGTTAAGTGGACTCCAGTTTGTAAATGGTTACAACTCAGACCTAACTTTACCATTATAATTTCAACACACTGAACTGGGACAGATGGACACAGAGTAAGAATATTTATTGTTGCAATATTTAAAGGTTATTTCAACATGTGTTTGTCACTTATCAAATAACAGAAAAATCAAAATACTGAATTTGGCATTTGGCCATGAAGGACACTTCTGTAGCAAGAAAAAGAAATTTTCAAACTATGAGACAGGCACCCTTTTCTTCCAGTTGGTGCTTGTACCTCAAACAGGCTTTGATTGGATCTTTGAGGCAAACTAAAACTGAGCTATTATATTATCTGCATTAAAAAAGCCACATTCATTGATTTGTCAGATCTTCGCTTTGAATTTTGTCGGAATGACAATGTGAAATCAGCCCATTTCCAGTATCAGACAACACTTAAACAGACTGAGTACATTTGCATGCAAGATTTTCACCTTGTTTTTTTGTTTTTTTGAGAGATATTTGAGTCTGTTTATATTGGTTACATGAGGTCAAAATATTTGGGGGGAAAAAAAATCTAATTTAATCCTACACCCATAAAAAATGACATGCAAACCCACTGCAGCCACTAAACACAAAAATTCAGTCTATCAGGGCAAAATTGAAAGCGTCTGGAACAGTAACAACAGCTGATAAGGTGCGTTCACTGCAGGGCGCCGGCCACTAAAAAGCAAACAGTGCAGTTTTGGAAATACAGAGACTGAGGGAAGGTACAACACATCAAACTTGGGTGTGACTTTTTTCTTTATCAAAATAATGGAAAGAGACAAGTGTTTTGGCACATCAGTACCAGGTGAGGATTACGCTCCAACAAATGTTTCCACATGTTGCTTCACTGAAGCACAAAGAAAAATAGGCAGCATTTGTTAAGGCGACAGTCAAGCAATTTTTCCGCATGCAAAATCTGCACGTAATAGTAAGGCGCATCTCATGAAATCACAGCCAAAGCATGGAGGCAAGCATGGAGTTATCAAGCACAACAAATCAAACCTAAACTGCAGTTTTTGTCAGAGTAGTAGACACAAAAGAATTCCACCAGATAAAAATCATGCTGTTGCCTATTTTCTCTTGCAAAAGGGAAACCAAAACTCCAGCATACTACAATGTCTATAATGCAACTGTGGTATAACACATACAACAATCTTATGATAAATGTCCATAAGGCACACACCATTCACATACCACTATCAGGAAACTGTTCACGCTCCATTTTTTTTCAAATTGCATATTTGCAAGGCAGTTAACCTTTTCTAAGCAAATTTCTTTTGAGCATAAAACTTAAAATCTCATTCACTTCAATAAACCATATGTAAACGCAATTGAAATGGAATGGTATATTTTGACGATATCCCTCTAGAAGAAATGTAGGGTTTGTTGTCAAAACAATATATAGCAATCCTGTCATTCAAAAAAAATATGACTACACATTTAGTCATGTAAGGATGAAATGATTTGGCACATTCAAGTGCTTTCTTATGCACCTCAAAAATGGCCAGCCATCTGTCTCCATCTAGAGGTGGCACCTTGCTATCACCAGTGACTGTTGTCGGGATAGCTTGGCACGGCAGCCGGGTACTGGGGCAAGCTTGGGCCTTGTGCCGTCTGAGCAACAGCATTGAACCCTGCTTCCCTCACTGGTGCACTCTTCCACATCCCAGTGCTCCACTCTTCCTGAGCCCGCGCCAAACTCCCACCACCGCCACGGTACATTCTGTGCACCTGCCATGGGCAAAGAAGGAGGGAAAAATCCTTTCAAGGTGTGTTTGTCCTTTCTCAAGCGTCTGTTTGGGCTTTGTGAGCATGAGGGGCAAAAACTACATTCAAGAGTGCGTGCATTTCTATGGGCATGTGTTTACTCACCTTAATGAGCACCAGTGCCATTAAAGCAGTCACCAAAGTGAAGAGCAGAGCTGTGATAAGCATCACTATAGCGGAGCCCACATTTTTGTTGAAAAACATCACTGTCGCAATCCAGCCGCTTTAACGTGTTGGTGAGAGTCAGATGGAGTAGTATGGGTTAGTGCATCATTCAGAATGAAATTAGCAAAGTGGATTTAATATAAATGCAATCAAAAATTTCTAATGAGTCATTAAGCAGTGAGGAAACATATGCCATGTCACACAGCATAATGGTAATCAGTGTAACTTTATCTTATTGTGACACATTGTCCCATGAGTGAACAGTGTTTTAACAAACAGGTACTCATTATTTGCCTCGAATATTGCTCAGTTGGAGGAAGAGTGTAGTTATTAACAACTATATTGTGTGTGTGTTGTGGGTCTCTGAAAAAGGCCAATGTAGCATTTTGACTCTGGAAAACTTGTGTAAACACATTTAAGTGTTAAGTTTGCTCAAAATCTTCAACGCCTCAACGTTAAAAGCTGAACCTGTGTATTTTTTTGCAACTGAGAAACGTCTTCTTTCTTTACAACATAAGAATTCAAATTAAAATTTAAAAAAGAACCGATTGTTGAAATCAATTAACTACTGTAAAGAATGCCTCATCTAGCCTTAAAGTTGTGGCCATAACATTTTATCCCACGTTTACATTCAGCATCAAGAGGTCGATGCCACAGCAAACTGGGCCAATAGCCAAACAGACATTTGGCTATTAATAGTAATCTAAACGGAAAAAACAAACAGATAAAAAAATTTAGATGGTGTATGAGTACCCAATATGATTATTATTTTAACAACCACACTATGTGTTAACCTAATTGTTGTATTCTAGCGTTTCATCCAATTTAGTATCATAATTTAAACAGATATGTCTGATGGGAAGCACTTTTTTTCCCTGACTGCATTGAGTATTTCACAGAAGCTCTAATGAACTGGCAGACAACGTGTGCACAGTCTTCAAAGCTGGTTTTGAATTCAACTCACCATGTTCCCCAGCCAGAGATGCCTATAGTCTGAATTAGGGCCAAGACACACTGAAGGAAGAAGATGAAGAAGAAGGCCATGAAGTTGAACGAGCTATCGGCCCTATGAACATGAAAGGAAAAAAATGAAGAAAAAAACAATAACAAAGAGAATACAAAAGGATGATACAATAGAAAACACATAAAGTGAATGTTGCCCTATTTTATTGCAATGTTGCGTCCTCCTATAGGTTGTCAACATGTGGGTTAAACTGGCAACAAACTCACAATAAAACATGATACATGCAACAACGCACAATGGTGCATGTTCAAATCATGAAATGACAAGCTCCTCATAAACAGAACAATAATTTCAGACTCACATCAAGAGTTCAATATTTTCTCTAGTGTTAATAGTATTGATCCGGTGATCTATTTATCTTGATTTTTCTCGGACGAACTCTGGACCCACAGACCACTGACTTACTTCATCCTTCTTTCAGTTTGACTTGGTTTCACTTCTACTTTGTGATCAGTTTTAGATGCATATCTGTCCTGCACCACTTCCTTCTCAAAAACAGCTGACTTTTACATGGCCTGGAATAAAACATTATTTCTGTAAAAATACTACTATTCACACCCGCACAGCAGATATACTAACAGATTTTTTATCAAACACTGTTGATAAAATTAGTAAAACTTTTTTACTGAATTACTGCTGAATTCTACTGAATTTTAATGTCAATTACTAAACCACCAACCAACTTTTATTTCGATGCAGTTAGCTTGAGTACACTATAATATTGTAACAAGTTCTTAACCAATTGGGACCATACAGTTGAATAAGTTACATGATGATGAATTAAATTTTCCCATCACAAGAAAAAAACAATAAATTGCAAATATATCACGCTAAAAATTTTCATGTCAACATCTTTAAATAAAAGGAGGGGACATTTCAGAAATTTACCAGATGACTAACCTGAAAGCTTTGTAGAGTGGTCTGAACCAGCATGTGTAACTACAGGGGCTGAAGAGGATGAGCCAGAGCAGGGAGAAGCCAAAGTTTGTAGCATCTCCACCGCCAGCCCACCAAGCAATACATGCAATCACATTTAGGCACAGTGTACCTGAATACACTGCAGAGGAGAGAGGACAAGGAGATGTTGGGAGACAAGAGGAGGAGAAGAAGTGCATAGTATTTTTTAGATAACTTTACCATAGTGGAAGATAGCTCATTAACAAACACAAAGTTATAAAATGTATGTATGCATATAAAATACCTACTCATCCACAGTGTGTAAACTCTGCGCACTAATTGCTGGTGGGGTGTGGGGATTTCCTCTTCAATGTTCTGGTAAAAGCATGGCTTTATTCGCAAAAACTGAGGCAGGGGTGGGAAGTTATTGGCTCGCTCTGAAACAGAGAGAGAGGAGATTTAATACTTATATCTTACCATTTTACATTTTAATTTTAATTTTAAAAAAAAAAGACAGGCAGGCAGGCAGATAGACATATATAGATAGATTTTAAGTGACAAACCTGCCATTTTGTAATCCCAGGTCTCCCCTGGAAAATAGGAATATACAGATCTCGAAATCAGCAGTTTACACTCACACAGGCAAGAAAACTTTTACCAATTCGCATGTCTTTTTTTAACCATGATATTATACTCATTACTTGCTCCAGTTTAGTTGTTATTGCTTAATTTTCTTTTGAACTATACGCATGGGAAGTTATGCTAACTTTGTGTGTAATATTACACAGTAGATAGCAGCTAGAGCGTGTTGTTGGGCAGCTCCGATGTGAGCAAAGATTAGCTTAGTGTCACTTTATCTAACACCGAGGCTTCATTTGACTGACTGTTTAACGGTTGACACGAAGTAAATGGACTCTTGCGATTAACAAGTCCACAAAAAGCATAACGTAGATAAACCGACATTATTAGGATAACGTTTACCTCTTCACGTTTCCGTCGACAATTGCAGGGGTTTAGGACTCATTCGGGATGCGCTTTTCCGACGCCACTGCGGCTGCGCTGCACCGTTGCTCTTGTAGTTCCAAACTGTTTACGTTCAACATGCTCGGGCGCCCGAAGAACTACAAGTCCCAGGATTCATGTTAGCAGTAAACGGCGGACGCGTGATTTCAACATGACACACTGTTCGTGTGAATCCCACCCATGCAATTACAGCCTTAGATAAGTCCCCGATCTGTGAACAGTTTAGGGACAGGCCGTGGTCGTTTTAGAGAGGAGAGGCGGAGCCCTTTTTGAACTTATTCAAGATAGAAGTTTCATTTTCGTCGACGTTTGACAACTTTCTGAGTGATATCAACAAAACAGTTGGTGGAGAGAATAGGCGACAGATGTTTATCTCTCGAAAAAAAATATATGTGAGCAATATATATATTTGATATGCACTGGGGATATCATGCAATATGCCTAACTCATGATAATTGTCGCTGAATAAACAAATATCCAGAGAGCACTGGCCTCATCGACCGGACTTAAGTCCAACTCCTTTCTTTCGTTTTATTGTCCCACAACATGGCAACCCCGACTACTGAAAGTCAAATAGCGCAGCCAATCACAAAGCCCGAAACATCAGCCAGAGGGCGTGCCCTGTGAGACACGTCTGACATCTTTCAGCTTTTAGCACAGGATGTGCTGGGCGGGGTGGATCGTACGTTTATAAAAACAGATACCAGACACATTAGATTAATTTAGTTTACACGATTTAATTTGTGTTGTAAACAACTCAGATGCCACACAAAATGTGAAGCTCTGCTGTCACTGCAAGTATTCAAAAGTACTCTGCGGTACACGAAGCGTCGAGCAAAGTGCGACGCGGGACTTTAAATCAAACGCCTCTAGTGGTGGTCAGTAATTTAACACTGACCAATCAGCGAAGGTTATTGAAGCAGGCGACACACTCCCGCCAATTCCGACTGAGGAGCGCGAGGCAGGCAGCGGGGTAAACTAAGGGAGTATGTGGGAGACACGGAAAGACAATGCGTAATGTTTTATTGAAATAAATTAGAAATACATGTCGTTTAAATAGCAGCACAGCGTCTGGTTTGTTATCGGGGGCTTTCTCGGGTGTTTATCCGAACCGTGCCTTTGTTTTGAAGTTGTTTTGCCCGAGAATACCACAAACCAGAGGAGCCCCGGGTGACTGGTTGGGATGTTGGCGGCGGAAAACCCATCTGTGGACGGACATTTGGCAGCATCGACTCCCCGCAGAAGAGGTAATACCAATGCCATGTCTAAAAGGTTTACAAATGCTCCCTAACAACCTGCCAAAAACGTTCACTATTATTATAATGCGGACGTTGTGGAGTCTGTTCTAATTGGCGAGAACATACTTGTGAAAACGTAGTTCAGAGATAAATGAGTCAGCTTCTCATCGCTCAGTTATGAAAAGTCAATGTTTCCCGACGAGGTTTACACACGTTTACTATTGTCACCGTTATGAGACAAACGTTAACTGATTTAAGGAGCAACTCGGCCGCTAACATTTCAACGTTAAAGTTGTCTGAGTAACTAAGCTAATACCTGGCTGCAGTTTGGGGGGGGGGGTCAGTTTAGTTTATGGTCTGGCTTCATAGACTTAACTGTTATGGTCCGATTATGAAGCTCGGGCGAGGTTTATTAGGGGTAGAGATACGGTTATGTTCAGGTTAAGGTAAAGGAAAACACACATCGACTGAGAAACCTACTTCGACACAACACCGGCAATGCTAACTGCTATGTCGGGAAGCGTAAACGTCAGCTGAACAATAACGTCACGTTGAAGTAAGTCAGGGCTCAACATGCCTGTGCTTTCTGTCCACAAGTGTGATGAATTGTCGTTAAAAGTGCGAAAACCCGTGGCAAACTCTGCTGCTTGCTCGGTTGCAAGCCCACAGCTCTGCCCGCTGTGCTTAGCAGGGTTGCTAGCTTTGTTGGGTTAGCATACAAGCTAGTCCTGGTAGCACCCCGTGAGGTGGTTAACGTTAGCACCAAACATGAAAGCCGGTTTCATAGGTGAACCTCTGCTGCTGTTGCTCCTTTGTCGTCGTCTTCCACACACCCAGTCTCTTGTGGTGGTGAAATATAACGTTATAACACTTCGCCGTGGTAGTGCGACGATTACAGTGAGTTGGTATGATCAGGCAGGCAGCCCCCGCCTGACAGCCCTTAAGGTGCGTGCCCTGCGGACTCGTCTGGGCCTGCTGCACCGACTTACACACCGGTTGGCGGGAGAACAAACCAAACACAAGCATAACATTCATTGTAATACTGCAACAGCTGGCCTACATTGCAGACTATTGTGACATTTAATGCAACATCTTGAGAAACAGAAGTCCCAGGACAGTTTTGCCCAGTTTCTCATTAATACAGACTGATGTGGATTTTAGGATGCACTGTACAGTGCAATGGCATGTGGTTATTACAGTAGTAAACTAACGCTACGCACAAACAAAAAGGCTGACCGAGTGGAGGTGTCAATATGGTAAAGCGTGTGATCGGCCCCGAGGTTGGTGTGGTTATTTAGACTAAAAGCTTTATTCATTATTGTTGTTTTAAGTTAGCACTACTTTATCAATTGTAACAAACAGCTTGTCAGTCAGCCATTAAGTTCACCATTTGTCAAAATTGTCATTGATTGATCTTTCACCAAATTCAGCCCTAGTTAATTATTTCAGACTTTATATATTTTGTGACGTATTGACTTTAAATATTATTTTCTGATGTGTCTGATGTATGCTTTTGTTCTTTTCAGGCATGGATTGTAAGTCAAGTAACAATGCCAACAAGAAACTTATACAAGGTAATTAAAATGCAACTTTTATTTTTCAAAGTTTTGGACAATATTTTTCATTCTTGATTACTCCCCATTTTCATGTATTTCTAATTAAACCACATTCTGTTTGGTATTGTATAAACATAGTAACATAAGCTCAAATTATTGAATTATATTATCCTTTAATATATAAACAATATTTTATAATGTGGACAGAACAACTGAAAAGGTTACTCAGTGGTGTTTAATTTTTTTCCTTTTTACTCTGCCTGCAGCTCGTCTCCCATTTAAACGCCTGAACCCTGAACCTAAAGAGAACCAGCCACCTAAACGCCCCTGTGCACATTCCTGTCCTGAACCTTCAGACGGGGAGAATGATTCCTTTTCACTCCCAGTGCACAACGGACCACCCTTGGTTAATGGCAGAGGGCCCCTTGATGGCTTCCTGAGCCGAAGGCGCCCTGCAGCTTCAGATGAGAACACAGTTATAGATCTGACCGAGGACAAAACTTTGTCTCCTGCAAAGTGCCTTGTTTCACCTGCATCTGCCCTTCCCTGCGTCTCAACAAAAGATAAGCATCAGGGCAAAGACAAAACTGCCTCTTCTGAGAAATCCATCGACATTGATCACTCTCCTAAAACACACACTTTAGACTGTGTAGAAGTAAATGATGACGAAGTAGAAGAGATGGAGGATCAAGATGGGAATCAGACAGCATCTATCTCGCAGCTTGATACATCACAGGATTCTGACAGTGAACCAGAGGAGCAGAATGAGTCAGGAAACGTTTCCAGTTTGGGAAATAAGTCCGTGCTGTCGGCTTCATCAGTCAGCTCCATGTCTGAAAGTTCACCAGAGAAGTCCAAGACTGACGACCCTACACCCGCTACTACACCTACAGTATGCACATCTCCCTTTACTCGCTTTTTGTGTGATCCCATTTGTGTTTGTGTAAAATTAGCCAGTGTACTGTCACACAAAATTAATTCATTTGTAGTTCTCAGAATTTGTTTGGTAATGCATCACACAGAACACATCATTTCAAAGTACTTCATTGTAATTCAAGTGAAGGTTTTTGCACAATAATCTGGTACTAGTCAGAAATATTGATAAACATTTGATTTCTACTTTTGAGTTTTTAACAGCCTGTTCGCTATGAAAGATACACGGCAACAGTTCTTTCTGAATCTTTCCTCCATGGTTTATCACACTAGGTGTCTGCTATATTGCCAATCAAACATCTGTTAATTCAGACAAATACATATCGCTTTGAAGATGTCTGCAAGCTCATATAGCTCAGATCTATTGCAGCTATTTCTTTACAGGAACATTTAAATTTTCTCACATTTATAATGGTAATTAAAATGTCAAATGATTATCACATTTGTTTTCCTGTTTCATAGGAGCCAAAGACAACCCCCAAGACACCAGCAGATCAGAAAAATATCAAAAGACGCTCATTGAAGGTTTGACTTCTAGTTTTTAGCTTAAAGATAAGGCTTCAAACACAACCTGATTTATTGTGTGTTGTATTTCTTGTTATTTTAGAAAATCTGACTGAACTTTTGCAATTGTAGAATTTACAAGAACAAGAGGAGAGGCTTCGTTTGCGACAAGAGAAGGAACGGCAGAGGGAAGAGGCTAAAGCTGCAAAAGAGAAAAAGAAAGAAGAGGCTCGCAAACTAAAGGAGGAACGAGAAAGGGAAAAACGGGAGAAAAAGGAAAAAGATGAGCGGGAGAAACGAGAGAAAAAAGAGAAGGAAGAGAAAGAAAAGGCAGAGAGATTAAAAGCAAAGGAAGAGCTACGGAAATCCAAGCTCGAGTGAGTAATGCTAGGTTCTTGTTGTTTAGGTTAGGTTTACACCTTTGACATGTTTTCAGTTCCACGTGTCTGATTTGCACTCAACTAGTTCAACACAGCTATTGATTTATTTTTTTTGTGTTCAAAATGTCTTCTCAGGGCCAAGCTTGAAGAAAAACGGAAGAAAGAAGAGGAGAAGCGAATAAAGGAAGAAGAGAAACGGTTGAAAGAAGAAAAAGATGTAAGTTGATAAGTTAAGGTAGAGTAATAGTAGGTAAGCAGAAAATTGCCTAATGTTTTTTTTTTTTAAAAAGTTTAGATCACCAAAAACTAAAAAGCCATGTAAATGTAATAGAAAACATGCCTGTTTCAATTTTTGAGAAATTGGTTAATCAACTGCTTTCTTATTGAAGACTTACAAACCCTCTGTCTATACAAAGGCAGCGTTGGAACAAACATGTTACCACCTCTGCATTATTAGGCAGTACTGTACAACAGCAAGATAATGAGCCAAAACATATAGATGATCAGTGTCCAGTCTTAAACCCCATGGACCAGGTTGGGATGAACTGGACAAAAAGTGAAATCAAAGCAAACTATAAGTGCAAAACATTTGTTGGAACATCTTATACATTGGTGGGACAAACCTTCTGAACAATATTTCATCTCTGTTGTAGAAAGAACATCGTAAATGTGTTTGGCTGCTAAATGAGTCAAAAATTTAGATAAAATTTAGGGTTTAAGGTTCCATGTTTCTGTGTCTTTTGAATATTTATCTAATTGTTCTATGCTTTAATAAGTACACTAACATTAGACTGTGCAATTCAGTAAAACAAGTCGACAACTGAGGTGTTCTCCCATTTTTGCTGAATTATGTGTATCTGTTTACAGCGTCTCAAAGCTGAGAAAGCAGAAATTACACGGTTTCTACAGAAACCTAAGATCCAGCAGGTACCAAAGGTTAGTAGGTCTTACTCTTCATAACACCAAAATGTTGGATTTGTTTCACTTGTGCAGGTGGTTTGAGCCTCCTATAAATGTGTTTTGTTCATAACTACAGTGGAGTTATTGGAACCATGTTGTTGCCTAAAGCAATTGTCCCATCCCAACTTTTAGGGAATGATCTCCATTATCACCTGAAAGGATACAATGAGTACTTGAGTTGCAGTACACACTCTTGACAGTGTGTTTGTATTTTTATGTGGATGAAAATTTTGAGAATGGAGGAAGACCCCTATTTTTATAGTGTACTAGGCCTATAACAGTCAGCTTCATTAATAAGTGCAAATGATATGCAACGTGTTTTTGTTTTTTTTTCCTTTGCCATTTTAGACACTTGCAGCTGCATGTGGGAAGTTTGCCCCATTCGAGATAAAAGAAAACATGTCTCTGGCACCACTGTGTCGTGTTCAGTGTGAGGACTCTGTTTTGGAGGAACTTGATCGGTGTTTGTTGAACCCTGCCATTAACCTGGATGGACTGAAAGACTGGATTGGGCAAAAGCCCCGCCAGTCAGGACCCACCAAACCCAGACAGAGGAACTCACTCAGGTGAGACTGGAATTAGTGATTATCCTGATCTACAGTCATTGCACATTAATAACCGGTACTTTTATTACTTTAATAATATACTATAATAAGCTTTTGTAATGCTTTAATAAAACTAAAATGGTTTCAGATACATTTTCCTCTATCTTTATGGTTAATAATTCATTCCTCTCTATCTCACCATGTGTATTATTTCAATTTTCTCAGCGAGTGTATAACAGTGGAGGGGCCTAAACCAGATGGTGTGCCAGACCGGAAACGTTATGGACCCATGAAGCTTTTGCAGTTCCATGAGAACTACCGTCCAGCGTACTGGGGTACCTGGAGTAAGAAGAGTTCACACATCTCTCCTCGTTTCCCCCTCAGACGGGACAAGGTAAAACTATTTTTGCAAAAGCATCTTAATGAGATCTCAGCAATATTACAGATTTAATAGTAGGTGAATTGTATTATATTAGCACATGCACATTAAATGTAACACAGGTCTGTATTGACCGTCACTTGTAAGAGTTAAGCTTAGATTCATTATTTGCACTTGATACAAGGGTTGTATTTCCATAGTTTAGACACTTAGAGCTGATGTCTGTCACCACAGGATTTGTTGGATTATGATGTGGACAGTGATGAAGAATGGGAGGAAGAGGAGCCAGGAGAGTCCTTGTCACACAGCGAAGGGGTAAGTTTCATTGGAGGATGGATAAGTTTGGGTGTTCCTTGATGTGATTCCTCTGATGTAATTGTCATAAACATCTCTCAGTTCAGCAATTAAAAAAAAAATAAAATAAATAAAAAAAATTCAAAAACATGCGAAAATATTTATAATTTTAAAGGCTTAATAATTGTTTTATTTAGATGCATGAATAGATGAAAAGATGCATAAAGGTTTGAAATGAGCACAACCTAAAAAAGGCCACATCTGACTTTTTGCTTAAGTTGAAATTTATCAGAATCTGTATCACGCCAAGTAAGTACAGTGGTTGAATGAACTTAATATCTGAATAACCAAAGTGTATCATTAAATATTACTGGAATGTCTTTTCTGAATGTATTGACAGTGTGAAAGGAATATGATTAAATTGTTTCTCTGAACGTGAGCAAGCACTAAAGCACACGCTTATAATTGATCTTATGTTTTCACAACATGAGATGATGATTGTACATTTTAACAGACTTAAACCATTGATCATTTTCAGGAAGATGAAGAGGAAGGAGGTGAAGATGACGATGATGACGACGATGGCTTCTTTGTTCCTCATGGCTACCTTTCAGATGATGAGGGGGCACTGGAAGAGGAGGTATGAAGGGAGCTATAATATTCTCTCTGTAATTTGAATTGCATATCTTTGGAGTTTCCTGTTTCAGAATTCTTCCTATTTGCACCACTATTAATACAAATGTAATCTCACAGGAGGGTGGGGACTTGGAAAAGCAGAAATTGCGCCAGAAGCTGAAAGCAAGGGAGTGGGATGAGTTGATGTCCACCAAGAAGAAGATGAAGGTGCTGGAGCCAGTGGTGAGGGGCTGCATCTGGGAGGGAGAAGGACCTGGCTTGGATCTCCTCCAGCCTTTTGCAATGTGTCTGGTCGAGCCTTTACCCAAGGCAGACACCAGCCTCAGTCCAGAGGAGCGGTCAAAGAAGGGTCAGAAAGAAGCACAATGTAAGTGTGACTCGTGATTCATTTAGATGCAGACACTAGACCCAAATAATGAACGGCTTCTAGGTTGTCTAGTTTGTAATTTACTTTTGTTGCCCCTGTATATCCCCAGAAGCAATTTTATCATTATTATGCATTTGTTTTAACCATTTTGCCTGACGTTCTGTATATGATGGTGCTGTTTTGCAAGTGAAGTATAAAACCTAATGCTAATTTTTTCATGTTGTGTAAAATTAATTCTCTGGTTTGTGTAAAAATCTTCTCAAAATGTGTTTTTGTGGCCTGCCAGTATGTTATATTTGAATATTTGACATTGGCCTTGGCGGATGATTGTGTGATTTAAAAGTTAATATTGATTTGTTTTAAACACTATCTAATATAATTTCTCCCACAGTACTTGGTCAGCTGCTACCTCTGCTGCACGGGAATCTCAATAGCAGCAAAGTGATCATCACTGAGTTTCAGGAGTTTTGCCGTCAGCAGACCTCATCGTCATCATCACCTCCTGAACTGTCCAGCCCTCAGAGCCCAGCAGAAAACATCCCTACCAGGTGAAAACAATATTTGGTGATTCACAAAATTAGATCAAATAATACTGTATTAATATCCTCATCATAATTTTACCCTTCATTACTGAGTAAAGTAGCTGTATCTCCTAAAACAGTTCAATAAGCAGTCAATTCAGTTTATTTTTCCCTCTTACTTTTATCAGAATACAGCTGAAGCGCCTCATAAAGAACAATGCTGTTTATGAGAAGCGCTCAACCTACAGACGCTGCTGCTGGTATGTGCACACAGAAGTCCTGTCCAGTTATGGTCAGGAAGATCTCCCAGTGCCCTGCCAGTGGACCTACCTCACCACAGGTGCTCGAGAAGAGTCCCGGGAAGAACCACAGGCAGCCACAGGCTCTCAGGGAAACTCTCCCACTACACCTCAGACCTCCTCCACAACATCTTCATCCTCCAACAAGAGGAAGAGTGCAGGCAGCATGTCAATCACCAAGTTCATGAAGAAATGCACTGATCCTGAGCAGGTAGAGAAAGACCCTTAAACAGATCGTTTCTTCATTCACTGCAACATTTTAGCATCATCTTATCATTAAAAAAAAAAAAGATTTTCACAAGTTTATTGTAGCTTATTACCATCTTAGACAGTCTTATTGTCTCTGTCCTTGCCAGACAGAAGCAATGGAGGCAGATGGATTTCAAGCTGACACTGAGGATGATGATGATGAAGACTGTGTCATCATCTCCACACAAAGTGGTGAGTTTCATGAGAAGAATAAAAAGTTGGGGTCAACTTTTAATGATTTTTCCAAGATTCAGACCACTTGGTATTTTGTAACATTGTGTTTTGTTTTTTTTTTTTTAATTGTATGACCAAGTACATGTTGCTAAAGAAAGGATGATGATATGATTATCACTTAGACCAGCTCTGGTGATGGAATAGGACATTAGGACTCAACATTAACAACTACAGCCACTTGCATATAATGGTTCTATAGACATATTCTCTTATTGCACATATGTCATTGCTGGTGAAGTTTAATTTGAAGTTAAACATTTTAGGAAATGTGCTTATTGACCTTCCTTCTGTGAGTTGAACTGGCATTATGCTTCTACAAAAATGCATGTAAACACCTGAGGATCTATATAGAGAGAGGTGTTGTAGGTTCCTTAGGAGCAGACATACACACTCCCCAGATCTGAATGTGCTGTGCAGATCTGTGCATCATTTACATTGACTGGATAATCAAATTCCTATTGGGAATTGGGTTCAGAACAACCTCCCTGACGTTTGTCTTGTCACTCATAGCTGGAGCTGGGAGGCAATTGCCTAACTTAGCATGAAGACTAGCCAAGGGTAGACTACTACCCTGACACAAGCACATGCACTTCACCAATGTGAAGTCAAATTTCTTAACATGGCTCATTCATTAACAAATGCCCGCAAAGTGGTTCTATCAACCAAGCTTGATAGAATTTATATTCTCATAATTTAAATAAACCATTACATTTTACTTTCTAGGTTCGACCAGAGAAAACTCCAGCGAGGGAGACGTCCTCATGGAAGTCACCTCCTCCAACAAAGCAGCTCTCCCCGTGGCTAGTGCTGCTCCAACACTTGCCACCGCCTGAGGACAGGATAGACCGTCTCCCCAACCAAGCTACTCCTGTTTCCTCATAAATTTCTTCTCCTTCCTGAACTCTACTGTGTCCAAGACAGAATAAAGTCTTCATGCAAGTGATGCACCACACCCACGTACAGGAAACTCACAACGGTCGACACCTGCTTAGTTCCCTCTCACCTAATATTTTTAAAGTCAGAAACCATTTTTCCAGTAAAGTGTAATTGTGCATAAAGTATGTGAATCTGGCTTGATCTGAGAGGGCAGCATTGTCCAATGTTCACTAACTATAAGTCTGATTTTTTTTTTTTTTTTTTTGTATTGAAGTTTCGGTCAGACTTATGTGGAAAGTGAACGTCTTTCAGGCACTGCTTTAGCTACAGCAGATTGGGTTTAACAGAGGGAGGAAGAGCAGAATAGAAATGCCTAAATTTCATGGGAAGAAGCATCCAAAACATCAAGAACAACATTTACAGTTTTAAATTGTTGAATTCATGATGTGGATTTCTTGTGCTCTAAATGTAAATAGTTTACCAGAAAGTAGAGTTGGAAAAATTAGAGGCCAAGAGTTCATCAGTACATTTCCCTTTGATTTCCAAGGGTGCATTTATTCTGCAATTTCTAATTCTGACAACTTACTGGTGTAGTTGCTAGATCTGTACTTGTACAGTTAGGTCCAGTGTCACAGTTTTATAAATATGTATTTTGT
Organism: Rachycentron canadum; assembly: GCA_038496675.1. NCBI lineage: Eukaryota > Metazoa > Chordata > Actinopteri > Carangiformes > Rachycentridae > Rachycentron > Rachycentron canadum. The sequence goes on along the minus strand of CM076656.1, from coordinate 15,457,184 downwards.
GTATTTCAAGAATACTTGAACAGGATAAATTCATTAAACATGAATAAAAGTACTGCACTTTTATCTTCTGTTCATTCCCCTTCATCTGGGTGCCTGGGTACTGTTACACTATCACCAATCACACAGGCTAACATTTCTAATCAGGATCTGATGAAGTGGCTATAGTAGTTAATATGGTTAAGAATAGAGGCTGTTCAGCAATGACTCGACTCACTCAACAGTGGATTTTTTTTTTTTTTTTATCTGTAAAACTAAGTCACCAAATGAAGTCCACATTTGGTAGAGATATCTTGATCAACACTTACAGCTTGAATCTGTGTCTAAATCATTTAAAATCTGTCCATTGCAATTTTGCTAACACTTTATTTTACAGGTAATATCCTTTTAATTTTGGAAAGCATGTGTTTAAATTAAGATGTCTTTAAGATTTAAGACAAATTTCACATCTTTACATCCACTGCTAATGCAGTCTCATGGTTAGATAGCAGTTGTTTGTAAATACCAGGTTGCAAATTTCTATCCCAAGAAATTCAGGAAAAAATAAACCAAGGTGGGGATCTGCAATTATTTCCATCTATAGTAAAACTGACAACTGCTGACAAGGTTGTCCTCAAGGGTTTCTGGATTTTGCTGCCACCTGCTGGGCCAGCTACACTGAAATGTTCACATGATGAAGGTGCCACCATCAACATTCATGGTGGATATGATGAGACACCCACAAAACCCTCACCTACTTAATTTGGCATTTTAGGTCTTTGTTTATGTTCAATAAAGTTTTTTAGGGAATTCCTCCTGTGTTAAATAATGTCCAGTCATGTCACTTGAAGATAAACACAGACTTGCCTCATAATTGTTTATTAAACAAAAGTTATGATGCAGAGCAAGCAATTTTTTTTTAATTACAGGCAGGTTAAAAAGCAACAGAACTAAGAACATCTGGAGAAATCACATCTGCTCACTAATTAGGTCACAATGCTGACAACACTTGAACCCTATTGAATACCTATGGAGTGCAGCAATGTTGCTTGTGGCTGACAGCTTTACAAATGCACAGTATCAAATTCTGCATGAAACTGATACTTAACATCAGCTTGTTTAACACACAGCCGTTACAAGTTCTTTTTGGTGTGCAACTGATGATACAGGTTTGAGATCTTGCAGGGGGGCGACACACAGACACACGCACACACACACACACACACCTTTCACTTGGATGTATTAAATGAGTGGTGAGAGGTAGGTTGTTGTAGTCATAACCAACCACAGGCAGGAGAAGCTAATAATTAGCTTTTACACAGTTGCCTGATATATATTCTCATACAGCAAAGCCACCACTCAAACAATTGTATTAACCCATTTCTAGGGAAAAAAAAATGGATCTGAAACATTTACCATTAATGCCAGCGCAAGTTGGATACATGAAATTTCTGCCATGAACTTCTACAATGAAATCATTAATCACTTAAGTGTAAGTAGCTGTAATTTCGCATTTTGTGCTGTACATACTTAGTGTTTTATAGAGTTTTAAATAAAAAATATTTTGGTATTAGAGTTGACAGTACTTGGCTAACAGTCTAATAAAACTCAATACATGGGAACCATATCTGTAAATATTTGCCCCAGTTTTGGACCAAGTCAAAACTATCTCGAAAGATTTGATTCATGATCTGGGCTTGTGCTCGTTACATTTAAGGTTATGATTATCGGAGAAACCACAAAAGCCTGTTTGTTGTACAACACTAAGGAGTGCAAGGTCACTGCAGAGCAGAGGACAAACAAGTATGTTTATGGTAACGGAGCCAGACTTGCATCAAAATTAAAACAATCGGATGACCGATAAAACTAAGTTAACCTTGAACATGGCCAAACAAATCTTGAAATGCCTTACGTCTTCAGTAAAGTCAATGCACTCACATCCAGCAGCTTTTGAAAATCAATCAAGCTACTAGGTGCTTAGATACTAGATAAAATTCAACAACAGTATCTAACCAACTTCACTTGTCTTCACTATTGATTTTATTCTATGTGACTGTACAGTCAGGTGTACACTTTATTCTTCTTGTTAATTTTGTATAAGCAAGATGGACTGTTTACTTTAAAAAAGGAGGTGGTGACGACACAGTTAAAACAAGGTCTCTCAACATGCCACATGAAGTATACCTGGCTGATTGGCTGAAGGGTAGAGCACAGAGGACTGCGGAGTCTGTTTACAACACAGCATGTACATTCAAGATGCATCACAAAACACATGCTTTCTTCTTAAATCTGTTCAAAGTGCTTCTTTCAACAGGATGTTGCTGAGACAGACTGCGAGATGACACGATCCCCACAGCGAAGACGGAGGGGTATGCTCAGCAGAACAAGCGCATTAGGGTGACGTTGCCCCCTAGTCTATCGCTGCTAATGACTGAAGTTAGCATTTGTAAAAACACTCATCACTAGTTGTTTGTAAAGAGCGATTTCAACCCTTAAGTGCCAGGGTGGAATGTAGCAGGGAGAGTTCAGGGACAGTACGTCTGCTCAGTTCAGGGTCTGAATGGTTTCCAGCAACTCTGGTTTGAGAACAGTGGGGCTCTTTCCACCTGCAGCCGCAATATCTGCCTGCACAGCTGCATCCCAGGCAAAGGTGAGCAGAGCTGCAGGGACCTAGGAAAAAACAAATACCTTAATATTAACTGACTGGAGGAAACTACAAACACAAAAATAAATTTAAGAAATTACATTTATTTATTGGGACTGAATTGTATATCTGGCATTATATACACCAAAACCAACAATATATTTAACAAATGCAGTAGCTGATGAATAGACATTCAGTGATCTAGTATGTATAGCAGTAGGCCATTTTACAGTATGTGGCATTGAGTCAAAATAATCTATGTCCATGTACATGACAAAAAAAATTAAGGAACATGTAAGTGTACAACAGTGTGGTTCACTGAGGTGTTTTAGTTGTAGTAGTAGTACTTCACAATTTGTTTTGGTTATTTCATTGTTTACAGTAGCAAAATAAAGAATATCAAAAACCTTAAATGATTTATACATTACAAATAATTGAAAAAGGCCAAGTTAATGAGATGTCTGGTTACAACTCACCAAGTTACGCTCTGCAAGAGCGACGTCTTCAGCCTCCTCTAGTTTTTGACCTCCAGGAGCAATGAGCTCAAAGGGCTGCCACCCGTCCACCAGCGACTCCCGTACGAACCCAAACAACACAGGCAGCCGGTCCCATGCATAAAAGGTCCCTAAGGTCACAAATCAAATCTACTGACTAATGGCCACTTGTATGGGGGATATCAACAAACCAATTTTTCATAGTTTTTTGAAAATGACAAAATCTTTGTTGAATAATTTTGATTTGAACGGGGTTCTTACCTTGTAATAGGTTTCCATCAGGCAATCTGATCCTGAGCAGGGTGTAGTTGTATTTCCTTCTCTCCCTCTGCTCCTCTTTCTCCCTCATGGCTTTTGTGCGCAGCATTGCATTCTTCTCCACCAAATCACTCCTGAGAAGATACACACAAGACACACTGGTTGTTGAGTGCAAGATCTCTTAAGATTCCCCTAATGGACCACAGTAAAGGGTGTATGTAAGGCATAATTTGGTATTTTTTGCACGCAAGTATTGATTTATTTTCAAATTGTAACTTAATCTATTTATTAGTGTCATTCAATAGATGTAATCCCTACAATTTAGACCGGAGCATCTATTATCAAGGAGACTGTACCTCTGCTGCTGTTCCTTCTTGAGCTCTTCTGCTGTCAGATTGTAAAACTCAGGTGGCAGCTCAAAGCGCTGGGCGTTGGGAGACGGTCTGAAAACTTGAGGCTGTCTGTCTAGCTGAGCTCTGACTGGCTCTCCTCTCTGAAGACGATCCCTCCTCTCCTTCATCAGCTCCAGGGCGTCGGGACTCTGCTCTGGTAACACTAGAAACTCCTCTTCCTCCTCTGCTCTCCAGGAAAGGTGAGCACAAGTGAAAAGATGTCATAACTGTTGATGAAGACTTGTGTTTGCCAGGATGACTTTTCTTTGTCATGTTGACTGTGATATATCAGTGAAGAACCAGTGGCTAGTGCACAGAAAACAGCCTTTTAATATTTAACAAAAGCATCAATTTCTTTTACTTCACCTTGACCCTCCACAGGAAACATAACACTTGTGAAGCCCAGTGCCTGAAGGAACTCTCTACTGCCCTCCACAGAACGTACTTTCTCCTGAATTAAAACAAAAGGAGAAATCAACTTTCTTGATTCCTAGTGAAATTTCTTCCTTATTTTTCTCCTTGATTGAATTCCATAAAACCAGAGACTCTAGTTCTTACACACCTGAAACACTTTGTTGCTGAGTTTGATTTTTCTGTATTTTTCCTCTGTGGGACACTTACATATATTTTCCACATACCTGTTGACAAAACAATGAAAAGACTTGAAAAAAAAAATCTTTATTTATTAATTTAATGAAGAGATTTAACTCTGAGGCAATTTAAAAAGCTCAAAATGGAAGTCTTGTTGAAGAAAATTTTTCATTGTTAAGACTCACTGCCACATGTCTTACTTGCTTATGATATCCACAGCAGCCTTCACTTTGTCTTTGTCTTTGTTAAATGTGTGGATCATCATAACAGAAGCCTCGACTGCATCCTCCTCAAATCTCTGGCAGTGAAAACAGAGTACGACTTTTAACAATGGTGCTAGATTTCATTTAATCTCACTGAAATCACAGTATTATGCCGCAAGCACATTACAGTTCAAACTAAAACAAGACTTACCATTAAAATGGCCTCTTTAATGTGTACTTCCCTCTCACTCTTAGTTAAAGTAGCTCCAGTTAATGGACAGATGAAATACACACCTAATACTGAGAGGCAGGCTGGATCTTTCACTGGTACACTGGATTCCTGGAAAAAAATCACTGATATTATCTGACTAAATACAAGTCACTGTAGGAAAAAAAAATTAGTGGTGTCACTTCAGAAATCCTGATTTAACCTAACAAACTAGTCTTATACTTACCTCTGCTGTAGCTGCCCTTTCTTTTTCAGCCAGCGCAGCTGCCTCTGCCTCCAGTTCCCTTTTAACTACAAGCAAATACAGGAGGTCGTGTAATTAGGTCTTTTCTAGTATATTTAGTCTAATTAACAATATTAAAGTGAATCGTGATTCTTTTGTCAAACTTATATCTTGCAGAAAAAAAGAAGATGGCCACAGATTAGTGAAATCACTCTCAAACTATAAACTGGAATTTATACCTATAAACACATTCAATATCACACATCCATATTCACTTTACATTGATTTCTATCTAAACATCTCAAACAAACAACACAGAACAAAAGTGACGACTGCTACATGGTTAAAGCCTGCAGCAAAGTGGAAAACTAAGTGTGGCCTGCTCACATGTGCACTTATTGAAACTTTTAGTACCAGGGATGCACCAGGGTGATGTTTTAAGACAGTGTCAGTAATCCAAGTTATCCTCAATGTGCAAAGACTTATGATAATATGTATTTTCTACAAAGCATATTTAACAATCCCGGCCCGAGGCCTCATACCACAGCTGAATGCAATGTTTTAAACATAGCAGCATTACTCAGAGCATGAATTTCGTTTCCAGACGGCACCCAGAGTGATTCACTGCCAACAGTCGCGACTGCATGTCTCACCCTGGGTCCTGATGGCGTCTTGAGAGGTGTGGACCCTCGGCCGCGACTGCTGTTCAATCCTGGCCAGAGCTGCGGCTCCAGCCCTCTGTGCCCCTTCACTGGGAGCATGGCGGCTGTGCTTGGCACTGGTGCTGCTCTGCAACACCTCAGGCTTGGTACTGTGGAGTTATGAACACAGAAAAGCGGAGTGAAGCTAAACCTGACTGTGTCACTGATACAAGCAAGCCCGTTAGCTATTAAACGGAAAAACCCTGGGTGGTTTAGCCAACATAAGCGGGAAGGTTTTTTTTTTTTTTTTTAATGTTACTTAAACCTTTGGCCAAATAATCTTGTTCAGGGATTAGCTGCTCTGAAATTAGATGGACGCCTCCCACTGTGCTGAGTATTATGTAATTATTAGCCTAATGTCAGACACGATGGACGTTAGCTCTCATACAGTGAAAAGCACTAATCAACACTGCTCCAATTAGCTTTACGACTCCTATACAGCGACCCAGGAATCATTTACACCCAGCAGTGAGCTACAGGCTAACTTATTTTTGCACCGCCTTAGTCAGTTAGCTTTGAGGCTAGCTGTCGTTAGCGCTATAGAAAAGTTTGTCATTTGCCTGGTATCCTCTGTTAGCTTCTTCCCGGGTCCCGCCGATTTAAATTTAATGTCTTTCTTAATGTCATCAAAAAACTTCTTCATTTCCTTGAGCTATCGGTGAAAATATAGCCGTGGAGACAGCGCACCTAGCTAACCTTAGCTGGGAGGAAGACCAAAACATAAGTGTTTCTGCGGACTGAGAAACTGCTTCCGCCTCAAAAACAGTCGTTTCGCCGCCGTGTGGCCGAGTCGAGCACTGAACAATAACATGTTGCAGCACGTGGATGTATTATATGTCACCTACTATCTAAAAGTGTGGACCAAAGTTAGGCATCTCGTAAAATGTATCATAAAATTCAGGCACTCACACCTAAATACTATTTATAATGGAATAAACTCCATAATCCACTGGCAAAAACATTTTTTCGACTCAATTCTTCTCCTCCAAGCTTCCTGATTTCCTTCTTTAATGCATCTTGTTCTAGACATTAGTAGTAGTACACTTTTGGCAGTGAAGAATTACCACTGACTCATAATCCTGAAGGATGTTTGTTTATTTAGCTTTATTGCCCTCTAACCCTCTGTTAGCTGGTATCCATGTGACCATTAACTGCAATAAAACATTTTTATCTGAGGAAGATGCAGTAAATGGTGGAATATAAACAAAAGCTTTCATGTAGCTTATACTACGCATGCTTTGCCTTGTAATAGTCACTGCCCTCCTAGTATTTTCCACCAAGGCACAAAATATTATTTATCATAGTTGTGTGATGGACTGTGAGTGTTAGTGTGAGTAGCTGCCCAAACATGTTGAAATCATATTTATTCAAAACTAATACATGGTCATTATTTTTTCAGGCTGTTTGTGAAATGTAGTTTGCTATCGTTGCTATCGTTTTGTGAAACTGTGAAACAAGTGCATCCTGATAAACTAATATTCAAAGACCTCCTACAACTGAGCTCAATTATAAAATAAATTATTTGGTGTTTCCTTGCTGGTACACAATTTATTCATGTCAGTGCATTTCTGCAATAGTGGAATTGAGTTATAGAGTAGGGTCCAGGAACCACCCCAAGAACAACTGGGGGTTCCCAGCAAAAAGGGGAATCATTTATTGTCACTATAATTCCATCCATACCTAACACATGAATATATTTATTACCTTGTGTATACCCCCCAAGGGCTGCACATCAAATTGTTACTTACAATAGTTTTATTTATTATCATTTGCCATATTCAAAACATACAGTTGAATAAAATAGTGCTTCATACAGTCCAAGGTGCGACAGCAAACACACATTCAGCATATGCAGTGCAACCATACTACATGCTCACTGTGCAAACATGTTTACATACTCAGTGCAAACAGGCAGACAGTAGCAACAACCTATGACACGCATCCATTTAAACAGAGCAGGACAGACAGGCAGCAACATTCACAATAGTAGAAGTGTATTTTTGCAGTTGCCAAGAGGCTGAGTAGTAGGTAAACCAGGACTGTGAAGTGCTGTAAGTTGCAAGGCAGTAGGTTGTGCAAAATAGGATAGTGTCTATATTTTAGTCATGGTTTTCAAAACATCTAAAAGCAAAAAACTCTCATATAGAGTCATTGCAAGCTGTTTAGTGGAATCTTAAGGTTGTTGCTATTTTTAACTATTTTTTTTAAATGTACATGTTAATCTAAAAAGTAACCTAAATCTGAAGTACGTGCATAAACTCGTAAAAATGAGAATACTACTTGTAAAGTACGAGTGCCTAAGAACTGCACATTAGTGAAATATTAGTTAATTTACTTAATGAGTTAATATAAGTTAATCGATTGTTATTATTATTATTATTATTATTATTATTATTATTATTTAATTGATTTGTTAACAGACACGTTCCTTTCCGACATTGGAGCTTGTCAGATTTACGAGGAGTACTTGAAAGCAACACTGGCCGCGCGCACACACACAGAGCGCCGCCGCTAGTGCCACGTCAAACGTGACGTAGCCGGAGGTGTAGTCCTGGTGGGAGGCGTTGGTTGTAACTAGTACAAGAAATAACTCACCGCCACTGACTTTAATAGTCTTTATTCCCGGAGGAGCGCCTGCGAGAGGTGAGAGTGTCATATTTAATTCAACATATCTTTTGTGTTTTCAGGTAGCCGACAGTTAGCCCACGGTTAGCCGGATAGCTGTTTGCTAGTGTCTGCTCGGCTGTCACTCGTGTGTTGCTGCTCCTGCTCTTGAACAACGGTGACTGATATTGTAACACGCAGCTCGACGATACACAGCAAGAACAGTCTCGTTTTTGAAAGTAGACTTTAATAACAGTGTTGTATTTCTTTACACCGCGTTCATTGTTATTGCTTCCTTGCTGCGAGTTAAACGATACCCGTGCTTGCTGTGTTTAAGGGGGGGTGAAAACTTCAAGATCCTGTGGAGGAGTTGACACAGTCTCTTGGAAACTTAAAGCCTGAACTTTGAATATTTTAAAACGAAATCATATCACGTTTGCACCACTTTAAAGTAAATCTATTGGAGACTCCAGGTGTCAGCATCCAATTCAAAAGGCTTGACGTCCCCTCTAGGATTGATGTGATGATTTTCTGATCCAACAGGTTGCACCTTGTGGGTGTTGGTTCAAAATCGACAACTTAACTATTCCAGTAGTTACTTTAGTCATGGTTTCGCCTAAAGATCCAGTTCAACATCGTAGCTGTCACTGGTTGTGCTAGTCTTACCAGTAGTAGCCAGGGAGGAATGTAAAGAATATTAAGGAACCACCCACCTAAAAAACTTTGATTAGCCATCAATACATCATTACAACAACCTGCTTCACCTACTTCATCTTCCTTCATTATGACCTGATGACAGGTGAGTAACCCTGGTGAGGAATCAAACTCCTTTCAATGTGACTGAATTTATGTAGTTTCCTCCCTAAATCTAATCAAATTTAGCTGGAGTAAGTAAAAGATTTAATTTTGTGTTCATGTCATTACATTTCCAGTGACAAGTGGCCCTGCTTACCACTAATCCCATGTTTTCATCTGTGTTTCAGTGTGGCAAAGTTAATCAGACGTACTGTTGATCATGGATCTCGGCACCAGCGGTCTCACCCAGCGGTTGGCTGAAGCTGGCCAGTCTCACCTTCTGCAATTCTGGGGAGAGCTGAGCCCTGAGGAGCAGGCCGACTTGACCCAGAACCTGCAGGGGATGGACTTTAAAGAGATCAGTGGATTCTTTAAGAACGCCATGGAGACATCCAGCAGCAGTAAACACGAGAAGATGGATGCCCGGATGGAGCCAGTGCCCCGGGATGTGCTAGGGAGTGTGACGAGAGACAGAGAGAATCTGAAAGACTGGGAACTAGTTGGTGAGCTCATTGACTGTGTGTCTGTCCCAGTTACAGTTACTGCCTAAAAACTTGTTTTGCCAAAGTGCTATATGGTATAAGGAGACAGAGGATTTTTTTGGCAGTGTCTGGTTGTATTGGATTTATTATTATGTTAGTACAGTAGGAGAGAGAGGATTGACCAGTTACAATTTGTTAAGCAAGACTTGAAGTTAATATTTCCTCAAGAGACCGCAGCCTAGCAATTAAGGTAAGAGAGAGAAAACATTTCCTGGTATCTGTCTGTGAAGAGGGGATTAAAACATCACATGCTGTGATGTTGAGATGGGTATGTGGGCATTCTGATAATTGTTACCGAGACTTTCATAGAGAGACTTTCAGAGTTTTTTTTTTTTTTTTCATTTTAATTAATAACTATTCCCAGTCTCCCCCTCCTGTGCACATTTGAAATATGAGTGAGTCAGATTGTGTTGTTCATTATGCTTTTGCGCACTTCCCCTTGCAATGGGGGTCTGACCATTTGGTGAGTGTGTTTTTTTTTTTTTTTTTTTTTTTTTTTTTGTCCAAGGGGAGGCTGACAGTGGAAGTGGGAGGTGGAGAACATCTGGTTTTGATCTGGGTCTGACGTAAATAGAGTTGCTGCTTGACCCTCATTCATGAGGTCACCCTGCTTTGTTGGGATCAAATCTGTGTACAGGGTGTGGTGCATGAGTGTCTGTGTGTTTGCAGGTTTGGGAGTGTAGTCAAAGTCTAGCAGGGCTGCCCAATACAAGGGTATAAACCTTGTCTTTTGACAACCACAATTAAGCATGTGGATATAAAGTCAGGTATCAGCAGTTTACGTATGATAAACCACTATCACCATTGAACCAATGGACCAAAGTTATTAAATTAAAGTTATTAGTTGGACTGATGTCACATTGCCAAAGTCTTGTAGGATTAGACTAGTCATAAAATGTTGAGCGATGGTTTAATAGATTTTTATTAATTATTTTGGTAAAGATTGTTACTATTTATCTAAGATGCTCTTACAAAGGTGATAAGAATGCACTATGGTCATCACTAGAGATTAGATACATGATAATAAATTGGGATTATATTCCATAATGTAAATATGTAGACATAGAAATGGTGCATATTCTTCAACAGTTGGACCTCAATGCTACTGTTTATGACTGTTCAAACTGTACTGCTCTGTGCCCTCTCAGGTCTTCAATGTATCTCCCAGAATAAAGTGGCTGTCCTGCTGCTGGCTGGAGGCCAGGGTACCAGACTAGGGGTCTCTTACCCCAAAGGCATGTATGACGTGGGGCTGCCATCCCACAAAACCCTTTTTCAGATCCAGGCTGAACGCATACTGAAGCTGCAGCAGCTGGCTGAGCAGAAGCACAAAATCAAGTGTTGTATCCCCTGGTAAGTCAACATGTTATGCTTTGGGAGGGTATTTAGGAAAATATGATGACTAAGGTATTTTAGTTCTAGATGTATGCTACCAAATACTGTCTTTCGGTTTGTCGTGAGAGCCAAACATTTGTCCTGGTTGTGACTGCATGTTGACTAACTGGGTCAAATCACAGTGAACATCAAAGGAAGCTCAGTTAAGGAAGCTGTTACTGGAAAAAATGATTAGTTCGGTATGGAGCTTGGAATTTAGCAAAGATAGAGATACCTGGAAGTCAGTGGATTCCAGAAAGTCTTTATAAGACTGTAGTTAGGGCATAACAGTCACTGAAGGTTACATCAAAAATGTCAGAATGACATAACACTTAGCTCTAGTCTGATTTTTCTAAGAAGGTCATGAACATCATGAACTTTGTAGCTCGTTTGGAGTCACATCAATTTAGTAAGTTTATTTGACTGGTCTCTGAAGAAGATTTCTATTTACATGAAAGCATCTTCCTAAGTATGTATGCCCCTTTCCTCTTAGCTATCTGTTTTACTGAAAACTAAGTTCTACATGAATCAGGGTTAAATTCCTTCCCTGTTGTCTTCAGGTACATCATGACCAGTGGGAGGACAATGGAGTCCACCAAGGCCTTCTTTGCACAACATAACTACTTTGGCTTAGACAAGAACAACATCATCTTCTTTCAGCAGGGCATGCTTCCGGCCATGGACTATAATGGCAAGATCATCCTGGAAAGCAAAGGAAAGCTCTCTATGGCCCCTGGTAAGCTCCCTCAGGATTTGTGTATTTTTTAGTGTTATTTCTGTTTGAGAACATCTCATTTGCTTGTTTAAAACAAGTCTGCATGCTTATATTTCAGATGGAAATGGGGGTCTTTATAGAGCTCTTGGGAACCAGGGCATCATGGATGACATGCAGCGAAGGGGAATCGAGTTCATTCATGTGTATTGTGTAGATAACATCCTAGTCAAAGTGGCAGACCCCGCCTTTGTTGGTTTCTGTGTGAAGAAGGGTGCTGACTGTGGAGCTAAGGTTGGTCTCACCCCCTGCTCTTTCTGTCTGTAGCTGTCCTTTGTCATCATATTTAGGATCTCTGATGCACTTTTTAAAGATTTCAAATATGTCTTGAGGTGAATTACAGTGCTAATTACATACGAAACAGAACAGTCAGTAATTGATGTCCCATTTCTTTCAATTTTGAAGATCTTAATGTTTTAGTTTCACAGTGTAACTTTTTGCTTCATTTCAAGAAAAGAAAGATGAACACAGTTCAACAGGGTAGCAGACTTATCACATTCCTGTCATAATGTTTTTGTTTTTTTTTTGATATAATGATCCCTTGCTTTTGTGAGTTGTAACACTGAAAAACTCAGACTTACCTTTTATTGGACCAGGAAGTCATAATAATGTTGCAGGTATACACACAATGATTACATCCCCTGAAGCCAGCAAAAAACAGTTGTATTAACTACTGAGTTATTATAGTCCATTGTAAGTGCATAACAACTTTTACAAGTGAACAAATTGCTTCAGCAGTCAAACCATGGAAGTAATATTTTGGGGTATTTCTGTCTATTATACTAACACTGAGAGAGACAGGAAGGTTGGGGAGACATACAGCCATGGGGTCTAAAACCCGGGTTTCTGCTGTTAGGACTGGGCCTCAATGGTATGCCCTCTTCCAGGTGAACCTCCAGGGTGCCGCTTACATTTATATCCTTAGAGGGTGAGGTCAGTTTACTGTCACAACAGTTTAACTATCAGATGTCTGCAGAGCTGCACCTTCTGGAGTTCACCACAGGGTGGAGGTGCAGGCAACTTTGTCTAGCACCCTGTTGTCCTATGAGCAATGAATTCATTACAGCTTTCTAGGAAATTTGAGGGTTGAGCCCAGAATCTTCTTCCACTTTTTCTCCATGGTCTCAGATAACAAGAGTGTTTTGAGAAGATGACACTTTTTCCAGAGTGTACTCTCAGTTTTGGAAGGAAAAAAGGCTTTTCAGGTTACTGAAGTTGAACTGGAAACATTTCCACTAGCAAATACAGAGTCCTCAATATTAATTCTAACTAATTTTAGTTTTTCTCTTTTTTTCTTTCTTTTCACAATCTTCTCATTTTTGTTTGGCTGGTAAAATGTATCAGTGCAGCCAACATAGTGAACAGGGAATATTTGGGAAGAAACTCACAGAACAGGTCCATGAGTTTGAGATAAGTTTAATTAGGAGGTCCATCTGTAAAACTTTCTCTGTTGGTGTTAAAATAGAGCTGAAACAAGGATTCATTTAAATATATTAAGACATCTTTTGTTCTGTTACACAATTTATGCATAAAGCAACATGATTGTACTGTATGTGATACTGTTGCTCTTACAGGCCTTGTTGAAGCCCAGGGGACAACACTTATTAAAAGCTTACGGGATCAGCCTTGAACCACATCATGAAAATTGTTTAACTTTTCCAATGGTACTGAAGTTTAACTTTTCCGATTGCACTCCCGATGGTTACATTAGAAATACAGTAGTGACCTCTACTGTTGGATTTGGGGAGCATGTGCAGAGTAGTTGGCATCTGGTGTGTTATGTCCTCCTGTTGAAACTGTTAACTAGTAAAATGAAGGCGGAGATGCTGCCCACATCCTTTCCTGATTCAGCAGTGACAAAGACCTCAATGTGAAGAGAATTGGGGTGGGAAAGCAGGTAAGAAGTGAAGTCGATGTTGCAGAAAATGCACTGGGTGAAGTTAGTTGTTGGTTGGTTTGTGGAACACTGAGTGGCTTGTTGCTACTGATATCAGTTGAGTCTCTTGTTGTAAAAGTTATTTGAGTTGTTGTTGCCAAGGTTGTTGCAAAATAGCAATAGAGGGTAAACCAGTAAATGCCATGCAATCATAAGGAAACATGCCTTTGTTGACTCATAATAAAATGATTGATTGCTTAAGAAGTCCAAATATGTTTTTGTGATTCAAGATCTCGTGCTGGGGCAAGAGGATATGGCATTTATGACTAACCACTGTCATAAGGTTCTCGTTTTCAAATAAATTTGAAAATATACCATGGTGACTCCTTAAAAATACCAAATCAACTTACCTGGTTTTCTCAGTTCATCTTATCACAGTTTTGCCTCCAAATTGTCTTAAAAATCTCACTAGCTATGTCATGTTTCTGTTTTATATGCAGAGAGATCTTGTTACTCAGACTAGCTGTGTCTGATATTTCTTAGCAGTAACGCACTGAAATTATTTTTTTATCATACTGAGTGTATTCACTATATTTTCCAGCCAATACGGAATAGATTCAGATATTTAACTGAGGATCATCCAGACTCTGCTGCTGTTTGACATTATGAGTTGTGCGGTGGAGCAGAGATGGAAGGATCAGATCAGAGCCCCAGAGTCCCACCCTCCCATAATAAATTACGGAGCTCCAGTGCAGTTAATGTGGCTTCACCACCACCTCATACCCCTCACCCCACCCTGCTCACCAAACCCCTCTTCAGGACTCCACTCTGTCATTAGGAACCAACAGATGGGGAGAGGGTTTTTTTTTTTTCATTTACTGCAGACTGTAACTTGCTGGCTGTAGAAAGTGGAAGGTTTTAAACAATGTCACAAGTCACTGTGTCACAGTGTTATTATGAATGTGAATAGTTCAGTTTTCTTCCTTGTATCTAAAGGGTTTTTTTTTGTTTTTTTTTTTTCTTTAATTCAGCAAATTACCAAAATTCAACTTGTGAAATCAATCTTTCAGGTGGTGGAGAAAACCAATCCGACGGAAGCAGTGGGTGTAGTCTGCAAGGTGGATGGGCTTTACCAGGTGGTGGAGTACAGCGAGATCACCCTGGCAACTGCTGAAAAACGCAGTCCTGATGGTCGACTGATGTTCAACGCAGGAAATGTGGCCAATCACTTCTTCAGCTTTTCCTTCCTCAGAGACGTAGTACAGTAAGAAATGCTCACTGCACATTTTTTTGTGGTAACTAAATGCCATTATACAATAAATGTGCAGCAAACCCTTTTTTTTTTCTTTTTTTTTTTTTTTATCTATCAGGAAGTACGAGCCAAAGCTGCAGCACCATGTGGCCCAGAAGAAGATCCCATATGTGGATACTCAGGGTCAACTAATCAAACCAGACAAACCAAATGGGATTAAAATGGAAAAGTTCGTCTTTGACATCTTCCAGTTTGCTAAGTGAGTTATAGTGCATTTTTTCCACAGAGGGTACAGAGTGTGTGTTTGACAGTGTCAGGCGATGGCATCGTACCACAAAACTAAAAGCCCTGAAAGTAATAAGAGTACAATGAATATCTTGCACTCCTTTTGAGAGGTGGCTGAGTTGCTTATGTTCTTCTGGTCTTTGAGCTTGGGATTTGACTGTCCTTCCCTGCATGAACCAACCCCCTTTTTCCAATCCTGATCCCTATCCATCAGCTTCAGTCATGCCATTGCTCCAAGCTCTGGTCCAGCAGACCAGGCCTGCCAAGCTCTCTGCAGGAGAACGGAGGTTTATGAGCTGTTCACTCATTCCACCTCCTCCACTGTTACATGACATCATCTTTGAGTCACGCCACTACTAATAGAACTTTACATCTAATGAAAGGATTCCTGTAATGATTGACTGATGGAAAAACACTGCAGACATGTCCAGCTTCCTTCGAGGTTTATTCACCATATTTCAAAGTAGAAAATATGAGAAAAAGTTTTTGGTGTTGCAGAGGAGATGGATTACAGTTGTGCCCAGACTGGCAGCTCTAGCTGAATCCAGATGGGCTGACTCTCTTTGCAGCCTGATTTTCAATAGGTCCCACTGTTTTCTGTTTTTTCTGAGTACTGTTTTGTCTAGGCTCCCCTTGTATGTTGTGTGGCCGCATGTGCCATATATTATGTGTGTCTTAGTCACAAAGCTTTGGTTGCTGTTCACCAGCAAAGTGTTGATAATGCACATTTCATCTGCATCAACTATATAATGCATTATTTGTGACTCTTTATTGTGTAATGGAACATGTGGCCTACTATGTGTCTGTATCCAGCCTCCAGGAACAAGGCTGGTCTGAGAGATGATTTTGGTGTACTGGCTACACTCGGCATTGCAGGATCATGTGTTACACACACTCAGAAATATTTTTCCCCATGCACAACCATTACAAAAGGAACAGCTTTAAAAAAATAAATACATTTTTCTGAGCTTCACACACACCCAGAAATGATGAAATGTGCAATGATACACAATCAGAATTTGACTCAGTTTGGTCCACAATATTCAGTTCATGCCTTTCGAGTGTGGTAGTACCATGAGGCCAGACATGGACTGTAGTGCAGCTCTTATAGAAATAAGTGGGATGCCATCTTGGCACATCCAGTTTTCTCAATGCATCCATGGTTTGGAAAAATTAAACACTAAAGCTCAATTAGTTGTTTATTTAAAGCTTTGTTTCATTAATACCTGCAAGTTTACTCAAGGACTTGATTTGATTTGATCATATATGTAACTTGTCATTCCAGTACTGTGATGCTCGCATGCTAATGTGATCCCATCTGTTTCCAACAGGATGTTTGTCGTGTACGAAGTCCTGAGGGAGGACGAGTTCTCCCCACTGAAGAATGCAGACAGTCAGGGTGGAAAAGACACACCCACCACAGCCAGACACGCCCTCATGTCCCTCCACCACCGCTGGGTGCTCAACGCTGGTGGCCACTTCATCGACGAGAATGGCAGACGTGTGCCCGCCATACCCAGGTGACCAGAGCCAGTAAAACAAAGCATCATGCATGTCATGTCACTTCATAGGACAAACACTCTCCATGTTTAGCTTTAAAACAGAAATGGGTTTGTGATCATTTCCACCTTACAAACACTTTGTGTACAAACCATATCCATTGGCTTTTTTTGTTGGTATTGGAGACATCATATTCTTTTAGCATCACACTCTCACATCCCGTTCTCTCATGCTCGGTCTTGCTCCTGTGTGTCCCGTGCAATGTTTCCAGAGACGGAGCAGCAGGCAGTGTCACAGATGATGGCAACAGAAAGTAATTATCCCCCTGCAGTACTGAGTGCATGGTGATGGGGTTTTGGCTTTCTTTCCCTCTCTCTCATACGTGTTAACACTACTTCTGATCCTCGACATGCCCTTTCCTTCATTACCACTGGAAAAAAAAAAAAGGAATCCAAGTGGACACGTGCAGAGCGGCAACCATTTTTCTGTCCATTTTACAGTCAGTTGTGATGAAGGAAATGACAGCGATGATCAGTTTAGACGACTGAAAATGCAATGCCCTGGTCAGATGATGAACATTCATAATGACCTGCTGACAGATCTTTTTCCCCTCAGATGGTTGTCACTAATACATATGTATTGCATGCTGGGTAATGGGCTCCAGTCTTTATAACGAACGACAACAACTCTGCAAGAGATGAACCCTTGGATTCATGTGTGAAATAGTGACAAGGGCAGCTGATCATTGCCTGCTAGTTTGCCTTTGAGTTTAAATCCACCTGCTTGTTTTTAAAACAAATGTGCATGTGCTTCATCAACATTCATGTCACCCATGAATGTTATTCTGGCTCTTAAAAGTTTTGCTTCCTCCCTCATTCAGCTTTTCCTTTATTCTCACGATGCAGCTGTGCAGGCAGCTGCTCAGCAGAACACCTGAAACACCTGATGTGTGAATAGTGATTGTTGTCTGTAATGATCTTCTAGAAATAAACAATCTAAATGACAGTAATGTGGCGCAAAGTTCCTCCAGTTTATCAAAAGCACTGGGTGGAGATATGTACACATTAGCTGTCATTCACCTGTTTTCTTCTAGAGGAAGTCCTTTACGGGTCAGACGACTAATCACTGGTCATGTTTGGGAATGATGAAGCTCTGATTCTCTGCCTTTTGAACTCTAATCACAAGCCACAGTAGAAGAACAGCTGTGTCAAGGACTCACAGCTGCTTCTCTCGGCTACAGTCCCTCTACTTTTTTTCAGGAGACAATCATTCATTCTGTTTCTTTTTATCTTACAATCCTCCCTGAATTTTGTTCTGTCCAATGCAGCCTGAAGGATGGAACAGACCTGCCAATCAAATGTGAGATCTCCCCTCTGGTGTCTTATGGGGGAGAGGTAAGTGGGCAAGGCCTGATGTACGAAATACCAACACCAGATGTTGTTCTGCTCCTTTTGTCAACCTGAAATAATCAGTCTGCGCTCAAACTAACAATGACCTGATGGTGTCTGTAACTCTTTAAGGGTCTAGAAGAATTGGTGAAGGGACAAGAGTTTCAACCAACCCTGATGATCGACAAGCATGGAGTCCACCAGCTGGTGAAGAATGGAGTTTAGACAATGAAGTTGAAAAAGAGAGAGAGAGAGGGACAACCCAAAGACCTACCTCCCTTTGTCTCTTAATGTTTGTAAGGGGAAACTGTGATATCGCAGCTGTGCAATAACAAATGTTGTGTGCATGTGTTCATGGAAGAGACCGTCTTGTCCAAAATGAATGAACGAGCAATTTGTTACTTTTTAAGTGCCAACTTTTTTTTACTTTGTGCGTCAATGTCATTCATGATTAATATTAGTTTTGATGAGCACTTGAACACAGCATGAGATGAAGGACAGGATCCCTATCATACTGACTGGATAAAGAAGTCTTAAGGTGCATCTATTTATTTTCCTTATGAGACTTATTTTTATATGTACTGGAGGATGCTTTATAGGTGGGATTTACCATCTACTCATTTTACCTGGTGATTTTCTTTTTTAAGATCAGTAAGGCTAGTAAGTTTCTAAGTAAGTTTCTTTCTAGCATGTAATTAAGGTACATGGTACAGGCTCTGGGGGGTATTTATAAAATGATCTTCTTTTCTGCTTGTAATCATCAATGGTTAGATGTTTCCACTTCAAGATAAGCTCTGGTTTTGTTTCTTTCTATCACCTTTTTTATTAAAGAAATCTCCTGCTTGTGAATGTGTTGCCTGTGTGTGTGTGTTTTCTGACAAATCAGCCTACAGTATGTGAATGTTTGTTTCACTTGCCTGAGTCTTCAGGGTGTGTTTTTTGCATTATAGCTACTGGTGTCTTGAATCAGAGTTTCCAGCACATGGTTTATGTTTGAGATGGGCCAGAGCATGCAACGCTGTAGCAGCTATTCAGGAAATATTCTTTGTGGCTCCTTTGTGACTCGTTTTCTTTTTTACTCTCTAGCTCCATAAACGCATTATGATGTGACTGCAGTGTGTTTACTTTAGGAGAAAAACACAAACTTTGATGGTGTTTTACACAGATGATTGTGTAGGAGCTTTAAAAACATTTATGTAATTTGAATATGAATTTCTACAGGAATCAGTTTAATTTCTAACAGTCTGCAGCAATGCTACCAACTCTGTGACTCTATACTTCAGTATAATGGTGCTTTGACCTAAATGTTAACATTAGGGTGACTGCATGCACACAATCACAATGTGAACATGCTGATGTGTAGCGAGTGTAATGTTTATTTGTCTAAGCAACCTGAGTTTAGCATAGCAACATGTTAACATTTGCTCATCATCTTAACACACAAAATACAGTTAAGGCCGATTGGAATATGTTAAGTTTTAGACTTGACATCCATTGGTGTTGAGACATTTAAACCAAACACACACACTGACTAACTGATCAGCTGATCACCATTGCCATCCCTTGAGTGCTGGACTGACTAAAAATGTGCAAAACCATCTCCATCCAGGTAGACAATACAATCCTTAGATTATATGTTTTGGTCAACTTTGCTGCACTTTGTACGTCTTCCTCGTCAGGAAACACCAGACATCGAGAAGCCAGAAGAATGTCTGTGCCTTCTGAATGAAATATTCACATTTCCAAATAGTCATCTAATTTCTTTAGTCTGGTCAAATGGTTCAGTCCACATCAGCAGCAAAACACACACTGTATGACGTGATTAGAGAACAACCTCTCTATGACAATTGACTCACACTTTTTATGGATCTGGTTTGACTATTAAGACGAGTGACGAATTGCAGCCTTTGCGCCACTAAGTTAAACACAAAAGCTGATTTTTGTGTAGTTGGACCACAACTAAACATCAGGATTTTGTTTCATATTATGAAACACAGCAGGTATAAAGTATACATTTATATCAAAGTCATGTATTTACAGCATTTTAAATGTGGAATACAAACTAAATGGGAAACCAGTAGTGTTGAAATCATCTTATAAGTCTGTTTTAAAGTGACAGAGAAATGACTTCAGAGGATAACAACACAAACATTACATTGAATTATAGTTTCTTCAGCCTCTAGCTGTCAAAGAAAGACTCTTTTCAGGAGGAAGAAAGCTTTCTGATTGAGCGTTGGATTCGGCCTTAATTGAAACCTTATGTGTGGCATGAGGAATTCTGGGACTTTGGATTCCTCCCAAGAATCCACAGAATGTGAAGTTTTTTTTCCCTCTCTCTCCCTCTCTCTCTTTCTCTCTCTCTCTCTCTCTCTCTCTCTCTCTCTCCCTCACTCTCTCCCCCTCTCCCCCTCTCTTTTTTCCTATGTGCAGGGGTGTCTCACATTAGCCCAGTGCATCCTGGTGAAGGCGACTGACGGACAGAGTGAGTGAGCGAAAGAAAGAAGGGTAATAACGTTCAGCCGTCCAACTCTCACTGGAATAATCAAAAACCATCTCTGAACAAATGGTCTGAAAGAAAAAAAAACATCTTAGAAGTAAGTTGTCCTTTTACATTTTTCACCTTGTTTTCACACTGTATCCATTCTTGTCTTTTCTGTTGAGGAACTATAACTGCGTTGAGTTTTCCTGAAACCTGTGTGAGTGTCTTTAGGTTTCCTTGTAGAATTAAATGTCCTACTCGTATGTTTGAACCCCCTGTACTTTCTGTGTGAAGTGGCTGCTGTTTGCATGGCAGACAAGAAGAGTGGACAACAGAGCAGAGCGACATGATGCCAAATTCAAACTGCTCCCTGTTCTCCTGCTGCGGATCCAGCTGTTTATAAAGGAGGCTATTACACATTGTTTTATTTTGCTGTGGTTGGCCTCATTCTTTCATTTAGACATCTCTTCACTTCTAACAATGACCCGGGGATGAGGAAAAGAGTATGAATCTTTCTCTCTATGAAAGTCAACACAAACTTTTAAACTATGGAACAATTTATTTATTTTTAGTGGGTACATGCATAAAATTTAGTGTTTTCAGATGTGTTGGAGTTTCAGTTTTGTGTTATCATATCGTATAATACAAAAGCCTGTACTGTGCAGAACAGGACCAACTACCCTTTTTTTATAAGCTATAAAAAAGTGTAACTAATATAAAAATGATGTGACTCTTATTTCACTGCACTGCATCAAACTCATGCACATCTTTGTTTTCTTTATTGTGGTGGGGAAGTAGAAGAATGTTTTGGAAAGGTTGAACAACTGAGTCTTAATGGTTGCTTAGATTCTCTCAGAGTTGACTGTGGTCAGCTGATGAAATGTTGAATATTCAAGTTGCAGCTTTGAAAAAGATTTCTGCCCCTCGGATTCACATCCTGTTTTTGTGTCAATCGAGGTGGTGTGTATGTTCTGCAGTGTTATGTAGGTGTTACGTAGATGGTATTTAGGTATCCAGCTATGGTATGTGGGTGACACTTGTCCACACAGAGGCCTCTTTTCTACCTCACTGAAGGTATTTGGGAAGTTAACCCGACACAGAGGAGTTATCTGGAGAGTTAAGAATATGTATTAGCTTGCAGCATTGACATTTGAAGCAACAGACCAGTCAATGGAATAATTACTATGAAGGTGTGTGTGTGTGTGTGTGTGTGTGTGTGTGTGTGTGTGTGTGAATGTTTTACGTCTGTACACGACTGCTCTTTCTTTTTGTTAAGAATATGATCTTACAGCACACAAAACTTATACAGACCTCCAGGCCTTCACAACATGAGGACCGAAATGATAAATCAGTTAATCCAATAGGTCAATACATAATTAATCAATGGCATATTTCAGATTAAATGCATGTGATTGTTTTCACATATTTAATATGTCCCATATCTCTGTGTGAAGATTTACTGCGTGTTTTTGTATTATGATACTATCAACTACTGTAAGTGATAACTTGCAATAGGTCATTTAAATTGTGTTTGTATTATATTTCTTATCCATCAGTTTCATTATTTCTAATCCACAGATTAGTTAGTAGAAATATAACTATTTCTTGCAGGCCTACAGAGCTGGAACTTGAAATTATTTCAGAAAGATTGACTGCTTTTTTGTGTTTAGATCTATGGACATGATTTCAGTGTGTTATCCACAATTATTGAGCTATTACAGACATTACAAATTACACATTAAATTAACCTTTTTGCAAGGTGCCCTTTAAAGGACATTGTGTCACTAGCATGAGTACTGTTAAAGCGGAATGCAGCAGGTCCATGACATTGTGATTTGAGTGAGGAGTAACATGTTATTTTCATTATTTTTAAGTTAAGCCACTTTCTGGAGAACAAAACAAGACAAGACAAAACAGAAAGCAAAAAATAATAAAAAATAAGTCCTGGGATATAACTGATCAACACAGATTCTCACACAGCCTATTTAAGATGGTGTACCAGGGCTAATGCTCATGACAGGGAAATATATGAAAGGTCTGTGTTGGATGTCACAGGGGAGTGGTTAATGTACTCATATTCAGTATTTTTTATTTGCTCAGACAGTTGGAAAATAGAAATGGGGGAGGCTTTCACAGGGGATTTGATACCAAGCCTTCACTCCATCATGTGGGTGTAATTTAAGTAAATTTATACATAGACGAACACTCACACACACACACACACACACACACACACACACACACACACACACACAAACACTCACAGGGGCAGACAGATGAGAGAGAGCGCAGATGGGACCACATTAAGAGTGTGTTATCACTGCATCTTTCTAACATGTCATTTCAATTAGTAGCCCTTCCCTCTCGAGCTCAGAGGCTGAATGACATCCTCACATACAGACCTTAATCACACGCACGCAGCAAAGGCTGTAATTTCAACCCCACATTCAAAAGAATGCTCGGGAGGCACCCGGTGCTTACTTAGCTTAGCTGTAACTTGACGCTGACGTTGTTTGATTGGAAGTGTTTTCAAATCAATGCCTCAGGCAGGAGAAAACCAGCGGCATGCCCTCGCCAGCTGAGGTGCATACTGTAATTTGGTATAAATAGCGGCTTTTCAGGGAACATCGTCCCTAAAATACTTTGCTGTTGACTTTGCCTCCTGCACATGCTTGAACTCCGACCCTGCCCAAACCACCACCTCACTCATCACCTACCGATTGAGTGGGATTAGGTTACACATAACCTAAAGACACTGAGCTTCTGTCCTGCTTATTTCTGAGTTTCAACCAGTTGTTTGTCTCTTACTTAGAATATAAGCTCTGGTTACAGGAAATTTGATGTGAAATACTAAGTTGCTTGCAGGCAGCTCATCTGGGGTCTTATTGTAAACACAGGTCCATCACCAAACCAAATGATTATTAAGGAGAAAAAAAGATAGTAGTGGTAGTAGTCTCTGTCTAAATCCTTCTCCGTGTTTGCACATGTGGCCTTGGTGTTTTGCCTCAGACATTCTTCGTTCTCTCTCTCTCTCTCTCTCCCACTTACATGTGGCAGTCTCTTTCTGTTTATCTGTTTGTCTGATGCTCATTATCTGTCTCTCCACCTCACTGTCTGTGTTCCCCACCGTCTGTCCTAATTGCAGGCTGTCAGGGAAGATCTGAGGTAATATTTCACCATCAAAAGGACCTCATGACATGCTGTAGAAAGCCACTGTACACGAATGACAGTCTAGGCAGAATGAGTTGTCACTGCTGATGCATCATCCTGCATCTACAACTCTGGGCTTTTTATACAGCTATTACTATCTGCCTATTCTTTCCTCTACTTTCTTATGACTATTAAAGCACATTTAGCCAAGCGCTGCACCATAGGGACTATTTTGAGATATCTAAGTTGAATAGTTCACTTTTATTCTTTCCTTTCACTTCTGCTACAACACATGTCAAGACAAACATTCTGCTTTTTACTCCAGCTGCAATCTTGAGTTACTCTGCAGGTTTTATATTAAAAAAAATAAAAATAAATACAATGTCTTGTCATAGATGAAATCAGTAATTCCCAACATTTCAGATTTTTATATATAATAAGGTTTTGGTGCAGTTCCCCTGTCATGGTGCAGCGGTCTAGCAGCTGTTAGTAGTTCTTCTGCAGACATATTTCTGCAATAACAACAAAATTATCCAATATTCACACACAAAAGAGATAAAAAGATAAAAGTAAAAATTATTATTATTATTTGTAACCCTTTGGAAAGCACCTAACCCAAAGATATAATATACAGTATATGAACTAGCACCACCTGAACAGTTACATATGCTAAATACACATTGAGGCATTAGTATTATGTAATAATTTTATCCACAGTATGATGATCAACTGCGGGCCCATATTTTTCAGTAAGAATACTTACAGTCTTGTATTCATACTTTTACCTAAGTAAAAGATCTGAGTGTTTCCTCCACCACTGTGTGGTACTTAGTTAGGTCAATGATGTGGATCACTTCATTCATTATTTTCTTGCAGAGTGGATCAGAACAGAATAGAGCAGAATTGAATGTTGTATGTAATGTATGAGATGCAATAATCAGTGTTGGTATTGAAGTCATTATATACTCTGCTTAAGGACTTAGATGTACTTTTCTGTTGAAATTTAAGAAAGCACTTATTTGGTGTAGTTGAATGCACAAGTGCTCCTGGTTTAAGCAGTGTGCTGGGGATGGACCTTTGCTTTAATGGAGGAAATGGAAAAAAAAAAAGAGTTACTTGGCATGGGCTGCTGTTTTTCCAATCTGACATTGTAGCTGTAAAGTTCAGACTCTGCATATTTAATCAAATGGATTTCCAGTCAAGGATTTTAGGCTCTCCTTACATAACAAACACAGACCTTGTCATTGCACGATATATTGAACAGTTATAACCCTTTGTTGAAATGTTGCCGGTGGATTTAGCAGGTAGATTAAATACGTTGGACAATCTGTCAGTGAGTGTTCACAGGTGAAGTAAGCAGGCCTGCAGCCTCTCCTGCAGTTTCTCATTTTCTTCCTCCCTTGTGGCCTCTAAACATCAGCTGGAAGCCTTTACGAGCACCTGCACACCGGCTTGAACAGTTCACACCCTCGGGCAACTGAAGGTCCCTAATGGCACCGTCAGCAAGGTGTTACAGCAGGTGTGCTCCTGCTTGAGCTTGTCTAACCTGTGAAAGCAGTCTCAGTAGCTCCCCTTTCTTTATCAGAAAATATATGAGTAGGAGCAAGTCATCATATTACAGAGATTGTATCCCTCAGGATTCACCACATGCTATAGCAGCTGTAAAGCGACTCCTACAATGCTGCTCTGTAGCAGAGTGACCTCCTTGTGAAAGCGAGGGCAAAAGGGTAGAGAGAGAGAAATATGTGACAAGATTCCTTGGTTATGAAACCAGTGATGAGTAGAATATCTCAATATCTCCTATAACTGTAAAATTCCTGACTAGTTTTGTTCTAATCCACTCTATCATAGATCAACACTCAGATCTACTTTGTCTATCATGACATACATGCATACACGTTGTGGGAGGGTGTGTGATATCCTGTTATTAACTTCTCCTGGGGTATCATATCTAACCCAGACAATAGAGGATTGTTTTCTTCTCCCGTCAAGACAATTTAATTACGTACGTATGTGTGTGTGTAAAACTACACACACACACACACACACACACACACACACACACACACACACACACACACACACACACACACACACACACACACACACCTCATTCCCTGATTTTACTGCTGTGTGTGTTTACATTGCCCCACCTGGGACTGATTTCAAAATGTGATTTGGATTTCATGCATTCCCATAAACATAAAATACCTGTGATGCTATGTTACAGCCTTCAGGGAGAACTAAGCGACATAATAGAAAGCATATGTGGATGGTTATGGTACGTAGCATATGGGCACACTGTATAACAGTCAGGCCCAGCACCAACAGAGCGCATAAACACACACACGCCCATACTGTATATGTGGTTTTTAGCTATAAGGCCTACACGTGGGTTGAAGAGGCACAGACAAAACTGAATGAAATGTGATCGGCACAATTTCAGTAGCTCATATATCCAGCATGGTTTCCATTATTTATTGTTTATTTATAGTAATTTGTTTTTGACAGTTGACATTAGAGAAGCAGGCGATGGGTGCTACAGAGTTATGACATATGACATATGAGTCCTGCAACTGGAACTGGAGCAGGTACATTGTGGTCATATGGTCTGGATATTTACCACCAGGCCACTGGATGCCCCATCATCATACCATATAGAGCTAAAAGCAAATTTCCATCTGTGGTTCCTGTGACTTACCCTCATACAGTAACATTATTAGGTTCTGTAGGGAATTGTGAAGTCATTAAAACTGGAGGGTTATTTTTGAAATAATAACCTTGTGAAATATAATTTGATAAATGTGTGTGGTGAATCCTACTGACTTTTCTAATGACTTTTTCTCAAGAACCACGAGCTTCACATTATGGCTTCGAGAGAAATATCTCAACAACAGGGGTTGGGTGGAAGATTTGTGAAAACATTCATGTTCCTCTTGGGATGATTTCTAATAACCTTGATGATCAACTCATCTTTTCATTGAGTCCAGTATTTAAATTTTTAATGAAATACCTGCAAAGGTAATGACAATCCCATC
Organism: Rachycentron canadum; assembly: GCA_038496675.1. Taxonomy (NCBI): domain Eukaryota; kingdom Metazoa; phylum Chordata; class Actinopteri; order Carangiformes; family Rachycentridae; genus Rachycentron; species Rachycentron canadum. The sequence goes on along the minus strand of CM076656.1, from coordinate 15,430,418 downwards.
AGCCTCAGCTGTTTAATGCTAATTAGGTACATTTTTGTACAGTAATGCACCACATTGAAATGGTGAATATGGTAAACACCATACATTCTTACATCAGCATGTTAGCTTTGTCATTAGCATGCTGATGTTAGCGTTTAGTTGGTTAAATGGCTTAAAACTGACTCTTGTTCCTTGTTACACTGGACTGATTATAATTTACATTAAATTGGAGCATTAGTAGATGGTTAACATTTTAATATGTTAACCCTGCGAATTAACTTGTCACATGAAATTATTGTAATTACATTTCACAGTATTATCAACATGAAGACAAACAAAGATAATCACATGTGTATTGAAGTGATTATGAAAGAAGAGAAGTAACTTGACAAACTTCAGACCTCTGTGCCCTCCCCCTTTACTGGCAGCAGCTCCAGGTCGGTTTTTGGTGGTTGAACTGTGAAATGCTCAGTTGTTCTTGACCCTCTGAACTTCAGCTGGTTGCTTCCTCTTCTGCCAGGGCCCATGTAAAACCCCTAATGTTGACTCTGGTGTGTGTGTGTGTGTGTGTGTTTGTGAAAAGAGAGACAGAGGCAGGGATCATAGCCAAGTAAACCTGCGTGTTGACTTTACAGGCTTTTCCCAGGGTGCAGAACCTGGTGGTACACCAATGTTACACTGTGTGCTGGGCTCGATCCTCACAAGGAAATCAGATTATTTGCACAAACAATAAAGTCTGGGAATCAAACAAACTGCCATCCTGTTTATAATAGGACCGTTCTGAGGACATGGCAATGAGCTCTTTCTGAATGCATGAGTGTGTTTCAGGATTTATGACATATAAGTCTTAGGATAAGTGGGATAAATCTTAATATTTGTGTCCAGAATAATTAGTTAGCTGAATTGTATTAATTTGGGAGCTCATCAGTGAATCTCCAGCACATCATCCCTATGGATTAAAAAATGTCGGTACAGTGTGTGTGTCTGTGTTTCTTAGTTCTTTGTGAGCCTGTGGGTTTCTGAGGGGAGTATCTGTCCTTCACCATTTCCTGAACTAGCCAAGGGGGAGTTGATATTTATGGGGCACAGACTTTTTTTTTTCCCCCAGAAGCAGAAATTTAAGTCAGTAGTCGTTCTATTCAGGAATGCTCTGCTCCGAGTTGATACAATAAACTCAGCTCACTTCCCATTAACATGTGGTGTTTACAATAAGCAGACAAAGGTTCAGTCTTTCTGAAATACTTAATGTAAGTCCAGTCTGAATGGGGCTGTGATTGAACGCTTTAGCCACAGATATCTATGAATATCTCTGGACACTAAGTGAGAAACTGACATGTGAGATATTGTGTTTAATGTTAAATTACATGCCATAACTCCCACTGGTACAGTAGATCGAGTAATTTGCCACCACATTCAGGTACAATTACCACTTATGGGTTTGTTTTGGTATGTGATCTACTGGGAGAGAAAATACAAACACTGCAAAAAGCTGTCATGCTAAAACATGCTGGTTAAAATGATTTTCAGATAAAGAAAAGTAGGCCTAACTTCAGATAAAGCAGCTATGCTCAAATTGATTTCACAAAGAAGAAACACACAGTAAAAAAGAAAAGCCTTCTAAATTTATGTGTGTGTGTATGTAAAGTTAAATAATATCTTTATATTGGGTTTGGATGCAGATAAAATCAGAATAAGGGACTGAACACAGTCTCCTCACCACACTGATGGCTAAAAATACTTCCTTTAGGGACAGAGGAGTCCTCTGGAGTAGGAATATATGAGGCCGGTTTTCCTTTACAAGTTATTGCCCAGACATTTCTAACTTATAGTTTCTAGGTGCTGCACAGTAAAATTGGTACCTGATGTGAAACCCCTGTTACGTCATTGTCTATAGTTATAAATTGGTTAAGTTATGATATTTTCCTGTCCTTTTCTCATTCTCATTCTTTTCTATGACCTTGTGTCTCCTCACTTTGTTCACAAAATGTAAGACTTTGATTTATATTTGATGAGAAAACCCCTTGGAAGCTTTAAAAGTGAAAAAGTATCAAACATGATTCTCTACTTTAAAAGCCCTTGTTTCGGTTACTTTATCAGCTTTTCTGATCAGCTCGGGTTTATTTTTGTTCCCATTCTAAGTGCTTTTAGAAATATCAGGGGACCTTGATTTTTTTTTAAATTTTTTTATTTTTTAGTTTCTATTCCTTCACGTCTGACTGAATGTAGAACTTAACAGTTAATAACTAAGCTAGCCCCTCTGTGAGGCTTTACTTATTTACTTTGAACTAAATGCTAATGGAAAAATAACAAAGCTAACATGCTAATGTTAAGCAGGTATAATGTTAGTATATTTGCTAAGTAGCTCTGAGTATCTAAGGTTCAACAGAGGACTGACCAACATACCATTAGCATTGCTAAGAAATATTTCTACACAGACGTAATGTACATTGAATATGATTCAGTGTAGTATAGTGAACATCTATATAATGTACTTTTCAGTGTTACTAAAACTAAAACTTTATTAGTAACACTAATAAAGCACTTTTTGACATGTGTACACTCCCCTTTCACCTGTTTTACTCCAGTATTTGTTCACATTGGACTCAATACTAAGTGGACCTAGTTTACCTGGGCTTCATGGCTACAGGAGAGTACTTTTCCTCAGACCAGTCATATACAAACCAAACTCTGCCTGTTAGTGCCTGCTGTTCATTACTGAATGAGTGTTAATTGGCAGTAAAATGACAGGCATACAGAGTCTGGAAGGTGATATTTTTCCAGAAAATTCTTTTCCGTTGATGGAGAATTTCAAAAGGCACTGACTGGCCCCGATACCCCACTACACTGGATAACGGCGATAAAGGCTTCAGGCGGACCTACAGTCTATCTGTCCATGCTCTGACGTACAGTTGGGGAAGTGTATGTGACCCAGATCTCTTCCTGCTCCATGTCCTCTCTCCACCATGAGAATAGACACATGACTGAGGGGTTTGTGCTGCTGCTCCTCTGTCTCCATCACCCTATTTCTCTTTAGCTCTTACTTGGGAAAATGAACTGTTAATGTGAGATGTAGCTGTTGGAATAAATTTTGAAGAGCAATGTCCAATGTTCAAGCAAAAATGCTACGGTTACAACTGATGGAAGAAAGTATAGATCATTATGAAATTACAATTACAACTTTTTTTTCATGGAAGAAAGTTAAATAAACAGCAAAAGCATAATAAATAAAAGGAAATGGACATTTGTGAAATTTATACAGTGTTTTATAATTTAACCCTTTGATGATTCAACAATGTTTTTATAAGGTTATTACTTTGCCATCGAAAGTGAAAAGGAAAAAGAAATCCTGGAATAGATCATTTTGAAACACAGATAGGACACAAATAAGTTTTTCCTGCTGTTTTCCTGTAAGACGAGAATGAAGAGAAGTTTCCACAACTGTGAACCTGTACCTCCAACCCTCTAGTATTGCTGACTGACATGATGTTACTGAAGCAGGAGCCAGCTTTGGAGTAACAGCTGTTTGTTTCATACAGGTATCGAGAATACCTGCAACAATAGGGGGCAACGGCAATAGAGATGATAGACATGGGGTCCACAGTTCAATCACTAAACCATGAACATCTATAGTTTCTGGGACCTATAGAGTATAAGAATACAAGGATCTGGATCTCATATTAATTCTGGGGAGAATTCTGAAGTAGAAAAATCTCATCATAAGGGGTAAATTGTTGGAGAGGCTTCTAGAGTTTCCAAAAAAGAATGTTTTTATCAATTCAACCAATTTTCTTGAAAGTTCCTACATTTTGTATTACAGCAAACTACTGTGTAAAACCTATCATAGCCTTTAAAATCAACAAAAGCAGTTTTTTTCCCTTTGCTTTCAGGCAGTTACTGGTCACTATATGTCAAAGCTATGTTAAGATCACCCCAGTGGTGTCATGAGGCTGTCATGCTCATACAATACAATAGACAGATGAAAAACAACTGTGTTACATCCTTGACACTAGTTTAGAGCACCACTTGTAACATTTTGGTGTGAGGGTGGTGCCAGAAGAAAAGCCATATTATTGCCTAAATTAAAAGGCCTTCCCTTGGTGTGGTGGCCATGATAGGACACATTGACTTTATTAGCTCATAGGTTCAGATGTAAGTCGTGTTTGTCAAACTCAGCTCAAAGACCAGCAGCTCCAGCTGGCAGGCCCAGTGTGTTTTGTGGGTAATGCTAAATTTTGCATGTAAACCTTTATGCTAAGTATGATAACATGAATCTCAAACCACAGCTGAGGTTGATGTGAATTTTGGCTTATTATGTTCAACTTCTGTCTGTATCCTGTTGTGCACTTAAGTGTTTGAGGAGACATTTTGAGCTGATGATGAGACGTCAAGGGAACAACAGAGTGAAGACAATTAATCTTCTGGGAACCACTTATGACTATGCTGCGTTTTATTGTAATCAAGCTGGTAGTTTTGGATATAATTCACTCTGGACCAAAAATTTTGATGACTGACTCCAGTTATTGCGTGCTTTGCTAAATGGTGAGCACTACTGTAAAAAGTCAGCGATTTGCAGTAAATGGACTAAGACACGCAGACACACACCAGTATGGTTCTTTGAGAGTCTCCAGATGTAGAACCAAAGGTCAATTCTCCTCCCCTATGCAACACAAGCAGCCTTTACATAAATGTTCGCCAGCACACGGTAAACATATTTTCAACCTCCAAATGCACACAAGCCGTCAGGTGTTTGTGTTTCATTAGCTATGAAAAGCCAAGAGGAGTTAAGCTCAGTAAAGGAGCCTCAGTGGGAAGTGGCCGTAACCTGACGCTGCTGCAAATGGAGGCAAGAAAAGCAATGAGATTGTGTGTGAGGACACAATGAAAGGGACAAGTCAGGTTGTAATTAGTGTCACAAAATTCATCAACACTGGTCACACAAGAGTGTTTGAGTTTGAGGTTGTTTTAACTATGGGTTTACTTTAAATGTCTGCTTGAGCACTCAGTTCCTAATCAAAGAAAGATTAGTGTTGTATTTCTAAATGCACAAGTCCGATCGCTGTAGTCAGGCAATATGGAGACCTAAGGAAATAGTTCTTTAATATCATATTTTTACAAGTCTACCAATGTTAGTCAAAAATAGAGTAAATTTGGGCTCAGGCTCAAAATCAACACGTCTGGATTTGTTTCCCATAGACAGATTGCAGAATATGTGAAGCTGTTTTTCATATGACAGAGGTTCACTTGGACAGAGCTTTACTGGAGCGTGGAGACCCACCACTGTAGATCACTAACAAGAAAGTATGTGAGATATAATCATAATAATAAAATATATGAGATTTTAGGAACTGCTACGATACAGTAAACACCAACAGTGACAGCTGATTGAGGCGTATGTGACTGTAGGTTTGTACTGTGGCCCAGTCTTATCCTACTGTCCAGGCCCAAGCACTGCAGCTCTGAGCGGCATGCTGCTGATCCTTCTGTTATTTCAATGGGGAGATGTCAGGAAAATGTTGTTTTTGGGCAATGATGAACACCAGGAAACATACATACACACAAGACTCTTGTGTCTATGTAAAAATTCCCACAGTGCTCTGGTAGTTTTGTTTTGTGTCATGTGCAACTTGGTTTCAATAACCCTACTTTGGCCATGTCTTTATTTACATTGGAGCCTATTGCCTGTACAACAATAAATACACAAAATCATAACACAGTAGCTAAGATATCAAAAAACTTCAAAGAAGTTCAGATGTAGATATTTCTTTCTAACTCATATAAGAAGTTAAGTGTCAGGTGTGAAAGGCTTTTTGTCCCATTGTAAACATTCAAAAAGCAAAGTTTCTGTGGCACTAACACAGACGTTTTTTACTTGTTTGTTAATTTTTTTGTCTGCAGCAAAATCATAAATGAAATGTGGACAGAATCGAGTTGGAACTAGTTGTTTTTCTCTGCTGCTGGACTAAGTGGTCAGTTGGAGGCGGCTTGTTGGCACTGCGTCTGTCCAGCTGAAGTCATGTCTGTGACTCAGTGTCTCTTTACCCTCTTCCTCCATCATTTGTCCTTTCATTTATTCATTCATTCATCATTTGTTCCCACAATTAGTGTGCATTATGAACATCTCCAAAATTAAAAAAAAAAAAAAAAAGCATTTTAATTGCATATGAACCGATACTGTCTGTCTTGTTCGATGGATAATGAAATGTCACCACAGTTTGAATTTAATTGTTCTTCTCTCATTGAGCGTCAAAGCTGTAAACAAATGGAAATTCCACTGTTAGGTGGCAATTATTATATCTTTTATTGAGTGATAAAAAAACATGCTTCCAATAAAACCCCAATTTTTCCCTTATATATCTACACAAGTGTTTGGTTCCCATGAATACAGAGAAGTAAATACAAAATGAAATGGGTTTTAATTGTTTTGGCCTTGTGGTCAGGCTATATATTAAACTGTGTCACTGATATTTTGTGTAACCTGCTGTTTCTATCTCATGTTTAAGATTGGAAGCTGGTCTCCGTGCATGGATTTGTGATGAAGCACCTTTGGGACACTCACTTCCTCCTGCTCATCCTCCTCTACCTGTTAGGAGCCGTCATGTCACAGGTCAACCCAGGTATGTACCGCCACAAGAGGACACACCTTATCTTCCTTCCTTCATTTTTCAGGATCTGGACAGCTGTATTCAAGTCTCAGACTGCAATGAGATCATATTTAAGACTTTGTAAAAAACTATAAAATTACTTTTTTGTGAGTTTTGGGGGGGGTTTGTGCTGCAGTCTAGTCCAGGCTGTGACTGATTCAGATTTTGGATAAGTGCTGCTTTGTGGGAGCCATGTGGTCCCCTCTCTCTATAGTTTGGCCACTTTGATCCCAGCATGCACGTTTTTCTCCAGCTCTCCAGCCACTGAACGGGTGGTTTACGGACTACATTTTTTTTTTTTTTTTTTTTACAAGGAAATAGAGTAGCAACATTTCGTGGGCAGAAACGGAGTCAAATGGGAATCAAAGAGAAGTTTTTGGTTATTGTTGAAATTGTAGAAATACGGTAGGTATTTGCCAATAAAAACCCCGAACTGGCTACTGTTTATGATTTCAGTCTCAAGGCGTTTATCATCATGCAGAGTTTTCTTTATTGTTGAAAGGATAATGAATGAATACATTTAGATATAAACAGATATTAATGATGGTTTTCAAAGTTCAACACAGTTTACAGGTCACACTGACCTCACTCTACCAAGTGCTTAAAAAGAAAAGAAAAAAAAAACAGCAGAGGAAAAAATTGCCCCATCACTTCCACATCCTCTCGCCTCACTCCACCCCACGTTCACTTTCAAAATAAAACTTTTGATATTCAATGTTTTTAAAAATGTAAACCCAGTTTGAGAAAGTATGACAATAAAAGCAAACATGAGGTCATGACAACCATATTTAAAGCTGTCCTAAGGGGATTTTCTGCTCTCAGTCCAGAGGGAAAACAACAAACATTACGTTTTCATGTTTAAAGATGAAGATTTCTAACAATAACAACAGCTGTTTTTTAGAGCATTTATCCATATATCGGATCAGATTTATCAGACTCACACATGCACAAAAATGCACATATAAACACACTTTCAAACCTGGCTCACCCTGTTTTTCTTTGCGCCAAAACTAACAGAATAAAAGAGAGTTTTATAAGAAGTTTAAAGAAAGCGAGGGGAGAAAGAGCGAGTGAGATAGAGATCATAGAGAATGTTTATAGAGGGAGTTTTCAACTAGAATAGTGTGTTCAGGCTGTGGTTGCTTTCATGCATATGTCTGTATATGTTAATAGCTGCATTTCTGACCTATCTAACCAGATGTGAGTGTAACATAAGATGCCTTTTACATTTAAAATTTCATACACAATCTTAGATCTTGTACCATTTAACATTCAGCACCAAAACAATATTATATGAGATTTATTCTCAACTACGCTTAATTAAGGATGTGAGTGTACTTGTCTCTCTTGTCTCTGCTTTCCTTGTTTTGTGTATGTGTGTGTGTGTGTGTGTGTGTGTGTGTGTGTGTGTGTGTGGATCCAGCTATCCCACTGGAGTCTGTGGCTAATGCATACCAGACATTCTGACAGCAGGAAAGTCCATTGAAATAAGCTCTGTCTTTCTACCCAGCATGCATGTGTATGTGTGTGTGTGTCTGTGCAAGTGTGTGTGGTGTGCGTTTCCCAGTATTTGACCACTCATAAGTCATGGAAAGGACTGTTTGTGCATCTGATTATGGACAAAGTTCAACAAGTTCACCATTTAAGACAAAGTTTTGTATTTAAAATCTGACCCAAGGGATTTCTCCACTCAGAAACCAGCAACAATCACCTCCAGTGTTACTAAAATCTCAAATCTCAACCTGGTCTAATATATGGAAGCAGGGTATATCCACCTATAATTCTGCCTAATGCTTTAGTTCTGCTGCATTGAGAATAGGGTCATTTTTCCACAGTCTGGAAATATTCATGGCTGAATTTAGTAGAGCTGAGATGTTGAGTGATGCCAACTTTCCCCTGTTTAAAATTCCCAAGCAATGGAGTTATACCATCCCTGTCTTTCCCATTTTACTTGCGAGTGGGCGAACTTTATTTCACTGTAGAGAGAGGAGGAGGTGTGGACATGAGTGCAGGCCCAGTCGGAGCAACCAAATATCACGCAGTATTATTATTGTGTGGGCTTCTTCCCATCAGGATGTTTTGAATATGCATCAGAAACGTCTCTTTCAATTGTCAGAATCCAACATCACTTAAGTCATCATTTTAAAGTGAGACTATTTAGCTTCTGAACAAAGAAATATTATTCCTCTAACATTGCAGTAAAATGCATCCTTACTGAATTTATGTTTTGCTGCTACACTTGGTGACTTGGTCTGGCATGACCAGAGGCCTCTGATAACTAATATTAACTAACTTTAAATAGATATCAGTGTGAGTTGACAATACTTGGTCAATGTCCTGATGATTAACCTTTATACCCTTAGGCCACGTCTATGTTATGTTTTAGAAAATCGCAGATGAACGCTATGCTAAACTGTAATTTGCCAAGGAACACATTATCCTGTTTGCTAAATGTCTCAGAAGTAGTAAAATTTACTGGTGACATAATATTGCATTATAAAGCTGGTAGCTGCTTAGCTAAGCTAAACCAGTAACACATCCAGCAGACAAAAAATTGGAGTCATGTTTCTGGCCAGATGAATAGATGTGCAATAATGGTCTCCCCCAACTGCTGAGGGAAATATCTGGCTCTTTAGCTAATAAATGTGACTAACTTGCTGCTAATGCTGTCTGTCTGCTGTTTGTTTTGTTATGGGCAGGTAAAGTCCTTTGGGTTTCCAAGATTATGACTGATGGGAGCTGTGAGCGTGAACAAAACTACTACATTTGCAGGCCATGAAACTTAAACAGAAAGCTCAAGCCATAAAAATCGCTGTGGAACGTTTTAGACCTGCAGGGGTGGGTTCATCACTACAGGTGACCCCTTCCATATTGCATGTAGTCTTTTGAGCCATTGTGAATATAAAATCATTGATTAGTGCAGTTAAAAATGCCCTATAGTTCCCGTTTGTGGCCACAGTTGGTGCTCTTTAGCATGTTACTTTAAGATATAATAAAACACATAGATACTCATATGGAGCACAACCGTTGACATATAACGGACAGGTATTATGTAGCAGCAACTTGTGTGACTACGCAGTGTGTGTCTGTGCAAGTGTATTTGGAGTCAGCAGTTGGACAGCAAACACGACAGAACAAACCTGCCTTTCAGTGTTGAGAGAGGGGGTTTGGTCCATTACTCCTTCATCTCTCTCTTGCTCTCTCTTCTCTCTCTTCTCTCTCTCTCTTTCTATTCCTCCACCACACAAGGGTGGTATTTTTCCACCTTTCTGGGGTGATATTTTTAGATACTGTAGCCAAATGCAAAGCCTGAAGGGTGGTGAGGTTAGTGTGTGTCTGTGTTGTGTGGGGCAAATCTGCGTATGTGTACATCTATCTAAATGCACACACTCAACTGCCCCCACAGCTAACCCCAGGGGTCACCTCTGAGTGGGTTGGGTAGATAAATAAACACAGCAAAAACCAACATTTGGAAGAGCGGTCATCCGGCCTGATATACTGAAACCCATTTCTCTCTCTCTGACTCTCTCTAGGATGTGGTTTAAAGACTCTGATAATGACTCCTATTTTCATCAATTATGTCCCAGGCAATTGCTGTGTTTTCCCCAACTGGTGATGTTGCACTGTCTGTGCTCTGAATCACTGTATATTTCTGGCAAGACTTCATAATAAAGTTACACAGCTTATATCACCACCTCATACCAAATGACATACGTATAATGATCCCATCATTTCCACTAAGAGAACCTTTTAGATTTATGACAATGTCTCATCCCTGCGCTGAGCAAGTAGCACTTTGCTCATCTCATTCCCTTTTTCAATGCTTGTTTGTGTGCTTCACCTCTACAGGCTGCTACCTCTAAATACAGGCATGCCAACCACCTCAAACCCCATAACCTCTAGTTGGACTGGGCAGCGACAGCAACTGTGTAACACAAGAACAGATACAACATTTTAGCTACTAGATGCCGTATATTATCATTCCTAATGTTCCACTTATTTTTCAAACATTGGCGTTCTTTGTCATCTTATCCTGCCCTGATTTGACTTTAAATAATTCGCTGGAGATCTCCTGCTGTTGCACTTTGTGTTTTACTACAGCTATCATACGTGCAGTTCGAGCACTGCACCTATCATTGAAATGATTTTATAATTATGTAGCTGAGGATACCACTAATATGTGGAGAATATGAGATGAGTGGAGATGGTTTTGGTTGATGTGGTTTGCTTATAGCCAAGGCGATCTGGTGTGAGGAGAAAAATAGAGTAGAGTAGTAGATGGGGTGTAAACAGATAGAGATAAATGATGAGGGCTGTGAAGAGGGCAGTGTGGAACAAAGGTTAGAGAGTACAAGATGAAAAGAGGACAGAGGAGGCGAATGTAGACATCTGGAACAGTTTTTGTTTGTGCCTCCTTCAAGCTGTCACTGTGTCACTGCCAAGATGAAGCCTGTATGCGTGTGTGTGGTTGCATCTATGCCTGCTTTTTGCTTTTATAGTCTGTGTGTGTGTTTGTGTGTGTGTGTGTGTGTGTGTGTGTGTGTGTGTGTGTGTGTGTGTGCACGCGCAGAGGCATGTGAGTGGTCTATCAGGTCAATCCCAGCCCCAACCCTTCAGGGATTTCCACATCTTGACTTTTAAGCAAATATTTGGAGGAGATCAAGAAAAGAGGAAGAGAGAATCTCAGGGAGAGAAAAAGGAGGAAAGAAAGAGCAAAGAGCAGGAGAGAGACAGAGAAGGCCTTGAACTTCCAGCTCTGCTGTTGCTGGCATCTTCTCAAAGGATTTTCTGTGAGACAAGGGGCCAAGCGAACAGGGTCAGACTCCCTTTAACTTCTGCCTCTGGCCCCACTGAAAGCCACAACCCAATGCTATCACATCAAGTTTTTCCAAAGGTTCTTTCATCCACAAATGAGGCTACCTTGGGGTCACATCCTGTTAGGTGGAGTTATCAGCGTTATACCAAAACAACCCGATCCTGTTGATAATGTATGATGGAGAAAGTGCCCTTTCAGTTTTTCCCCTCAGAAAGACACAGGAATCAGTCAACACATTCAGAGTCTTGCAAAATTAGCTAGATAGCTGCTAACCCACTGAGTCTAAATGAGATGAAGGTTTTCTAAATGGCAATGTTAACTTTAACCAACTTTTGCCACTGAAGAAAGAGAGAAGAAAAGCGAGAGGGGAGAGACCACACAGGAGGAGAGGACAGAGAGGAGACAGAAAAAAAATAAGGATGAGGGGGTGGAGGGGCATGCAGGAAACAGAGGGCATATTGCTTCTATTGACCACACAGTGGGGGCGGATGGGCTTGAACCAGCCGGTTTTACCACACACATATACACAGAGTAACTAACTCCTGTTCATGTGCTTGATACCATTGCTGTTTGGACTGGCAGAGACACTGAATGGATCCAGCTTATTATTTCAATAAAACAACCACAATTTGAGTGCAAAGACTGTGTGTGTGTGTGTGTGTGTGTGTGTGTGTGTGTGTGTGTGTGTGTGTGTGTGTGTGTGTGTGTGTGTGTGTGTGTGTGTGTGCGTGGAGTGCTCTCACACCACCTCCCCACCACCTAATCCAGCACTATCCATCACATTGTGCAGATTTCTTGACATGAGTTGGGAATTAAGTAGTCCTGTCTTAGTCATGTCTGAGAGCGTCTGGTGAATGTTTGAGTAAGGTTTGGAATTTTCAGCACCAACCAGCGCTGTGGTTGGTCTACGAGAAGGGAGCTGCATGTTTCAGCAGGTAAATACCAGGGGTGAAAAGACCGCTTTGTTATATACTTAATTACTTAAGTGTTATACTTTGTTCCATTGGATACTGTCAAAAGGGTGCTGTGGGATCCTGTTATTGGAGTTAAGTTTCAATATACCCTACCAGCTGGCAAGGGTGAGGGTGAAGAAGGATTCAGAGCAGCTTATGCTTATTTGTTGAGAATTAAAATGATGAAACTAGATAAAGAGTGTTAATTAGTGAGCTTTAGAGAAGCAGAGCTAGGTGTTTTCCAATGCATCTAAACTTGCAAATGCTAAATTACCACCCCCTGGCTTGAGTTATTGCTTCATAATTAGCCAGCATGCAGCTAACATTTGGTACAATAGGGGTAAATTGATAGATTGATGGATAAAGAAATAAAGCCATTAGTTTATATAAAAATTAAGACAACCATAAAAAATCCTAAATCACTCACAGGTAGCTAAGTCCTGAATTCAAAATATTACTCAAGTCATAATATATAAGTATATGAACAACAAAATTTACTTCAATTAGGGGGGACTCGGAGCCTTTACTAAGAGAGTTCATAAAATATCTTATCCTTATGAGAGTTAAAATTATCATGTAATTATCATACCTGTCTGGTGCTTACAAAGCTGCAGAGACAGCAAAGACACAGCTACTTTAGCTTAGCATACATGTAGCCTGGAGTGTCACCTCACGGTGACAAAATTCTTAGCCTAACGAAGAAATGTTGACATTGTTACTCAGTAGTTTTTGTTAGGGTTAGTGTTAATTAGTGAGCTTTAGAGGAGCTCTCAGTGAATATTTACCTTCAGACAGAGCTAGCTGTTTTCCCACATTTTTAATTTTGCTAATGCTAAGTTAGCACCTACTGACTAGAGCTATTGCTTCCTAATTAGCCTCTGTGCAGCTAACACTTGGTACTAAGCTAGTGTTAAATAACTATTTGTTCTCATAAAGAAATAAATTCATCAGTTTATGTAAAAGTAAGACTACAACAAAAAAATGTCACTCAGAGGTAAGTCCCGAATTGAAAATTGAAAATATAGTATAACAGTAAAATGTACCTCAAATATAAAGTTAATGTGATGAATTGCATAACAGCAATTTCATATTTTCATTATAGGTGTTTAAGAAACAGAAAAATGGCAGCTAGACTAACTAAATTATCATATAAATATGGCAGAATAGTAACAAACAAGGACATCACTTTCACTTCTCTCTCTGCTCCCTGGCCCATATCAAGCTCAGTAATACACACCAAAGTGATGGCCAGTTTTTTTCCCCATGTGAAACTAAACAAAATGTATTCATATTTTCCTGAATGTGTCACAGGGAAATGTCTCTTCCTGTAATACTGGCTTTTGGAGATCTTCATAATCAAAACTGGACTTACTGTAAGCTAAAGTAGAATTACTGCTTTCAGAGTGTACTCAAAAAAGTGCTGGTAAACAAAAAGCTACTCTTTAACAACAGTGCTTGTAATTAGACACTTCCCCCTTTTGGTAAATAGTGTTTAAGGCAGAACAAATGGAGGATGTTTGTCTGGTAGTTTTTCACTGACGTCATTACATATAGTACACATAGTTTCCATATTCATCCACTTGCCTGCTTATTTCCTCCAGCCTGAAATTAATGAAATGTTTGTGTGTTGCATCACAGGTGTGTGTCGGTATCCTCTGGGCATGTCAGGAGGGCAGATACAGGACGAGGACATCTCTGCCTCTAGCCAGTGGTCCGAATCCACCGCTGCTAGATATGGCAGGTAGGTCAAACACACACGTGCACACACACCCTCACACACATGCTTCATAGCATATTTACCCTGATGATGTATGTGTGTATGGGTGGTTTATCCTTCAAGGTGCCTATGCCTGTTTATTTGCAGTAAACCACAAACTGGGATATCAGTTCTAGTTACAGCCACATGATTAAGCAAGTGTATGTGTGTGTGTAGGTGTGTGTGTGTGTGTGTGTGCGTGTGCGTGCAGCAAAGCTTGGGTGGCCTTCAGTGAGTATCAGGATAATGATGTAATACACTTTTCCCATCCATCCTGGCTGTGTTTTCTGTCTCGCCCAACTCCCCCTCTCCCCTTCCAGCCCCTTGCCCAAAATTAACACTTAAAGAATTTACGACACCGGCTCTCACCAAGGTGTTTTCATAACAGACTGTAAGAACTGAAATCCACCACCACACTCACTTCTACTTTCCTCTCACCTTTCTCTTTCCATCCTGTCCTAATTCTTCTTCTCCCTTGCGCTTTTCCCTTTCCTTCTGTAATTCTAATACGAACATCCACCCACGTTATTGCATTTTTCCTCCTTCCCTTTCCATTTGTCTCTTTCCAGGTTGGACTTCGAGGAGGGCGATGGTGCGTGGTGTCCGGAGATAACAGTCGAGCCAGATAACCTGAAGGAGTTCCTCCAGATTGACCTGCGCTCGCTCCACTTCATCACCCTTGTGGGCACCCAGGGTCGACATGCTGGAGGCATTGGTAATGAGTTTGCCCAGATGTACAAGATCAAGTACAGCCGTGATGGAAGCCGCTGGATCTCCTGGAAAAACAGGCAGGGCAAGCAGGTAAGTCAACCCATCAATCAATGCACTGGCTTGGCTGTAACCCAACTTTTTCTGCTATGGAAGTCACTGTATGATCTATTCCGACCTTTGTAACAAATGTCTGATAAAGATGCACTGTCTCCAGGTCATATTTTTATGGCCTGTCATTGCTTTTAACAGGTATAGCTGAAATGACAGGGATATTACATTGAAACAAATCAATATTTTTTCATTATCTATAAATAATAATAATATCATGCAGACTGAATTGCTCTTAATCATTAGTGAGTTCTTTGTGAGGTTAAGGTGTGTTTGTTTTATGTGCAGGTGATTGAAGGAAACAGAAACGCCTATGACATTGTACTCAAGGACCTTGAACCGCCCATCATCGCTCGCTTTGTCCGCTTCATGCCTGTCATGGACCACTCCATGAACGTCTGCATGAGAGTGGAGCTCTATGGCTGTGAATGGCTGGGTAAGACATGACTGAGGTGGAAACTCAGACTAATGACTGATAAGAAAAGAGAAGCTATGTCATGCCGGATGAGCTAGGAAGGAAGGAGGAACAAAAATCACAACTGAGCAAAGGCACCAGTCCTTACAGCTAAGGCCATAAAATATGGAGAGGATCAGCTGATTCTGGGCACAGGCACAGTTCTTTAAACAACACTACTAATCGTATTACTCGCAACATACTGATTAACCACTTTAGGCTAATGCTTCCAATATTACCCCTGTAATTTTGTTGTTGAAAAATGCTGTACAAATCACAGTTTTTGTCTGTGTGCACCTAATGTGTTCCATTCAAGAAGCAGTACTTTAACACCCAATTACTTACTTTTGTTCTTTCACTTTAAACTCAAATTTCAGGTTCCTGTGCTCAAAATCTCAAATTTTTACCAGGTACTACATTCATGCCACTTTTAGCATTTTTGCTGAAACTTTCTGGGCAGTAAAACAGATTATTAGTCTGGGATCAGTGCCACAAATTTTTTTCTGCACTGTTCAACAACATTATATATATATTTATATCTGTTTTTTCATTGAATAATTCAATGCTGCACTTGCCATTTTTGTATTACCCCAAATAATAAATTGATTTACAGTTTTAGTATCATTATTCAATTTGATACATTGGTCACTGAAGCAAGATGAAAAAGCTGTGCTACAATTAACAAATGAACTTCTGTGGTTGTAAGTTTGAAATGATGAACACACAAAAACAAATGTGCTTTACAGATGGTCTGGTGTCGTACAATGCTCCAGCGGGAGAACAGATGACCTCGCCTGCTTACCCAGTTTATCTCAACGACTCTGTCTATGACGGTGCTGTCATCTACAGGTGTGTGTGTGTGTGTGTGTGTGTGTGTGTGTGTGTGTGTGTGTGTGTGTGTGGTTTCACTTAGTTTGTCCTGTTCTTACACACCACTTCCCTGCTTCATCATTGCTCTCATCCTTCGTCAGTACTTTTTCCACTCACCTTGTTGTTGCCTGGTCACCATGGTGAGAGGAAAGAGACAGACAGTGGTGAGTGGGTCATGGTGGTTTACAGTTAGGCAATACCTAATAGGAATGACTGAGTCAACCGTACTTACAAAGTTTCAAAACCGGAGTGAAAAATTTTGAGTCTTTGTTGACATTAGTCTTTGGATTATGACATGATGAATAATGTCCTCCATGACACGGACCTCCTTTTCTCTGTCAGGGAAACAGTGCAGAGGGAAAAGAAAATGGCCCATATTATAATATCACAGCCAACAGCAGAAGTGAGGAATTTGTTTTGTAATGCTGCCACCTGGTGTTCAATTGTTGCACCGTTAAAAACATGTTGACAGGTGATGATAGTTTGAAAATAAAGGATGCTTTTCTGTGTTTTCTGATTCTTTGTTTTTCTCAGCATGACAGAGGGCCTGGGCCAGCTGACTGATGGAGTGTGTGGTCTGGATGATTTTACACACAGTCACGTCTACAATGTGTGGCCCGGCTATGACTATGTGGGCTGGAACAACGAAAGCTTCCCCAGTGGATATGTGGAAATCATGTTTGAGTTTGACCGCACACGAAACTTTACCACCATGAAGGTGAGACTGATAATGATAATACACCTTAGCCTTTTCACCAGGTTTCAATTTTTTATTTCTAATCAGCCCTAAAACTCTCCCCATGTGTCCCACGTCCAGGTCCACTGCAACAACATGTTTTCCCGGCATGTCAAGGCTTTCCGCCAGGTGCTGTGTTACTTCCGCTCTGAATTAGACTGGGAGGCCACACCACTGTCCTTCAGCCCCGTGGTGGATGAGAAAAATCCCAGTGCCCGTTTTGTCACTGTCAACCTGGCCAATCACATGGCCAGTGCCATCAAATGCCAGTTTTACTTTGCTGATGCCTGGATGTTGTTCAGTGAGATCACCTTCCAGTCAGGTATAGACCGAAGAACACACGTTCTTATATATTTTCATTTACACTTGTGTGTATGTAACTTATTGCACATTGGTGTTTATGGTAGTCAAATATTCAAGGGCTATTTTACAAAATACCCAAGTATTCGGATTTTTAACTAAAAAGAAACTATTAAAATCAGCTTTGATGTTGTGATTTGATGTCAATGATTAGTGTCTGATCAACTTTGTGTCATCTGCCTTTTCAGATACAGCTATGTACAACACAACTTTGGCTCCACCTAAGACAGGGCCACCTAACACACAACCAGGTTAGTGATCACAACACACACACACACACACACATACACACACAAACATACATATCTGCGCTACTAATATATAGACAGTAATACTGAATCGTGTTCCCATCTAATAATAGATACAGAATACAGAATACAGTAGTCAAAGTAGAGAACAGATTATTAAATAACATGTTGAAAAAATTTAAATAAATTGGCATATATATATGATATGTGTTGATATATTGATATTTTATTTTATATATCTGCTAAAATGTTATGTTAATGTGTGGTGGTTGGTATTTAGTACATACTGTAGAGAATTGGTATATAGTATGAATTCAGGACAAACCTGAATTCTTATCACAGTTGGAGAGAAACTGGCTACATTTATTGAGATTATGTGATTAAATTATACATCAAATGTAGTTGCTAGGGTACTGAATTAACTAAATTTTGGTGACAAGGTGGTCACATTACAATATATTCTTTTTCATTAAAAGCTGATATGTAAGATTCCTTCTGTTGCATGTTTTGACCGAGCAGGATCACCACCTTCAGATAGTTGATAGGTAGGAGATCTAATAACACCTGTGTTTTCATGAAATATTAACTTGGAGAAGTGATTAAGTTGTTTGTAACGTACATAAGTTACATTAATTTGTATTGTATTGTATTTGTATACATTAAAAAGTATACATTAAAAAGTAATTTAAAAAGTAATTAAAATAGTTACTGTATAGTTATTCCATTTCTGCCAATAGATCCCCATAATCCTACATGCTGTTAATTCAATGTTATGCCTAGACTGTGAAAAAAGGTCTATTCTGTCTTTGGCATTTCACAAAAATCAGTTTTCTTATTAAATTCAGTCCAGTTATTTGGATGTGAAAACACTTCAGGACGGGTCTGATTCAATTTTATATGTTCTATATGGTCCCTGATGTCCACATGCTGTCTCCATCATTAAAGTTTTATCTCCCTGTTTCCTCTACAGAAGATGACCCCACCCACAAAGTAGATGACAGCAACACCCGAATTTTGATAGGTTGTTTAGTGGCCATCATCTTCATCCTTGTGGCCATCATTGTCATCATCTTGTGGAGGCAGGTGTGGCAGAAGATGCTGGAGAAGGTGAGCTCATACTGAGTTACTAAATAAAATACATCAAGCAAACACCATCCCATAGATGTTCCTTCACCCCAACATCCTTTATTCTAGGCTTCTCGTCGGATGCTGGATGATGAACTAACTGCTAGTTTGTCAATACAGAGTGAGACGTTCGCCTACAACCACAACCCCAACCAGTCGAATACAACCAGCGAACAGGAGTCCAACTCCACCTATGAGCGCATCTTCCCCCTTGGTCCAGACTACCAGGAGCCCTCACGCCTCATATGTAAGCTGCCAGAGTTTGCACAGAGCTCAGAGGATTCTGGTAGGTGGACACACGTCTGCTTAAACATACACATCAATTTTATAAACTGATATGCACAATAAAAATGCTCTGTCCCTTATTGACATTCCTAGTTACAGTGTCCTGTGTTGTGTTCCAGCTTCTACCAGTACTGCAGCATCTAAATCCACCACAACCACTGTAGTCCAAGATGGTGTCCCTCACTACGCAGAGGCAGACATTGTAAACCTGCAAGGTGTGACTGGAAGCAACACATATGCCATCCCTGCAGTGACGATGGACCTGTTATCAGGGAAGGATGTTGCAGTGGAGGAGTTCCCGCGAAAACTGCTCACTTTCAAAGAAAAGCTGGGAGAGGGCCAGTTTGGAGAGGTGTGTGCTCTTTGTCAATCTTCCACAGCTTTACATGAGCTGAATGGAAAAATGCTATAATGCTATAATTTTGTCATTCATCCTCTCCTCTCCTCTCCTCTCCTCTCCTCTCCTCTCCTCTCCTCTCCTCTCCTCTCAGGTACACCTGTGTGAAGCAGAGGGAATGCAGGAGTTCATGAATAAAGAGTTTTTATTCGACATCCCAGAGGACCTTCCAGTTTTAGTGGCTGTGAAGATGCTCCGTTCGGATGCCAACAAAAATGCTAGGTATTACTTCTGGATGTCTCTAATTGCCTGTAACTTGAATTTCATATAAATTTGTTTTTTATCAGTGCAAAGACACCTCATTTGTGTATATTTTTCTGTGTTGGTAGGAATGACTTCCTGAAAGAGATAAAGATCATGTCACGTCTGAAGGACCCTAACATAATTCGCCTCCTAGCTGTGTGTATCTACAGTGACCCACTCTGTATGATAACAGAGTACATGGAGAATGGGGATCTCAATCAGTTTCTGTCCCGTCATGAACCTGAGGGACAACTCGCTCTGCTCAGCAATGCACCTACTGTCAGGTGAGTTATGTGGTTGCTGCAAATATATATTTATATGTTTGTTTTTTCTTTCCCAACTCACAATGCTATCTCTTCTATCTCCTTCCCAGCTTCAATAATCTGTGCTACATGGCCACTCAGATAGCATCGGGGATGAAGTACCTCTCCTCTCTAAACTTTGTTCATCGAGATTTGGCCACACGAAATTGCCTGGTGGGCAAAAAGTACACGATAAAGATAGCTGACTTTGGCATGAGTAGAAACCTGTACAGTGGTGACTACTACCGCATTCAGGGCAGAGCTGTGCTGCCTATACGCTGGATGTCATGGGAGAGCATCCTGCTGGTGAGGACTTTATCATTTAACATTTCCCTTTATAAATTGAATGAATTGTCATTGAAGCAACATATGTGTGAGTTGTACATAAAAACATGCTAACCATTATTCACACCGTCTTGTTGGGCAGGGTAAGTTCACCACAGCTAGTGACATGTGGGCCTTCGGGGTGACCCTGTGGGAGATACTAAACTTCTGCAAAGAGCAACCCTACTCTCAGCTCACTGATGAGCAGGTGATAGAGAACACAGGGGAGTTTTTCAGGGACCAGAAAAGACAGGTGAGTGGCATTTCAGACAATCCACTATATAAAACCCAGTGAATCCCTGGCTTTATTTCTTTCTCCCTGTCATGCAGATCTACTTGCCTCAGCCTGTGCTGTGTCCAGACTCGCTCTACAAGGTCATGCTGAGTTGCTGGAAGAGGAACACAAAAGAAAGGCCCTCCTTCCAGGAAATACACCAAGCGCTCCTGGAAATACAGCCTTAAGCCAGGGCTATGTTTAAGACAGTGATCCCCTGCCTGCTCATCTCTGGAAGAAATGGTGCTTAACAAGAGTAGCAGACATACTCCAGGTTTAAGCTGTCTCGTCTTAGTAGAGGAAAAGGGTGAGAGCCACCTGTGGGCTACAAGCTACAATTTGGGAAACACTGTTGGACCATGGACTTAACACACTACAAAGATGGACTACCAGAGACATTTTGTGTGTGCCAGTTTGCGTTTAATTAGCACAATCACGCTGGCTAGGATGTTTTATAGGCATACAATTATTCTTAGGAAAATCTACTCTGTTTTATTGTGCACCAACCTTAACACACACGTGTTGCGGAAGCCAAAATTAAATGTAGCATGTGACATTCGGCACTTTTGGTTTTAATATATTTTAATATCATTTGTTGATCAGTTTAAATTTCCCCATGTTACAAACTGATGAAACATTGAAGAACTCTCTTGTGTTTTCTTTTGGAGGACTGCTTGAATGTAGAAGGGAAAAATGCAGCAAACCATTACTGTTACATTTCATTATATTTCAAGTATTTCATCTCAGTTGCTCAGACAAACTCCACGCCTTGAATAAGAATCTCAAATAACTCAGTCTTCCTCATTTCCTTGCAGTTTTCCTACAGTGATTTGAACGTGATGTGTATATGACTGTGTATTTTCAATAGATAAGTCTAAATCTCAAATATCAATATTTTGTACTTTATATTTATATGTTCATATGTGTTTGTTCAGTTTATGTTTTGTTTATATATTTGTGTATTAATATGCTTTTTTTAAGTTGGTGTGTGTGGAGTATCATATTTGATTTGATTCAGTAATTTTCTTGGTCAAACATTGGATTTTCACACCAAACAAACTGCTTTAGAATACAATTAGATTTTTTTCCCCCGTGTAAACTGCAAAACCAGGAATATGAATCCAGGCTGTGTTTTGATCAAGTGTTATGTTGGTTCAGCAGTATGTTTACAGTCTGTATCAGTAGAGAGATGTTACTAAGTGTGTTGTGGACGTTGAACAAGCTAAAGAGAAGGTAAACAGTCTTTAAAATCAGGAATATAAGGGAAGTGGGAATATTCACTTTACATCAAGTGTTTAATGGAACCAAGGAACCGGTATGACTGCTACAGGTGGTTTATATTAGCTCATATATTAGCTGAATTTTTTCTTCATCTTTTCCGTGTATTTTTCCATATGGAATAACTATGGAATAACTCCGTAGCATTCTCTGTTGTACTTTAATAGCTTAAACTTCGTACTGCATACCGCCTGAACAGCTGTATTTACAGGTTCTGCACTCTTATCAGATGCCTTTGTCCCACTTACCTCATACATTAAAGACACTAATGTTTGCCCTGATGCATGATGTGTCAGCCTATATGTAAAGGTCAGTCCTATCTTTCTGTACTTTGCAATCCAGGCAAACAATCTGAGATATACATATATATATATATATATATATAATATTTGGTTGGATTTGGTTTGGTTTGGGTGATTGTGATACATGTGGTGATTCTCATTGAATAAAGAAATCTTCCATGGCATTTACAATCTGCTCAGTGTTGGAGGCAGATTTACAGCCACACCCTGACAAATTCCATAATTTGTTTAGTTTTATTTCATCTTATACTCAAATGATTGTTTTTTGGTGAGAAAGTTTTTTAAATATTGTAAACAAAAGTTGTACATTGATAGACAAAATGCAAATAAAATTGAAACAGGGATGTCTATCTCTTTGTGAGCACTTGTCTCATTCATGCAGCTGAATATTTCATAATATGGGGGGTGGTCCTTTAAGCTCAGCTGATTGCTGTTAGGATCTCATTGGCTGGGTCCTGCTGGTGTGTCCAATCACAGTGTGGAGTGAAGAATGAGGCCTGAATAGTGTCCATGTAATGACTTACATGAACACACCAAACTTGTTGCATTGAAAGAACATTTGACTGTAAAATGAATGTTTTCTGTTTGTAGTTTTTGCCTAGTTTGGACCTGAAAAGATGAATAAGGTGGTTTTGGTGACGGGAGCGAACAGGTAATGACTGTATTTATTGTAATTGTTATTATTAACCTTAAACCTGGCATCTCAAATGTGAAGTATTCATAACTTTCCTTCAAGACCTTTAGTGAGATATTATGAATGTTTACTTGTGGTTCTTTTATTGTATATGTTGTATATTATTTATTTATTTATTTGACTTTTTGAAATCACTCTCTTAAGAGCCATAATGGGAGCATGATTATTTTATTGACAGTAAATTAAGAGCCCATGTATATGTCTCTCTGCAGTGGCATTGGCCTGGCGCTTTGTGAGCGTCTCCTCTCCCAGGACATAGAGGGTCTACAACTGTGTCTGGCCTGCAGGAACATGCGTCGGGCTCAGGCTGCTCGCTTAGCCCTGCTCACCTCTCACCCCACAGCTCAAGTGGCCCTGCTGCAGATGGACACCAGCAGCATCTCCTCCGTCATCAGCGCTGCACATGAAGTCAAACTCAGGTGGGAGGATGAGCTCACAGCTGTAATCTAAATGTGATCACTGAACAGGTTATGATGCTAGTTTTTCATGTGTGTTGAGAAATCTGTAACCCCTCTGTTTTTCAACTGCAGGTATAACCGACTGGATTACCTCTACCTGAATGCAGGCATCATGCCAAACCCACAGTTTGATGTAAAAGCATTTTTCAGAGGCCTCTTCTCCAGGTACATAGTTAATTTGAGATGCTCCTGACTCCTGCTCCTTCTTGTCATGGTATAGCAAAGCATGTGCTGACTTTTTTTTTTTTTTAAGAATGGATAATACTGGATAGTATATCCAATATAATAATACTTCAGTAATTTATTTCCCATACTGCTATTCTAGAGCTTGTATTCCTGTAATGCTTTCATTTCAGCAATATCATCACTATGTTTGCCACTGGAGAGGGGATTCTGACACAAAAGGACAGTGTCACTTCTGATGGGCTGCAAGAAGTTTTTGCCACCAACCTCTTTGGTCACTTCCTTCTAGTGAGTCACTGGTACTTTGTCAAACTAATAATCTGATTTGTGCAAGCTATGATTCACACATATTGTACAAAAGCATGTTTCCCTCGTTTCTCCTGTCGGCTGTTTGCCCTTGTGGAACAAATATAGTTGATACTGGATCTGTCTGTCACTTAGCAGCAATGCTCATTAAAAATTAACAGTGCATACTGTTCTACCCATGAGGACACTGCGGACAGTCTTCTGCTTACTGTGTACCTCCAGGTGAATGCTGATATATGCTGATAGACAATCCTTCTAAAAATTGCTTTGCTGTTGTATCCATACATAGTTTAGAGATAACACTGTTTGTATAAAAGTGACAAATCAATTAACTCAATTAAGTTTTGTAGGAATTTAGGTTTGCTGATTAGTTTAAGAAATATGAAAGTAATGTTGCATTGACATGGAAAGAGATTACACACTGTTGTTAAATTTATATTTTAATGAGTCAGTTTAAGATCTAATGTAAAAGTGCATACATAATTGAAAAGAATTAAAAAGTACAGACAGTAATATCTCACCATCCAAACCTTCTAAAGTTGCCTCATTTATCAAATTGCAGTGGAAAGAAGAGCATTCTTATGTTACCTTCCTTTAACCTTGTTATTTAAGGTTGAAACTGAGCCTTGATGACTCGTTAAGATGAGTAGCTCCTAATACTCTGGAGTTTCTGCGTGTTATGGTCCAGATCAGGGAGCTGGAGCCAGTTCTATGCCACGCAGGTCATACCTCGCAGCTGATCTGGACCTCCTCCAGTAACGCTCACCGATCAGCCTTTAACCTTGAGGACATCCAGCACCAGGGGGGCACCCAGCCCTACAGCTCCTCCAAATATGCCTCCGACCTGCTCAGCTTGGCGCTCAACACTCACTACAACAAACAGGTCAGCTCTCACAGACCTGACCCATGCCAGCCACATCAACCGTGCCTTCATGGATATTGATGAGCATAATCCCACTGTCTTCTTTGCTTTCTAGGGTTTGTACTCATCTGTGATTTGTCCTGGTTTTGTGATGACCAGTTTGACCTATGGCATCCTACCCTCTTTCCCAGCATTCCTCTGGACCCTGCTCATGCCTCTCTTTTGGATTGTGAGTGCTGTTCATCAGTATAGATTGCTTACACATAGTTGTTCTTCCAGTTAGTCTTAATTAACTATGTGTTGTTTGTATAAAATGAGAAATAAAATCAGATTTGGGGTCATTTGATTTACATCTGAATGCTGAATCTGTCTTTTATGGTCACAGATAAGAATCTTCACCAATACCTTCACTCTGACACCTTATAATGGAGCTGAAGCCCTGGTAGGTAAAACTGAATTTCTTATTTCTATACACAGTTTGGCACAGATTAATTCAGAAATGCTGCTCTTTCCTGTAGTTTTGGCTGTTTAAGCAAAAGCCTGAATCACTGGACCCACAAGTCAAGTACCACAGCCAAACATCTGGGTTGGGCAACAACTACACACAGCCAAGTAAGGTACGGCAAGGAATACAACCCCTTAAAAAAAGAAATAAGTTTAAATAGTCTTGTAAAGCAGTTCACATGAGGAGTTTTATGACTTTTGTGCCTCTTTGCAGATGGATATTGATTTGGAAACATCAGAGATTTTGTATGAGAAATTACTGCAACTAGAAAGTGAAGAAAGGAAAAAACTAAAGGAAAAACTACAATAATCCTAGCATGTCCCTCTGTGGTCCGCCAGGATCATCCTGATGCATATCACACAGTTCTGGGATGGAGAAAGTTTTATTCCTGTCTCACAAGCCACCTGGGAGCCACATGCACACTGGCTTCACTAAAATAACACTCTTCTGATCAGCAACATGCAATTCACAGTTTTGTTTGCTGTTTCCACCTGTTTCTTAATATCTGTATCAGACAGAAAATAAAAATATCTTGATGTTCTGGGAAAGAGTTTAGAGTAAATGATCATACCCCTCCTCTTATCCACCCTTCACTCTGAAGTATGTTGTATGGGGAGAACCACACATGCAGACTTGGATGGTGGGATAGGTCACCAGTATTTCAGCCTATGCGGGGCAGGAGGGACGATATCCACGATCCTCACGACAGAATGTATCGCAGTCTGACAGCAGACTATCAGTATCATGCCAGAAGTTCACGTAAGTCGTCTGAGTGAGCGCCTCTGCGGTGTACGGCGGCACCGGTGGCATATGCGCACAGGCGCACCTGAAGCTCCGCTCCGGAGGCTCCCCGGGGTGGCCGTCGTCCCCGGGTTCTGCTGCCGGTTTCCCATCCCCGCACTCCTCCTCTGCTCCGCTCAGTTTCGGGTTGCAGAAAGCCCAAACCATCCCGCAGAAATACACGAAAAACGTGCCCATCACCATCACCATAAGCGCGTAGGACTCCATCATGGCTTTGTTGACTGGAGATGTCATCTCTGCGCAGAGATGGTGATCGGTCTGAGTTCCCAAAGTGCGTTCAGGAGGGACTGTCGGTGCATGTGGCATCATCCAAGGGGGTTGGACCGCTTCTGTCACACCTGACACAGACAGAAAATAAATTATTGCTTTGTCACCTCTCCGTTTAAACTAAAGACCACAAAAGCCCAAATAAAAAAACCCATTCTGATGTAATCACAAAAAAATAAAAAGTACCTGAGACTAAAATGAAGGCAACCCCCCCCCCAAAAAAAAAAAAAAAAAAAATGTGGAAATGTAAATGTGTATATATAATTTAATATCACATAATTTAACTTCTATATGAGAAAGCTGAAATGCTCTGATAAACAAATTAGCAGACAGAAAAATAACCTAATTGAAAGGTTGTGGAATTCATTTGAAAGATTTCTAAATATTTACTCACACATTTACTAAAACTGAACCAACCCAAAACTTATGATCAAAGGTTAACTTTCAATCCTGTTTGTATGTGGTTGTTTCTAACTAGATATGTAGATAATGTAATTGCACGTTTGTATTTTTGTAACAAAGCCAGATACAGGCTGATTATTAGTGAGTGTAACTACTTAAACAGGCCTTACTGTCTGTGCCTTGAGCCAGTTTGTCTCACTGACAATCACACAGGCCACACTAGCCCATCAGCTGGCAGGGTTTGACCTTCCTTATAAGGTCAAACACCAGCAGCCACAACTCCCAAAATACCACCAATGATCAATGACACACTCAAGATGAGAGCCTTTTTTCATATTCAAATATGATTATTTGAATATATTTGCCCAGGTTTAAAAAAAAAAAACCCAACAATATCATGATGAAGTAAAACCGGGACCCGACACCTACATTTTCTAAGATCCTTTAAAAAATAGAAGTAAATCTATTTTTTGTTGATCACCTAAACACAAACATTAAGCAAAGTAGAAATGCAAGAAAGTGACAGCATTTTGTGCAGTGTGTGGTATAAAAGTGTACCATCTTTCCTGTTTATGGTGAAAATTGTGTTATTCTGCTGACTTTATTATGACTTCATTAGTGGCCACCTCCTAAAGATACTTTTTCTGTTGTACACCAACTTCATGTTAAGATTTCTTAGATTTTTTGGTTGTACAGAGTCACCATATTTTGAGCTATATTGAGATATCTAAGACATAGGCAAATATTAATAAACAAAAAGGCTGACTTATTCATAAACAGACACATGTGGGTGAAAACATGACCTCCTGCCAAACTGAGTGTCATACCTGAAACAGAGCATATACACTATGTTGAACAAACAATCCTTTGTGTATTCACAAACTGCAACTCATCTCCCTCTGCCCTAGCATCAAAGGGACTGTGGCTTAGAAATGTTTCCTATAACCTAACTATTGGCCCCTCTCACCGTGTTATCGGTGTTGTGCACAGAACCACTATGGATCAGGTTTTATTACCCCAAGGAGTGGCAATCCCTCCAAATCTATATGCAAGTGTGACATGATGTTTACACTAGCACCATATGTAGGGTTTAAAAAGAGCCTGGGACTCAGCCTGGTGTGAATACTTGTCCTGGGCCACATTTAAATGTCATGAGGTGTAGAGGAACATTGTGGGGGTCTTTGCTGAAGTTTGGGACAGCCCTACCAACCAATCCTTTTCATTTTGTTTTCTAATCTAACATAAAATATAACGAAAACTAACCTCTGCCTCAGAGGTTCAAAAAAATATATACATTCAGGATAAAACAGGGGTGATGGAGCATTTGAACCCTGTTTGTTGATAAAAGCTGATACAGTGTTGTGGAGCAGTGGCGTAAAGGTCTGGGGAGGTTTTCTCGTTGAGTCAAAACAAGAGCGTGTACGAGAGCACCCATGCTTAGGCTAGCAACACTGGCGAGAACGGCATTATGGGTAGTGTAGTTCTTCTGTCAACGCTCCCTGTATCTAGGTTCACTGCTCCTCGTTGTCAAAGAACTACACGCCCCACCCATGCCAGCTCCGAGGTCCCGGATGTCTATCGCGCCGGAAGAGAAGAAGGTCCTTTTCCCAGCCATCTTGTGGCTTCATCTAGCGAAGTGTTCGCACCAAGCCTCGTAGAATCGGAGGAAAATCCTGCTGAAGGGGCGCCATCATGCCCGGACAAATGCAAGAAGGTTTTGGCTGTGCCATAACCAATCGGTTCGACCAGTTATTTGACGATGAGTCGGATCCGTTTGAGCTGCTGAAGCAGGCCGAAGTGAAGAAGAAGAAGGAGGCTTCTGCTCCTGGTGCCGCCAAGACTGCAGCCCAGGCTGCCAAGCAGCCGAAAAAGGAGTCCCAAAAAGACAGAAAGGTCCCACTGGCCGATAAGAAGGAGGAGACCCAGGCACCCGTCACTCTCAAAAAAGATGGTAAGACCAATTTCTGCATTTTAGGTTTTAGTCAAGCTGCTACCAAAGGGTTTTAAGCTAACAGGCTAAGTTGCTGCTAGCAACGGTTCATAAGCCCCCATGACATGAGGTCCGCGTGGTTGCTTTTGTGTCCCTGTGGGCTGTCATTTAGGGGACAATGACATTTACACAAACGTGTATTGCAGCGGGAGCTCGGCGGCTTAAGCAGTTAAGTGATAAACAGTTTGCAGGCCAACTTGTTTTGGCTTGTCTCCCCCCCACCACCACCACCACATAGGCCTTGTTGAGCAGGTGGAACCCGAAAGCCTGGGTGACCAGAGAAAGTGGCCTCTAACTGTTCAGATGTTACTGTCAGGTCGTGGCTGAATTTAGGCCACTTGTTGCTGACTTTTCCCTGAACGGGCCGAAAGCAGGTAGTTTCTTTTCACATTATAATACGTATTTAATTATATCTATATCTTATATCTTTAAGTAATTTCTTACAAATACGAACAGAACTCGGTGCTTAAACAAAGTAGGGTCAGTACAATAATTTAAATAATAAACGTGGTCGATGTGCCTGTGAGTTTGTCACTGAGATAGTAAGCACAGCATGGTGATGAACCTCGTGGTTGCAATGTGGGGCGTGTAAAAGCACAGCCTCCAATCTGCTACTTCCCATTGGCGCACAATGCATGCGGTCGACCTGCTTCTGCGCATTTCCTTGTCCCACCTAATTTTCCGCCACATTATCCAAGTAGCGTGTTCTGATTTTATTAATCTGTACAAATAAAGACTGTAAAAATTGTTTATGTTCTGTTGTAATGTCTTTCTACCAACTTTGTTTCACAACAAAGTTTCTGCTACGTTGAGGTGAAACATCCAGTGTAAGGAAATGATTGAGATTGATACCTACAGTTAGCCCACAGTTAGTTGGCCATTATCATCACGTCAGGCTGCCAAGTGGGCTCATAGCTGTTTGCTTGGGAGAAGATGAGACAGGTGCCGCGACTATGGTGCACCCAGCTGCTGCTGTGTCTTGGAGGGTGTCTATTTTGGTAGCTGGTGATTTAGTCAATGGGTGGGACTGGGCCAGTCGCAGTCAACCATGTGCCACTGAGGGTTAAAGACTTTAAAGGTGTTAACTCAATCCACAGAATGACCGGGTGATTTAACTGAGCAGCACACTATCAGGATAGGAATTGAATGATAATGCTGCAAACTTGATTAAACTTAATTATTTGAACTCACTCATCTCAGTATGACAATTCCACTGAATTATGTTTTGTCTACTCAAGATTCAGTTGTTTACACCATAATGAGTATTTGATAACTGAATCCTACCAATTGAATCCTTTTGATTCTGCACATTAATTGGAATTATTTGCTCCAGTTAAACTGAACAATCACCCTCCCCCACCCCCCCAATTTATTCACTTATGGTGCTCAGCAGTGGGTCCTGATCTATCAATGCTATTGGTCTTCTAATACTCCTATTTTGGTCAATTCTAGGTGCCGGCATGAGGAGAATGGGCCGTAAGCCGGAAGGCGAAGGCTCCAGACCCCAGGGAGGTCAGGGAGAAGGACGCCCCCCCACAGACAGACGACCTGTGGACAGGCGGCCACCTCGTCGCTTTGAGAGGCCTGCTGGTGATGCTGGCGAGAAGCCTGAGGGTGGTGAATTCTCAGTGGAGAAGTGAGTTGAATTTCCAATCAGCACATTTCAATTGAACATGAATCATTAGTAGAGTTTGTAAAGTGAGTCTACTACTATTAGAACTTTTACAGGGTGTTTTCTTGTTCCACGCGAGGCTAAAGCAGCTCTCACTGTGGGGTGTGGGTTGGGACAGTAACTGTTAAAGGCGTTGTTAACAATGATAAGGCTTAGTATGTTTAGGTTTTGCCCAAACTACTGCAGGCACATTTGTCTCATCAGTGTAAAATTGAATCCACAAAAAAATTTGCAAATGTAACTGTAGACTACCTTTTGTTAGACAACCTAGGCTAAGTTAAGTTTCCAAATGAGGAAAGGGGAGTAGATTATGCATTTTTCTTTTCATTTGCACCTCTGAAGTTAATGTAAGGTTTCACGTTTAGAAATGATAAGTTTTTTGTTTTTTTTCTGGAATGGGGCGTGATCTGCTCCACACCCATCATCTATCTGGCCTGTAGCCAACAGCTCACTATGCTTTGTTTTTAGCATGTTATAACAGAGATCACTGAAACTTTTTGTTAAAATGTAATGATTGAAACCTAATGCGAAGACTAATTACTGAAATAAAGCCTTGGGAAGGCCCTGTTTCAATCTAAAATTCTGAAAGAAGAGAAACTCATGCTTTGCTGGCGAGTTGACATTCTTTGTACATCTCTCTAGACCCATTGGTGACAGGCCGATGAGAGGACGTGGCGGTGGCAGAGGAGCCCGTGGAGGCAGAGGACGCGGCATGGGTCGCAGTGATGGGTTTGATTCCAGAGGAAAGCGCGAATTTGATAGACACAGTGGCAGTGACCGATCGTGAGTACTTTGTTCTTATGTAAATCTTGACTAAAACGCTAAATTATAGATGGACTGTTAAAGACCATTGTGTGTTGTAATGTAGTGCATGTGTAATGATCGTGGCTAAAGCAAATGTTGTTTCAGTAGTCTAAAAGGTGAGGAGAAGCGTGGTGGAAGTGGATCTCACAACTGGGGCACCGTCAAGGATGAGCTTAAGTAAGTTTCCTATATACGCAAAATGACAAACTTTGCATGATAGGATGTTTGTTACAACACACAGACGCACACTGTCATTATGAACTAAGACAAATTTCACATTTCCAAGTGATAAGTTTCCCCTTATGATGTATTTTATGGTGGTTTATGATTAGCCAGTTTATTATACTCACATTTTACATTTCATCAGTTCTGATTCTGCTCATTGATTCACAATCATATAGTGCATTGGTTCAGAACTGTTGCAATTAATTTTAGTAAGAAAATAATTCAAAGCATAACAAATACCCAGTTTATTGGTTACCTCTAGCTAAAACCTATTCAACAACTAAGTAAATCCCACAATCACGTTATTCTTTTTTTATTCATTTTTGAAATTTGATTACAATTTGAGTGCTAATTCCAATCCAGCAGATTGTAGATGCTACACATGTATAACAAGAAATGTAAACAACAATGTCCAAGTGAGTGGGAAGAATTGGCATGACCATGAAATTTTTTTTCTTCACAGCGAGCTTGACCAATCAAACAACACTGAAGAGAATCCTGAAGGAGAGGAGCATCCACCTGCAGACTCTGAGAACAAGTATGTTCTTGTTTTAATGATCTCATTCAGAAATTGTGATTTGGTTGATTTTACTTTTTTTTTTTTTTTTTAAAGCCTATCACATTGAGTAAATTTATATTGGAATGCAAGTTCATGTGACTCACATTGATGTTAAGGCCACCAGCAATACTCAACTGTCTGTCTCTGTCTCATAAAGGGAGAATGAGGTAGAGGAAGTGAAGGAAGAAGGCCCCAAGGAAATGACTCTGGATGAGTGGAAGGCCATGCAGGACAAGGAACGGGCCAAGGTGGAGTTCAACATCCGTAAGGCCAATGAGGGAGCTGATTGGAACAAAGGATTTGTGCTGCACAAGTCCAAGGCAGATGTAAGTCAAATGAACTGCGAAAGTTTAAAATTTTACATTTAACTTACTTTACATTCAACTTCGAGCATTATCAGTTATTGTAGACCAAAGAATTTTAATTGTCACAGGTCACATGTCAGCCACACGTGTCAGTATATTACCATATGTAACAATAGGAATTTAACTACCTCCCGCTCTTTGAAGGAAAACCCCTTTATTTCAGTCATTTCAGTTTGTGATCTACAAGCCTCTTCCTCCTGAGACTATGAAGTGTTGCACCAGTTTCCCATGAAAAACACCAGGGTGGTCAGGGTCAACACAAACAGGCTGAATTAGTTACTTAGTGTCCCAGGCTACTCTTCAACCGCAGAAACTGTTTCAACAGACTGTTTGTTACAGTCTACATAAGCATTACATTAGCAATGCAATAAGCTAACCAAAACTAAAAAAAAATAAAATCAACACTGTATACCAAGTAACTTTTGGTGTAGAGTGTTGATTTTATCAGCTTGCACAATCTGAATGTGCAGGAAACATGTTTTCGTCTTTGTTCTGCATCTTAATTTGACACGTATATCAGTTGAAGCAAGTCAATAAGCAAATGTTTTTTCTTAAAACATTGCCATTTGTTGTCAGTCCAAACATAAATTTGCACACTCTAGTGTTAATGATTGATATTTTTGCCATTGTCCATCGCAGGGTAAGAAAGATGATCTGATTGACCCTGAGGATGAGTCTAAGGTAAAATCTCCTTTGTTGTTGCACAGTATTTGAGATCAACCAATACTTGTAAACAAAATAAGCCAAAGCTGAATATGTACAAAATAAATCATAACTGGTCTCTTCTCCCTATCTTTGTACTTCAGGGAGATGATGAACACCACTTCCGCAAGCCAGCCAATGACATTACGTCCCAGCTGGAGATTAATTTTGGAGACCTGGGTCGTCCAGGACGTGGACGTGGAGGACCACGTGGTGGCCGGGGTGGTCGTGGCCGCGGTGAAGCCACTAGGCCGGTCCGTGGAGGAAGGACTGACAAGGTAGATAATGTTATTGAAGTCTAGCTGTTACTTGGTGTCACCCAAGTATTTCCATTTTTGTCTATATAATGAAGTTGCTGTACTGTGGATTGTAGTGACCATAATGCATTTTTTTGCATTTTCTAACTCCTCACTTTTCTTCACAGTCATCTGCGTCTGTGCCCAATGTGGACGACCCAGAGGCCTTCCCAGCCCTGGCCTAAGTCCTGGCTGCTGTCCCTCAGGCCTACAGGAGCCTCCTGAGCACCTCCACTACGAGGCTTGCATGTTCCTGGATCCTTCAGCAAAGTGAAATGATGGAGAAGACTGTCATTAACTATGGCACTCAATGTGAGGACTGAGTTTTATCCAATAAAAACAAAACAAAGATGGAAAAAAAAAACAGAAAGTAAGGAAAAAAAAAACAAAAAAAGAAAAGGACTTCTTGCTACTCTGGAGCAACTTATTGGTAGAGGTTTTGTACTTGGAAACAAAGTAGCAGGGATGTTTTCATACAGTATTTTTTTCAGAGGTTATGCATTGTCCATTGATAAATTTTTGTAATTGCTGCTTGAAAATATGCATTTCGAAATATAAGCATAAGAAGAGTATCTTAAGCTTGGTGTGTGCCATTGCTTGCTTGCTTTGAAATAGGCACTGCAGAGCTCCAACCCAAGCTCATAAGCTCTGCCACACCAGGTATTTCAGATGAAGTTACCGCTTCACTCATTGAGATTTATGGATTTTTTTCTTTAGCACTGGGGTATTGTTTTATATTTTATACAGGAGGTCTATTCTTCTATGATCTTCGGCCTGTAAATCTTGACTATTTTCATAAATTCTTTCAGAGACTGTATTTCACATGGTGCGAATAGGACGTCCCTTGATCTTTGGTCAAGCGATGCTGTCTACATTTGAATGCATTGATGAAATAGCACCTAAATCTGTGTTAAGGTTCTTTTGTACTGAAATGTTTTGAAGGAAGAACATTAGGTCATTTTGAAAGAACACATCAGTGTTTACTCTCCTAAATTTGCATTGATCCTGAGACATTTGTCAAGTGGATTTATCTGAAGCTGAAAGTTATTCCATGTCTTCTGATAAATGTGTATTTGGGGTGCTGTTCACCAGCTAATGTCTCTTCCTCCTTGTTCATTTCATCTCTGATTACTCACCATGTGCAAGTCAATCAAAGCCTTTGTTTTTACTGCAAAGAGTGAAGAGAGAATGTGTCTTTATGCGGCTGCGGCCCCCCTCAGACCCTCTCCGACTGTTTACACACTCCACTCGAGCATCCTTCCACACATGTAAACTCAGCCCAGCATCAGTTTGTTTCTGCTGTTTGTTCTGTGCTGATATTTTCCTCCACTGTTGACTTGCCCTTCCACAGTGGCACCACTGCATAATTGCTCTGAAAGAAATACAGTCGTTCATTGTGTGGAACAACTGAAGTGCTCTACAAATGTGTGAATTCTAGCCCTGCTATTAGAGACCTCTGTCGGTAAATAAAGATGGTCGATAAATTTCTTGCGTTGTCACTTTTTTATACCGCCTGCAGACAAAATGTTATTACTACAGTTCACAATTTGTCTTGTATCTGCTTACAATCTTGTCCCCTCGTAAATGTGTAAGTTGCCCTTGTATAAGGTGAATGTCGTCACAAAAATGTGTTAAGAGACAAATCACCTTTTATTTTACAAGGTATGAAAAATGGTTTAAAGCTCAACCAGTGTACCTCCTGCTAAGACTCATAAATACCCCTGTAAACACTCTGACAATCAACTTATTGTTTCAGACCATACAAAAGACATTCAGGCTTAAAAAAAGATTTCAACACTACACAGATGATAAAACTTTATTTTCATTGACAATATAAAAGGAAGTCATATTAGATATAGAAACATAGAACGTTTCTCCCAATAAGGCAACACAGTTTCTATAAGTAACAATAATAAAGGAAATAAAGACATGATACATGTTTCCAGTCTGTAGATGGAAATGCAAAGAAAAACGATGCAATAAATTAAATTTAGACATGACTCAGGGGGAAAGTGTTGGTTGGTCAGTCCACCTCTTCAGACTGAAACAGCTCAACTATTGGACAGATGGCCCTGAAATTTTCATTGACATTCATGGTGTCCAGAGCATGAATCCTATCAACTCTGGCAACTTTTCCTCTTGCGCTATCCAGACGTTGACATTTTGGGCTTTTAGTGAAATATCTCAACTATTTTACTGATTGCCATGAAATTTGGTGCAAACTTCTTTCTCCTCCAGCAACCAACTTGTTCATTCGTTTGGCTTAAGACCAAATACCTACAAAAAAGGTTTCTCTTCAGCCATTCTTTACTTTTAGTGAAAATAAACACTTGTTCAAATGCTTACATACCAAAATAGGCGAGTAAATACACTAAACATGTTAATGTATATAGCTCAAAGCACTGCTGTGCTTACGCATTGGCACATAATCACTCAAAATGCTGCACTATATTACAAACGTAAGACATCATTTAACTTTCTACTCATTTACATGAGCTAAGATTGAGGTAGCACAGATGTATTTAAAAGCACAGCTACACATACACAGCTAATACGCAGGATGGTCATACACATTGTTTAGAGTCCTGATCACAGGAGACATTTTGACATGTCACAGTAGGAAAAGCACAGGGGCAAAAAAAAAAAAATCGCATTTCGCTGCGTCAGTTTCAGCGGTTCTTGGTAGCAACCAAGTTTATATGAAACACCACCCACTTCTGTCTGACAAAAACCTATTCAAGGACTCAAGAGTACAGTTGCACAGAGCTGAGGTAATTGATCAGTCTTATGTTAGAATATACTGGTGAGCAGAATGCATCTAACGCTTATTCTTGAATCTCACATTTTTCACTTTCACACTTTTCTCATTTTCTCCTCATTTTTTAAAGCTTGTCAGAGGTCCTGAGTACGATTTGCAAGTAACGTTGCGTGCACTTCTTTACCTGATCTCCTTGCACTTGTTGAATTCATGCAGTACTTGGACTGCAGTCGACCTGGTGGTTGTGCGAGCTCAGGACAACAGAACACCACAGAGAAGTACCACAGTCTATCTTAAGTGGTGGTTTCATCAAACTGAAATGGGTGGTGTTGGATCTAAACTGGGTTGTTAAAATGATGGCTGCCTCCTGGTACTCTGCATTCAGCAATTAATTTTGTCAGTTTATAAAACCTGTGATTTTCCTACCCAGTCAAAAAAAAAAAAAAAAAAAAAAAAAACAACAAAAAAACAATGATTTCAGCATCAGGATGAAGCCTTTTTCAAAATACCTCAATTCAGGCAGGCAGAAATGACGATATCTGATATACTCTTTCACCTCGTGTTGCGCTCATTTTGGTTGTGGTATTAGTGTGTCTATAGCCATTCTGAAGAGAAAATAGTGGTAATGCATAAAATAAGAAAAAAGTACATTGGAGTAAAAAATGATAACAGCTCAGACAGCTGTTGCAGTTCTGATTTGAACAAGCAGAGAGGTAGTTCATGCACATCCCAGCTACACTGAAATCATTGTTGTGTACAGTATCTTTCATTTCTTTCATCAGTTTTCCTCTAAAAGTTTTAAAGTTCTCACTAAAACTAAGAGTTCTGGTTCAGGTCGACACTAACTGTTCTGAAAGAAGTCACCACAGAAGTCAATTTTGACAGCATCCAGAGTCAACTTTCCTTCAAACTTCAACGTGTCTATGAAGATGTTTTGACTAGGGAAGAAATCCAGCATTTCCTCTTCCTCCTCCTCATCCTCCTCCTCCATATTTCCCATCCCATGTGATGAGATGTAGTCGATGGTTGTGTTTGTGTCCAGAGAGGTCTGTGTGTGGTCGGAGTTGTCTGAGTCATGGGAGAAGCTCTTGATGTATGTGCTCAGAGGGTACAGCTGTGTGGCTGGCTCCGTCTCTGGGCGCAGGCCAATCTGTGGAAGAAGCTGCGAGAAAACATTTGTGTTTTCTGTGGAGATGTCACTGTTCTGATTTGGCAGCTCCTCGACATCCACCAGGACGGGCTCTTCTTCCTCTTTGGTTACACTGGGCTGCAGCTTGAGGTTCATCTTGCTCTGTTTTGGAGGAAGATACAGGATCAAACTAGGGATGAGCAACAAGGTAGCTTTAATTTTTATTCACTTTTACTTCACTTTTTTATACCTCCTCCTGCGTACACTCTTTTGCCCATTTGCTGTTTGCAGGATCTGGCACAATATCAAGCATGAGGCACTGGAAATACACCCACAACCTGAGGGGGGAAGTAGAATATCTGCTAAACAACCTGGAAACTTGTTTTGGCAACATAATAATTTTTTGCTGCATCATTTCTTTGACAATAATTGTTGTGTGCTTCTCTGCAGAACAGTAGATCACGAAATCATGAAAAGTGAGTTCATCACTGAGGTAGAGCCGTTGCCCACATACTTCTCCTTCACTGATGAACACTGGCACAGACACAGCAAAAGCACCACAATCACGAAGGCGACACCGCAAAGCAGTAAGAGCCACAGTTGAGTTTCTTCTGTAATAGTGAGAATAAAACAGTTGCATCATACACATTTGGTTCCTCTAATACAATCAGTTAAGGTAACAGAACAGGCAATATAGTCATAGTATCTAGCATAAGACATTAGCAACTTCACATTTAACTCATACTGTCTTTCTACATTATGTAAGCTACAGTACGTCCTTGCACAGCACTGTCATTGTATGACTTTCAGCTGGAGTCTTAAAAAGAAAGGCAACTAGTGGAGACTTCATGAGTTTAATTTACCCCAAAATGTCAAATTGTTCCTTTAAAGCAATCTTTACCCTGGATGTAGAACTTGATTTTTTGGCGTGCAGGGCCCTCTCCTGCAGCAGTCGAGGCTGTCATCCACAGGCTGTAGGCAGCTGGAGACAGGTGTTTGATCACATGCATCGTCTCTGATGGTGGTACAGTGTCTGAAATACAAAGTCATATACACGCAGCAGAGAGGAGCTTTTTTAGCATCAAGTTACTCACATGACTAACTGTCTTGATTCATCTCAAAAATATAGAATATAACACAGAAATATATTTGTCTTTCATGATACCCCTCCTTGTGTCTTTGTAATTTTTCCATAGTCCCTAAAAATCACAGATAAAACTGGGCTTACAAAACTGCTGGTGTCCACTTTCGGTCTCTAAATAGATCATATACTTGGTGATACAACCCTTCCGCTGGCCTCTGGGAAGCTCTGCCCACATCACCTTTACTGTGTGTCCCTCAACTTTCTCTTGGACCACTGGACCAGCCTCTGGGACTGCAACCAACAACAGAACCCACAAAGACCACTCAATAGGATGAATAGGAAAGGAATATTTTAAGCAATTTAATACTTAAATTGAAAAGTAGTATTTAACATTATGATAATATTTTGTTTGAGTAAATTACAGCGTAATGTTAATCGTGCAGTATAGCTCCTCTGCCATTTTACCTGACTCCAAAGTGGTGATGCCTGCAAACATGGTCCGAGTCAATGACCTGTCATTATAGTAACCATACACTGCTCCCTTGTAGCACTCAAATGGCTTAATGTCTGTGTGAAGACAGATAGTGGTACACAATGGTTAAAAAAAACAAAACAAAACAAAAAAAATTTGACAAAACATGAAAACAATAAAAAAGTCACACCAGAGAGACACCAACATGAAGAGAAGAACTGTGCCTCACTGCCATTGCTTTTGTTGTGTTACTCCACCTGTATTTACTGTAAACCCTCACCCCTGCATGTCCCACCTGTAATGACTGCATGGTTGTCATTCCTGCTCAGTGTCATCCATTTGAGCTCCTCCAGCTTGAGCCCCTCTGGATACCACTCCACCACATATGCATCAGGTAGTGGTGCAGTTTCAGCCTTTCTCCAGGAGATGGTGACACTGTCATTGACGGGCAAAACTTGCAGAAACTCAGACGTGTCTGAAAGTGTATACATATGTATGAATACTTTCACTGTTTCATACAAGAGAGAAACACAGAAACCCCCTTCATTCTGGCTCAGTATCTATTATGCATGCAATATTTACCTGCTCATTAAATGAATATTTATCCATACAAGTGTTTGTTTTTACCTTTTGTGTAAAAGGCTGTAATTGTTGCAGGAGGGGACAGCCCTTTGGAGTTACGAGCCCACAGTGTCACTTCACAACCAGCACAGACTGTATAATTCCTAATGTTGCTACTGACATTAGTAACAGAGTCCAATTCAGGGCTGTAAACCCTGACTTGGTAACCTATGATCTTCCCCCTAGAGACGGACATGTTGGGCTTCTGCAATCAGGAAAAAATGTTTAAAGGTTAGCAATTGAGTTTGACATATATTTGCTTTTGGTGAAAGAAAAAAAACATTTTACTGTCTGTCTTTACAGGATGTTCAAAATCAACACACTGCAGGATGAGTATGTTTGACACATCATTTCTGTTCAGCTCCTCTTTTCTTGTAAACTGAAACTGTTGTGTCTGAAGTCGGGTTTCACTTATCTCTCACTGTCTTTATGTGACATTAAATGAATGTATTATGTACGTGTGTTTGTGTGTGTGTGCGTGTGTGTTAAGGTGACACACCTCAGAGGTGGTCAAGGGTTGACCTTTAGTTTGCGCAGAACGTCGTAAGGAAGCATAAAGATCAGAAAGTGTTACTATGGCTACAATACCACACACCTACCCACGCAGATGGTGAGTAAGAGGACAGGAAACACAAGACGATTGATGCTTGAACTGATGAAACATTGTGGCAGTGTTGTGCAGTTGATCCTTTAACTTCAAATGAAAAACACTCAGAAAAAAGGTTCAAAACTGACCTTCCAGTAAACTCTCAGGGATTTTAAACCAGATTCAGCGTACCAGACATCCAGCTTTTCTGCAGGAGCTAAAACAAAAGTTCAAATTTGAATGGAGCTAAAACAATAAAACAATCAATTTGTCAATTTGTTACCACACTGTAAAACTAAAATCATAAGTAAGTCTGTTGGTGCATTAGTGGTTGACTCCTCATACTAGAATTGGGTGTTTTTTCAATCAGTGACTGCATCAGTATCATTTCTTCTGAGTTGTTTCTTATCATTTAAACCAATTTATCATGTAATGCTTTGAAAGTGACAAGTAACAATGCAAAGAAGCCAAGTAACAGGAAAGGGTCATCTGTTTTTCTAAAGAATATATTTTTATTTCTTTTGCTTTAAAGCTGATTAAAATTTTGTTCAAATTAACTGATGCTTTCATGTGTGTAACATCTGCTG
The DNA here is from genome assembly GCA_038496675.1 of Rachycentron canadum. NCBI lineage: Eukaryota > Metazoa > Chordata > Actinopteri > Carangiformes > Rachycentridae > Rachycentron > Rachycentron canadum. The sequence continues at coordinate 15,389,928 of CM076656.1, read as the reverse complement.
TAAAAAGTAAAAATTTCCTTCTGTTGTGAGACTGACCCAACACTCAACCCTGTAATTTGTGTGAAGTGTGTGAGAAGCACCACCTCTCCACACTGCTGCATTTCTGCTAACTGTGAAATATACTCACAATTGCACTTCTTCTACTTCTAAAGTGTTTATTGAGACAGATTAATGTTTCAGGTCTCTCTAATTTGACTTCCATACTGTCCTGTCATGGAACCAGTGGCTAGAAAATGAGGATGATTGACAAACAGATTAAATTCAGCTTGTTCATTGACTGAATACTAACAAACAAAAACAAAAAAACAAACAAAAATTGAAACAAAAAACAAAGCAAAAAAAAAAAAAATGTGAAAACTGTCGAGACGACCAAAGTGACTCTTTTACTATCTCCACTGTACCTACTCCTGCTGCTGGCTATTCACTCAAAACTGGTGATTTGTCACGTCATACATTTCTACATATCTTCACACCATCAGTTGTCTGCAACTTATTTTTTTATGTGATATGTTCCATCTCTGTCCGCTTTACCACTTCACTTTTCTTGTATCCTTACTAAAGCAAGCCTCAACTACACTTACTACTAACAACAACAACTACTAACATATTTTATGATGCATTTTCATACTGTATGCAATTTTGCAAATTTTTGCAATTGTGGGCATTGTTTCTTATCAGCAATAATTGGTTTTATTTTCAACCCACAACCCAATGAGGCCTGTCTCAATGGCTTGTAAGTATACTGGAGACAGACAGCGGTGAGCTGATAACTGCCTCAGAAAAGAAAGAACAGGAAATATTAATTCATAGAAAGCTTATGTAGATAAAAAAAACCACAGAGATACTGCATCTAATCTAATGCTCCATTCAGAAGTGTCTGTCTACTTTCAGTTATGAAGTGCGGGAATACACAGAGTTAGGCTCTTTAAATAGTCGTCAGGAGCTGCAGGTTAGTACTCAGTCACTCACCCTCCTCTTCAGTCCAGCAGGAGATGTTTGAGCTCCACTGACTCCACAGCCCGCTGCTGAATTTTGATCGAACTCTGAAATTGTACAAACTGTAGGGCTCCAGAGAGGAGATGGTCCAGTACTGAACTGTGCTCACCTGCATGCTCTGAAAGTCAAAGAAATGTGTTTATTCAAACTTACTTATCCACCCTAAGGTGACATTTATGATCGTCTTGTAAGAACATCTGTCAGCGGATTAAAGGTCAAATTTGAGCTTCATCATACATATCTGCATTAGATCAGAGATTTACTCATTTCTGCTATTTAATTTGAACCATCAGTGATCAACTCTTATCGTGCATTGGATCTCTCCTAAGTAACCTTCTGTTATTTCTCTCTCATATCTGGACCAGTCTCTGAAGCGTCAAAAAGTCTTACTTGGTCTAGATAAGATGTCCATGTCTGTTCTGCTGATGTGTACTGGATCTCCAGGTGTTGAGTCCTCACAGACTGGTTTACTTTGATGATACACTCCCGGGAAGTACACACAGGTGTGCCAAGAACAGGTGTCGACGGTGTCGCTGCTCACATCATCACAGGCAACAGAGTGGTTAGATATAACAAAAACTAAAAGTATTAAGCAGAGCAGAGAAGATTAGTTTGTGATATTTTCTTTACTGTGAAATAAAGATGAGGTTCCAATGCATCTTTGCATCAGTTGAAAATATCACTGTGAATGAGATGATTTAACATGGTTTGGTCTTTGATAAAGAATGACGCACTTCACTGTGAAGCCAGTGTAAGAACCATTATCATTTGATAAATATTTCAATAATGCATTATGATAATTGTGTTTCTTTTTATTTATTGCTATATTGCTATTGCTATTTATTGAGCAGACTGTTAAATGCTTATAGTTTACAATATGTGATTGCCATAAAGTATTTTTTGTGTGTGTTGGTCAGGCAGTGCTCGTGACCCTGAAAAGTCAATGAAATTATGGATAGATAAAATATTTTGACACGTAAAATGTAATTGGATTGGATGGATGTAATATCAAGTCTGTAATGGAACAGACTCAGATGTAAAATTGAACTAATCCATTGTTCATGTTTTCCTGTCTGCCTGAGTGTGAGCACATTGGGTTTTCACAAAGAGGGTGAATTGTTTCAGTGCAATCGGTGCTAAGACTAAGTGCCTTAGGTTGTTGATTATGGTAAATGGCCACAACTCTCGGTTTTAAGCTCAGGCCTTCCAACCAATTTATATACACGCTCTATATGCAGAAGTTTCATAGCAGCTTAAAGTGAAGTCCCTAAAGCTCAGCAATTTATGGGGGTCTCACCAATGTCACTGAGAGTGTAGCTGATGTTGGAGGACTGTGCAGAGCCCAGGGTATTTTTGGCTTGGACCCACACAGTGATGAGCTGGACAGATCTGGATACAGTGAAATTAACTGACAGTTCATCATTTCTTTTACTGAAGCCATTGTGCAGCTGTGGTTCATCAGTGTGATTTCTTGGTGCAGTTCTCACCCTGGAACAAACAATGTGAGGTTTCAGAATATAAGAAAGGTCATTTGAAACTGCACTGTTTCTTGAAACAGTTTTCGGTCAAGTTCCCTCTCACTTTCAAACTCACCACAGCACTGAACTGTCTCTGAAATAAGTTTCCCGGCCTCTGTCCCAAGCACAGAACACAACTCCACTTTCATCATTCATGACCTTGTAGCTGCATGAAATGTTTTTAGGGGTATCTGGTGGATCTAAAGGAGAAAGCAGACAAAGAGGATTTGATTTAACCCTCTTAGCAAATATTAGCAATATCCAGCTGATCAGTATTACAATCAGATATGATAGACAATGGTGAAAGTAATCACTATTGACTAATATTGCCAATTGCTTAAACAGGTTAAATCTTTTTAAAATTTTCATCCAAGCCTGCACATGTTGTATATGTCAAAAAGCAAGCAACAAGCAAATACAAAAATATATTAGCTATAGTTATATAGTTAGTTATATATAGCAATAGTTCTGTGGTAGAAATATCGCAGGTGGGTGTGGCACTTAGCTGTGGCCAGTCTTCAACAAATGAACAGCTTGTGCTTTAAATAAAGAAGAGAAAGCAGAAGCAGCTCTACCTTTTTTTTTTTTTTTTTTTTTTTTTTTTTTTTAACAGCTCCAGTAGCTTGAAAAGTTAGACTTGTGCCTTAGGATAAATGTTTCATCTTGAGACATCATGCACAACAAAACATCTTGCAAGACTTCTGTATGTATTGACGACGAGTTTTACATGAGTATAATGTTTAAATGGAAAGTAAACTTTCTATCACAGTTAAAGTTGCTGGCCCATGTTTGATGGTATTGTAACTCATGAATTAAAAGTTTGGCCAGATGAAATAGAATAGTGTTAAATGCATTAGATTGGTGCACAAACAAACTTAAGACTAGGGATAAAAGTTTCATAAAAGAAAGCTTTACTCTCTCTGTACTTCATACTTACATCCAGCTTTGATGTCCAGTCCACATGGGTCCAGCACAGGATAGGCACACTGGCAGCTGTATGTTCTGTCCTTGTTTATATTCACCACATTTAGATACATGGTTGTAGAATTCAGTGCTGTGTGGGGCTGTTGTGTGGGTGGATGGCCACTATACATGGACCCCTTGCATTTCAAGTTAAAGATGCAGTACACCTTAAAACTGGAGTCTCTCTGCACCACAGGTCCGGCACTGGACCAGATGGTACAGGATTTCTCCCCTAAAGACAGCGAGAATGACTTACAGAGGCATGAGTGATGTTCATCATGGTTTATAAATAATAACTTAGCTAGTTATGTGAAAGCAGCAGATTATCAGTTGTTTATTTGATGAAAGTGACTGTATGTGAACATGCACACTGGCCTTACACAAAGACTTTTCAATCAGCACATTAAGTATATTTTGATTACCTTTCATCTCAAGCTGAAATTGAAATGTACATACCATGCCAAGAGAAATATTAGTATTCAAACTGTAGATCTGTTCTTACCTATGCAAAGCTGCACCGCCAGAAATGTCACGGCACTGAAGATGGACCATGTTTGGGACATTGTCGCCACCAGTCATCAGTAAATGTCTCCTTATATGACTCTTACATTGAAGCAGGAGCCGCTAATTTTATCTTAGAACAAGCACAAATGCAATAGGTCAGATGTGTCTTTGATATGAAGCGGCTCTTGTTGACGTTTCTCACAATGATCAAAAGTTAAGAACCATGTCTGAGGTCCAAGCTTCATGGATCTGCCTCCTGACATCAAGTGTCACTTTGTTTCCCAATTAAACTTAAGACTAAAGGCTAAACTGCAGCTGCGCTCAATCAATAGCGCGATGAAAACAGGGGGAATGAACCATTAATAATAGATCTACTCACCGGGACAATCCACCTCTGTTGCCTTCTGGGCCACATGAAGCTCTATCCGTCATCTTAAGCCACACTATACATCTCTCTGTAGGCTCGAGCCGCGCGTCCTGCCCAGAGACTGTACATATAAAAGTCCTGTCTAAAGTAAAGTGGCAGCGGGGAGACGGTGCTGGCTCCGCCTCTGCTGCACTAATAAATACTTCACTTACATTTGTGGTCATAGTACATCAGTGAAGCCAGACACACACACTCACACTCAGCTGACACGTTTGATTTCTATGAAGGGTGACAACAAATGTCATATTCCTGCTATGTTTGGTGCTGTAGTGCTGCTCTATATGAAGTAGGAAGTAGCCACTGTAGCTTCTAAAAGAAGTCACCATGCAGGTCAGATGCTATCTAGTCTTGAATTCCTGTTTAGAGGAGCATGAGAGGACCAACACGATGAGCTAACTCTTCAGACTGATGTTTAGATAATGCATCAGTCAAATAAGCCCCTCAGATGACCTTTGATCATCACATTTTCCACACTGAAAAACGTCTCACTCCCTTAATCTTATCCACATGTGGTGCATTGGGGGGGACTTTCCCAAGTAGCTGCACTACATTTCACCATTACATGTACAAGCACTACAATAAGAGGCAGAATATAATCTAACAAAAAAAAAAAAAGAAAAAAGAAGAAATAAAATGTCAGCAAGGCAATTTTGGAAGTGAGTGAGACTCCTGGAGCTTTTCTGATGGCTTTGTTGTGTCGACATGGGAGAAACACTCCTGAAAAGTAGATTGTCAAGGAGGAAGTGAGACAACTCTCAGGAAGTCCTAAACAACGGCGTTTGACTGCAGGTGGTACATGTGTGAGCAGACCCTGTATGGTTCAGGAGCAGATCAACATAATTTCACACAGTCATGGTCCGTAGAAAGGAAAACCCCAACTGACTTTTTTCTGGGTGTGTTTTTGGAATAATTTCACACTTGGAAGCACAGTTTTGTCTCACAAACCAGAATGGCAAACAAACAGAACCACGAATGTCTGTACAAACAGTACCAACCTATCATCACTGACATGCGATGCTATTGAAATGGCTATTAAAAAAAACAAGGAAATCCACCTGCAGGTAGATGTCAAAGTTTTTTTTTTCACCACCTGGATACCCCAATCTTGTCCTTGCTTCTTGCTTATTACTGTTCTTTATAGTATCAATAAATTATTTTTTTAACATTAACAAAACCATTTGTTGAGAATGTCATTAGAAAAATGATGCTAACAACAGATAAGAATTAGTACAGGTTTATTAGAATGGATTTTAAATCAAACTCAGATATATGTTTTTATCCTTTATTAACTTGGGGTCCTTAACAATATACAGAGGTGAGGCGGTGCTCGAATAATGCTCTCCAGAAAGTGAGTTCAGTGCTGCAGATTGTTCCGTTTGGTTCAGTCCAAGTGGCAGCCCACCTTGACATCATGCTTTGTGAACTGCCGGCCATCGCCATCTTGGTTTTTTTGAAACCAGAAGAAACCATATTTGGATGAGCTGATGGAGCTCAGGAGGAGTGAAGGGTGGATCTGACCTGCTCTGTCCTTTCTCCGGTGGGTTGCCATTTCTGGTACAGTTTGTCAGCCCTCTAAATGGGACCATAATTTAAACAATAAAAATAATGTTTTATTGAAGAAGACTTGGATCTAGCAATTGAGACCATAAACCCATAAGGAAAGGGGGTAATAATTGAATCTGACTTCTTTTTGCAACCAGCGGAGTCGCCCAAAGACCCAAAGTCCCTTTTATATCCACTCTATGGTTCATTCCTATTGTCCCAGCTACCCCTACGTGTCGCAGAGTGGATTGCTTTTCACAGTACCAACCTGAGGGAAGTAACCACCAATCAGAGATGATTCAACTGTAAACTGAGACAAACAGGCATCAGTTATGTCAAGAGTCATTGAGTCATCCTGTTGTAACTCCAGAGAGGGAGAGTCAGGCCCCCTGCCCCCCAATACGAAGTCTCGAGTCAAGAAACTTGTAGTATCAGGAGTTTCAGGCCAAAGAAGGCCACCAACAGAGCTCAAAGTTAGTCCCAGGGTTGAATTAGAGAAATCCACTTCCACACTGGACAGCAAGCCCCCCAGTAATCCTCCAAATGCACTTGAAAATACTTCCTCCGCCTCACTTGCTGGTATTTCCCTTTGTTCCTCTTCTGTCTCCTTTACCTCCTCTCCTTGTGAAGTGAATGTAACAATCTGAGGTTTGTAGTTAACGTTGTCCAGGTCTCTGTCAACAAGCATTGTCCCAGTATCTGATAGTAGTGACGGTGCCTCTGTCGTTGGTTGTCCTGATCCAGTCTGGGATACTTTGACATGGATGATGGGATACATGTCTTCCTTCTCTTCTGACGAGATTAAACTAATGGGGGACAGTGGAGGGTCACTGTGGGTGGATGAGAAGGATAGTTCACCTCCATCCTGCTGGAGACCAAGATCAAGCAAAAGAAAAAACCCAAAGCATCAGATTTGATTGACTCACACAAAACAATGAAGCAAATGTGTTGGACAAACAAGTCTCTTGTTTTTACTTGCAATAGATCACAAAGCTGTCATCTTTGAGAGCACATGATTCCTCCCTTATTGCTGATGTTGGTGCAGCTGTTGTAGATGCTAGTTGTTGTTGTTGTTTTGGTAAATGTGGTGACAGTGGACTACACAAAAAAGGGAAAGGGTGAATGTCAGCACTTTTAAGTTTGCTATGATTACCTCCAGCAGTCTGATGGCATTACTGTTTCCAGGTTTTGGTATGCTTTCAACAAGCCAGGCAGGTCCCCAGGATATACATTTTTGTTTAATCCTGAGATAGAAACACAGTTATATTTTAGTCCACAGGCTTGATGATGGCACTTTAGTATCAGAGAGTAAATTTTTAGAGTAAAATAAAAAAAAAACAACACAAACTGTCTTATTCTGCCACTGCAAAAAATATATGTAAAAACAATATATATAATAAAACGCATTTTATAGTAATGTCATAATGTATGAATTGCACAATTAGGACAGCTAAAACCACCACATTCAGTTTTTGACACATGATGTCTATTCATGTTTATTATGTTCGTTCTATGCTATTTCATGAAATCATCCACAGTGGTATCCATCCTGGTTCCTCATAAAACAAAAACTATGCAAATTCAAAATCATTTGGTTATTGTTTGTGGTAGATGGCTGTTGTCTGAAGACTGTTATTTTCCATGAACCAATGAAAGGCATTAAAGCCATATTGTTTATTATTAACACCTTTGTCTCACACAACTCCAGCACATCAGGTTGGCTATAATCACGATGAAGATCATGATGATGAAAATGGTCACAATCACCAGGCCAACTAGAAGAGATAAGAAAGGGAAACACACAACAGTTTAGTAAACTAGTTGCTATTTGGTTCAGAAAGCAAAGTTTTCTCTTCCTTCCATTTAAAGCTTCCTTTCGCTGAATTTCACATAATAGTTTTTACAGTTACATGGAAATGTATCCAAGGCAGGATGAGACTGACCTGCAGGGGCTGCAGGCTGAGAGGAGACCCGGGTCCCCCATGGCCCCTCTCCTGCTGCAGTGGATGCAGTCATCTGCAGAGCTAGAGCTCCTTCAGGACAGTCCAGCCACACCTGTCTGGGGCCAGAGCCAGACAGCGTCACTGGAGAGAAGCAAATAGCAAATGAGAGTTTGGGAGTCGAGAGAAAAGATTTTTTTGTTGTTGTTGTTGTTGAAGCAACATAATTATGAGATATTTTAGTTTTTTAAACCTGCAATAACAGATGTTTTAGCCACTTGGGGGCAGCAGAGACAAGTTATGAACACAAAGTTAGTGAACATTTGCTTATTTACAGCAGTGATAGAACAGCATTAGCATTCATTTCAGGTTGTGTGTACAAAATTCACTTTTAGCTCTGTTTTTGGTCTCCACCGAGGGAAATATCAGTCACTTCAACTGCTAAATGTTCCACTGTGTGCATCAGCTAGGCGCTAACTGTGTCCACTGTTGGTGTGGGGCTAACAATGAACTGAATTTCATATTTATGCCCTGCAAAGCAAGAGGCAATAAAGGTGAACTTAACCTTGTTACTTAAGTCCTTGTGTTTCCATTTAAAACTCATTAGCTGCTTCATATAATCTGAATTCTAACATCCTTCACAATAAAATTACCCCTTGAATTGATCTGATTGTTTAAAGGAAATACAACTTCACTATGAGTTGTTTCCTGTTCTTGTAGATCAAGCGTTCTTTTTGGGGCCCATGTAACCCTGTGCTCATGTGTGTGCTTTAATTTGGTCAGGATGAGGTAGGAGGATGATGTGTGTCTGTAGACACATGATCATATATGCTGTAGTATGCATATATTGTGTTTCAGCACAAAGGTAGTGTTACATAATGGAAAGTGTGCAACCAGCATTCCATTGATACTCCCCTCCCACAAAGCTTCAGTGCATCAGCAGGGTTTTTCTGACCTGACTTCCAGTAATGGGGTGAATTTTGAGCTTTGTAGTGCTGGGGGATTGTTTTATTTTTTTGTGATTAATTATTTATTGAAACACACAAAAGGAGTGAATATAGCCTCAATATCCAACATAGGCAATACAGCATTCAAATTTACACTATTAAAATAAATAAATAAATAAATAAAATTCATCACTGTACATTAATGGTGCCTGATCATTATCTCTCTACTTGTCCTATATCGAAATGGGTTGTTGTGCCAAACCTGTCTGATTTTTTGTTTGAGTATGTATCTGTTACATTTCTTGGCATACCTGAGGAATGCAGATATTCAGTGATGAGCACAGTGATCACATACGTTCAAACAGTGGTTGTCAGTGAATCATAGTTTTCTAGAACTTACTTTAACCACGAACAGGAAGCCATGTGGGTACATGCACACATGCAACAGCGAAGGCTTTTACTAACCATCCTGCTTCATACACTTGAATGTCAGTGTAAAAGCACCTGTGAACATACCTTTCCCTCTTTCTAATAAGACGTGATGTGCAAACAGGACACCATTTAATTTTGTGGCAGATCCAAATCATTTACCATTGACTGAAGTTTGGTGGATGCCTGCACCCTTCAAGTCATTTCATTTCATCTGGTCTAGTGAGCACCACACTAACAAACATGAAACCTTTCTATTGTTAGACTGATTGATTAATGGATTAATTGCTTCAGCTCTATTCACATATATAAGACAAACACACAAAAGGGCACAGTACAACAGCTCACCATTCTGTTGCTCTGCTGCCTTGCTGGAGTCCTGCGTCTGGAAATATAAGGTATAGCTTGTGATGAAACCTCTCCGTTGGTCTACGGGCAGCTCATCCCACAGGATTAGGATCCGCTTGGCCTCATGGTCTAGCACCGACATGTGGGGACCAGACACTGGTTCTGAAAAAAAGAAAACATAATGAGAAAGATGGAGAATGATGCTTGAAGCCCCCACAGAGTATGTATATGCTTTATATAATGTGCTATCTGAATCCCTTTGCAATATGTGTCACATGATAAACTCAGTTGTCTAGAAATATGTCAGTCTTTACATTTAAAAATGTGTGAGAAAACTGGCTTTTGGGAAATGCTGAGTCTATGATCTTACTCTGTTCTTTGGAGTAGACCAGGCCAGATGATGGAGCACTGACACCTCTGGTGGTCACAGCGTACACAGAGATATTGTACCTCACACCTGCAGTCAGACCTGGAACAATACAGGACAACTAAATGCTCTCAACTTTTATTCATAAATATTCAACTTAACTTCTGAATTTTGGATTCAGTTGTATTAAGTATTATCATATGACTTATAAATCCTCAACAGCTAATGAAGTGAAAAAAATTACAAACTAAAGTAATTCACTAATGACCCACAAGAGGCCACTGCTTGATCATAGTTAAAGCCCCTGTGTCTGTTTTTTTGTGCCATGCTATGGATATGGTCGTTTCCTGTACCTGTGATGGATGTGTTGTTTTGACATTTGCCCAGCTTTTGCCACTGCAGCTGTGTTGCAGGTACACTAATCCACTCTACCACATAGTGTAGCAGTTCTCCTCCAGCTGCAGATTGGTGTACGGTCCCTGGCCAAGACCAGGAGACGAGCACAACACTGCCATTAGCTGCAGGAGCCAACTCTCTCAGAGCAGGTCCAAAAACACCTGGACAGAAAGTATAATCCTTTACTGGGCTTTCCTAACAATTTCAACTTGTTTTGCTAGGTTTTGTCTTTAGCTTTAATATGCGTGTACCTGAGTCTCTCAGCGGCACATCAGCTGGCGGAGATGACCCATATAAGGTGACAGCACTGACACTCAGTGTCTGAAACTCTGCTGGTATCAGAAGTGAGTACTGGCTGGAAGTCGCAGGACAGATCACCTCCTGTTTAAGATCATTATCCAGAAAGATTTTGTATTGTTGCACCTTGCCACTGTAGTCCTCTGGAGGTGGAGGCTATGGGAAGAAGTCCATTCATCACTTCAGGTTTACTTTTCTGCATCACCAACCAAGACTGTTTGTGAGTTAAATGAGAAGATTGATACTATTGTCATATCTGTTGTTAATATGAACTCCCTCTAAGCCTCACAAATTCACACATTATATCTTACCTGTTCTGTATCGGTACAAAAAGCAAATAATAAAACAATAAAGTGTGGTTTCATGAGGAGTTATGTACTGGAATATTATTATTATTATTATTATTATTATTATTATTATTAGTAGTAGTAGTAGTAGTAGTAGTAGTAGTAGTAGTAGTAGTAGTATGATGTACCTTTGTATTACAAAAGGCAACATCAATATAAAAGCCAGTACTAATGAATAGTTATCACACATTACCTTCCACAAAATAGTTAAATTCTGCAGCCCATTCATCCGGAAGCTGTTGAACATCCTCCACACATGCAACTGCTGAGATGGACCTAAAGATAAGTTTGAGTGCAAAATGTAGGTTGTTGCATTGGTGACAGTGCAGTCTCATTTATTGATACATAATAGATATGAATTTTAAAGTTAAGTTGGTAAGCTTGCCTTTTCCTGGGCTTCTCTCCATCACAGATGGGCTCCATCTGCTGCAGAGCGACCTTTCACCAGAGGTTGACCTGAGCGTGGAGCTGGGCATGCTGGCATATGTTAGTCCTGATGCTGAGTTACATGTTCTCACCTGGAACTCATATTCAGTCAGAGGCCTCAAGCCGTGCACTCCTACCAGACCATCTCTGAGCTCTGATCCCTCTCTCACTTCCTGTGGCACATCAAGAAGTTAGTTCGCCTAGACATTGTCTGAGGACAGCTGATTCTGTAAATAAACAGAGCTATTATTTTACCCAGAAACCATTACGAGTGCGAAGCCTGATGTAGGGTTTGAGATGCAATGAGGATTCAGCGGTTTTCCAATGCAAAGTGGCTGCTGTGGCGGTATTTCCAAACTCTATCTGTATGATATAAGGGTTCTCTGGTATCACTGCAATACAAAAGGACATAGAAGTAGAATTAACGCACACAAGTGATGGTGAAAAAAAAAACAACTTATAAATGAATAATAATTCATTCAGAAATGACTTGAAAAGGTGAAATCAGTGACATCTGATTGTGGGCTGATGTAATAGGCCAACAATTAATTTTAAAGAGATATTACATAGACAGAAAGAGAGGGAGTTTTGCTGATAAACAGGCCATATCAATCAGACAGGGATGGGAGAAAAATATGACAGAATCATTTTTTAAGAAAACACATGATAAACTTGATATAGAGTTTTTTTTCTTTAAAAGGTGTATGCAGATGCACGGTGATTTAAAAAGATGTGTTTCACAGAAACGAGAGCTTACCAACATCCTTTACACTCAGGCTGAATGGATCAGATTGTGATGATCCAAATCGGTTGTAAGCAGTGATGATTAGCTGGTACTTAGTGTTTTTATCTAAAACTCCTTGTGGTATGGTAATTTCTTCACCATCCTGGACCTGATCTAAATGCACCTGGGTCCCATTTCCTCTGAAAACATAAAAAAAAGTTATCAAAAGCATATATTAAACTGTAAGAAGAAAGCAAGATAAATCAACAGCTTCATTTGACCTTCTAATGACACTGTACCTTGAAATGGGTACTGTACCTATTGACTGAAATGTTGTAGGTGGTAGACAGGTGCGTTTCCTGTCCTTTCTTCCATGAACAGTCTATAAAGTCTGAGCTCTTTGTTGTTTCGCAGACAACATTTTCAGGTCTATCTGGAGGCACTTCAAGAGCAAAAGATAGGATTTTAGATTTTTTTTTAAATTATGAAAAGAAAAAGTTATTGTTATTTTTTGTTTTCAAGCTAATACTGTCTCTTTCTTATGGCTTTTGGCATACTAGACCCTACCCTGTTTCTGGTTCCTCATACACACAAATCGAAACATGTGGTTCATTGACAAAAAGGTGTGATGATGATAAAAATCACGTTTTAGGTTTTGTCTTACTGGATAATATTAATTGAACACATACATCCACTTCTCCTGTGAGGCCAGAGAAGGACAGTTTCAGTGGTTGCCTTCCTCCTTTCAGAGGAAAAAGTTGTGAAAAGTGTTAACCAGGTGTGAACCATGTCTTACAGACAAACAGCTGAAGCCTGAGAGTCATCTCTCTGTCTAGTGTTGCCAGACTGGGGGTTTTTCTGCCCAGTTGAGTGAGTAGCTCAACTTGAGTTGGTTTTGTGCTAGTTGTCACATTTGGGGCTATGGGTTGTGAGGTTTTCACCAATTAAATTTAATCGAATAAATCAGATGCTCCTCTCCTCTGATTCATTTGATTGACATTAACAGGACTAGGTTGAATCTTTTTCTTTGATCATAGTTCTGTGTCCAGTCCGCTTGCTTACTTTTGTCTATATAATAACACTGTCTCTGTTTCTACCCCTGTACGGCTCTAGCAAAAATATCACAATTACAACCACCCCAAACACCTGAACAACCACCCGACAACATTACAAATCATCATTATTATCATAATTATAGACTATATATTAATAAAAACAACTTAGTGGCCACATGAAATACCCTGGCAGCAACTTAGAAACTTCTTAGGAACACCTTGTAACCACAAGGATTGTCCTCGCAACTGTCACCTTAGCAGTCTGACCTACTTAAGACCTAGCGACTACGCCACAACAACTTTTTAATAACCACAATAACATGCATTGGTCACGATTTTACCATCTGCAGTATCAGGTCCCCAGCAATGAGGTAGAAACTTAAATTTTAAGTTTATATCTAAATGTATTTGTACATAATTAATACAGCACATAAATTCCTTTTAAAAAATAATGCTGTTTGTTTTCTATTACAGTCTTAATTCTATGTGACTATATCAGAGTATTTACATACGCCCGCCATGTAGGTCCATTCCACTGACAATCTTAGACTGATCACCCTTCAGCTTGCAGACCACTATAGATTGCGGGATCCAAACACTGGGCAGATTAAACATCACCGTTGTGCAGTTGAATTTCCTCCTAGACTTCACGGGCTCATCATTCAGCTCAAGGGATATTGTGAACCTGCAAGTTATAAAAGCATTTTTTTTTCTTTTTAGGGGAAGAACATATAGAGATATCTACATGGATTTCATACATAAGCATAGATACTGAAAGCATGTTATATGGTATTGTAGTTCCACCATTCTTACCCTGGTTGACACTTGTGTGTGTGACAGTACACTGTCAGGTTTGAGCCAATGAGGAAGACTGGATCTGGCTCCACTGTCAGGTAGCCAAGTTCTTTGATGCGTTGGCATCCAGCTGGGAGCAGGGGACAACCTGTCCAGACACACACAGGGTTTTCATAGCAGTGGTGTTATCCAAGGGTTAGCAGTTATGTTATGTTTTAAAAGTAGGGTTAAAATTTGCTGGTGCGTATGAATACATAAGGCACAGTAAACTTATCTACCGTAAAGCCCATCAATGCTGACAGGGACATGATTTTGTGACACAAATGATCTAATGTCTTTTATGGTCAATATCTATTATTGGCTTTGCAATTAGGCAGGCAAGAAAGGTTTGAGACAAAAATATTTACATATCTTATGTTACCATTATACACTTTTTTCCTAGCTGCTGTGGTCAGGGCTTTAAAAGCAGAGTGAAAAACCCAGCTGCCAAACTGTCATACAATTACATCAGTGAGTGAGGGACTGAACTACGTAGAGAAATAGGCTTTAGTGTGGATAGACAGATGAATACTCACGCTGGATGGAAAGATTGAGGAGAAGTATGATAATGAATTCCCAAATGGAGCGATTCATCTCAGATCATCTTTGCTAATCCTAAAGATCTCACTCAGGATAAATCAGCAGCTGCAACAGAAGTTATTCCAACTATTAATTATAGATCTTTTCTTTTTAAAGAATCACTCATTTCATACATCAAGTGATCTTCAAAACTTACCACAGTCATCTGTGAATAGGAGTCGCTCTGGCAAACAAGGAAGAGACCAGGTTGTGTTCAACTCTGTTCTCTGACACATGTGCTATGGTAGATAAGAAAAAATGTTGCTTGAAACCTATCAGTGTAATAGTCACATTTTCCTCAGATGACTTGCTTTGTCAGATATATCTGACTGAAAGGATCTCAATTGTGCAAATGAGACATCTTAAAGAGGACAGTGACCTAGTTTGGTGGTATTTTGTCAACGGCAGAGACTTTGAACATGCATAGCTTGGTGTCCTATTTCAGTTTTCTGTTTTTCATCACCACAAACATAGAGTTGACTTGAAATGTCAGCTGCTCTCATTAAATGTGCTGCAGCCAGCAGATCATAAAGTGATCAGCTCAACATGTAACACGCTGTGAGACATCATTGCCTGCTTTGGACATAAATGCTGACCATAAATTCACAGCAACTAAAACAGCCACATTACTCCTTTTTTTCTTTCTGCTGACCCTTCTCATACAGTTTGTGCAGTAATTATAAATGTGCTGATTCAGTAAATGATAAAAAATGCGGCAAGTCAGACAGTCAAAAATCACATTTAAAAAATAATTCACTTATGTTTCTGAAATGATAATTAATATAAATTCTACAATTATTATAAAAATGGTAAATCAATTCAAAATACTATAAATGGCTATCATGAGATTAATAAAATAGACTTACAGTTTTAACTTGAAAGAGCTCACTTTCCAGGTGAAAACTAACATATATTCTCACTGGGCTTCTTGCTTATATTCATAGTCCCTTAGAGAGTGAGCGAGACTGAAATATTATCAGGTTACTGTAGTTTGATTGAAGTGTGATTTCCTTTTAGTTATTTTCCATTTCTAACTTCAAAAGCTTTGGAGGGAAAACCCAGAAGTTTGAGGGTGTGCATGTTCATGTAAAGATAAAAGAGACCTCAAGCTTGCAAATTTTCAGATCAACCATGTCCTCATAGAAAATTAAAAAATAACAGCTGGAAGTGTGTATATGAGAAGTGAAAGAAGTTGGTCCTCGATGAATGAAGACAGCAAACATTGTGAAAGCTATTAAATACAGCTGAAATTATTTGATTTCTGTCAAACAACCCTCAAAGACAAAAGAGGCAGATGATCCAAGTTCACTGCCAACCAAACACATTTCTAGCAAGAGCAGATGTTACACACTATCAAGCTGAAAAACAACACTCAGCCAGTCAATGTGGTATTCTCTCATCAAGTGTTCACACCTGACAAACCACTGACTGACTGAAACCACCATGTGAACACTTATTTATTGACAATGCAGTGGAAAGCAAAGTCAGAAAGTAGCTTTTCAAAGTGGAATGTTTAAAGGATTTTATTGTCATATAAGCACAGTAGATTACTTCAATACATTATATAAAGGTTTATTGAAAAGACCTACTGGGGAAGAAAAGCACCTCCAACTTATGCTTTACTAGGTTAGTGGTTTATCGTGGTATAGCACAAAGGCGATAAGGTTTGGGAATGCGAACGCCTCCCAATTTGGATTCCAGAGTGGGCTGCTCTCCTGCAGCTGGTGAGAAGGAAAACCTCTGAAGGAGGGAGGTTAAAAAGAGGAATAACTCCATCCTGGCTAGCTGTTCCCCGAGACACACACGCTTACCTGAGAATACACAATACATCAGATTAGTCTGAATCATCCCCTCCCAATTGTCTAACCAAATGTAAACAAAATGGTTACACAGTTTAACGATTGATGGCAAGAAATGATGTGTACAGTCCCCCCCCCCATTTTTCATCGTAAAGATCTTGGTTTAAATGACATATAACTGAGTAATAACTGAGGGTTGTAAGTACTGACTGACCTGCTGAAAAGGGAAGGAAAGCCTCTCTCTTCCTAAATTTACCATCCTGATCCAGAAAGTGTTGAGGGTTGAAGGAGTGTGGAGTTTCCCACATCGCCTCATCATGCAGGACCGAGTGCAGTGTGGCCATAATTAAGGTGCCCTGGAAAAATAATATTAATATATTAGCATTTATCTAACTGAAATCTTTTGTTCCTAGTGTTTGCTCTTGTCAATTTTTCCAAATTAATAAAGGCCTTTCCAAAACAATCATGTACCTTTGGAATTGTGTACTTGTCGAGCGTTGTGTCCCTGTTTGTCTTGTGGACCAAATTGAGGGGGACAATGTCAGCCATTCTCTGGATCTCATGGATGACTGCATCAGTATAGGGCATGTGTTCTCTGTCAGTCACAGAGGGCAATCTGTATGAACCAACCACAGTGTCTATCTCCGCCTGAACTTTCTCTGCACACAATGAGGACAGGATACGATGTGAAACTGCATAGACAACTGAAGGGGAAATTATGTGCAACACCTCCCTTACACTTCCTCTCTCATTCAGGGTTGACCCCGTGAGACACCCCTGATGCAGAGGCAGGGATGAGTTGGGATATTACTCACACACCTTGAATGTGAGGGTAGTATATCATGTACAGAAGTCCCCAGCGTAAAGTGGTGGTTGTAGTTTCAGTTCCAGCACCAAACAGGTCCAGGGTGCAAAAACACAAATTTTTTAAATCAAAACCAGAATCTTCGTCCTCCTTCTATTAGCATAAAAAAAGCAGTAGTCAGGTGAGATTTATTTTCATTAGGAAATGCATAAAGAATAAAAAACAGTCATATGAAAACACTCACCTCTCCCATTTCTATGAGGAAGGAATCAATGTAGTCTCTCGGTGAGGAGGGGTCAAGGTTTTCTCTGTGTTCTTTGATCTTGATTTCAACAAAGTCTATAATATTCTGTATCAGACTGATTATCTTTTTGTGAGGTCCAGGCAGCCACTTCATGAGCCAGGGCACTGTGTTGTATATCTACAGAGCAGGAGGACAGATAGCAGTTCATTTGAGGATCAGACAATAGTTCACCACTTGAGTACAGGTGCAGTTCAACATCAGGCACTAGCATCAGACACAGACAAATTTGTATTACTGTATGTAGCTGTGGTCCACTTATTAGGTTGTCTGTTTATTTGTCAGCACAATTACGCAAAAAGTATTGAAGTCATTTGGACCAAGCTCCAAATGACTTCAACACTTTTTGGACACTGGACAGTGGAGCATCGATTTGGGAAGAACCCATTAAATTTTGCAGCCGATCTGAATGATTAACTACAAATTCTAAGTTTGGCAAATTTTAAATTTTTTCTCTGAACCTGTGCAGTTTGAGTGCCCTTCTAGTTTTCCATCTGTGAGCTGATGGGTTTTGATGAATCTTACCACCTATTGGCAGTCAACAAAATACCTGTAAGCCAATTTTCAGGAGACCCAACAGTCCTTTTTTGTGTTGTTGTAAGGTTTTTGTACTCGATTTTCAAATTTCAAATCAATTCCAGTTTATAGTTCAACTCCACTATATTTATCTGACAGATCTATTGTGGAAACCATTTACAATGGTCTATCCAGGTCTAACGGATCCAAATCACTATTATAATATTGCCAAATGAATAAATGATAATGTAAATAATATTTTTTTTCAAATTTCTTTATTTTTCATGCAGATAACTATGTATTTGCCAAATATTTATGACATGAATATAAAGTAATAAAAGGGACAGGTTCACTATTTACTGATTTACTAGAATAAAATATCCAACTTTGCGCTGTACTGTACTGTGACAGCATCAGTATTACACGACTCACATAATATAACACACCTGCTGCTGTGAGAGAGCCAGCTGGTCTTTAGTCTGAAATATGTCCCCATTGTGAACATCGATACTGGTCGTTACACACGGAGGCACACTGGTCTATTGTTAGCACAAAGGACACATTTCCTCACTAAACATCTTCTCAGATTAATGCAAAAATAAGTAAATTAAACTCAAATAGGAAATTAAATAATGTTAATTTTGTCTTCTTTAAATAAATCTCACAACTGCTGAGATTTATCATGTGCGCCTTTGGAGGGGGTTTACCTCTACATTGGGAACCAGTGGACTAAACTGGTTAACTTTAAGCTCATCCACCTTTATCAGCTACAACAGTAAAATGCATTTTACAAGTTAATGGAATAACCATATAGTGAGATATGATAATACAGCAGTCACACATGAGTAGGCTACTTTTACCTTTGATATTTTAAGTAACTTTTGTTGATGATACTCTTGAACTTTTCCTAAATAGGAGCATGAATGCAGGACAATTTGAGTCTTTTATTCTAGTAATTTTTACACTGTTTCATTTGTATGTTTACCTCAGAACAGGTACTTCTTCCACCACTAGTTACACATTTTTATCACAGTTTCTCATAAAATGCACTCCTGAAGTTCATTATTTAGTGACTGAATAAGTTAATAAGTTACAGTTATTTATTTATTTTCATGTTAATTTTGTTGTTATGGAATCATTTTACAATATTGTTGTTAAAATACACTGTTAATTTCTGGGCCCTGGCTGGATAAGTGCTGATTTTAGAATGATGACTGTGTGCTGCATGTCAGCTCACCTGTACTCCCAAACTCCCCTGTAAGGACACTACATCATTAAAGTTCTGAAGAATGGACCTGTAATGCTCGTCAGTGTACTCAAATCGATCCCCAAACACCAAGCAGCAGATGATGTTGGACACAGCATTGTTTATCAGCAGGTGGGCATTAAAGGGTTTTCCTGCAAAATAAAGAGAAGATGCATTAACATAAATAAATACATATATACAATGTCAGTCAAAGGTCTGTACACACCTTCTCATTCATAGGTTTTTCTTCATTTTGACTAGTTTTTTACATGATAGGACAATACTGAAGATATTAAATATAATAATATAACTTAGGTAGATTTTCCAGAGTAGCCTCCATTTGCCTTGATGACAGCTTTTCACAATATTGAGATTATCTTAACCAGTTTAACAATGGAGTCACCTGAAATGCTTTTCATTAGTTATGCCTTGTCAAAAGTTAATTTTATGTGTTTGAGACTATCAGTTGTGTTGTGGTAGTGTTCATATACAGTACACAGTCCCAGTGGACAACTGCCATATTATGTCAAGAACTGCTGAATTAGGGAAGTCAGTCAGTAAACAGCACCTCAGATTAGAGCCTATATGAATGCATTGCAGAATTAAAAATATAAAACATTTTCATTTGTTAACACTTCTTTGTTTATTACATAATTCAACATGTTATTTCATAGCGTGATGCCTTCACTCTACAATGTAGAGAATAAAGAAAAATAAAGGAAAACTATTGATTCTGGGCATGTCCAAACCTTTGACTGGTATTGCATATATATGTAAGTAATTAGAAAGAAGCTTGCAGAAAGATAAAAATTTGTTTATTGCCTTGATGGGCAGCAAAAGCCTCGGTGAGATACTGGCACTCCAGCTGGATGGATGGCTCCAAGCTCCTCTTGCCCAAACCAAAGTTTCTGAGAGTATGAAGAGCAAATCTCCTCTGCTGCTTCCATGGATTACCATTTGATACCACAAGACCTTTACATAACACAAAACACATTAAATCAAATGTCATTTGACCTGAATGTCATTAACTGCTAACTAAATGCTAATATTCTAATTGATGCTACTGGACTGACAAAATATTAACTTCTGCTTAAACAAAATGAAATAGACACTACCTTTGTTCCCCACTACGTCATCAAACAGTGGTATGATGGGGCGATCTACGTAGTCCTCTCCTCTTTGGACCAGGGCTTCTTTCACAAGTTTGTAGCTATTAATGACGACACACCTTCCACCAAAGAGGCGAAGGCTGAAAACTTTTCCATATATCTCTGCAAACTGAAAGCAGCATAGTTAATTTGCTTGTTGCCTTTGACAATAGTGACCTCCAATCTCTGTTTAAAAAATGGTGCTGTTGATACAGGTGTAAATCTGTGAGTGCAGTGTACAGTTGACCATGCAACTATTTGACTAATGCAATAAACGCAGCCTCACAAATATTTAACATTGCATAAAAAGAACTCAAGCTACAAACACATAACTGAGTGGGTACAGAAGGATTAAACCTATAGTTCCTATCAAAGTCACAAAAGGCTGGTTACAGAAGACTCAAATGACTGCAGACCTCAACATTCATTCTTAAAATGCTAGTTCTATTTCTCCAGAATAATTTATGCTCTCAGTGGTAATTGCTTTGTATCTTCTAATTTAAGCCTGGAGGTTTTAGGTCATGACTGTCAAATTTGTGGCTGTTATGTTGAATAAACAGGCAGGGAGATATAACTCTGAAACATTTGATGCTGAGACATACAGTGAATTAAAACCTAGAATAAAACCCAGGTCATTTGTATGGTGGGCAAAAAGCTTTTCCTCTTTCTCTTTACCCCATGTGCCACCTTGTGGCCATTCATACATATTTCTTACAATGCCTCCACAGACTTTACCTGGCAACATTTGATTGTAACACAGGTAAGAAGTCGTTGTTTGGAAATGTAAACAAGAACAGTAGTAGATCTGCAACAAGACAGGTTTTTTAAGTGTCCAAAGTTATTCTTAGACCATATATGATTCATGCTGAATACCTTCAGTTTCATGATAACTTTGTATCAGACATCATTTCATGTAACTGTAGAACTGTTACCTAGATGATTTTGGTGTAAAATGTCTCCACAATCAGAATCAAGCTGAGATTCTTCCTGTTAGATCATTCAACCCTTTCATGGGCTTGGGACCTACTAAATGTTGCTTGCATCTAGGTAATATAAAATGTCATAAAATAGTGAAAAATGCCCATCAGAAGAAATTCCTAAAGAGATTCAATTTACTATTGTAAAAGGGTAAAAAAAGACAGTAGATATTTATATTTAATTAGCTAGAACCAGGACAAAAATGACTTTAATGATTAATGTATTATCAAAAGGGTTTCAATTAATTTTTGGAAAGTACTTTATATTGCTTGATGCAATGACTTGAAATTTTGCTGTCACCTAACCTCTTGGCTCAACATTCAATCCTAATGGTGCCACTCCACTTGGTTACATAACTAACACAAGAGACATTTGACCATATTTAAACGTTGCCAGTGTGGCTGATTTTTACTCTCGAAGGCTAAGCCCATTTCCACAATCCTGGTAGATGTGAGTTAATGATTTATTAAATTGTCTGAAGTTAATGGTTGGCAGCTCTGACATGTTGTCTTTTACCTTTCATTAACATAGGCCTACATATGTAGCATGTATATTTATTCATTTATTTTTAAATGAGTAATAATAAGTAAATAAGTAATATTTGTTTATCATTTATTTCAAAATGCAGAATGTGAATTAGCCTGAATGTAAACTTTGACTAAGGAAAAGCAATCACTGACTTGAAAATACTGTACTGTACTACAAAGCTTATTCAACATACTTTATGTTGACTGTCGTGGATAAAATTTAAGAGTTTTAAATAATAAGCAACATTGTTAAAATCATGTATAAAGTAATTGAGGCAATAGAAACTGTGATACCTGAAGGAAAATTGACTCACAAGATCCTACAGGGATAATCAACAAGGTGAAATAAAACAATATAATCACACAACTGGAACAGAAAAGAAACACCAGACATTGTTAAAATAAGACAAAGGATAAGTGCGTGAAGTTTTTTACTGATGTAGTTCATATGTGCTGAGGTCAGTCTGACTGAAATTCATGCACAATCATGGAAATATTAAACAGTGAAGTAAGAGCATCATTTTTAGTTTTAGTTTCTATTTCCAGTTATCATCAGAGTATCCTCATGTTGTTCTGATCTTAAAGGATTAAAGAATCGTTGACTTACAATTAAGTTATCTTTTTTTTTTCTTTTGAGGGTATCTGATTTGTCAGTAGTTTGCCTGTTGACAAGTAGTGACCTGATCCGGGTTAGTTACCATGGTGGTTAACCCAGGAAAGTTGTGGGTTTTGGTGAGACATTTGAGCTGAACTCTATTCATACTGTATACATGGACCCGTACCTCTGCGAACTGCAGGTGAAGCCTGGTAGGATCAATGCGGTGAAGGTCGCCTATCAAAGGTAGAGCCCAGGGTCCTGGAGGAAAGTTTGAAGGCGCCCTGTGCTTCCAAACATCAGTCACCAGCAGAAAAACACACAGAAATATCAGCACACTAAAGCTGTCAATCCACTCCAGCCCGAGTACACTGTATATGCTCTCCATTTGATCGCTTTTTAAACAGACGTTATTAGTTGTTGACTGCTCATTTATTTTATATGAGTAACTGTAAAGTCAGCAGTGTATAGAGTTCAGCCAGGTTTGCAACCACCGCCCACAAAACCACAGCGATGTCGACAATTTGCTTCTTGGGCTTTCTTTGCATGGCTGACCTTCAAAATAAAAGCCTGTGAGTTCCCGTGCGTATCAGGGGAATGACCCAGATATTAAATAAATATATATGCATATGTCTACATAAAATAGACATATACGTAAGTGACAGTAGATTGTTAGAGTCAAAATATTCAGAAAGTATCAAAAGTAAAAGATTTCACTTATTTCAGAATCATATATTTTGTTTTACCTTAATGTTGCAGTTGCCAAAGGTGGGGTTAATCACTTGCTTATTATTTAATCCTAAATAATAATATAGCAGCAAAGCTACCCTAAAACTGACAGGTAAGTGGTGGAAGGGAAAATACAACATTCCATAATGCAGTAGAAATATAAAGTAACATTAAACTGAATTACAGAAGTAATGCATTTCCACCATTCCTCCTATGTGCCCTTGTAGCCTACATATATTTCCGAAACCAAATATGAACCAAGGCTGGATTAACAGCTGGGTAAAGCAGACAATTGCCTAAATGCCCTGAACCCCAAGGGCTCTAAATGCAGGGTCCAGTGGTTTTGGTAATTTGATGTATTGCAAATTTGTTAGGAAATTTGCACCACTTTAGTATAAAGTCAAGTAAGGTGGATCCTGCATTATTATCTAGTTTTATGGCCTTGTCTTTCAGAGTAAACAAAAAACTCTAATTATTTTAGTTTATGTTGTGCTTATATCTTACAAATTCTTAATGAAATTCTTCCTCTTAGAAGTATTTGTTGCACTGCAAATAGGAACTAATGGGGATTTTGGGGTAGCAGGACATGTTCAGACTAAATTAAGGTTCTTAGATGGGGGTGGAGCAGGGGCTCAACCACAGTTGATCTGGTCATCATAGTTTTAGATCTGGAAAGTATTTTTTAGAAAGTGGGGACATTATGGAGGGTCTTCATTTCTTCAGAAGGCTGTTTAATGGTTAAGACTAGTGTTTAGGGTTTGGTCATATAAAGGCCAGGGTTGGAGATATACACACAGCTGTGATTCACTGGGGGCCCTATAAAGTATAGAAGTAAAAATCAATCAATCAGTGGTGGACACTTGAACCTTTACTGCTTCTAATTACTGAATTATTTTATTGCTGCACAGTTTAATACTGGATCAAATATAACCTTGTGTGTATTTTGACATTGTGCAAGTCTTTATTGCACAATTCTGTTCCATGAAAAATCCTTCTAATGTACAACAATTATAATGTATTTGATTTGGTCTTTACATTGTTACCTTACTTAATTCATTGATGGATTACTGACAGCTATTATTTTTATTAAAATAATTGAGAAGGCCATCTTGTCTCTCTGGTATGTGATGCATGTGCAACAGTCAGTAGCCAGTAGGACAAGAGCAAGTTCCTGCCATGTTTTTCAGTTCAGATGTCCTCAGAGACCCCAGTGTTATGTAACATAACATTCCAGTGCTGGTGCCTTTTCCCCAGTTCCCTCTATTCCTCACCCTGATAACGTGTCTGCAGTATCTGCCCTTGATAATATACCTTCATCATGATTTTTCAAGCAATTTTTAATTGTATGGACTTTACTAGTTGGCTCTTATTTGGTTTTGTATTGTTACTTTTGACTGATGTAGTAAGAAACCGGAGGCCTCACAACTTCCCTCCCGGACCCTGGGCAGTGCCTTTGCTAGGAAATGTCTTCACTGGGGTTGACTTCAAATTAATGGAGAAGGTGAGGTGAACACTGACACTGACTTAGTCTTTAATATCCATGAGGTTTTAAGAGAGTAGTGTTGTCAACATGACGTTCTATAAACGTACTGTATAATTTATGTATTGAAAGAGTTCATATGTCTTACATCTTAATATGTCATGAAAAGTATTTTGTTTTTAAATGTAGCTTGCTCAGGAATATGGCCCTGTGTTTAGCCTGAGGAGAGGCAGCGAGAGGATGGTGTTTATTTCAGGGTACAAGATGGTCAAAGAGGCTCTTGTCAACCAGCTGGACAGCTTTGTTGATCGACCAGTTGTTCCTCTTTTCCATGTTGTCTTCAAGGGTCTTGGTGAGTAGATAAATAAATGGAAGCAAGAATAAATGGTACAATGAATAGCTTTTCTATGATTGACAAACACAGCACAGTAGATATTTTTAAAAACCATATGTATGAGTCTTTGTGCAGAGACTGTTAATAATTTTCAACATTTTCACAGGCATAGCTTTGAGCAATGGTTACCTCTGGAAGAAACAGAGGAAGTTTGCCAACACTCACCTGCGTTACTTTGGAGAGGGCCAGAGGTCACTGGAAAAATATATTGAAGTGGAAAGCAACTTTCTTTGTGAAGCATTCAAAGAGGAACAAGGCAAGTAAATAGCTTATGTGACTTGCTTGTCATGCTCTAAAGTGATTCTTCCAGTGTGATTTATACTTACTTGAATTTAATTTACTATATTCCCAGGAAGACCATTCAATCCCCACTACACCATTGCCAATGCAGTGAGTAACATCATCTCCTCTGTGGTCTTCGGACATCGCTTTGAATACAGTGATCAAAGTTTTCGCAAGTTTCTGGAGTTGGACAATGAGGCCATTGTGCTCGCTGGCTCTCCCCAGACCCAGGTAATTCTAAACCATTATCTTGATCACAAAACAAACTTTGGTACTGGACAATTGAGCTGAGGCTTTGTCCTGTCAAACAGCTTTATGATGCCTTCCCTGGCTTGCTGAAGTACCTGCCAGGACCTCACCAAACTGTTCATGCCAACTACAAAGAGATCATGGTGTTCCTGAGGAAGGAAATAGAGAAGCACCAGGAGGAGTGGATCGCCAATGATCCTCGTGATTATATTGATGTATATTTGGCAGAGATGGAGAAGGTAAACCCAGTGAAATACTGTTAAACTGAGTTATTTCCTCAATGGAGTATGAATATATATTTCTTTAACAGTTAAAGGCCCTGCATACTTACACAGCTCTTCTAAAATTGAAACCAAAATATTTCTAGTTGTTCAGCAATCATGCCTTGTCATCCTTAATCCATGCCTAATCAAACCTGACAAAATTTCTTCATACATGTCAGCTGCTACAATCAAAATGAGCCAGTAGTTTTGATGAGCCATGCTGAGAGAGAACAGTCTATGTGAACACACTCTTAATATTTTACTGGGAAAGTAAGAAAATCCATTACTGTAAAAGGTGTCGTTCCATCTATAAATATTAATGTATAAAGTATCCTCAAAGAGAACAGCCCCATATAAAATACATCTTTTTCTGCCAGAAAAAAGATGATCCTCAGGCTGGGTTCAACATTGAAACCCTGATGGTTTGCACCCTCGACCTGATCGAGGCCGGGACAGAAACATCTGCCACCACTTTACACTGGGCGCTCCTATACATGATACATTACCCAGAGATACAGAGTGAGTAAATTCATCCTCATTGATCATATTAAGGACTGAAATATTCTCATGAAGGCTATGGATGTTTTGTTTTTTTTCTGGCATTTCAAGTGTACAATGGCAAATGAGCTGTCTGTCGTAGAACTGACTCTGCTTCCTCACTCAGAGAAAGTCCAGGAAGAAATAGACAGAGCGATTGGACAATCTCGCCAGCCAACCATGGATGATAGACCAAACCTGCCCTACACTGATGCTGTCATTCATGAGGTCCAGAGAATAGGAAACGTTGTTCCGCTGGGATTCCCCAAAATGGCAAGTAAAGACGCTACACTGGGAGGATACCACATACCCAAGGTAAGGTACTATTTACCAGACTATCGAGTTGTAAAATGTACCAATTATGAATGCCCTGCTGATATTAAAAATATCTTATGAATTTTCCAGGGGACAGCTATTACAACAATACTAGCATCTGTGCTGTTGGATAAGAATGAGTGGGCAACTCCAGATACCTTCAATCCTGAGCATTTCTTGGATTCAGAGGGCCAGTTTAGAAGGAGAGATGCCTTCTTGCCATTTTCAGCAGGTTTGTTCTATGCTCTTTGGTTTAAGTAACGATATCTGGCTTACAAGAATGACTGCCAGCACAATCAATAATAGGTATATGTATCATATGTGAGGAATCTGTTGATCTAAAGCTGCTGAGGACTGTTTCCCACCAGGTAAACGTGTGTGTTTAGGGGAGCACCTGGCCAGAATGGAGCTGTTCCTTTTCTTTACATCTCTCCTCCAACACTTCACCTTCTCAGCTCTTCCTGGAGAAATGCCCAACTTGGAGGGTGTGCTGGGCTTCACCCATTCCCCAGAGGAGTTCAGGATGCTAGCCATACCTCGCTGATCTTCTCATCAGCTGTTCTCGTTCCAACATCCTTTTTAAGACCACAAAAAACTGTTTATGGTACTTGTATGTTCAAGTATTAAATCAAAAGCACTTGTCTGTTTCAAAACAACAAACCTGGTTTTTACAAGTACTTAAAGCTCATTTATCCATGGTTCACCCACAGCAATGTATCCAGTTAATATACCTGTGTAAACATCTTCTTAAGACTGTCTTGTTGTACACAATCAAAACTGATTATCATTTCACCCGCACTTCCCTTTCAGTCTTATTGTACATCTGGTTACACCTGGTTTAAACTTATGTATACCTTAATTATTAGTAGTACAGGGAGTTGGTGACTTGTACAATAAAATCACAAGTAACTAAACTAATTACAAATATTGTTCCACCACACTCATGTCCTGACCTAGTATCCATTACTGCCGTGACAAGCTTGTATCTACAGGTTCATAAACTGCTGTTCTATGAAGTGAATACTAACACTGACTTGATAGTTTATCAGTATTGAACCATGAGCTTTTAAAAATTATATTTTATCTATAAAACATATTGATTAAATCATGATGTGTCATTCATTAGCTCCATGATAGCTAAGCATGATTTCTGTTTACTGAAGGTTTATAACCGCATATGGATAAAACTGCACTGCCTTGAATTTCTATGACACAGCACTTCACTCTGACACACAAATAGTTATGTGAACTTTGTATCTTTTAATGGTGCCTATGGTGATCAAGTTTCAACTGTGATAACAGTATGTCTAAAACTCTCTCAATCTCACACTCAATAATAAATAATATGGATCACAAAAAACCCTCAGATATGCTGCCTGTATGGTTTAGTTTATGCATTGGTTTCATTCAACATATGCTTTTCACAATTTTTTTTCTCCCATTCCTGTTAATAGATCATCATCCTGTGATCAAAACAGGGTTAACACAAAACAAATCCTTGATACCAGTAAAACCAAAATATCTGCTGAACAATTCAGCATCTCCTCTACATAGGGATGATTCTCCAAGTATATTGGACATAGGAGCTACAGATATGGTTTAATATTAACTTCTATATACTTAATTTACATTACATACATTGTTTTGTATTACTGCACTGGAAATTGTGTAATGTTGTTTAGTCTCCTTATCTTTGATATATATAACTGATAGACCAGTTAAACTCCTTCTCATGCATCCACAAATACTAGATCAGTTAGATGCCTTTTACTCCCACTGCACTTTGAAACATCATTTTTCAAGAGAAAAGTGGGTGTGTCTCAAGCTGGTTATGTAACTGCAATGTCACTATCACCTTTATACAATTTAAGGCCATGGCCATGTTGGTGTGTGGCCACTGAGCATGTGGTGAACTCAAGCGCAAACAGGCACTATCCACAGTCTTCCTGCTGGTGGTTTAACCATGTGGCTTTATAATTTTTTGCTGGGTTTTGACCTCAAAGGACTGTTACTCTTCTTTTTTTTTTTCCTTCTTATAGCAGACTACTTGAAAAAAAGGAATCCACCAAATTTTCCTCCAGGACCGCTGGCTCTGCCCTTTGTGGGGAATATATTCAGTGTGGACCATAAAAATCCACAGATTTATTTTTCTAAGGTACAGTTGGATACACAGGATGCTTCACCTTACAAGACTTTTAAGTAGTAAGGGTCAATTATTTAAAGTGACATTATTTCTAAGAATGTTTCATTATTGTTGTTGTAGTTGTATTGTTGTAAAGTAAGTAATTGAAGAAAGTAATTGAAGTGCAGGTGGGACACTGAATATGTCATTCTAGCCCCTGAATGCAGACCATATAACGACTCAACTTTGTCATGTCAATATGCTAAAACCTTATTTTCCCAGAGAAACTTCTGAGGTAGCAGAAAAGAAACTTTAGATTTCTTCCTCCTTGGAGTGCGTAGATGGTTCATTCACACACCCTCTGGTGGGCAACAGATTATCCAACACAGAGTTCCTGTCTGATGGTTATTTACCCCCCAGTTGACCAGCAGGCCAACATCCTTACTCTACTTCTACAGCACGACATTAATGTTGCCGATGCTGTGCCAATGCAAAAAACAGGTTGTTCTGCTTTTGTGACAGAATTTGTAAACGGAAGTAGCTTTCAAGATGGCTTGGTAGGATAATCCAGATGTTTCTCCCAAATGTTGTTTGCCAGCTTCTCCTGGGGATCCCGGGGCATTCCCAGGACAGAGATATATAATCTCTCCACTGTACAGCAAATAACTCAAATAACTAAATTCTGACCACACAAACCTGGTATCCCATTTACTCATCATTGTGCAGTGGTAGGTTTTGAGTAAGAAAATGAAGTAGTGCTTTATGGTTCACCAGTGTTTGTCCCTATTTAATGTCCACAGCTGGCTGAAATCTACGGAAATGTATTCAGTGTCCGCCTCGGCAGCAACAAGGTGGTGTTTGTATCTGGGTATGAGATGGTGAAGCAAGCCATAGTGACACAAGCTGAGAACTTTGTGGATCGACCGTACAGTCCAGTCAGTGACAGGTTTTACATGGGAACCTCAGGTGTAAAAATCTCTCTGTTTCTCCTTTTTCATGCATCTTAGAAATGAATTCCCCCAATTTACCCATTTTCTTCTGCATGCTTTTTTGCAGATGGCCTGTTCATGAGTAATGGTGGAACATGGAAGAAACAGCGACGATTTGCCTTGTCCACTTTACGCAACTTTGGCCTGGGCAAAAACATCATGGAGCGGAGTATCTGTGAGGAGGTTCAATACCTGCAGGAGGAGATAGAGAAGGAGAAAGGTGGTTTGAAAATGAACATCTCATAAACTCATAGTCCAACACGAGTAGCAGCAAAAGATCAGCAAACTAGACTTGACCTGATAGTGGACTCCTTTCCTCCAGGTGAACCTTTCAGCCCAACACGCCTCTTCTGCAATGCTGTGTCCAACATCATTTGCCAGCTGGTGATGGGGAGACGCTTTGACTACAGTGACCACAACTTCCAAACCATACTGAAGAATCTGTCCAAGATTTTCCAGCTGGAAGGCTCCATCTGCTCTCAAGTAAGTCAATAAGCTGCATTTAATTCAGCCACTGTCAGCAAGACAGAGCTCTGGTAGGACTATGGGAGTCAAATAACCACCTCGAAGGCCTATGGGTCTGTGGTCTAAATTGGAAAAGTGAAAAAAAAAATGCTGTGAATGAAATTTTCTTTCATCTACCTTTATGCTCTGAGTAGCTGTATGAGACCTTCCCTGGAGTGATGAAGTACCTGCCAGGTTCTCACAACGAAATGTTCAGCCAATTTGAAGGCATTAAAGATTTCATCAGTCAGGAGGTAAAGAAGCACAAGAAGGACCTGGACCACAGAAATCCTCGGGACTACATTGATGCTTTCCTCATTGAAATGGAGAACGTATGTGGGCAACTGCATTACACACATAGCACTTTACAGTTGCTGCACTCTCTGTCTAACTGCTAATCAATCACTATTTCATCCTTGTCTGCATTGGACAGCGCAAAGATTCGGACCTGGGCTTCACTGAGACCAATGTGGCTCTGTGCTCTTTGGATCTGTTCCTGGCTGGTACAGAGACAACCTCCACCACTTTGCAATGGGCTTTGGTTTACCTCATCAAATACCCTGAGATCCAGAGTAGGTGACTTGACCAGACATGACCATAGGACACATCAAGTCACTAAATGCAATTTTATATCTTTACCCAGTTGATATAAATTGAAACCAATCAATATTTTGACTTTCTAGAAAAAGTCCATGCAGAGATCGACAGAGTCATCGGACAGACCCGCCAGCCTACTATGGCTGACAGACCCATCTTACCTTACACTGATGCTGTCATCCACGAGATCCAGAGATTAGGAAATATTGTTCCTCTCAACGGACTCAGAGAAGCTGCCAAAGACACAACCCTGGGTGGTTACTTCATCCCCAAGGTGCATCTAGATCATAGTAATTCAAAGTCTTAACAGGATTATATGTTGCTGGGGAATGAACAATGCAAGTGTTGTTGCAGCATAGGTTGGTGTTAACCTGTTATAGATCTTGTTTTTTAGGGTACGACTATAATGCCCTTCCTGACCTCTGTGCTGTTTGACAAAAATGAATGGGAGACTCCATATACTTTCAACCCTGGACACTTCCTAGATGCTGAAGGGAAGTTTGTAAAGAAAGAAGCTCACCTGCCTTTCTCTGCAGGTAATCCATATTCAACTCAATCGTAAACCACAATTTAAGTTTTATCCTGCGCTCTTACACCTTTGTGTGTGTGTGTGTGTCCGTTTGTGGACCCTTCAGGGAAGCGTGTGTGTCTCGGAGAAGGCCTGGCCAAAATGGAGCTGTTCCTGTTTTTGGTAGGTTTACTACAGAAGTTCTCTTTCTCTGTTCCTGATGGAGTAGAGCTGAGTACAGAGGGAATCACTGGAACGACACGAGTACCACACCCCTTCAAGGTTTATGCTAAGGTTCGCTGAATTATGCAAATCTCACTGAACCATTATCCATTTAAACAATGTGTAACAGCCAAGACCCAAGTAAAACACCTGAAGAAAAAAGCTATAGATCCTTAATTTCTTTTGGGAAATAAATAAAATCTATCTATCTATCTATCTATCTATCTATCTATCTATCTATCTATCTATCTATCTATCTAAACCTTTCATTGTTGTATGACTGCTTAATGTCATGACCTGTTTAGTCACTCTGCCTGTCCATTTAATTCTGTGATCAAGTTATTGTGGCATAAAAAAAGATGTACTGGTTATGTATTCTCAATACTTCATAGTAATGAATATAAATGACTAATAAATGACTAATACATTCGTTGTTGATATGTGTTTGCGCCAGCATAACAAAGTGAGTCATTTAGTGGAGCTGTTTTAACATTTAAGACAGTGACTTGCTAACAATGACATATGTTAAGAAATTTTGTTAAAAATTAACTGTAAATAATGTGTAAAATTTGACAATGTACTTATTTACTTTGGCACCCTGTGGTGACAGAATAAAGATGGACTGGATTGTCTTATTTGCTACAAACACTTAAACCCTGTTGATAATTAAAAAAAAATCCACACTCACTTTAAAAAGTGTTTGTGTCTGTAAGTACAATTAACTGCCTTTTTTAAAATTCAACAACACATAAAACACAACCCAGGAATACAAAAACTAGAAAACACCATATCCATGTCATAGCAGAAATCACAGCTACTATTAAAAAAAATTCTGAATCTTTACATTATCAGTATCAATCTGCACAACTTTTAAAAGTTGTCTTAAAGGTAATTTCACAGTAGTTTTTGTGAACTGCTAGACTGAACTAGAAAACTGACGTCTCTGTGAAATGTTGCCTTAGAAAGCAGGTTCTGAGGTTTTAACCTTGGCTTGGCTTTAAAAATGCACCTATATGATCTGTATGTTAATACAACATAACATATACCTCAGCTGCCAGTTTGGTATCTTCAGAGGAGCAAACATGTCTACAATAAAAATACAAATACATATTGGTTTCAATTTTGGCATAAATAGTGTGTTTGGGTTAGTTTTCAGCTTATGGTTTACTTTGTATTCTTTGGTAAACAAAGGAGCATCAGATCTCTCTGTCACACACACATGGATTGTATCTACATAACCTGTGAGTCAGCAGAATCCCGACAGCCTGTCTTTAACTGGGGACGAGCAAGTGATCCAAGTCAGTCACCCTTGCTTTTCTCTGCTCCTAGTCTGCTTCGCAATGGGGCACTTTCTCTTCCTGTGGCTTGATCTAAGGGGAATTCTGCTCTTTATTTCCACTTTTCTCTTGGTGAAGTATTTTCTAAACAAAAGGGATCCACCTAACTTTCCCCCGGGACCACTAGCTCTCCCTCTTTTAGGAAACATCTTCAGCATTGAGCTCAAACAGCCTCACATTTACCTGACCGAGGTAAGCTGACAGCACGGATGTTTTATGTGATTTTTTTTAAAAATTTATTTATTCTATATAGTTGTCCAAAAGGAGAAAATAACTATTAACAACTTGTGTCCTTTTATTTGTAGTCAGTGTCACTTAAGTCAGACAGGCCCTCCAGCACAGAGAAGTTAACAAAATGTCTTGCTTTGCTGCAATGTGAAAATTTATTGTACAAAAATGTTAAAAACCTGTTAATATTAAGTGACAGTGTTAACGCTTATCAGAGTCACATGCTGAACAATAGGCCACCTATTCTCTGCTCCTGCATCCACAGCTGGCTGATGTTTATGGGAATGTGTTCTGCATCCATCTGGGGAGACACAAAACAGTGTTTGTGTCCGGCTGGAAGATGGTGAAGGAAGCTCTAGTGACCCAGGCTGACAATTATGTGGATCGACCTTACAGCCCAATGGTGAATAGGATTTATTCAGGGAACTCAGGTAAATCACACAAGCCTCAAGTATGTTGTGAGAATAAAAGTAGTCAGCTTGGTTCCTGGGCCCTGGCTGATCCATGTTTGGTTTCTCTGTCTCAGCGGGACTTTTCTTCTGTAATGGAAAGGTGTGGAGGAGACAGCGGCGCTTTGCCATGGCCATGTTACGTACCTTTGGTTTAGCCAGGAGGTCAATGGAGCAGAACATCTATGAGGAGAGCCGGCATCTGCAGGAGGCCATGGAGAAGGAGAAAGGTTGGCAAAAGCAGCAGAAAAGACACAAGTACACAATGTGCTCAGACTGAAAATGTTTCTTTTGTTCAGGTGAGCCCTTTGATCCCGTGCCCCTCTTAAACAACGCTGTGGCCAACATCATCTGCCAGATAGTGTTTGGGAGACGGTTTGACTACAGCGATCACAACTTCCAGACCATGTTGAAGAATCTAACTGAGATGGCCTATTTAGAAGGCTCCATATGGGCTCTAGTAAGACACAAGAGCAACACAGATACATGTTAAAGAATAAAAGAATAAACTAGATTAAAGATTTGTGACTCCATTGGAAGTTTGTAGGAGAACACACTCCAAGTCAGAGTCAGATCTTTTGTTTCCATTGGTTAGACACAAAATTGCTGAAATAGTCTGTTATTTCCACACAGCTGTATGATGCGTTCCCAGCACTGATGAAGCACCTGCCAGGGCCTCATAATGGCATCTTCAGCAACTGCAAATCTTTGGAGGCATCTATCAGGAGAGAAATAGAGAGGCACAAGTTAGATCTGGACCCCAGCAACCCACGAGATTACATCGACACCTTCCTGATAGAAGAGAAAGTAATGCGTTCACATTCTTGACTTAGCCCATCATTTTGTATATGCACAGAAAACTGAACCTTTTATGAACTGACTCTCCACTCTGCCTGACAGCAGAGCAGAGGAAGTGAGCAGGGCTTTGAAGAAGGAAACCTGGTTCTGTGTTGTCTGGATCTGTTCCTGGCTGGCAGTGAAACCACTTCAAAGACTCTGCAGTGGGGCCTCATCTACCTGATCAAGAACCCTCATATCCAAGGTGGGTGTTCAGATGAGACAAAATCGGTTTTAAAAACATATAGATAGCTGTGGAAGTAAAACCTTTCATTTAATCTCGTAGGTAAAGTCCAGGCAGAGATAGACAGAGTGGTTGGTCAGGCACGACTGCCCACTATGGCCGACAGACCAAACCTGCCCTACACTGATGCTGTCCTCCATGAGATCCAGAGGATGGGAAATATTGTTCCTCTCAATGGATACAGACTGGCTGCCAAAGACTCAACACTGGGTGGTTACTTCATACCCAAGGTGCATTTACTTAAAACACAGCAGCCAGGGAGTCAAAAGAAAGCTGATACATATTGGTAGAAGATTATTCAGCTCCTTAATAAAGATAATTTATCAATACACACTACCAACGAGGTGTGTCTACATTCAGACACGCAAAAAGATTTCCAGTGGCTTGCTATATCTCGGTATAAGAAAAAGGTTAAACATTAACTTTGTTATATCATATTCACACCTTGTACTGTAAATATAGAGCTATAATATGTACTCGTCAACAATAACTTGGATGTTTCTTTGTGGTTTGTGCAGGGAACCTCTGTGATGCCAAACCTGACCTCTGTGCTGTTTGACAAGACTGAATGGGAGACTCCGGACACCTTCAACCCCAGACACTTCCTCAATGCAGAGGGAAGGTTTGTGAGGAGGGAGGCGTTCTTACCTTTCTCTGCAGGTAAACTTCACATTCAAAATGTAAAACTGCTTCCTTTAATTGTTGAGTGGTGTAGCAATAAAGTGATGAGAGGAAAAAAAAAAAGTGGAACTGTGGGCAGATGGTGAGTTATGCTTGTGTTTCCCCAGGAAAGCGTGCGTGTCTGGGAGAGGGCCTGGCGAGAATGGAGTTGTTCTTGTTTTTCACCAGTTTGTTTCAGAAATTTTGTTTTTCCACTCTGGATGGAACTGAGCTGAGTACAGAGGGAATTGTTGGAGCCACACGCACACCGTACCCCTTTAAGATCTATGCTAGGGCCCGCTGACCAAAACCAAAAATATATGTACATTTATACACAGACATAAGTTGCTACAGTTAACAGCTTTCTTGTCAATAACAAAAAAGCTGGCAACATTCATGTTTTTAACCAGTCCAGTAAAATAGCATGTGTGAAGGATAAGGAAATGTTTCATAAAATTGGTAATGAAGGAGGAACTATAGCCTGCTTTTTGTTTTCCCACAATACACATAATCACATGGGACTGATGAATTACCCTCAGACTGAACACAATTATGTAACCAGCAAGCAGCAGCCAAACCCTTCCTGTTAGTGACAAGTTCAACAAATATCTCATCAGTTATGTCTATTACTTCCTTAATTTGAACTGCTGCCCACTATAGAAATAAATCTTTTTTTTTTTTTTTTTTTGCTTTTGCTCTTCTTTTTGTCTCGTGTAGGTCACCTACATACATGCTTGGTTGGATCTGTCCTGGTAGGATGGATCCATAAATTATGTCATCTGAAAATGCTAATGACAAGAAAACAAAAAAAATAAAAATAGATTAAAAAAATCACGTGCTTAAAACATTTGTGTGTCAAATGATTTGAGTACAAACTATAGAAATGAAATGCAGATTCTGGCCTTGGTTATAAAAAATGGCAGGACTCATGTGATTCTTTATCTTTGGCCCCACTGAGCTTCATCCTGAATGTAAGAGACTCTTAGGAAAAAGGAGGGAGGGAAGAAGGGAAAAAAAAAAAAAAAAAAAAAATTTTATTTATTCACAAGAAAACCAAAAATTCATAATGCCTTCCTCACCTTTCTTCATTTACACACAAACATACAACACTACAGAAGAAGTTTCTGTGCTGTGCCACGTTTGATCATACTTATCTTTATATAAACGACAGCCTTTAAATCAGCATATCTACAAGATCATCCACTGCAAAGGAAAATAAAAGCGCTTTGACACACATCAGTAGATCACAAATGGCAAAACCATGATAACAGAATGCCCCCTTAGTGTTATTGCAAACATACAGAGTAACAAAGCAATCACCAGCCATTTCATGTTATGAAACTAGTGCAGTTTAACTTAAGACTCCATGAGATCAGACGGCCAATATCCCACAATACCAAAAAGAACAACTGCTTCTCTACAGCGTTCTTCACTCTGAACTAAGCACAATTTCCACATCCATGATTAAATATAATATTGACTACAGTAATCAAAATTCTCATATTACAATTTCCAGGTACTGTATGAATTCTGAACCTGGTCCCAACATCTGGATCAAATGCTGGTGTTAAATCATGTTTACATTACAGCTGTTCAACTTTATAGATTATAGTCTTGATTACTAACAGATAGGAAGGCCGGCCAGGTTGCATTTTGAGCATGCTGCCAGTGAGGAAGTCACTTCACACTCAAGAGGTTAAAAACATTAGAAACACACCAGTTCTGGATTTATTCTGTGAGATGTGTTGCTGCAGCACCTCTGAGGCTAATCACTTAATATGACTTGTAGGTTTTTCACAGCTTTACATGATGGGCTTGTTCCATTTTAGTAAAAATAGAAATTTGTAAGTGGCTGATGTTCCATGCTTAAAAGCAGTTGGTGGCCAGCACCAAATAGCGCAATTATTTTCTTAAAGACATCTAAAGCATATTTGTCTGCTTTATCAGTCTGCTGGATGACAATATTAGTACCCCCTTCACTGCATAGTATGATGGTTTAGTTGTATAGAAATCAACAATCATCTGAAGTTACATTTAGTTGGCATTAGCATTCAGGTAACTCAAAAAAAAAGATATGTTACACGCTCCAATACAAGAATTAATACAATAGAGCGAAGGCTAAACTGATTATAGTAAGCACTCAGCTGAGTCTGCAGCGGGCAAAGCAATGACACAGAGGACTATGAAGTACGCTCCAAGTCTATGGTAGTGACAGTGTCCGCTACTTTAGCTAGTGAGGTGAACACAGGTTGTGGATTAGTGCTATATGCAAGGCCAGTTTGTAGCCAGTGTGTTGTGGGACAATATGATATAATGGCAGGTGGGTGACTTACAGGGTTGTATTTGATAAGGTTGTGCTCATCAGTCTCAATCAGCTCCTCTGTGACCCCTCCCCCAGTGCTGAGAGCAGATGTGTTTAAGGTCACTTGAGTGCTCACTTGTGGGGGCGAGCAAATTTTTCCCTTCACTGAATTAAGGTGAGACATTTGGCTCTGTGATGAGGTCTATTTGGAGGTAGTTGCAGGCACGCTGATGGAGAGCGCCCGGCGTGGGGCGTTGGAGACTTGTCGCTGCTGGGCCAAGAAGGACTGGCCAGGGGACAGCATGGAGGAGGTCCGGCCACCGAGGCGCGATTCGATGGCCAACTTCTGAAAGTTCAGACTCTGAGGAAGAAGAAACAGTATTTTGACATTCAACTTTTTCCTCTTAATTAAATATATACAGTTAATGACAATGATGTCATGACAGGCAGAATATAAACCAAATAATATCTGCTCTTACTTTGTTATACCATGCTGTAACAATCAGCTTCTCCTCATACTCCCTCAGCCTGGCCTGCTCACATTGGCGCTAGAAAGCAACATGACATCAGTTAGGTTTTGAAAACAGCCCTTTAAAAACATCTACATTCATATTACAAACATTTAACAAAGAATGAACAAGTCCAAATACAAATTTACTTCCAGGTTGAGAATCTGCTTGTCCCGGTCTGCCAGCTGGTTCCTCAGAGCCTGGATTTCAGCAGTGGCTGGATTCAATTTTGGGTCCAGCGCTCGGATCACCTACAAGGAGGACAGAAAGGACAATACTGAAATATTCAGACAGTACTTAAACTCGTGGACTAGGATCAGTAAGGTTTAACGCAACTAAAAACAGTGCTAAAAATAGAAATTATACTCTATTCACTCACGTTGCGAGCTTTCTCCAGGTACATTTTGTACCGCTCTTCCATGGCCCGCATGTCATCATCCTTCTTCTTCAGAGTGGCCATCAGCTCATCCACCTTCAAAGCTTGGAGGCACAGAAGTCTTTCACTTAAGTCATATATGACTTATGCTTTGATGTGGGTGTGTTTTAAGTTTGCATTTTACATGCCAAAGACTGCAGCAGTGAAATAACAATACTAACAGGTCTGAGTGTTGTCAGGCTGAAGGTCCTCCAGCAGCTCCTTCTTCTTCATGATTTCATCCTGAGCCTCATTCAGCTGGACCCTGAGGAAACAAAAGCTGTTTCTTTACCTCCCTCTACAGGAGAAGAATGGAAATTTATTTTTCATCTCAGCTTACTTAAACACTGACCCAGAGAGTCACACTTACATGTGTGCATCAAGTTTCCTCTTCAGGTTTGACTGAAAGAAAATTAAAAAGACTTTAAGGCATCTACAGAAACAAAGGTTAAATTTGGTTCAAGCATTAATTTTGGACTGCAAAATAAATAAAATGAGTGGGTGAGTAAAATCAGTTTATATTTATTTATCAATTATTAAATCAGTTCAAGGTTTTGACTTTAAACAAACATTTTCTTGCATAATGCCATTTAAACTAACAGCCTGATGAGATTAACTCTGTGGGGCATTTTCTCTGTACTGGTGCCAGTGAATTTTGGCACACTCACATCATCAGGTTTGGCCGCCTGACTCTGCAGAGCTTTCTGGAGGTCCTCCACCTGCTGCTGCAGCTCGGTGACCCGCTCTCGGCTCAATCTGCAGATTTTTCACAATGTAGAGGAAGGAAACACCACAGATAAAGGAGACAATTGGAAACTAAGTAAACCCACGATGTGATAAATCAAACTCTACAGTATCACATATCTGTGGCTAACCTGTTCTCAGTGTCCAGCTCACTGCGCGTCTTATGTGCTTCCTCCAGCTGAGCCTGCAGAGCTGCGATCTTCTCTCGCTCATATTCCTCCTGCTGCACTCTGAGCATCTTGTTCTCATGCTGCAGCCTGATGAACTTTTCTCTGAACAGTGACACAAACAGCAGGGGTTCACACACACACAGCACTGGAGCAGAAAGAAAACAAATTCTATGTGGTCAAAAGCTGCTGTCTCTTACCTGTACTCAATGGGCATTAATTCAGCTGCCAGGTTGTCGTGGCTGGGGCTGCTGGAAGGAAGAATCCCTATATGGAAAAATGAAGTGCAT
This sequence comes from Rachycentron canadum, assembly GCA_038496675.1. NCBI lineage: Eukaryota > Metazoa > Chordata > Actinopteri > Carangiformes > Rachycentridae > Rachycentron > Rachycentron canadum. The sequence continues at coordinate 15,350,002 of CM076656.1, read as the reverse complement.
AGAATATATCAGTATGAATGAAAGTGGATGAGTAGGGTCACTGTTGATAATTCTGACCACCCAGAGAGATACCTGCTTGGGAGAGCTGGTGCTGTTGAGCCTGAGTGCATCGCAGCTCCTCGTTGATTTCCTTCAGAGAATCTCTTTCAATGATGACCCTCTAGTGGCGGGGATGAGATTTAAAAAAAACAAACAAACAAAAAAAAACAGTACAAATGTAAATTGTAAGTTTAAAGTTTTACATAGTGCTATTTCTTGCCAACATGTTAAAAAAAAAAAAAAGGGAAAAAAAAAGCTGCCATACCTCTTTCTCCTTCATCACAGTGTCGTGCTTCTCCTCCAGCTTCTTCATCTCAAAGGCGAGGTTGTCTGCCCGCCTCGTCTCCTCAGACAACTTCCTGTGCAGCTCCTGTACCTAAAAGAAAGGTAAAAACACAACAAAATGCTAAATAAAATCTCCTAGAAAGTGGAATTTAGTTATTAAGTGACTTATTTGAGATTGGTGTTTCCCTTTGCAACCATCATTTACCTGTCTCTTGTATGTCTCGAGCTGTGCACGAGCAGCATTGGCCTTGCGTAGCTCTTCTTCCAAGCTGACAGTGTTTTGCATGTAGGTCATGTTATTCTCTTCCAGCAGTTTCATCTGCCTCTTCAGATCACCCAGACTCTCCAGCTTACGCTTGTACGTGTCCACTGAGGCTTCTAGCATCACCATTCGATCTGAGCAGCTCCTATATGAACACAAATTAAATACACATCTCAGTGCTTATGAGTTAAGTGCTTTGGGGCACTTCACACCAACATGTAAGATTGGAACAAAATAGAAAAATAAGGTAACATTATTTGATAAATCAGAGAAAGTGCACACCCCATAGTTAGCTTTAAGGATGTATAGGCAGTTGGTACTTCATCATAACAGTGAGACAGAGCTGCTTCAGTAAGTCTTTTAGCGCTGATCCCTGATTTCCACCATCACAGATGAAGAATGTTGGCTATTTGCCCCATGAATATCAATAGTTCAAATTTGTTTAGAGATTAATTTTCTTTATACTAGAATTACATGTTGTATTGTATGTGTACTGAGGCTGTTTTCTTGCTTCCTCTTGTTTGTACTCCAGCAAGAACAACCCTCTTTGTCAATGGCAGCAAAATAAACCATCTGCCAATTACACTGATTAGTTCCACTTGTCTTGTTGAGTGTTTGCAAATCAGTGAAATCATGGCCCTGGCCTTCCCGCTCCATCGAACTGTCTCAGCTGTCTGCTAATCTCTCATTAGGAGGCAGCAAAGGATATATATCTGATTACTGCTGCTTGAGCCCTGCTCTTGGGGGCAGCATGGTCGAGTAGTGGTTAGCACTGTCACCTCATATTTTTACAATATCCCACACCAACACAGACCTCAGGACGTCCAGCTCATCTTTGAGAGCTCGAGATTCCTCCGCCAGGCTGGTGAGCTCGTCATTACGGTGCTGAACCTCAATCAGCTGCTTCTCCAACTCTTCACAGTGGATCCGATAGTCATCCTTGGCAGCTTCCAGTCTAAAAGAAGCAAATACACATATATTTGTGTATTTGTATATTTTAGAGCCATTATGAGATTTCTTCAGTACATTTGAGGCAGGATTTGACAAACCTGAAGTTCTCCTCCTGCAATGTCTCCAGCTGTTGCTGTAACTGGCTGTGTTTCCTTCCTGAGGGTGTGCTTGGGTCATCGAATGTGTCGAGCTGATTTGCCCGGTCAGTTAAAACATCATTCTCAGCCAATAAACTGTTACGTTCCTCTTGAAGAACAGCCACCTGTCCAGGTACAACAAGGTGTTACAGCCACTCTAACAAGTGACATGAATTTGAAGTTAAGGTGAATTAAATATACACACACAAAAAAAAAAAAAACAAATGTCACCAGGGATATTTTATGATGTTGACACTTTATGTCAATTATTTCATGCAAAGCAGCAGTCACATCTGAGCATCAAAAACACAGATCCCTTCTATCACAGATACCTTTCTTCCTCTCCCAGCTGTTAAAGCAAACAATTGAAGTTATTCCATGCTGGAAGCAGAGCATAGACAATGTGCACTTTAAGCAAAAATGTTAATATATGGTTAGTTGATATTACTTCTCACCCATTTATCTCAATGGATTTTACCACCACACACTGGACTGTGACTGATCAGTGTGAGATTAACTTGTTCCAAAGTCCTGCATATCTACAAACAACCTCCAGGATGGGTCAGTGTCTCACATCAGAAACTACACATCTAACTAGGGCTGGGCAACGTGGTTGAAATCAATATAATAAAATGAACAGCACTTTTCTGATGCATATGGAATGTTTCAAGAAAATATGATTAAAAAACTCTTTGTTGAATGCAGTGAACCATGTTCCACTGTTGTGCATTACCTTGGACAAAACACGTGTACAATGAAAACGCGGGAATAACTTTTGTTGCCCTATATTTTCAGAAAGTTTGAAATTATTTTAGACATTTTAACATGATTTTTTAAAATAAAATATAAGATAATATTCATGAGAATAAGATTTCATTGAACATTCATAAATAATAATAGTGAAACTATGCCCAGACCTGCCTCTAACTTCTGTGGACTGTCCTGTAAGCCTATATAGATTAAGAGGCGCTTTGAAACATGTTTTCACCATTAGATGATGACAAAATGATTTTCATGACACAGATGGCCCTGGTTGAATTGTTGAAATTAATACCTCTGAATATTAAAACACACATTGTATGAGTTGTCTGTAACAGGATCCTGATTGAGGCGTCTGTTAGCTGAGTTAGAGTAAACAGTTGAGCAGCTGGTTTAGATGGTTTTAGTTTTGCTGAATAGTCAGAACAGTCAGCCATGTTGGACTTACCTTGCTGCAGCGAGAGACGAGCAAGACTGGGGACAGAACAAATCAATCTGTCGAGAGTCCAGTTGAACAGTTGATCAGAGGGTAAGCTAAATTTAGTCTGCTTGTACAGAGCCGAGTGAGGCCTTCTAGCAGCGCCAGAGCACAGACTGGTTGCCACGGTGAGTCCAGACTGTTAGCTCACAGTCCTTCTGCCACAGCAGCTCCAGACAATGGACCCAAGCATTGCAGCAAATTACACAGCTCCTGTTTATACTGTATATCTATAGGCGTGTGTGCATGTGTGTTTGTGTGTGTGTGTGTGTGTGTAAACATGGAGAGCTCAATCTTGGCAAGAAAGCACTGAGGCTTGATGGCTGTAAATAAATCATATTGATGTATTTTTTTTCTGCACAAGTGTATACAGAGTGTTTATGTGTGTGAGAGACCTCTATTTACCTGTATGTCCAGCTCTTGACAGCGTTGGGCTAATGCTTCCTTCTCAGCTAAAAGTTCAGCAAGGTCCTCAAGGGCTTTCTTTAACTGGACACATGAAAGAGAAGCTAAAGTTACTAATGCACGCACGCACGCACATAGATTGACTGGGTCAGAGGACTTGAGAGGCTTTAAACATCTCTTCCTCTTCATGCAATGCATATTTTCCCTCTTCACTAAGGTTGAGCTAATGTAAAATCATTGACGAATGACCATTTTTAGTTTTCATGTGATGAAAACCTTATTGTTACATGGGACACCTCTTGCCATCCCCTCTAACTCTAGAGGCAGCTGATGCCTAGAGCACTGCAATGTGTAAGGAGAGTCGAAACTAGAGCTCCAGGATTCTCAGCACACTGGTTACGCTCTTTCTCAAACAGATCCACAAGAATAAATGTCTCACTGGGTGGGGGCTCCTGTGACTCCTTTGAAAATGGTTACATCGGCTGTAGCTGTGATGCCAACTGTCTGCCAAATGTTAGACTCATGACTTCTGCAGTTTTTACAGTCCAGCCAAAAACAATAAGTAAACAAAACATTATTAACCAACATAAAATTATTGAATCAATCAATATTGACAGTTGTTTTACTTGCTTTTCTCCTTTTATGACTATTAAAACAAAATCAGAAAGACTTATAAACATTTGTCATTATACAAGTTATAGAAAAAATACCTAATTATTCTTTTCAAAATAAATAACTACATCACATTGCTTGAGGGGTTCTTACCATGCCGCCTTTGCTGTGGTTAGAATGGTGTAGACTTTTCTGTTCATACCCAACAAATTGATCATAGAAATTGCATCTTTACAGAGAATTTCACAGCAAGAAGAGCTATTTTTCTCTCTCATTAAGAGGGATCTATGTCGTTATAACACTGACCTGCTGTTCCAAGTCCCCTGACAGCTCTGCTCCAAATGGGGACATGGTCTCTTTGCTCATGAGCTGGAGAGGAGAAAAAAAAAAAAAAAAAAAAAAGGTACTTGGTTTATTATAAAGACTCATTAAAGGTGCTGCAAAGCCTCCCTTAACAACTCCTGCTGCTACTCAAAGTTCCTTTGAGACAGAGAAAAATTGTTCAGCCAAGCTTTTCTGGAGGTTTTCAATATCACAAACACATGAAGGAGAAGGCTTGTGTTAAGATGGACTGACCTCCTGGATAGCTGTCATGACAACATGCTGCACAGACTCCTCCAAAGTCATGATGATCTGAATGTACTCTGTCAAAGGGGTGAGAAAAATTCAAACACATTTATTATTATTTATCACTTTAGTGTCCTACTTCCAAACGTACAATGACACTGCTGTCATTGATTTTCCAGCCTGGCTGCCTGATGGGCTCTGCTTTTGTCAGTGGCTTGGCAGGATGATAATTAAACATTGTTTGGCTGACGGCCTTAACCTAACTGGATTTTCATGGAACAGTGCCTTCTAACTGCACTGTACAGCACATTTATATTGCAGATATTGAGTATCTGTGTGTCCATTTTGTGTATACAAATTGTCCAGAACATACACTCAGTCATATACCTTGTTTACGCTCACATCTCACAGCACAGCCCAGTATGAGCTGAAGCAGCCGGCCCAGCTCCAATGGGTTTGAGTGCTCTGCCACCAGGGCCAGATTTGGCAAAGGGAAGTCCGAGATCTCCTGGGCTAAGACCTAACAGGAAAGAGGAAGAAATAAAGCACTTAACACGTGAGCATGCTAAAACTTTCTGAGTGCAACTACACAAAATTACAGCAAGTGAAAATGCACTGATTTTATAAGATCCATGTGCCAACAGAAGTCGCAGCAGAGTCTTGCTACAACTAAGACGATTGCTGAACAAGTATTTCATGCACGTTAATTTAACAAAATTAACAGAAAAAAGTGTTGGTCTTCAGTACTCCATGGTGTTGTGGATGTATTGTGTAGCAGGCTTGGGCTGCTCCTTTTTCATCTCAATAACACATCCTGTTTTCCTAATGCAAGTCACCTGAGACTTTGCATTAGGTAAATAGTGCATACTGCAACTCCCATAGGCATTGAAGGAACAGACAGAGTGGATGATGGCCACAACCTACCTCATTATAGTAGTCAACCACCATCTGAAGAATCTTCTTCAGGTTGTTCATCTGAGGAGATCACACACAAAAATGGGAAATGTTATGGACTCAAGTTTATAGTCCAAATATGAACTTATAACCTTTAAATATTTAATATAACCAAGCAATGACAAAATGAACTCTCAAATGTACAGAAGTGAGAAAACAATAGGCCTCATACACATATTGGCATTTAACAGCTTTTCTACTGATAATATCAATAATGACTGCTCGATTTGAGTTTCCCAGTAAGCAATGACAGTGTGACAGTGAGCCAGCATGCACAACAGACCCTTTTCACAGGAGATCATTTGTCTTGTCGATGCAGGAAAAGCACAGGTGCAAATAAAAAAATGAAATTATCACATACCAGGGCCCTGGAGCTGCCTTAACTAAATAGAGGCAGCCATTATTAATATTATAAATTCCACCTGTGCTTTTCTGGCTTTGACAAATCAATATGCCTGTAGTGAAAAGGGTCTATACTGGGACCCTGAAAGTGAAGTAGCTAAATGTGCTTTTGCTATTGTCACATGTCAAAATGTCTTCTGTGAAAGAGGCCTATTGGGGAAGGAAAAGCAGCCGCAGGGAAACCAAATTCACAGCCAAACACAAAGAAAGAACAGGAATAGCATGCATTTATTTTTCAAAATTACCCTTACTGACATATATGGACAAACATACATGTACACATTTCACCAGGAGTCAGAGCGCAGGGTCAGAGTGCAGGCTAAGTCAGGAGAAGCCCCTCCTGGAGCAGGTAGGAGGTCAGTGTCAAGGACAGTTGAGCAGGATTGAAGCAAACAGAGGATTTAGCACACAGGGGGGTTCAGCAACACATGACTTGAAAAGTCAGAGAGGACACCATGGGGGATCAGGGAAATGGCACTGCTCTGTACCTTCAGTCTCCAGTTGTCCTCAACATCTGCTTTGATACGACCCAGCCATGCATCTGTGAACCATGCTGGGTCTCTGCAGCGCGCGCGCACACACACACACACACACACACATATATATCAGAGACACACAGAAAGAAGTCAGCAATAGATAATCTTCTCGCACTTCTCAGAAACCTAGGTCAACCTAGGTGATATGATATATATCAATAATATAATCAATATATTATACTATATATATCATTAATATATTATACCATAATCAATAATATCAATAAAAAGAAAATAATGATAGCATAATCAAGTAAGGGTAGTAAGTAAGCGTGTCACTTGTCACCCAAAGCAAAACTGGTGCCTAGTGTTCTGAAAATAAGCCATTGTTTTTTTATTTTGAGCAGCTCGGCAGTAAACAAAAACTGTTTATCCTTTGCTTTTCTGGGTTAATGGCCATGCTTCCGCATGTGATGCAAGTTGTTTGAACCAGACACAACTGGTTCTAAATAATGTCTCTGTAGCCAGATATCATGATTATTAGTGTAGACCCATTTGTCACATTTTAGTGCACGTATGCTTCCTCTTACATCTGATGCAGTGCCTGTGATATTGCCGCTCCAGTGGTCAGCTCCTCCACTGTTCTGCAGGGCGCAGGAGTGTTAAAGGTCTGCAGCTGAGAGAGAGAAACACAGAGGCATCACAGGGTCTGGTCACCAATCCAAAGAGAGTACAGTAAATAATGTAATCATGCTCTTTTATTAACGTGATATCTCCACAACATTGCAAATGTGCCAAGATGGTGTACTAGACTCAAAACCACCATGAGGAATACATAATGAAAAAGAGAGAATCGAGGGCTGAATAAATTGGCAGATGGATGGATAGAGAGATGGCAGGTGGGACAGTGAATAACAGTGGCAAAGAAATAAAGAAAAAGACAGAAGTGTAGAGGTAAATAATTCAAGTAGCAGTGATGGTATAAGGTGAAGTCTTCTCAGTGTCCCAGAAACACCCTGCTGTTTAAAGGGATTATAAAACCTGTCTAAGGGCTACCTGACTGAGGTTTTAGTCCAAAATCTAACTAGGAAACACTGCCATCTAGCATCAAATTTCAGTCCACTTTTAGACTTTTAAAGTTGAAAAGTGTCTGAATTTATGAGTCTGGCTCCAAACGTAAATGGAAACAATGTTTTGTTTTGTTTTTTAAGATTAAACCATGGTGGGATTCATCTAAACTCTTAGGTAGGTAATTGGAGTGGCCGGCATTTCATTGTCAGATGAGCCTGATGAGAGATCAAATTAACCAACCCTTTATCCTGTTACTGACTCATAAGGTGGCCAAGAAAACATGGATTCACACCCATGCAAAGGAGCAGGTGCGGCAACGCGAGCGGTACTGCTGCTGCTGTTAGCTTCATTTAATCAGTTACATAACGTTAACGAACAAAAAATCGAAAGAGCGACATTCCACAAATATCTCGTGGTTAACTGGATTAACACCCTAAATCCAGCGAGGGTCAATTAAACTGAGGTATACTGTGGTTTTAGCTTTGTGCTCACTAGCCTGCGGTAAATGCTCCTCAACGACCTACGTTTGTGCCGGTGGACCGACAATAATAAATAAAGCTAATCTTTGTAGTAACGACATGTAACGGCTGCGGTTGCTGCTTGACGGAATGGCGACCAACTGTCCTGGTTCATGTTTTAATTTTCTCTTGAGCTGGTCAACGGTGTTTTCGCTAACACCCCCACCACCACCTACGGACAGGTGATGAAATCGCCCCCGCGGTCTCCTTGTCTCGGGAGACACGTTCACATTAGCGAAAACACTCACCCATATTATGAGGCTCTCGACCAGCGCCGTCTTGCTCTCGTCCATTTGTTCCATTTAGGCTGAAATATTTTAAATCCACCTGTGAGCAAAGCTCTTCCGCTCCTTCCCTCTGCATTTGACCTCACCTGCTGCCGAGAGGTAGCGCTCTAACGTCAGATGCGTATAGAGGAGAGTGGCGGCGGGGGCTACGTCACAGAAACAACGTAGGATGTACGCGAATGGCGCAGCCTCTTATTTGACGTCCACTTGCTCGAGTTAAGGTGAACTGAGGGGGCGGGGGGGAGACGCACAAGACCAATCCAATCAGCATCGAGGTCCATGATGATTGACGGCCGTTAATCCCCGCTGTAGCCAATCAGTGAATGTAATTTACAATTTACATACGCCCACTGTATTTGGACACAATCAAAACATTTGTTAACTATGTGATTATCAGATGATTTGTACTCATTATTTATTGATGGTTGTTGATGTGATACAAATTTGTATCTCATCAGGAAATACTTCAGTACACCTAAAGGAGGACTTTACAGAGGTTACATATTTTAATCTGCAGCCCAAAGGAAGAAGTAGGTCTACTGCATTTTCTATTTATTTATTTATTATTAAAAATACATATTTGCCAAGTAAAACAGCAAAATGTGTGTTATCAATTATTTCATAATTGATAAGGGGTTTTTTTTATGTCTAAGCTGAATATTAAAGTTGTAGCTTGTGAATGTGATTTTTACTACTTGATATCATTAGGTAATTTAATCCATAACAGTGCATCATATTTGAAACACTTATTTGAGCAAATGAAAATAAGCAGGCTAAAAATAGCTGTCAAATAAATACACTGGACAAAGAATTAATAGAATAGAGGTGTAGGGCAAAATACTCAAGTTAAGTATGTCTATAAGTATCTAAAAGATGTGGTGGGACAGCATTTAAATTTATTTTACAAGAACAATCAACATCATTAAGATTTGTGTTTTTCCAGTGAGGTTTACCCTCCACCTGCAGTGTACTCAGTTATAAAAGTACAACATCACAACTTAGTTGAATGCAAACAAAGGAAAATTTGTATAAACAAAACAAAACAAGACAAAAAAACATATGAATGAAACTGAAGAAAAATATAGGAATACAAAAAGTGTTGCAAAGAAATACTTCAATACTTCACTTCTATTTGAAATAGAAAATAGGCCTTTGTTAACTATGCATTCATTTCTTTTTGGCCTCATTTTGTCTGCCAACAAAACAAGTGATAGCGCTTGCTCAGCCAACATGAAACCTTAATTGCAGCTGGTTTCATGTTTGACTTCGTGACCTGCGTGAAAAGGTCCTACTGCTTAACCTCACAGCTGACAGAAAGATAAGCCTGCACTGTCAGTTTATAGATATGCCTTGGAATTGGAAGTTAAATATAATCAAAATGATTTTCTATTTTAGCCATATTTAGCCATATATAATATATATAATAATTAAAAATAGAAAAATCTCTTCTCTAATCGACTCTGTTCCCAGAGAGCCACCAAAACCATACAGCATGCCAACCCTTTCCCACAGGTAAATCATTTCTCCTGAATGCAATAAACGTCCTCACGTTATCCATTTATTTATGTCACGTGAGGGAGTGAGTAATTGACATTCTACAATGGCTTTAGTTATATGAGATAAATAATCTCACATGTGTCACCTGCTCTCTTAGGCCTCAATATGTGATATTCATCATACTGATGATCAGATCATGAACATGCAAGACCTTGGTACATTCCATATATATATATATATACAGCCTGATTTTTTTTTTTTACATCAGCCTGGGGGAAAAAGGACTAAGCGATGATTAAGGACAGTTTACATGTCAGACACTTGTAAAATTAGTTTGTGTATGACCTGACTGGACTTTACACATGTGGCCTGCAGGTGCAGCCTCTGTTCTATGTTTAACTGTCAGTAGGTGAACACCTCTCCTCACTGCCACTCTAAGACCCTGACCCTCACTGACTGATGGTTGCTATTTTTAGATGACCTGAACCACAATGACTCTTTTTAGCTCCTATCAGGGGTGAAGGGCCTGTGTAAATATTTGCCAGGATATTTATGCAAAGGCTGTTGCATGGTGAGCTATGTGAAGATGATCACATCTGCAATCAGCTACTGTAAGAGTTTTCTTTTTTAAATAACTGACATATACTTTTGCTATTATAAGGGAAATCAAATAGCATGTACTAAATCTATGATAGGCCTCATTTCTGTTACTGGGTTTATTATATACAGGCCTCAGTGTAGTACAGTGTTAATGTCGATGACAGCCACATGCATTTCACAACCAATAGTTTACGGTAAGATATGAAGTATGTCAAGCAGTGGTGCTGGCAGAGTAAACTCTCAGTAAATGATCAACAAAGTCAGATCTAACCTACTTGAGCACAGTGTGGGAGGAGTCTGGCTTTGATCTGTTCACAGGTCATGTGACCCAAATAGTTGGCCTCTGACCAAACTGATGGGATGTTAAATGTAACTGAAAACCTTTACACTTAAATTCATCACAACCTATTGTCAAATTTCCTGAGTATACTTTGGAGGTGTCCCACATTGTGCAAAGCACTGCAGTATTGATCTAACTGCATCACTGGCCCCTTAAAACAGGAAGACCAGCCTATATTGGAGGGTGTAGTAGATCATTAACAGACAGTTCCAATTTATTTTGGACAGTGATGCCATCTGGCAGCACTTCACTTGACTCTAGGAGACAGTGACTACCTGTCAGTTGTTGTTTCCTGATCAACTATGCACCCATACCATAAATCTCAGTCCAGGTAAGTCCTATTTTTATTACATTTGGCAGTTTTGTTGTTGTTTTCTTAGAACATAAACAGGGTTGTGTACTGAAACGTACTAGGTCAGTTTAGTTCACAATTTAGAGGAAATTTGAACCAATCTCAAATTAGAGTGTTATGATCTCATGAAACCCAGAGTTGTGCTACCTGATCTGTTAAAAATACTGAGTCTTAGAAACTAAATAGCTGCCTGAAACCCCAAAGTAATTCAGCAGATGAAGTAGAGGGATATAAAATGTTGAAGCTTTTTTAATGACTTGTTTAGAATCCTCGCTAGATATGTAGTTCGCCACCTTTTATACCTGAGCAAACCATAAACACATGGATGTGTGACATTTTACTTGAAGGTATTAATGATCTGTTCATCTGTTTCAGTAACTGACTGTCTTAATTTTAGTAGCTGATTTCTGTAGATTTAATATGATGTCAGTTAAGATGCCTACGTGACTAAAAGGAGGCAGTCTGATTTAATAAGCCTGTTTATATAATTTCCTCCATTAATAGCTTTAGCTTTAAAAGATTCATTTTGCAGATCACTTAGGCAAACAGTAATCCAGCTGTATGTAACATGTCAAGTAGCAGCTAATCTGTCAAACTGCTGCAGTCACAGCATCAGTATGTGTAATCCACACACAGAAAACAGCTGAGTACAATCAACCTTATCTCACTAGCAGATATGCAGTATTTAAGGTACATGTCATGTCACGTTGCAGAGTGGTCCATCTCCCCTCTGAGGGTCCAGTGGGTCAGGATCCCCTCGGGTCATCCAGATCTTTGGTTAGTGCACCAGAGCAGTCAGCATCAACGTACATGAGCTGCCACAAGGTGAGAGCTTCACTCACATACAGTTCACAGAGTCACAGTTCATGCTTGGCAGATTTTTACAGTCCATAATTGTTGTTTTTATTTGATGTCAACTGGGTTACACTATTGTTTGTCAGTGTATTGAGCCCCATATTTTAACTTAAACTGTTTTTTTCAGGATTTACAATGATTAAGAATTTAAATTTAAATTAATTTAATCAAACACAATTTTTTTCCCTGATTTTAAACGAACAGTGACAACAGGACACAGGCAGTAAACATTATTGCTGTAAGGCACACCTTTGTGATGATTGTTGTTTTATTAGGGTCACAGTCTGGTTTATAGAGTTGCTGTCAAATAGATAATAATAGCTTTGCTGTATACAAAGACCTGAGTCCAATCAAATGTCACTGATATGTTCTGTACTGTTATGAGAAAATCAACAATCAAGACATGTAAGATTTTCTGAGATTATATAACACACAGTCGACAGAATATGATATCTGACTTTAAGTTGGTTTCTGATTTGTTAGTTTTTTTCTTCCTCTTCTTCCTGTTCTTCCTCCCTTTTTTTGTTGGTCCTTTTCCCTGCTTCCTGTTCTTCATCCGTTGCCTTTATTATTTTCTTATCTCTTCAGGAATCTGCGGAGTTGTGTCCATCAACAAGCCATCGAGACTGGCACTGCCCCGTCTGCCTGCAGACGGCAAGCTTCCCAGTCCAGACGAACTGTGGCCATTTGTTCTGTGGTACGAGATTATGCACACACACACAAGCACACTGGCCTGATTCTGAAAGTAGTATCAGAGCAGATTTGGTTTGTTTCATTCCTGCCCCTGCTCACTCATTCATCCACTGTATGAGATGGGATTCATCCATTTTTCATTTGTCTTGCTCACCTGTTGCATCATGTGTTTATGTCTATTTTCATGTCACTGGCGGATCAGTGTAACATCAGTATGCCACAGTTGTGTGTCTCCAGCCTTGAGGCCTGTCTGTTTGACTTTCAATAATTAACTGTTGCCATGCCATTCAATAGAATGTTAGATTATTAAACTGGCCAGTGTGTGATCCTAACCTTCACTGCAGCTTTACTCTAGTCCTAAAAGTTTGATTCACCTTGAATACTTCAAACACAATTGACTTTGAAGGGACATATACACATATGTGATCCAACAAGACACACAAGAGCGCCTTACACACAAACACGAGGTGGGGCAGCACAGGGCAGCAATAATACGTTTCATACACAAGGCAGCACTTTTGTGCTTGAGATTACAATAGAGAAAAAAGAAAACAAACATATGTAATTTATGAAAACTACTCACATCAAGCCCATGAAAGCAGACTCCAACTATACTCTACAAGCACTGCAGGTTCAGGGGTATCTCAAGGCTGCACTGATAACAAGGAGAATAAAAACTTTAAGGCCACTTCATCACAGTCCATGATTGTAGATCAAGGCAATTTAGTGACTATAGACAAACAAAAAACACAAAAGTCAATTCAAGATCAAAATAGAAGCAAGTGCCATACTTTGGAATAAGGCTATCGCAATGTGTTCAAATTCTGCCTCTGAATGAACAATCAAAGCACAGGCCACTATTAGTCTGACTGAAAGTGTTCACAGGTCTCTCTTTGGCACAAATGTACACCGGTTTATTATTTTAAACACTCAATATTTACACAACCTTGACAAACTATATCTTGTTTGAAAACTCTGTCTCCTGATGTGATAGATATTAAATCCAAGAAGTTTTATTTGTCAATACTTAATTGATAAATATAGAGATAGAGATAGATTGAGACAAGGGTTATGACTGAAATCAAATGGGTTGAAGAACAATAACCTTTATATTTTAATGGATTTCATTGCAATTTGGCCACAAAATAAATATTTGATGGAGGCATTAAATGGCCACCATAGAGTAAATTGTTGATTACAAGATGCTAATTGGTGTGTTTGATGTTGCAGCTCCCTGTCTGATCGCCTACTGGAGACATGGGTCATGGTTGGATGCAATCAGCTGCCCTCTCTGTAGACAGAAGGTACAGTACGCACGATCAGATGATTAGTCAGTACTGAATGAATGTGAACATGGAGTAAAAATGTTCATGACTTGCCAGGTCAGCGTGCTCTGCCATCTATTCAACGAGAGCCGATCCGACCGACAGTCAAAGGAAGTTCTCGGGGAAATCACAGATTACAACAAACGATATTCTGGAGCCCCACGACGGGTTGGTACTCCATCTCACCTTCAGACGTGACCTCAGACAGCACACGCAACCTTCAAACATCTCTTTTCCTAGCTAGCATCTCATGATAAACTAGTCTCTCCACAGTAGTATTCCCTCTTCTCACCTGGTTGTAAAAAAGTATTGGGTGCAGTTTTCTTTTACAGCCTTGAATGTGACACCAGGAAAGATGAGAATTCCTACACTGTAATAATACCTTTGGTAACAAACACCTCTTATGCAACCTCAAGGATTTACTGTTCTATACAACAACCAGTTCCAGACAATGGAAGTATCTGGTCAACCCACACGTAGAGCTGACACACCTCTTTGTCCAACTTTGAATGAGTAGCTTGTTTTATTTGAAACACATATACAACTTCCCACATGGATCTCCTTCACACAAACACTTTCAAATTGTGGGGAATGTTGTTTTTTAAAATATGATATTTAATATTGTTTACAACCCTGACTACACCATGTTTAAATGTGTGAATGTTCATATTCAGAACATGTCTTCCTCTCTTCTCCTGGCTGCTTACAGGTAACAGATTACCTATGTGATGCACCCCTTCTCCTGCAGTTACTGGCCCGGGGCCTGGGCACCATGGGAGGACTTGTATGGCTGTTTTTCTTCAGAGTGGCCCTGTGCTGCGTGGGGACCGTGGTGTCAATCTCCTCTGCTCCTCTCGACCCAGTCTCCTCATCACCAGCAAGCCCCCTGGAGACAGATCCCTCCCTCTGTGGACTGCTCGGGGTCCTGGATGACCTTGTGGTAGTCATTCTGCTCCTCATCTGTGTTATCAACATCAACCAGCAAATAGTACCAGAGGGAGGAAGACACTCTGCGAATGCTACAACCTCACAAGGAGTAATAGGGAATTCACTGTAGATAAATGCTGCTGTGGACTATCAGTCTGTTTGACAGGGATTTTCAATACATTTTTTCCTTATGGCTGTAGCTAGTTGAGTTAGTGGATGCAAGACAGTTTGACAACAGCATGTAACAGTCCCGATGTTAGAGTGTATCAGCCTCTCAAACTGTTGACACAGACTCTGGGTCTGTTTGTCTAGTGTTTACAGAGCTTAAGCAAGACAGAGTGATATCTAACATGTAATGTTATGTACTGTGTTCGTTCAACTTTGGTTACACATCCTTTTCTTGGCATCCAATTCTTGGCTTGGAGCTTTCAAATCCATATCAAATGGACAAAACATTCAGTGTCCACTGACAATTAAAATTATACTTTCTGAATTTACAGTTGAATATAATCTATTTTTTTGCCATCTTATCCCCGTCATTTTTACACTTCTAACTGGGCAACAATTTTGCCACTTTGTTTGACATATATGTAAATACTTTATATTGTATGAATTTGTTTTTGTGTAAAATAAAGAATATTTATTGTCTTATGTGGCTTTTCTGAATCTGCTGACACACTTCACATGCTACTTTTTCTGTTTTGATTAATTTATTGGCAAGTTTGGTTGCTGTAGTTTCAGCAGAGCAACACTGATAATGTTGATAGACCTAATTACATTAGTTTTGTAACATACATACAGTGATTGCCAAAATGAAACATTTGGACTGTATAAAAAGTCAACAAGACTCCACACCAGTGTCAAAGTTATAAAGTATTACAGCAAGCATAATGCTAATAGGCCATGTACCACAGTGAAGTACACCACTGAGTAACTGAACAGGTTTCAAAGGTCAAATGACCCAGACAATACTATTCTGACAGCACCAGAGGTTAAAACAGAGTATTATCACTGTATGTTGCTGCACCAGGCAGCTGCGTTCTTGAACATGCGCAGCCAGGGTGAAGGAGTGAGAGATGGTCTGAATTCTCTTGGAGCCCAGGGCCACTGCCAGCCCAGGGTGCAGCGCTCCGGGTGGGGCATCATGGCCAGATGTCTGCCGTCTCTGGAGCAGAGACCTGCAATACCTTGTGCAGAGCCGTTGGGATTCAGAGGGTACTCTTCAGTGGGACGACCCTGGTCATCAAGGTAACGCAGGGGGGCGAGCCCATCAGAGATAATCTGATCTTGAGCGTGGGCGCTACAAAATTGCATCAGACCTGTGGGAAGGAAAGAGGTTGGGGGAAAATCAATATTAAACACAGCTGCTGATTTCAGAACATACTGACCTGTAAAATGAGTGTTAACAAAGTGGTTGTTGCGCAAGTTCAAAACTGCATTTGACAGCTTCTTATATATTTCTCACAGCTTGGTAGTTCCTGGCTAAACTGTTGCCAGAGGCACTTATGACCAGTTAGGAACTACTACAGTACATGATCGACTTGAACAACTTTAATTTGTTCCTGATTGTACCTTCTCCATGTGCAACCCAGACTCCCAGAGCTGATCCCTCCATGCCTCTAAGCCAGATGGAAGGGGATGCCTGGATCCCAACGCTGACAAACCGTGACTCAAACCTGCCAGACTTGTTGTGGGTCAGCATCACCTCAGAATCTGGTGTAAAATTGGAAAAAAATAAGGAAGCATTTTAAGCTCAGTAACAAGTGCAAAAAGTCTCAACTAAGGGCTACAATATTATTTTAACAATAATTATTGTTACTGTAACCAATTATTCATAGTTTTTCCTGATTTCCCTCCTTACCTGCACCATTCTGGCCTTCCCCCACCCAGCCCAGCAGGGCGAGTAGCTGGCAGCCATTACACACACCCAGACTCAGTGTGTCGTCCCGCCGCCTGAAGCGATCAAATTCAGCCTTTGCCTTGGGGTTATATGCAACAGTGGCAGCCCAACCTTTCAAGGTTCAAAGGAGAATACAGTTACTGAAGACAATTTTGCATCTCACAGTAGTCTAGGAGTTTGTTTGTGTTTTTTTTTTACCTTTAGCAGATCCAAGGACATCTGCGTAGCTGAATCCACCAACAAACACTACTGCTCTGAAACGCTCCAAGGTCAGGGAGCCAGAGCACAAGTCCTGCATCGTGACATCCCACACCTACACACAAATATAGACAGAGGTCATGCACATCAGCTGTACAGTTTAGGTAAACATAAACCTGGATGATAAAGGCCTTATACCTACCTCAAAACCTGCCATATACAGAGATACAGACATCTCTCTGTCTCCATTGCTGCCCTCTTCTCTGACCACTGCTACACGAGGCTGCCCTGCAGCTGTGAGACAAAAACACACAAAAGAATGATCAATATTTGCCGCTTATAGCTTCTCAAATTTTAAATTATTTTGTCATTAGTACACTCAACACTGAATTGATTAATCACAAAATAAATAGACAAAGTGATAATGAAAACAGTGATTAAGAGCAGTCTTGAGATACACTACAATGTTACAAATGTTACAGTTTCTCTGTCTTACTAAGCTTGCTGATGCTGGGCATTTCAGAGGGGTCGAAGTTAAGTTTAAAGTAGGGCTGTGTCCTCTTAGCCAGCCCCTTCTCTTCCTGTTTAACACAGAGCTCATTAGCCTGAAGACGCTCCAGCTGGAAACTGGTGTCCTCCCACCAAGCTCTGAGGTTAGGCAGCGGCTCTTTGAGCAGCTGCTGTCCGTCCACACGAACACTGACCTGGAAGTCGAGCGAAAGAAATAGAAAATGATGATCATGATCAATGATCAGATCAAGTGTTTATGAGGCATGTTGAGGTTGATGTCTCACCATAGCCTCTGGTCCGAAGCCACAGGTTCTGCCGATACGATGACAATTCACACCGGTGTCGCTGAATCTCTGACACACTGTTTCTACATCAGACTGTGAAACCTCCATAACTAAACCCAGCTCCTCACTGAACAACAGTTCCACCACTGTGAAGACAAAGAAGCAGCAAAAACACTGCATGAATTCATGCCGTCATGCCCACAGTTTGTCTGCCAATATGTGCAGTTTACATGGAAACTAAATCACACATGAACTCGCTAACCTCCAGTTCCTTGTGATGACAATTCAATATCAATTCCACGATTTCCTGCAAATGCCATCTCCAGCAGGCAGGTGATGAGGCCTCCATCACTGATGTCATGTCCGGCACTCAACAGGCGGTCTGAAAGATGAGAAAACAAATCCTAATATTTTCTCTTAAAATTACTTACTATCCACTTAACACTGGACAGCTAATTTATTCCATTTCAAAATCACACTGACTCAACAATAAGATTTCACAACCCAAAAAATACACAGTAAAACCACTAGGTGGCTGTGTCAATACAGGACAAAACTGAGGCCCAATGAATGGATTGAGATAAAGCAAAAAAGTTCTCTCACAGACTAAATCACAGTACACAAAGCAAAACTTTTCCTGTCGGTGGCAGGTAGAAGTTTGCCTGCGAGTGCAAGCTGACCGTGTATGAGCATCTGAGTGGTGTTGAAGCAGGAAGTCAATAGTGCTGGCTGGTCGAGGTCAGGAGAACAATCTCCCAGCTGGCTGTAGCACTGAGCCAAGGCAGAGCCTCCCAAACGATGATGGCCTGGACTGAGAGGAACCCACAACAATACGCCTGCAGATAGAGGACAGACGGTCAGAGGGTCTGTTATTGAATATGTAGAGTGTGTGTGTTGGAGAGAAACATATGTGTAGTCTGAGTAAGTAAGAGGTGGATTAAAAAAAGATCATAATATTTATAATTCCAAATTACCTATTTTTACATCATAAAATAAAGCAACTGCAACCACACACACTTTTTTTTTTTTATTGATTATGAGCAATCGAATGTGTCTGTGTGTGTGTGTGTCTCTGTCTGAGAGTGTTATACCTTTGCCATCTGGATCCTCCAGATCAGGCGTCACAGTGGCCGTGATGTCAGGACAAACGGCATATGCTGAGATAACCAGGGCACCTGAAACAGAAGCAGGATGAAAGCCAGTGAAAACACACACACAAATAACACACTCCTACAGACCGACACATATACACTCACACAGGGAGAGTACCTGGAGCTTTGACTGTTTCCTTCCCCACTCTAGCAGCCATACTCAGAGAGTCCTTGCCCCCATCTATGGCCACTCCCAGCTGACCCATGACCTCACACATGGCTTTGCAGGCCTCCCACAAACAAGCTCCTTCACCAGGCAGTTTGGCAGCCCACATCCAGTTCCCACTACACTTCACATCCTGAAAACACAGAAGGTTCCAGCACATTGATGTTGGGATTAAAAACAAAACATTGGAAATTATTATAATCTATTTTACTTTATTAAGCGGGTACATAATGGTGTGTTTAACTTCCTCGTGCTATCACCTTGAGCTCTGTGATTCTGGCAAACACCAGATTGGTCAGAGCTTCTCCCACAGCCATACGAGCCCCCGCTGCAGGACAGACCAGCCCTTTGATTGGCTGCTCCCCGATGGCCGTCGCTGCTCCCTCCAGGCTGAATGGTGACATAGCAACAACAGCCACGTCGGCCAGTGGGGTGTGCAGAGGGCCGACGCACTGTTGCTGGGCAACCAACCCAGTCACAGACCGGTCCACCTGAAAGAGGGAGAGAGTGAAGACATGAGGAGCCACATGCTGTCTGCACAGATTTACTTCTGAAGACACAGACAGAGTAAGAGAGGGATGTAACACACACCTTGTTGGTTAAGTAGCGTTTGGATGCCACAGCAGGCAAACGTAAAACTCTGTCCAGAGCATCTTTGATGGTCAGCCCAGCAGGAAGAGCCAGCGGCTGGTGGGTTGGGGTCAGATGCTCCATCTTAAACTCCTTCTGTGGCATCTTTCCCAAAACCCACTCCAGATGCAGGTCTACAGGACAGCGCCCTCTGTCTGCCTGATCTCCACTACCACCCTCTTCATCAACCAGCACAATCTTTGGGAGAAATCAGGCAGAAATCAGGCAGAAATACACAAAATGAGGATGAGTTTGAAGCTGATTTGGTGTGATACTTGGGTTTCTAACCATATGAACCAGCCAGGGAACACACCAGCAGATGGAGCTGGATTTGCTTGATCTAAGAAGACACCTGCCTTGCCATCTCCAGTGATGTTTCCCACAAAGTCAACAGGACACTTCTCCCTCTGACACACCCTCTCCAGGAAGGACCTGTCTGCTGGGCGGAGCAGGAGGGCATTGCTCTCCTGATATTCTGCTCCCCAAAGCTCCAACACACTCAAAGTGGGGTCACCTTTCTGCACACAAGAGAAGTGAGAGGACAAAAATAAGTGAGCAAGTAAATTAAAATGAGAAATTAAATATGTGTTTGTGTATCCTTGTGTTCATGAGCTGATTACCTTGAATCTGCTGCAGTAGATTACAGCTCCAGCTGGTTCACTCAGCTCCTTCAGCACATTACCTAAAGATGACAATATGTCTCAATACATTAACTCTCGTCTAATTTCCTGAGCTTCATATCAATGCAGAAAAGGCCCTGTTTAATACCATTTCCTCCTGCCCCTTGATCATGTATACTGCAGATCGGATTCCCACTGCCTCTTTCCAGGCATGCCCTTAGAGCACGATTCATCTTCTGCTCCATCTCAGCATCTCCCCTCTGCACTGCACCCAGATCCCTGTCACTGGAGTTGTCCCCCTGGACCTGCAGCCCAAAATTGATCTTATAATCTGAAATGTTTGCAGCACATGTGGTCACTGTGATTTAATGTAGTGGTCCTACTTGTACAGAGGAGGCCGCTCCTCCTCCCACACCGATCCTGTACACCGGGCCTCCGATTTTTACAACTTCCATTCCTGATCAAAAATAACACCAGAGGGAAATTGTTCATCATTGATCGATCTATGTAAATATAGGCTCTTTATTGATTAAACTCATTTCACATTTTACCAGTCTCTGCCTCTTCTTTCTTCACATGTGTATCTTCAATAGAGCCAAGACCACCACTGAACATGATTGGCTTAATCCACTCTCGCCGCTCGCCATTAGCCAGACGCATGCCAAAAGAGCGAGCAAAACCTGGAGGAGGGAAGAGCACACGATTGACTAATTGACCGCCTGTTTCTGTATTCTCATAAATTAGAAAGAGCTTAGTTTTAAAGATACTACAAATAATTTTCCTTTAGCCTGTTAGTCCAAAAAGTGTTTCTAAAAATGTATTTCTGCTAAGATTAGATTTGCTTTAATCAGTTCTGTCCTGTCACCTGTTTTGATTTAGGTACAAAATCATGTTTAATCCAGAAAGGTTTCAGTAAATGTAGCACCAGGTTTCTTACCTGACAGGACAGGTTCTCCAAACTTGTTACCGTAGTCTGACGCTCCATCACTGGCTTCGATAATCACCTGCAGCGGAGGGGCAAAGCTGGAGGGATACTCCCATCCCTCTCCTTCACACTCCCAGGGAAGAACATAACCTGGAGACAGAGAGAGAGAGGAGGACAGTCAATAGACAAGTTGAGAATGTCTCTTTTAACAACTATGACACTATATTCTCATGCATAGTATGATGTGCCTCAGGGCTTGATTTTGGGACGAATTTAATTTTCCAAATAAATGTATAGCCTGGAGCACATTATCACACATGGCGTCTATATTAAACCTTCATGCAGATACCACCCAAATGTACCTCACTGTTATAGGTTCAATATTAGACATTAAGCCTGTTGCATCTGTGCATCTCTTGCCTATTGCAAGAAATCTTGATGTTTTTATCATGATTGTATATTTAAAACATGCAATCCATTTTAATTTTTAAAAAAGGCACAGATCAGATTACATGCCTTTACTTTACACCTTTTTAATTTCCCAAACCAAAACTTTATTTACAGTGTCTCCGAGTATATAATAGAATTGATTTTAATCTTATTGATTACTTTAAGGCTCTTCTTGGCCTCTTTCCAATATTGCTGAACTTTTAATACCAGACGAGTCTAAACATAATTTGAGATGTTTTTTTAATATCTGTCCTTGAGGCCTGGCTGAAAACTAGAGGGGACAGTGTTTGCAGTCTAGTACCTGAGCTGCTGCAGCTAGCTGCCAAAAGAAATTGTTTTAGCTGACTAAGTCATAACATCTTAAATGTCTTCTTTTGAAGTTTTCTCACTCACTTGTAAGTTGCTTTAAAGTTCAACGTTTATTTTTATGGTTTTCACCCTATGTTTGTTATTTCCATTTGACTCTTTTATAAAATCATCTATGGAGTTTTTTTCTAATTTCAATTTGCTGCCTTGTGAGGAAAGTGAAGTGACACCAAGTCTGACCTGGTATGTGCAGATTGCCAAAGCAGTATCCTGCAGTGCCAGCAATGACATGGCCTCCGCGTCCAGCACTCTGGACATCTCTGATGCGACCTCCTGTCCCTGTAGTGGCACCACTGAACGGTGCTACACCTAGACATGAGATGAGATGTAACGTTTTTCTAAGGAAAACAACACATGAAGAAAATATATAAAATAGACACTTATGTTGCAATTAAGCATTGTTTTGTGTGTCTAGACCTGTGGGGAAGTTGTGTGTCTCTGCAGTGAAGATGACATGTCGCAGTGAGTGCCTTGTCTCATATGGGCTGGCTTGGGAAGGATCTTTTGGGTAAACACAGTCTAGTTCCACGCCTTTGATACCACTGGGGAGACATACAGACACACACAGAGTCAGTGCACACACACACACACACACACACACACACACACACACACACACACACGGCATCTGTGGTTGCTGTGAGTGCTTCCACTCCTACCTGCTGTTGTCGCAGAACTTGATGACGTTGTTCGAGTTGCTGTGCTGCTGGGTGTCCATTATGAGACTGAAAAGAGTCTCCTTCTGCTCCTGCTCGTCGATCACCATCCGCCCCCGGAAGAACCAGTGACGACTGTGCTCGCTGGGACACCACAGTGCAAAGAAAACAAAGAACAGAAACACAGAAATAAAAACTACAGAGCCAAGCAACACAGAAGCAGTACAAAGGTTTCCTGCTAATCAGCTCACTGCAGACAAACCCCACCTGTTGGACTGGGCCAAATCAAAACACTCTACGCTGGTGGGGTTCCTTTTAATCCTCTGGAACATTGATGTGTAGTAGTCCAGATCCCAGGAGTCAAAGGCTAGACCTGAATTAGGTACAATACACACAGGTTTTGAATTGCTAAAAAAACAATAAGTGTAGAATTTGTTCCTATGACAGCACTGCATACATCAACCCACGCAAAAAATCAACACTAATGAAGATGCGAAATGAATCAATCAACACAGACACAAAGACACAGTGAGATCAATTCCAAACAGCAATTTATGTCCTCTGCATGCTTCATGAGACTAGAAACCCAAAAACCATTTCAGTTTTTTTATTTACAATTAAATATCACAGAATTTAAACTTGATATTACGAAGGGATTATTATTCAAAGTATGCACTACATTACAACTATGTCATGTCACTGTCATGTGTCCCTTCTATTAAAAAAACACATTTTACTCAACCCAGGAAATAAAATAGTGAAAACGAAATCAGTTGTTAAGAGAAATGAAGCAACTATAGCTTCAATAAATTTCTAATGGGCCAGTTTTAATTATCTCTCAAATTCATCAGATAAGCATGGGTGAACCTACAAAGTATGCATTGAAATTATTCTCATCTATTTGAGCAGCTTGTGAATATTAATGAAGCTTGGTGGAAGTGAATAAGCAGAGCATGAACATAAGCATGCAGAAAACATTCTGCCGCAGTGGGGTGTGTGAGTCTGAAGCTGTTCATACAAAGAGAGGAACAATTCATAACAACTGGGCTTCAAACTCTTGATAACTGAAGATCCCAAACATGTCAGACATCAAAAACATCAACTTATTCAGTATCTTAACTTTCAATACAATACAACAATACAGATGGAGCCCTTGTCATTTTTTGGGTTTCATTTGCTCTCACAGCTCATTAGACACACACACTCAACATGCATGCATGTGTGAGATAATGAACAGCATCATCGCTGTCCTGTGACTTTAACCAGCTATATAATCATGTGACATTATTACCTCCATAAGCACACACTGTGTACTCACAGACAGCTGCAAGACTGAGGAGAGGCATAGAGATAGAAAAAGGCACCAGTGCATTAAGACTGAGAAACAGAGTGCAGTGCAAAGAGAAATTTCTCTAATCTGGAAACTGTAAAGTGAGTCTCACCCAGATCATTGTTTGCCATCTCCAAGGCTGCACGACCCTTCCCCAGGATGTCCACCTCAAACACAGGCTGTGGTTTGGTTTCCACAGTGAAGGAGGTGATGGGATGCTGATAGATACACTCTGTCATACTGTCATACAGACACTCAATCAGCTTCTTTAGCTCTCCATTGAGCTTGGTAACACTCTCTCCATTTTTGGGCTGGAGGGGGCAAAGATGCAAGGACATGAAGAGTCAGTGCTCTATAAAATCATTTTTCTGTGTGTGTGTGTGTGTGTGTGTCGGTGTGTGTGTGTGTGTCTGTCTTCAAACCTTGATTAGAAACCTGCGAGACAGCTCGACCCGTGTGACATTAGTGAGGCCAGCACTCTGGCAGATGGATACAGCATTAGTGGACCAGGCGGTGGAGAAGTTCAACCTGAAGGGCAACAGCATCAATATCAACTACAGACCATACATTTTCAATTTTTTGCTCTGCCTGTGCCAAATGAATAAGTTCATCTGATTCAAATCTGATACGTTTTGGGTCTCAGGGTGTCACACGTCTATGGCTTTTTGTATGAATATTCACAATTAACTCAGGATGAATATTAATGTTTTCTGACCTCTGCTCTATTGACACTTACACACAAAGAATTTTAAGTAATGATCAGATTATTATGGTATTTAGGGAGCACGTTCATGATGCCCAGAGGATAGCCCTTCAATATTTCAGACACTTTATGAGCTTTCCTCTAACACCACTCTAATGCTAAACCTAACATTTTTGAACACTTATTTAGTCTGGATGACTACAAAATTTAGAAGTCTAAGTATTAGACCTTGCTTTTATTTGGTGGTAATGAAGATTTCAGCCTCTAAGGGTCACTAGAGGGGCCTCAGACTTGTTTTCCTTATCTATCACAAAGGGAATTGTGGTGTTGATGCTGCTAAAGGTTTGGGAACCTTGACTTCTCAAGAATAAACTTAACTTAAAATGGCTTCAGTATAAATAAACTTAAATCTTAATTTTCCAGACTGTGAGTGTGCAGCAGTACCTTGGTCCGATCTCCACCAGTTTCTCCCCACTGCCCTCAGTGAGGTTTGGTTTGTCTGACAGTGGTTCTGCCTGCAGAGGAGGACGAAACAACCACAGGAGAACCTCCTTCTGCTCTGCACTGACACTCTCACAGCCTGCATCACAAAATCAAGAAAGAGATGAGCAGAAGGCGGAAACAATAATGTATTTCATCAGTTATCAATGTTGTCCACAGCTTTAAGTTATTATTATTATTATTATTATTATTATGACAGGCACTCACCTGTCAGCTCCACATTGTAGCACAACTCAGTGGTGATTGACAGCTGTGGATAGAGCTTGGCTGCCTGCTGTAAGGCCCGTCCACTGACAGCTTCATTACTGTAGAACTGCACCACAGCCATGACTGACAGAGACAGAAAAATTAATTCCCTTTAAAAACCGAGGGCCCTCAGTTAACGCAACAATAGATTACAGGTGTAATTTATTGGATGAAATAGAGTACTTCATCCGTAGAGAGCATATTCCACAGTAATGGATCACAAAAGGTCAAAGATCAAGACTGACAACCAATGATATGCAAGAATCTGCATTTTCTCACTGGGGCTGACCTTTATCTCGAGTTCAGACCAGGTCAAAACAAACCAATACTCAGATGGCTGGCTCCACACAAGATGAACACACAAGAGTGTCCATGTATTCTGTGTAAGGTCTTGGTTGTTTAATATAATCTCAATGGACTGAACACAGCAATTGATGTATAGATTTGAAAGTTTAGCACAAATCATCAGTAAACATGTTTTAATAATGATCCTGATTTAATTAAAATAAGGGGTCTACATGTAAGGTAAACCTGCCTAATCTAAAATGTATCTACATTCAGATGAAATAGTCAGAGTGTAATCACTGCATCATGTTACATGCCATTTTGTCCAAGAAACATGTTCATATTATATCACAGTTCACTCTGTGTTTTCATTTTCCACTCTTTCCACAAGAGTCAGTCAGCAAGCACCTCCTGCAACATGAAGTTACTCTAACATGATGTTACTCTGCTATTGTTATGGCTAATTTACCACAATGATAAATGCACGAGCCTTTCAGAGGTAATGCAAACTCTTTGAACACACACACACACACACACACAGCCTCTCTCTCACTCAGCCTCCTGACAATTGGGACACTGATTGTGTGCATGTTGGAAGTCACACACTGCAGTCAGGAGCTTTCTGTTAGTCCGTAACCACATGGACAAGACTCGAGCAGCAGCACCCACTCACTTACACACACACACACACACACACTCACACACTCTCACTCTCTCACACACACACACACACACACACACACACACACACACACACACGTTGTGATGCAACTTGTCCTAGTATCAAAGAGCTCGTCTACAGTAACAACAGGGCGGATAAAGACAAAGACTCAACTTCTTAAATGGCACCAGGAGACAGGACACGATAACATATCAACTCCCTGGTAGTTGTGTTGGTGTCAGAGCTGCGCGAAAACTGAACTTGTGAACTGCAGAGGTGCCGGGGTTAGCACAGAGCTAGTCAGTGAGGTTAGCTAACTTACGGGAAGCAGTTGGTTGGTTTCAGCTCCGGTTGGCTCTTCGTGCTCAGTCCCGGGACTGCTGGAGAAACTCCTGCTCCTGTTGCCCGGACTGAAAGAGGCCTGGTTGGTGGAGGTCTTTCTGCTCACTGACAGGACGGGATGGATGATGGACCTCTTCACCCACATGTAGAGCTCTCTGACTAAGTGCGCATGCGCGAGGGCTGCTACTCTACAGCTGGATGAGTGTGAACGGACAATGAGATGATCAAAGAACAAACTCGTCTGACTTTCAAAAGTAACTTTAGGAGAAATTTTCTTGGAAAAAAAAACAAAAACAAAAATGACCTTGACATCGATATTTACACTAATGTGATGGGTGTGTTATAAGCGTCTAGTGTTTATAAAGTCAGTATTTAAATTTGACTATGTTTAGGTCAACTAAACATAATTAACAGTATTTGTCATAACATAACTTTATTCCTAGTTGTGTCGAGAAGACTATGAAACAGCATCTGAAATAAAATGGTAAAGCTTTATTTCAAGGTATTTAAAATTAGTCAAATCATTTGCTGTGAAAAAAATAAAAAGGATATTTTATATATATATTTGGAGAGTAGGGTGACTTGGACTAATGACCTTAGTATGTCCATATCCAGGCTGTAACCTTGGTTCATTAAACAAGGACTGACTCTGAACTAACATTTTTTCCTCAATGAAGTGGCTGGATATGGTTAAACTTAATAATGAAAGGCAATACAAGCTATTAATATATTTTTCCTACATGCTTCTAATCGTTACTCAGGGAACTTGAAAAAAATGTCTGCTGTGTGTGCAGGCAGTGTGTTTGCTGGACGTGTTTAAAGAACAGAATGAAACTACTCCCACACACAGACGAGCCAGGAGCTGCAGTCTTAGATATATTTAATAAATTAAAGCCAAGGTACAAAAAAAACAATGTACATTTCATACCTCCCTCCCCTCCTCCATCTACCACTCTTTCGTTAAACTGTGACAAACATTTTTTTATTTATTTTTTTTTAATTTCTCACCTCAGAATGAGACCACAATACAGACAGGATCAGTGCTGAACATCCAGTCATTCACAGTTCAAATCAGACTCTGAGGCAGGACAGCGCACCCTACAGAGCTGATTCTTACCTCCAGTCTCCAATCATGTCCTTTTGCAGTGTCTTACACACTGAATATGTTTGTCCCCTGAACCCTAAACCCCCCACAAAACACATACATGCTACATGTCTGCAGGCACCTCGGATAAGACAGAAGGATTAGACTGAGATAAAGTTTTATCAGAGACCACAAAGTACATTTCAATGCTGAGTGTTATTAGATGTCAACTGGTCCTGCTGATTCACAAGACACATTTACAGCCATCACATCACTTCATTAATAATGTCTCTGACATAATGGATGAGCACAGAATGTCGGTGCTAATTCTTGTTGCAAATGCTGAATAACTTTCTCAGAGATTTTGTTACTGAACTCTAATCCTTCTTGGTCCTCTCCAAGGCAGTGACCCAGATGAATGAAATGATTTTGACTATCTTGTTCACAAGCATTGTGTTAAGAGCAGTAGTTTGTGTCAATAACAGATAGGTGGTTGAGTCTGGTCATTGATTATCCAGATGATAAGGAGGTTTAATGGGTGGGTGTGATTGCCGATGAGCAGCAGGAGGTGAAATATTGGATGTGCCTGGTTGGCCTTAAGAGGAAGGCAGTCTGAATGAGTGTGGTGTGAAGAAATGAATGGGCTCTTTGTTTAAAAGATAGGAGGAAGTTATGGATGTGTACTGTAGGTCCAATATAAGTGCACTGAACAAGTGGAAAAAGTTACATCTGTGCACACACAACCTCTCATACATACAAGTATGAACACGCATTCACTCAAATACACAGAAGTGTTCAGCAATAACTGTTAATATTCACAACTTGATTAATATTTTTGCACGATTACAGTGACTAAGCAGTCCAACACCAGGATTATTAATCCCTTAATTCTTCCAAACACTCCATTGCCCTCTCAGTTCCCATCCTGTCCTTTTTTTCACTGCCAGCTACTATCATTCCCTTTCCTCTCCAGTCCTCGCTCTGGCAGTCCTGCTTTACCGAAGGGACCACTGCATAACAACCACTCAACAACCTGAGGAGACTGCAGTATGACTAGGTAGGACTATATGCACATGAGGTACAGCCCTATGCACAGAGGGCCAGGCAAAAGATCAGACTGTTTTAAGTCCAAGTTTTCTATTCTTCATCTTTCTTTTTCCACTCATACCCCCCAAAAGGCATATATAACAAAAAAGGACATATTCACAAAACATTTCATGATAATTTGGCAATACAGATCTCCTGGGGGCATGAGTGGTTAAATATTATTGTACTAATGTCATTTTTCCTGCAGTATCCCCTCTTGACATTGGTCCTTCTCTTTTCCCATTAGCAGCAGCAGGACTGACGACCACCATCTTTCTATATGTGTACATACATTTATATACTTAATTTGATTTATTTTGAAAAATAATGTCAAGTAGCTACGTACGATACCACTACCATTTTCATATGGATGCTAATCACCAGGAAATAACCTAGGAACCACAGGAAGATCTATAAAGGCAGAACAAGACAGAGATAGAACGAGGCATGGTGCAGCATGCTGGGAGTGCTGCTCGAAGCTCTTCCAAAGAAAAGACTTAAATAAGAGGAGGGAGAAGAAACAATCAATCTTAGAACAGAAAAAGAAAATAGGAGCAGAGAGGATAGCCTCCCTAAAGCCACTCGGGATTTGATGTTTGTCCATTAATCCGATGGCACGTTTGTGTTGGAATGGTTCCATGTCTTGTCCTGCGGTGGGGTGGGTAATCATTACAATCATTTCATGATATCTTCACTCACAGGGTTGGTGAGAACTGTTTTGTTGTGGCATCCAGCTGGTTTGCACTGAGGGCAGAGGTCACGGTTAGGTGAGAGTTCAAGGGTAGAGTTTCAGTATTCAGCGGCGTACTCTGTGCCATGGAGCCCTCTGCACAGTAGTGTGAACTCCTTCACTATGTCCTTCACCCTCCGCTTGTTCACTCGTTCTCTGCATGAACGAGGACAAGGAAGAAGGCAAAAAAGAGAAGAAAAATACACATTATTATCAAGTATGTGAGAAAAATCATGTGCTTGACCAACTAGATGAGTTAATGAGCTAGCCTGTCATTAAATGTCCGGCAGCGTACCTGAGTATTTGCTGAGAGAAGTTGTCTTTCTGTTCAGCTGTGACCCGTGACGACGGGAACCCTGGAGGCTGCAGAGCCTCCTTCAACCATACAGCGAGCAGAGAGAAGCAGTGCTTATTTAGACAGAAAAGCACTTCTGCAAACTGGTCCATCAGGCTCCGCGATGCCCCGCCCCCAATGCCCTGGAGAAAGCGGAGGAGGCTTTTCACATGAGGGACTTAATTACAGTGAAAGACCAAGAAAAGTTTGGAGTGTGAGACAGTGAGATGATGAAACTTTTCGGTGGTGCTTCTTACCTCCAACACAGCCTGCACCAACAGTTTGCCATCCTCCTGCACCACCCTGGCCAACGGAGGCACATCTGAGCAGTGGGGTAACAGTTCAGTCTAAGGCAGACACACAAAAAAAAGGAAGATGACTCATCTGTATCTAAAATAATGGCTTCATTAACATTCATGTGTCTGTCAAGTTTATGTTGTGTGTCTGCGCTCACAAAGAACAAACACGTTGACTTGACTGTTGGAGCTTCAGGGAATTTGAGTGACAGAACTCCTAGAAGTGGGAGAGAGAGACATGAACTACTGAAGAATGGTGTCAAACATTTACAGTTTGTACTTTGTACTGACAGCCACATATATTGCAGGAATTGTAGCTAAATACACAGCAGAGTGTGTAGGGGTGTGTGTTTGTGTGAACCATGTGCAAACTTACCACAGTGGAACACTGCTTTCACATCAAGACTCTCAGACAAGAACAAATCGGGTTTCCGTTTGAGGGCCTAAGAGGCAGATAAAGGCATTAAACAACAGAGTATGTTTCTGTTGGCCCAGCCCAATCGGTACTGCTTCACCACATTCCACTGCATAAGTTCCTTCAAAAATACTGCTATCAACAATACCCCCTCAGCCTGGTAGCCGGATCTGACAGCAACACAGGACTGAGACCAGATCTGCCTACCAGGCTATAATACTCTCTCTCCGTCTGTTTAGGAAAAACTATATCCAAACTCATACAGAGATCCTCCAATGCAGAACTCAGCAGGTATAACAAACAAATTACAAAAAATCAAACTTTGAAATCATTGGAAACTTAAGTCAAACTAAAGGCAATGATGGTTTTGGCTTTGTTTCTTGAAACCAATCTTACTTGAAACATTACTTTTCCTTGTTTTTGGTTGACTGGATTGAATATGCAACAGAAGTGTGTAAGTAATTAACATGTGCAGATAAAGAGAAATACAACTCATCTCGTAATAATGAACTCATTCAGGATGGAGGAGAGAGGGAGAGAGGGAAAGGGAGAGAGATGAAGGTCAGATCTATCCAAAGATAGAAAACAAAGGAAGAAGAATGAAGACGGAAGACAAAAATATAAAACAGAAGAGCCATCAGCCAATTTATCTGAACTGATTAATATTAGTTGAATATTAATTCATTTGGGCTTTGATTGGCTCTGGGCTGGAATGACTTCAGAGGAGGACTGGGCTCAGAGACTAACTAGTCACCTGGGACCACAGCGCTGTTACATCAACTTCCCGAGAGCGCAGCATCAACTAAAATATTTTAGCTCAGAGTGTGCTGCTGTTTTTCCAGAGAGCCATTGTGCCCTGATGTTGACTTTTCAGAAAAAAAGATTTTATCAAAGGTAAGTGTTTCAAATTATGGATTGTCAGGCATAATATACTTATTTGCATAAATGTCAAATTTTTCCATTTGCTAAGCAGCATGGAATGCAGTGTAATAAATCAATGATGATTTACTTAAGAATTACATGGTCCTTTGTGAGTTATGAGAATTTCCTAACATCTTAGGTTTATTAAACCTTTCCAAAGCCAAGTTGTCAAAAATAATCATCTCACAAAAAACCAAGACTTTTGTCTTTCTCAACTACAGAGAAAACATGATTTTCATCTAACTGTGACAGCACCTCCACCTTCAGTATCTTAAATATTGATATGATATTCTTAGAATTTGCAATGATACTAAGGACACTTTAGTTCACAACACCCTGCCATAGCAATATGATTTTCAGAGGACATTCAAGAGATTTATGTCAACTCTAAAATCGTCAGAGAGAGAGAGAGAGAGAGAGAGAGAGAGAGAGAGAGAGAGAGAGAGAGAGAGAGAGAGAGATATCAAGGTGGTTTCTACAACCAAAAGAAAAACCCTATCAGAGGTTAGAACTATGTTTGTGTGGCGAGGTGACTGTTAGAATCAAAAGCGTTTGAGGAGAGACAGACGTCTCTTTTTCAAACAGTCCCCTCATGTTTCATTCCACTGCTTCACCTATGTGATGGGACACCTTAGGGCCCAGTAACAAAGAACAGAAAGAGATATAGAGAAGAAGAAGAGGACAGAGAAACAGGGAACTAGAAACTAGAAAAGAAGAGAGAGAGAAACCCAAAGTGAATGAAATAAGAAACCAAAAACACACCTGAGCTTGGAGTTGCATAAATGAATCAACAATATCAGGATGATCCCTGGGTCCTAAAATATAATAAAGATGAAACTTAAGAAATCATAAGAGAATAAGAATAATATACAAACAGCAACTGAATAGATTCAACAGTCATGTGGAAATAAAAGAGAACTCAAAAATATTTCATTGAAATAATTCACAGGTGAATAAGGAACAAAGGGGTAGAAGGGGGAGGGGGCATATGAAGCTTTGGCAGAGTCTTGGAAGAACAGACCAACCAAAAACAAAAAACAGGCAGAAGACAAAGACATGGGTCTGTTTGGAGAGAAAAAAAAAAAAAGTAACGAGAGAAAAAGAACAAACCTAAAGAAACAAAAGTGGGTTTGGAGTGGGAACCCAGGAGGCACCTCTGTTACTGTTACAGTTTGGAGGAAAAGGGGCACCAAACCTGAATCAATCCCTTTTCACCTCTCTCCCAAGAGACACTTCTGGAATCACTGTGATCATACAACAAGCAACACGTTCTCAGATTTAAATAAATGCCTCAGGGAGAGAGGTGACCATCAAGGGTTCATTCAGAGCTGGTCAATAACATCCCCTTTGCTTCAAATGTGAACCCATAGCCATCAGTTTGAATCACGCTCAAAGATCAGGAAAGGTTCTGATATCACTACCTCCCTTATGCTGGACACAGACTACAAGACTTTTTAAAATGTGACAAGATTACAAATGATGCACAATTAAACACACAATTCCTGTAGAAACTTCTGGACTGAAGAATCCACATCAAAATTCCTGACTTTCAAACATGGTTTACTCCGATGGCTTAAGATTGATGTTGGAGGTACTCCAACAGCAAACTTGTAATAAAGCAGAACAAACGTCTGTAGTGAGCGCCCAGCTTTAGATGTTCCCAGACTCCAAACATGTTTCCTGCTCAATACCCCCCTCCGGCCCTCATCCACACACAACTCCTCGAGGAAATACAGGGCTTATTCAGAGGGCTGTGATGAGGAGCCCAACTCTAATCCTAGCACAGCAGTGGCTGCAGCCATATTGAGCTGGCCCACCCTGCTGTGTTATATGTCAGCCGACTGAATAAGCTAAAGGTCTCTGTGCTGTGACTGTATCCTGTACTGATACTGTCTACTGAGAGGAACCTGCTCAGAAAAGAAAGAGTTTAGAGGCAGGAGGAGAGGCAGCCATTACTTAACCAGTCAAAGCAGGAAAGGAAGAGAGGAAAAAAGGGACAACACAAAGGGAGGGGGAGCGGCAGACAGTCCTGATACAAGTACTCTAGGCAAAGTGTAGTGAATTGAATTATTATCTCCATGACGTCCATCTTATGTTGAGTGAAAATCAGAACATTAGTCTGGCCCCGGGGTTACGCACATGAGGATGAAAGTTATTTTCATGCAGCCCAAAACACAGTAAATTCATCCACAACTTCATGAATGTAAAAACAAATAAATGGTTTTAAAAAAATGGAATAAGCAAAGACTAAGCTGATCAATATAGAAAACATTGCAACAAGTTGTTTGTATAAGTATAAAGCAAGCACTATAATGAGCTCAAAATGATTTAATCAATGATCAGTGGCAACAGCAGTCGGCACCGATAAAGTCATCATTTCAGTCTTTTCAACGGATTGAGCAGACAGACCACTCTGTGTTTCCACTAACATTAATGAGTAATGAGAGCAAATGTTTAAAGGTTGACTTTGAAAGCAAAGTCCAGTGACCTCTAACTTTTTGTTATTTTCCTATTGATGGCCTCCAGGCTGAGCTGTTTCATTGTCTAAAAATGTAGCAGCACATCAGCAATAGTAATTGGGGACATATGTCACAACAATATACATAAAATATTAAACAAATTTGTTTACAGTCCCTTTACCCCTGCTAGACCAAGTTATGATTTTGGGCCCTGGGAAATCAAATATGATCATATGACACTTTCAAAGTTCTACCACTGATTTGAACAGACAAAGTTCACTGTATTCACAGTCACGTCTCTGCTGGACCCCCTACCTTGCTGGAAGATGGACAGTGTTACCGAGGTAACCAGCTCAAACAGAGCCTTGATGGGTGGGAAGTGGTCTGTCTCGCTGGCAAAGATATGCACCATCTGAAACAGCAGGACTTCAAATCAGGCACTCACTATGTGTACTTGCACAAAAGAAACCAGGTTATAACAGGCTGCAGTAGGAAATCGGAGAACATCCTCATATGCACTGTAGTAACCCAATTACTGTAAAACCTGTGTTTGCCTACAACATTTAGACCGCTCCCCTTCTCTGGGCTATATTTCAGAACCAAGACTTCTACGGGTGACATCTGACACTAACATGCTGAAACAATCGTTATAATAACAGCCCAGTTTTCTTAATACAATGAAGATGCATAAAAACCTACTGCTCAGCTGTGACTTATTTAGGTGTATTTATTAAAGTGTAAGTTACAGCGCGAATTTAATTAGTTTGGATAAAAATACACAAATGCAGCAAGTAATGATCTTTCATCCCATCACACTGCTGCCACAGTATCACTTTTCTTGCCTGTTATTATTGTACACATCTAAAGATTCATATAAACTGCCAAGAAACTAGGCTTCCCATGCAGAATACTACCTCTGTTAACTGGATCTCTCACCTTTGTCAAAGAAACCATGCTCTTTTTGTGTTTACATGATATTTAAAAAAAAAAAAAAAAAAAAAAAAATCAGGTTACTGCACAACTGCTATGCAAGTGCTATCATGAACCTACCAGTGGGTGCATACAACACTGAACAATAAAGAACCCATAATGTAATAAGAAAGTAATTTATGATTTGTTAGGATTTGACAATGATAAAGAAACTGCATTTATTATGTTGGTTAAATTAAGATCAACTGGGCAGAAAAAACATTGGCGTCTATTTCATTTATGAATAGTGTAACTTGAAATTTAAATGAGTTTTAATGAGTTAATTTTACCTGGTCAAACAAATACTGCTTAAGAATCTAGTCATGAACACCAACTGTATATTCATTAATCCTGGAGTCATTGGTGCGTATCTTATTAGTTTATACACAGCCCTTTCTCACAAAGCTAAGTTCTCTGTATACATCCACATAGTATTAAAGAAAGAATACTAATATGTGTTTTTGTGTTCACAGATAAATGTGTACCTGTCGTGTGAGGTCAAGGGCTGAGGCCTGTGGAATTGTACTGTACATCTGCCCGAGCATCTCACTTAGCTGAGACACCATAGGAGCAAACTCGTGGAGCAGAGTCTTCACCGACTTCTCAAAGATAGCACACACCGCCTGCGGAAGAACATGAAATCAGCTTCACTGAAATGTCACCGCATCTCTGTATTATCCGTGGACCACATTCTACAAAAGCAGAGGTTTGACAGTATGTGCACATGACATGACACATGACAACTAACCTCTACAACCTGCGAGTCATTGAGCCACTTGCTGAGTACAGTCTGTATGAGAGCAAACACTTGCTGCAAAACCACCACCACCTGATACACACAAACAAACTTCATTAAAACTTGAATAAAATGAACAGAAAGAAAAATAATAAACAAGATGCAGCATTAGAGATTAGCATTTACACATGGGTGCATGCCTATGAGCAGATTTACTGATGACTATGGTTGAGTGACAAGGCACAATTATCCTGTTGGCCACCCTCATGACTTCAACCAGAGATAGCTGATGTATTCAGTGGTTGAGACAACGGTGGGGGTGGGGCTGAGAGGAACAAAACTCCTATGGCTGCAAGCACCATGTACTCCACTGTATTTCACAACAGCCAAACTGCTCTGTATTACATTACAAAGCCTTTAAATGTAATATATTGTGTATTTATATTCTTACCCATAGATTCAGCCTAGTGCTTATAATCAGTGTACTTGCTAAATTGCTGAAAATGATGATGGTGTGGGGTAGCTTACTGGGTTTGGTCCAGGTGGGGGTGGGGCTGTTTTGACAGGTGGCGCTGAGCCGTCCGCTGACTCGTCATCCTGCTTGCTGATGTCAAGCGTTGTGAACAGGTTGGACAGCAGCCCCAATATGTGGATGATTGCCAATTTATTGGAGGGATTAGGCTGAAAGAAGAAAACAACAGAAAATTGAATTATTTCAACTGGCTAGTATACAACCTAACCCCACTGTCCATCTGGCTCATTCAGTGCATTAGTGCCTGCCTAGAGAAATCACTGCTAAAATTTTCAAGATAAACAAAACAAACCAAAGATTTGCTATCAAAACTCCTGAGGATAAGCACTTTTGAAGATGATGTATGCAGTAACTACATCAGCTACAGAACATGTTAAATGAGATGCAATTAAGTGAACATTAATCACAGTTTTAGTAATAAATTATTTTAGCCTTTTAGCCACATAAATACAATACATTCTGAGCAATTTTAAGGCATAAGAGAGGACATTTGTCGTAGCTATTTATAGAACAAATAAAACTATAATATTTAATCAACAAAATGATTGAATGATAAATAAGAATGAATTTCAATCCTAGTTAAAGAGATTAATCACAAGTCAATGGTAAGGTAATGGCTCAGTTTCTTACCTGTTCTCTATCTGACATCTGCACATACACACACACCTCCCCCAGGTAAAAACATAAATTAGGGTTTCAATAGCAGTACTTTATCATTGTTCTGTCGCCATGGTGATGTAACTGAGCTAAAAGACTACGAAGAGGACAAAGATAAGGCTGCCACACCCTTGTACAGTCACATCTCTTGTTTAACATGTACCCCCGTCACAATGTTGATGCTTTTGCTATGCAGCAGTCATGGGCACATTATGCTCGCCATCCTCATCAGAGTGACTCCATCAGCTTTTGCTGTCAGACCTGTCAGACATCACGTTTATTCACCCCGATGTAATGTAACCTGAAGGCAGCCCCACTAGGTGCCACTATTTGTCCAGCTTCAGATACAGCTCCTGATTTCTTAGTCTGATGTAATGCAAAAACATCAAAAAGCTAGACAGAAAACAATAAGAGGGAGGAAGTTGGAAAGGATGGATGAGACAGTGTGTGACTGTGTGTTTGCTGTGTGGAGAGTGAGGGGTGAAACCGGGACAGAGACAGACACAGAGAGAAAAATGAAAAGCTTCATCGAAGCTGACGTCTCTATTCACCCCACCCGAGGTCTTTGCTGAGTGTAGAACAAGGGATCAAGAGAAATTCTACCTCGCTCCACATCCAGTAGATATCAAACTGTGTATTTTTAGATAATCTCAGCTCCATATTTGTGCTATCCAGGGTGACAGTCAGAAAATACTGGCTCAATTAGACCTGATGTTTAAGTAGGGTAAAGAATTTTCTTTTGCGTGACTGTGTGCGTGCACATGTTAAAATGCGACCTACAGTAAGTATGTGCGCGTAGGCACTTTTTTCTCAACTCTGAATTCATCTGGCTGTGGTGTGTGTGTATTTGCATGAGGGAGAGAGTGTGTCTTTGCTGCTTCCATGTGAGTCACTAGCCCATGGTGCAGGGTCAAATCCAATCTGGTCCCACAGAGAAATGTTCCACTGCAGTGACACCACACAGACACAAGGCCTGTTCCTATTGGCCAGAGTCCAACTCTGTCTGCTCTGTGTTTTTATATGTGTGTGTACTATTACACATTGGTTTGTGTACACACCGTCTCATCTGCTAGCTTCTCCAGTTGCTGAATATATGGGGTGATGAGAGAGTGAAGGTTTCTTAAGATGTCTTCCACGGGGAGAGCAGAGAGCAGGAAGCCCAGTGCCTGCATCAGCCACATGCACTGACTTGTCTACAGGAAGAGACAATCATTGGTTTCATTTCTGTTCAACCATGAGTCATTCAAGAGTTTTATACTGTACAGACAATACAAACATGTCATCCTGCAAGCAAGTTAAATAATTCTTTCACAGCACCATATTTAAATGTCACTTCTGAACTGAGAATCAAAACAGAAGGAGAGAGGACAAACACTGACCTTGTGGATCTGCTTTATAAGCACCTCCTTAAGAAAAAAAAGTCAGAGTGATGGTTATATTATTTTGAAAGTACAAGGAAAAGTAACTTCAAAATAATACAGATGAGCTAACATCAAAGAGTAAATTCTATTTCTGGAAAGCAGGAAGATAACAAAATCCCACAAAATCACAGCTATTGCAAATAAGACAAAAGAGATGATTGTTGTCTCTTATACCCGTTCCACTGGGTAAAAAAAGCAATAGCATATTAAAAAAAGCAATAGCATATTAAAAAAAAAAAAAAAAACACATACCTGTGAGACAGCTACTATGTTGGTTGCGTAAGGGGGCAGGTCATATTTGCATTCCCTACAAATCTTCTTGAGTGTAGAGACAGAGGAAACTGAAAGGTCTGGGTTCCCTAAAGCCTGTAGCACCAAGGGCAAGACACTGCTGAGCATCACTGGGTGGTCTGCCAACCATTCAGCCAGCGCACCTAGGAGCACAGTTCAGATACTGAATTAGAAGGATTGTTTTTTCTGCACATTTAAATGACACTTAATTTTTTTTATTGCTGTGATACAACCTGTATTTGTCTTACCTATTGTGAACATCACGGTGTCTGCCAACTGGACATTGTTGATATTTATTCTGGGGATGAGTCCTATCAGGCCTGGGATGACGTCAGAGTAATTAACATCTATCGTCTCTGCTATGGACTGGAAGCCATACAGCAAAGCTTCTGTGTGCTGGGGTAGGAGGATACCATTAGTGTATTTGTGAGCACAAGATAACATTATTGCAATAATAAGTTTTGAATGGACAAGGCATGGAAAGTGAGAATGAATAAAAATCTACATGAGTAATGCTTCAAATGCCCCAAAATTTAGTCCTGTAAATTTAATTTTATATTTTAACTTTCTTTCAACTTGCATTTAAGTTGATCTTAAGGTCTACTATGATTTGAGTGTATGGACTCCATGCTAACACAAGCATTATAAGGTGAAAAATAAAAAACAGCTTACTGTTACTGTTTTTTTTTTTTAAATCTAGTGTGACACATTTTTAGAACTGGCTTCTATGCGACACTAAAAGAGACAGAAACTAGTTCAAAATATCTCTTTACTTATCTGTATGTGTAGGTCTCACCCACCTGCCATGATGTAGGCTGCTCTGCATTAGTCAACAGTCTCCCTAGTTTATCATACAGGTTACTCAGCAGCTCTGCTCCCAGCATCTCGTACACATACATGAGTGTGTCTGAGATATCCACCCTGAAAGACAGGTATGCAAAAAAAAAACATTTTAAGGGCATGCAGTGTTGAAACCTTATCTGGCAATCTATTTGCCAGACATGTTCTGCCCTCTCAGCTGCCAGTCCAGTGAGAGTCTATTAGAGAAAAACACACTCATTTGCTGACCAATCATCCTGTCAGTGAGTAATTTCTGAAACACTCTGTGGGCTGTCAGCGAAACACTTGCACCCAGCAGAGCGCAGCAGAAATAGTCATGTACAACACACAGAAATAGGGTCAGGCATACAAATGCAAACAAACAAGAATACACACACCTGTAGATCCTGAACTGCTCTTTCTCATCTGAGGACCAGGATGCGTACTCCTGGTCAGACGGGAACTGGGCTTTGTGCAGCAGAACATCCACCAACTGGAAATACACTGGCCTATAGACCTGCAGATACACCACCTGTTTATCTGACTCAAATGACATGATTTCATCCTGAGGAAAGAGGAAGAAACAAAAAGACAAGAAGAATTTGTTTTGGGTCTGAAACATAAAATTATTTTTGCACTTTATTGACCTAAAGTGTCTTGTTTTTAGACAAGATGTCACATTTATGCATTTGAAAACAGCAGAGGAAGGCCAGACCCCACACATTTTATTATCAGAGAGAATTCATGTCCATGAAAATGTTTAACACAGTACATATAAAGATAGGTGTTTCAAGCAAGTGTTTATTGAGCCATGTCATACTACAATAAGCAAAGCTCACTGTGTTGGCTGGTTTTATGTGCACAGAGAAGTGTGTAATTCCTTACTTGTAGTGTGTACCAGAACGTGAGTGTGAGAGAGCTGGTGGTCTCATTCACTGGGTAGTGGCCTGGGATGCCCGTACAAAACATAATCATGTTGACTAAAGCCAGGAAGCTCTGCCAGTGATCCACCTGCTCCAACAGAGTCCTAGAGAAAGCGGTTGATAGAAGGGAAAGAGAAGTGTTAGAAGTGTTTGACAGCTGTCCAATGCACACAGCTCTCACACTGCACACTCATACACTAAACATAATATTGTTTCTCTCATATGGTGTGCCTTTTTGAGTAGTTTAAAAACTGGCCAAGATTAGTGTTTTGTTATTACATTAGCTTAAAATCATTTTATATTTGTTGGTTTCATTATAATTGAATCAGAGAATGTCTGAAAATGTTTTAAACTGATGCAGGCCTAGTAAAAAAAAAAAAGTGTGCACACACACACACACACACACACACCTGGAGTGGTTCTCTCCTAGTGTGACAGCGATTCGACAGATACCATGGCAGGTCTCCATGTCTCCATTCTGAACAGCTTCTCTGAGCTGCTCCTGCAGGGCCAGCACTTGAGGAACCAGTTTAAGCAAAGTGTTCACATATCTACAACATGGACACAAACACAGACAGAAAAACATCAGCACCAACAGTTAAGAGCTCAGTTCATTTAAAGATATTGAGTTAAAACCAGGCACTGTTCTATACAAGGGAGAAGAACAGCAAATGCACAGCCTGTGAGCCTCGTCTGGTGAATAAAAATTGACTCACACCGCTCACAGCTAGGTTGATATATTTATTGCTCCTTCTCAAGACAAGTGTTTATTTCAAATCAAATCTCAGCCCAAGTCAGTCCAACCTCTGATCCAGCACACCCACCCCTAAAAACCCACACATCTACCAGGGAACCAGAAAATCTATTCAAAGCTTCTGCTCAGAGCTGTGCTGCTGTCAGTTATTATACTGTCTTGTTCCTGCTGTCTCAGCCATCCATGATTCCCTAACTTCAGCTAAAACACACACACACACACAGGCGACAAAAAACAGGCTCAGATCTGCTCATGTGACGACATCAGACAACATCCTCCTGTCATCCTTAATGACAGCCAGTGAAGGGGTGACATTTGCAGATGAGGAGCGTGCGTGTATGTGCGCCTGAATGTCACTGAGGAGATTATGTGCATGTATGAATGCTGGAAATGTAAACCGTATTACATGTGTGTCAGTCCCAGGGGGGTTTTGTGGTATGCAGGCGGTGCTTCATCTTTCATCAGAACATCAATAAGGACATGGGTCCAGGTTGATGAATATTTATCAATGACACAGCAAGGTTGTGTGACTTTAAAAAAGAGAGAAAAAAAAAACTGAACACAGACTAAAAAACTAGATTAACTCAGGTTTTTTTCTCTAATCTAGTGCTGCAACTTCAGTGATTTCAACTATGTATCAATCAGAGTTGCTTTTTCATCTTATCATTTAGAAAGAAAGAAGAAATAATGAAAACGCATAAAAAGTATTTTTGATTAGAAAGTAACTGAAACAATTATTCAGTTAATTTCTATACATTAATGTATTATAGAGCAGCAGTAGCCAAACAGAAAAAAAAAGGGTCCAGAAAGAATGAAGCTGATATGCATCCTCTGCTATGCAGGTTAAATTCATCCCTTACTGTCCTCAGAAGCATTTATTATTATAATTTCCCCCAGGCTCTCTTATGAGCCGAGGAGCTGGATCTATGGTCCTGCCTTTTTAAGCTGAATTCCCGACTCAGCAGCCCTCGCTGAATCAGCCTTTTTGGAAAGAGTTCCAACCTGCTGTGAGATTTGAAGTGTATGAATTTGGCCTCCATGTAATAAACCTGTACCTGTGTGTGTACTGGCCTACATGCTCTGAGTTTGGCTGTCTAAGTAGCTCTGAGAGAGCAGCACAGGGACCAACAGCACTTAAATCTGAGCGACTCTGTGCGTGTGTGTGTGTGTGTGTTTGTTCATGTGAATGGCAGACTGCACTCATGCACTGAGTAGATCATTCATTTTTAACAAGGTGCTTTGCAAATGCAGGTCATGCACTCTTAGTTGAAGAAAAGAGGGCTTGGTGTGTATGTGATGGGATTAAAAGGGTAGAATGAATTTGTATGTTTCCCCATTTCCCTCACAAGGGATGGCATTCTGAGAGTCTGCTGCAGCCTCCTCTTCTCTACCTCATAGCTGTCCATCCTCTCCCCTTATGCTCCCTGTCCTGCTGTTATACACATTCTCCCTCCTTCCTGACTCCTCCTTCATTCCCTCCACCTCCCCCCTCCCCCACCTCTGATCCCCTCTGCAATTACTGCAACACTCTGAGACAGGGGAAATGGGTTGCCTGGCAACAGGATGCAGCTGGACCAATAGCATCCCCCCAAATGAGTTGACTTTAATGTGTTTAAACAGAGGGAGAGAACAAGAGACAGGGAGGAGGGTTTAGTACTGAATGTGAGAGAAAGGGGAAAGGAGAAGGCCAAAGAGACAGAGGCAGAAAAGATAAAATACAAAAATAAACAAAGCAGAATACACAGATGGAAAATGACTTCCAAGAAAGGATGGAGTAAAAAAAAAAATCTGTATATTTGGCCTTCTGATGGATTCATTTGTTTGCCTTTTAGCTCCTATAAAAACAATAGAGCTACTCAAATGTAAGTCCAAAAACAGAGGCCTCATATGTCTAAAGGGACACCACTAATGAAAGAGTCAAGATCTTTGGAAGGATCTAACAAACATACACATGAGTAACATATTTTGAGTAACACACAAAAAAGAGAATCTTTAGCTAAGATAGTCTAAGGAGCCCAGCAACACTTGCGGAGGCTGGATGTTCTACCTGTAACTCCACTGCCATTAATTGTCTTCCCACCATCTGCTCGCCATAATTTCAGTGTGTTGAAACTAACTTGTCAGCAGGAACTTCTCAGATGCAACCCCCTTGTCTGGGAAGCATTGCAGAGGTATGGAGGATGAAGTCTTTTATTCTTGCACACTTTCACACCTTCCCCTGCCCTCCTCCTTCTCTTAGCACCCTTTCTTCTCTTTGCATCGTCCCATCACCACCGCCCTCTCTCTCTCTCTCTCTCTTTCTCCTTTTCTCTAGGGGAGGGGTAATGGGTGCCTGCCATGTCTGAATCAGCCAGGGCATGATGACATCTCTCCCCAGCTCTGTAGCCATAGCAACGCCAGCCAACCGAGAAATGCCGCTCTCCTCCCTCTGGCTGTCAACCTGCCCTGTATCAATCCCTCCTTCCCTCCATCCCTCCTAATGGCCTTGCAGTGCCCACCATGTCTGTTTCCTCATGTTGGCTAATGCATCTTTTTTCCCCTTCACTTTCCTCCTCTACCTCCTTCCTTTGCTCAGTGTAATTTAAAGTTATTACCATGACAAGGTTTCATGCCATAGCATTGTTACTTCTTTCTTGTGTTGGTATGCCAGTATGAGTACACATTAGCACATTTTTTT
This sequence comes from Rachycentron canadum, assembly GCA_038496675.1. Taxonomy (NCBI): domain Eukaryota; kingdom Metazoa; phylum Chordata; class Actinopteri; order Carangiformes; family Rachycentridae; genus Rachycentron; species Rachycentron canadum. Next base: position 15,306,182 of record CM076656.1, on the reverse strand, counting down.
CCTGTGAAAATACTAGCATTTTGTGTACTTTTATTGACAATACCGTCATGTAATTTCCACAACACTACACACCTTTGGGAGTCAGGCTGTGAGATGGCGTTGACTATTGCCTCTACTGCTGTGTCGAAGAGCTCTGGGTCAGGCAGAGCACTGAAGCAGTCGTGCACCAGGCCTTCGCTCTCGCTGAGGGGCACATCCAGAAGCACCCAGGATGACAGGCAGCGCAGCACGCGAGCTTTCACAGCCCCGGGGCTGTCCGTCCGTCGTAGCAGTTGCTGCAGTAAGGGACATACTGACCCCCACTCCCTCCCCAGGGCACCCCGAACCTAGAGGGAGGATGATAACAAGGGTTAGACTGATAGTGTATCACGCACATGGTATGTTCCTCTCTTTGATGTGTTGACCTGGGTATAGAGTTTTTTTTACACTGGCACTTTTTACCAACACCAACAGAATGACTATTTAATACTTTGCCTTTTGGAAAATACAAACCATTTTATCTACCTTTGTTTTTAATGTTTTACATTTGTAACAAAAAGTAAGTTTGTTGTTGACATATAAATAGTCTAAAATTAGTAAACGTATGATTTTAATCATATATCAGGAAATATCTAAAGACTAACTAAACAAATCTATGAACCTTTCAATACATTTTACAGATTAAAAAACAAAATCCAAGACTCCACAGAAAAGAAAACCTGTGAATATTGCACAGGCGGTCAACACCATCTGCAGAGCTGAATGAAGGTGGTGCCTGCAGACATACCTGTCCCTTTCGATACTGTGGAAGGCGGCTGGTCTGGAACTCTTCAGGCAGGACGGTGAGCAGCTCCAGCAATGCTAGGCAGCGTGCCCGCCCATCCACCCCTCCCCCTTCCTCCTGGAACACTCGCACCATCTCTGCCACTGCGCCTGGCCAGGCATCAGGCATTGTGTTGAGTGCCAGGGAGGCCAGGGCCACACAGAGCCGGGTGAGCACCATCTTGGAGCCGGAAGAGAAGCAGGCGATCTGGGAGAACAGCTGGGTTTTCAGAGACTCATACTGGTCTGTGGGGATGTCTGACCAGTAGCGGGAGATCTTGGTGTGAAGCGCACTAGCGCCAAAGTACTGAATTTCTGGCACCTGTGAGGAATGATAAGATGGATTCAAATGATGCTAAATATTTTTTAAGTGTATATGTGTTTGTATATGTTATATGTGTGTCCTTGTTAGTGGGTATGTGCGTACACTGTACCTTATCTGGGCTCAGCAGGGCCCAGCAAAACTGCCAGGCCTGAGGTGAGACCTGAGCCTGCATCAGCCATTTCTGGGCCAGATTCTTGTTTTCTATATTGGGATCATAGTACAACTGATGGAGCGCCTAAGAGAGCAGGAGAAAGAGAAGAATAAAAGTGAGTGAAAGTGAGAGTTAAAAAAAAAAAATGTTTGCTACCTTCTATACATTTACAATAGTGTGTGTCAGAGCAATCACAAGACAAATAGAATCATTTGAGCTCATTTGGTGAAAAGAACTGGTTACCTTGAGAAAATAGCATCTCTTTCTCACAAATGACAAATAGTAGATAGTTTACTGTAAAACCTAAACAATTGAGAAAGCAATGACCTGAAAACAGCACTCTGAAGTACAGCTGTGAGTAATTTGAGTACTTGAGTGCAAGAACGAGAAAGCTAAAGAGAAAGGAGATAAAGGATGAGACTAGGAATCGTAAATAAAAGACAGGAAAACAGGAGCATTAATTAAACAGACACCTCTAATCCCGGTAGAGCCAGAAGAGGTTCAGTCAGTGCTATGCAAAAATACCATTTTTTTTCTTCTCTCACGTCTCACGCACAAATATCCTGCACATATGCACATGCTCACTGAACTAAAACCACTGGCACTTAGCACTAGCACTAAGTGTCTAACGAGCAGCACAAAAAAAAGAAATCTATTCTTTGAGCTTCTGATCGTTGCCTTTTACCCCCGAAGCCTGTTCACATCAATTCCTCCACCACCAGTCTCTCTCTCCCTCCAGCCTGCGAAACATCCAGTTTCATTCCATCCACCACTTTTCCATCTTCATCTAAAAATCTACAATTCTTCCCATTCCCTCATTCAATAGTTTAAACTGTCTAACAAGGGAGGATCAGTAATACTGTAAAGAAACCATGATGGGTGGGGGTATGATGATGCAATTCCAGCTGTAGGACAGAACATCAACACAGCATCAATACCTACAGGAACCAGAGAGTCTCAGGTGGTGTTCTCTCCCCATTTGCCATCCTGCAACGCAATTATCTATGTCTCAATTTACTGTATGTGACTCTGAACATGACTGTCTGGCTGTTAATGAGCTGATTATTTGCAGAGACTCAGGTGGCATTTGTACTTATTTGTGTGAGAGGTAGGTGTAGGTAGCTTAGCTAACATTGACCTCTACTATGTTCAGATTTTCATGAAACCATTTTTTTAAATTTACAACTGAACAGGTTATCATATATAGAGCTGCATGAAAAAACTGATGAAATATGAATGTGTTGTGATTTGGCAAAGGCCTTTCCATGAATCATTATCAAGTCTTCATTCTAAACAGCATCAACATCAAGATGGTTTTTGTTAGTCGGCTCCACTTTGCCCTTTCTAAACGAGGCTGTGATATTGGAGTTCAAAACAGCAGTGGATCATTAGTGCAGTCCACTGTGTGATTGCAGACCTCTCCTTACCCGATCCCAAACAGTGTTGTGTCTGTGTCTGAGCCTGTCTGTCCTGCCTTAGTTTATTATCAAAGCATGGGACACAAAACAGTCTGTTCATTTTGTAACTTTAATCTTTTTACAAAGAACCACCGCCTGTCTCCTTCTAGAAATCACGCCAGACATGCAGCAGTTATCTCCACTAACCGTAATTGTCTGTTATTAATAGGTTCTTAAAACAACCAAAAAGCCTGAACACCCTGATAAATAGCAGTGTTTATTTGCAGATGAGGCAACTAACTGTGTCTCCAGATGGTGGCAACCTGCCTGAACCACCTGGCCTCACCTGACGATGGCGTACTCTTGGCAGACCCTGTCAAAGGTCATTAGCCTCCTCTCCTGTCCTTTTGCAACAAGAGGAGGAAGGGAAGGGGGATGCAAGTGAAAAAACGCAGCCCAGTGAGACAGATTCACCATCTGCTCTCACATAAAACCAGTCTTACTGTAGCTGGTATATGCTTGTGTGCTTACTATCAAGCCCAGGAGAATAACTACAGCGTGGATCATGTGCTACATTAACAAACAACATTATAATACCTATGCTACACAGGATAAATATGAAGCAAATCAATTAAGGTGGAGCCATTATTCCTAAAAAATCATTTCTCTTCTTAAAATGAGGACCAAGTGCAGGGCAAAAGATGCAGCCAGAGATATAGATAGAAAAGCAAATGGGTTTAAAAAGGGGCAGCTGCGCACACACACACACACACACACAAGGTAATGACACCTCTCTGCCATAGGTTTAATGTGTTTTCTGTCCACTTGAGAGTCAAGCTCAAAGTCATCAAGTGGGGTGGGCAGTGCTGGTGCTGTGCTGCAGAGGGCAGAATCACACCACTGACCCATCATGACAGTGTGCTATAACTGTGAGAATCAAAAACACATGCAGGGAATGATGATTAATGAGGGAACCAAGAAGAATAGTTTGTGTGAGTGTGCGCGGGCGGTTGTTGACAGCATATGACCAAGACAGAAATTAAGAATACCATGTTTCCATTGGAGATGAAATCGCAGCACATAAAAAGCAGTAACAAACAATATTCTTTTCTACCACACAATCTAAAAAAATTGTGTAGTGGAAAAGTGTGTGCGTATTATATACCCTAACATGCGTTCCACATTGAGTCTATATGTATTTCTGTCAAAAAGTGGATGGAAATATTCATGATGATCCCCGTTTTCCTTCTGAAATAGCTTCTCATGCCACCACAAAACTACTCAATGCACCAGGCAGCGTTTTCTCAGTGTCAGATTTCTCTGCCTAGTGTTGTTCTGTAATGTGTTAGCTGGCAGGCTGAACCAGCTCCCTTTCTTTTAGTCCCATAAAACTATTAAATAAGAAGACAGCACTTGTTGTCACATACATCTGATCCTACTTTCCAAATGGTAGAGGTGCATTACAACGCAAAAGTCTAGGATCTGCGCACTACTGAATGGGCCTCAAAAGCCTCCTATGGAAAGCATCCTGTGTGGGTAGTTAGCTGATGAGTTGATTACCGATATTACAGTAAAAGAATGCCATTCCTGGTCTAGTGCCCTTGAGCAAGATACCAACACAGTGCTCTGCAGTGCTTCTTTCTGGTAGTACAGTAGTTGTATAGCTCGGGGGAGAAATGCAAAATGAAAAAAACAAAAAAACAAAACAAAACAGCAGTGTAGAGCGCTGACTTAACTCTAAAATACACTTGCTTGGTGGATTGTGATTCTGAAGCTAATTATAGTCCAGCAGAAATTTAAGGCAATCCATTCATTATATACACAAATTTACTGACAATGTGGCAGCTTGTTTCACAAACCCAAGACAGAACAAAGGCCCATCTATTGGACACATAGAAACACTGGGCCAGGAACCATCATCTCCACCACAACCCACTGTTCAAAAGTAACAATTCTGCACTGCTTGTTTTTTTTCATTTCACTCTTCTGAGAACTGCCATTGCTCTCATCAGCTCATGAGAGGCACATCCTCAGATGAACACTAGGATATGTCTGCTGGTGGTATGAATATTTACAGTTACCTGCCGCTGTGATGAAAGAGAGAATCATAAAATTACTGATAAAAACATTAAGCTGATGGTCTGCACAGACTTTAATATGATGCTTTTAAGCTTACACACTGATTGAAACCTTTCAGCCTCCTCTTATTGCACTGAATGAACAGAATCATGCTGTTTCCACAGCCAACTAAGAACAAATATGTCATTCTCACCAAATTACAGACAAAGAAATTATCTCACCCAAACAGTCTAAATATGTCTTCTAAATATAGCTGAGTCTCGGAAGAACAATATCTCATCAGGGTTGAAATGCAAGTGTAGTGTAATTACAAAAGTGCTCATAGCCTTCATGGGATATGATGCTTCAGAGGCTGTTTGTAGTGTTTTATCAGCTAATGAGATTACTGATACTGCTGTACCACTTGGAGCACACTAATGCTGATTTCACAGGGTATGAAAATGCATCTTAAACAAGCAACAGTATTTTGGCAAGCATTGGTTCATTTCTATTGTAGTTGGGAAACATATCAGAAAAACCAATATACAAATAGATTAATGCATTGAATATTCCATGAGGTTGTATGAGGTTGGGTATCAGTTCTCTTTTCTAAGAAATAGCATGATAGATCATAACAAAATATTTATGCACTTGCTAGCTGCATAAATTATACATTCACTTAGGTATGCATACAGTTTATACTAATGTTTTATCCAATTTTCTTAATGTAGTTAAAATTAGAGTTTTTTTTTAAAAGTTTTTTTGTTGTTGTTGTTTTTTGTTTTTTTCTTTCCCCCCACCAAATTATGAAACAATACATCCTGACAGACTCCACTGTCTCCACCCGTTGAAATGAAACATGAACAGAAGAATAAAGAGATTGTCAAACTGGAGACAGGACCCTGGTGTTTGTCATTCTATCTCTGTTTATTAAAGCAGAAAGCTCAGTATCAGCCGAAGCCATTTCCCCTTCAGGAATGAGCATCTCTCTCCAAACCTGCCACTAATTATATCTGTCGCATCACCAGTCTCCCCTCACCCCCTCCTCTTTCTTTACTGCCACTGTCAAAGACATCGACCCTGTCCCACCCCCACCCCCTCCCATCATCCCCCAGTCCATCTCATCACATCAACTCTGCTCCTCAACGGGAGCACCTCTCTCTCTCCACCCCATTGTCTCCCCACCCATCCGCTCTCCTCCGAGTCAGTGACCACCCAGCAGGGAGATTCGCAACAGAAACCTGGCAGCAACAATCAGAACTGCCTCAATCCAATCCAAAACAAAAATACGAGACCCAAACAAGCATTTCACAATGATAGACATGGCAGTGAATTGGCGGGCTACAACCTGTTATTTTTCTCTCATCTGCTCATTCTTAGTGGACATCGGCAATTCAGACTGACCTGAAGATGCGAGAATAGATATAACAGGAGCAGATAAGCTGAATCCCTGCATGCAAGTACAGACGTATTATCTCTGTAAACAAAACGTGTAAAAAATATGATGCATTATGTGGTTAAGAAGCAAATAAATCTCTTGCGCTTTATTCCTCGCACTGTTTGTCTACATTTGAAACATGACGGCTTATTTGCCCCCCCCCCCCCCCCCCGACCCCCGATGCTACATAAGGCAACAGAACTGACGTGGACTTACTGGCCCAAAACTCACCTTCTCTACGTTTTCCACCGTGAAGTCCAGGGCGTCTGGTGTGGCTGCTATCCTCCCCGGCGTCTCCATATCCCCGCTGACACGGAGCTGTCAAATGATCAAAGAGGAGCAACACATTCAGGAGCTAGCAGCCAACATTAAACTCCCCTTTTTAGACAGTGGCGTTTCCGTAATACTTCCACAGTAGCAACTGAAATCTGTAACTCAATTGGACGATCTGATAGTTTTAGGTTTTCGGGTTTACACGAGAAGCTAACCGGCAAGCTAACGTTAGCTCGTTTAACTTATGAGCGCGCTAGCTAACGCGAACCTCCGCTATAGATAAATCCTATGGCGACGGTTAGCACCACAATGCTAACGCTAAAGCCAGCTAACGTAGGAGTGCATGTAACTTAACCCTACTCCGGTGCCGAATGATACCAAGCGAAATAGGTTTTCTAGCTTTTTCAGAATGTGATAATATTATCAAAACAGTACAGTTTATTATCTTTAGGCTGTCTAAATGACTAATAATTTCACACCTTTCTGTCCTGCGACGGTTTGAGACGATGCTGGCAGCTCCCTGCCGCTTTTCTGCCTCTGCTCCGTCACCGGGAGCTTTCTGCTACATTCAGGCGCTGTGGGAAATCGCGTAATCACAGCGTTACTGGTCAAGGACCACCCAATAATACGGCAAATGAAACAGCAATTTCTAAATCCCCCAAATATTTAAGGGCGGGGTATGTACAAAAACTGAAAAGAGGAAAGAAAATCATGTGTATGGTTATATATTAGTACATTTTTGTATTTTTAATTTTAATGCAGCGTCAGTCCTGTTTGTCGTTCAGTCATTTAGATGAAACAACTGCTATCTTGTGTTTCAGGTTTAATCGCAGCACTTGAATTCTCACAAATGAACAATATTTGTATGCGTTACACTTTATGATATGCCGATTTTGAACCTTGAATTTGTGTGTCTTGAATTAATGCGTAATGTAATGTATGGACCTTTAATTCATACGTTAATCTTGGCAGATAATAATTTGTTTGCAGCATCACATAAACCCAAATGCGTCTTACATTCATGAAATTACTGAGGGTGTTTTAAAACACGCAGAAAAGGACTAAGCACAAGCTGTTTATTAGTGTCTGCCTCCCCCTACGGAAATAACATTCATCAACATATGTGGAAATCCTAAGAAAATTACACATGACCATATATTGTCTTTTTGAAATACATTTTGTTCACACGTATAGCGACTGTATGGAGAATACAGATATATGCTCACACCTTTTCCCATAGATAAATTAAAAGGGTAGTAATATACAATTAAATAATAAGTAACTGATATTCAAAACTATCTATGGCAGGCTTTACACTTTTATTACACTCATGTAGCCAAGATCAAAATGAAATGAAAATGAATGAATGTTCCGTAGATTTTTAGGATGTTTTATTATAGAAGTTATGTGATACAGATAACAAATGTGCTATTAAAATGACCAATAACAGATGTCTCTGTTTCATCAAACAGAAATTAATTTTGTAAATTTAAGAAAGTTAGTTAAATGTAAGTTTGTTTCATTGTGGTTGGTGGGAGTGTCATCTCATTTGGTCCATGTCTCATAGAGAGGTACTGCAAGTACAGTGAACATCTCACAGGGTTGGTTCTCTCCAACTAAATGGATGCGTTTTCACATCTCATCTGTAGAGCGCCAGTGCCCCCATGTGGGAGAAATAAGACATCACAGTAAAGTTAAACGGCTAAAAAAGAAGGAAAGAAAAAGAAATAAAATGGAAAACAAAAACGATGCGTCAGGCTCAAGTCAAATATCAGCATGACATGGACCCCATGTTGTCCCTTATAGACTTATAAGAATATATATATATATAGACTATTAACTGAATAACTTCATACACATAAAGTATAAACACGATTGAAGGCACTGATGCAAAAACACAACACAATGATTCGCCAATGATAAAGAACTATTGCGATCAATTTGAAAGTCGCTTTGAAACGATTATCATTGTATTATATAATATGTGATAAAACCCATAGCTATGTAAGAGAGGTTAATAAAGTCCTCCAGAGTAATTCAGTGTATCGACACGACTGTTGTGGTGCTTAAAATGTCAAAACAAAATGTTAAATAAAAATGTCAAAGTTGTTGATTTGATCTAAACCAGTCTAGATCGTGTGCGCTTGTATTCCTGCAGCAGCCCGTCCTGCTGCTCAGTAACATATCGTGAGGCGCATGACTTTCTAATATACATGATCTAATGAGGGTATGTGTCAGTCTTTGTACCGAATAAGTGCCATGGCACAGAGTCAGACTATTTTGAACAGGGAACACGTGGCACTGTTTCTGGAGAGAGAGGGAGAGAGAGAGAGTCTGGACGCGCAGCCTCCTCCTTCAGTCCCTCCAGCCACGCGTACACTGGCAGAGCCGCTGTCTGCAGTGGGTAGGACAGGAGGACAGTAGCCCGCACAGCTGCCTGGGATTTCTAAGCTGCTCCATTTAAGTGTGGCGTCGGGCTGTGGACGAGACAGACAGGCCTCACGCAAACCTATCCTGAGACAAGCCGACGAGCGGAATCAACATTTCTTTTGTCATTTTCCTACTGTGTGCCCCAGAGGAGAGAGTAATGATGGAGACCAAACTCTGGACTGCCCTTTGTGCGCTGCTGCTCGTTCACTTGGGATCCGCTAACCATGGTAGGTCGGAGTTTGTTATCTTTGTTACATCAGTCCGATATTCTGGTTTGGGTAAGAGTGACACATTATTAATTGTCATGTTTTGCTGTACCAGCCCCCCCTCTCTCTTTCTCTCTCTCTCTCTCTCTCTCTCTCTCTCTCTCTCACACACACACACACACACACACACACACACTTATGTCCCAGGACACTTTGGGGGACATTACAGACTTGCATTCATTTCCTGTTAACCCTTAACCACTACTTTTTCACCTAATTCTAACCACTGCCCCAGAAATCAGATCCTTCATCTTTCCGTTCATTTTTGGGGTCACAGTTTTTGTCCCCAAAAGGACAAATGGCCCTGATTAACTGGTCGGCAGTCTGACCTTTGTCCTCAAAAGTACCTTGTTACAGAGACATACAAACCAGACTCACACACCTCCAGGTGACTGTAGTGATCCTGAGCTGAGATTGAAATGGACAGAGCAGAAGTGAGTTGACTGGAAGAAGTAAACTAGTTTTCCTTGTTTCACTGTAAAGAGAAGCGTGTCTATGTTTAAATTCCTCTTGTCCCTGTTTTCTGCCAAACATCGACATCAGATGTAGATGCTCTATCACACCTGGCAAAAATATGAATCAGTTTTATACTTTCATTTTATTTTATTCAAGTTCTGCTTTTTGTTCAAACTGCCACCACTTTGTCTTTCACATCACTTCCTTGACACTCACTACTTCCTCCCCAACTCCCCTTCTTCCTCTCTCTGCATCTATCACATTTACACACCTTGTACTCATTCTGTATTTCACTCTGTCTCCTTCCACTTTCTCTCCTACCTGGTCCAAATACCTTCTCTACTCCTTCTCATCCTACCCCCCTCTCTCTATCTCTCCCTCTCTTTGTGTCTCTGTCAGCACCTCTCACATAAAAGTAAAATGAGACTACTGACATTTGAAAAGATTTTATTGGGCTGAACTGTCCCATCAACTCCTCAAGCTGAAATTCAAATGAATAGAAAACAGCACAGCACCACTGGAGGACATTTATTGGCTGTAAATGAGCAGGGAAGTACATTGTGATAAATGACACCTCTAACTATGTGCAGCAGCACACTGTCATTTCACTGGCCTCATGCTAATTGGCTTTCCTCTATAGCACAGTATGCAGACTTTATGAACAGATTTAAAGGCAGTGCAACATTGTACTAGGCTCAGTGTCCAGACTTCAAACAATTCACCGTATTTTCCCATATGTACGTAAAAATACAGTTCAGAAGTGAAAGTAAAGCCCACAATGCTTGACATGTGTGTATATATATATATATATATATATTTTACTATATATATATATATATATATATATATCTATATATATAT
>CM076656.1:15273033-15295337 GCA_038496675.1 Rachycentron canadum | reverse complement strand
TATATATATATATATATATATAATATCTATCAGTTCTTGTTTCTGTGGTGAACATCTCCAGACTCTCAGAAAGGGTAGATATCATTTTGACTGTTTGTAGTATAGCACATTAATAATAATTTATGGGCTTCCCAGGGGAGATGTTATCGTTTTATAAGAGCGCTTATATAAAGGTGTCACACAGGAGGTATTACTGATAGGCACTTCCAGCACTGGGTGTTGAAGCAGCAAACGTCTGCTTGCAGGCCAACCATTGGCTGTTCATCTCACTGGTAGGGTCACAAAGTGAGCAAGAGCTATTTCCCCAGGTACATGCTGCACTGGCCTGAAAAACTGAGCAAGACCCTGTAATATCTGGACAGAGGAGTATGCAACAGTGGAAACAGTGGTCCTCTTTATAAATCTACTCTGCGCACACACACATACACATATATACAGATATACTACTCCAGCATTTGAACTAAGCTGCTCTAATGGACCAAAAGTCAGGGAACAAGGCCAGTACTGTGCAGCCAAGCACCTCTGTCTATTTATGTGTCTGTTTTTTGTATGATTTACAGTTTAAACAGGTCTCCCTCTTTCTGTTTCTGTATCTCTCTCTATCGTTCTCTCTCTCTCTCTCTCTCACTGTACGGTGATGAGCTGCATGAGTGATTATGGAGATAATGAAAGGCATCACAGCAGTATGTTACTGAACAGTAACGACATTACATTACATTGGTGCTCTGGTCTTCATCAAAGGGAAGCGGATGGAAACAGAGATGAAGTCTGCTACAGTAGTGTGAAAGAGAGATGGAAGGTCTTCATCAAAATTACATTACTTTAAAGACCTTACTTACGTCTCATGTCATTTGTAGTAGAAGCCATACAAAGTAAAATTTAGTCAGACAGTGGTTCCTAAAAAAAAAACTGCATGCTCACAACATCATTAACAAAATGGATATAAGAAAAAAAAATGTTTTTTTCTATTTTGTTACTTGGGATATCCATTTTTTTAAAGTCTAAAGGGTAAAAAGCCTTTGAGAATCACTCCATTTATCTCCCAACTCCATTAATCTCAGTAATATGATATCTTCTTCCCCATCACTTTAGAAAGACTCTAAACTTCTTTGACTGCTTACTGACTAATACAAGACCACGGTGCACTGAACACATAAAGCTGTTAAAGCGCAGCACTGTTTCAGTGGAAATAAGTATTCATACTCAGATAAAATACAAAGGTTTTGGAGTTTCCATACTGTCCCAAATAAATTCTAAATGACTCTGAAGATGAGACTTCAACAGGAATTAGTCATTAACCAACTTGGGTACTGTCCTCTCCTGATTAAAGGCCGAGCTGCTTCGTCAGAAAGTGCTACCAAGGCTCCAGCTGCAGCTGCCATGCCTACATCTGGCCTGGAACCCACCCATCATTCTGCACCAGCAGTAAAAGGCTCTGACACAAACACAAGCTCCAATGGCACCAGCAGTTTGAGCAACAATGCAACCACCTCCCAGATGCCCAAACCAAAGAAAGACAATGGTAACTACTATTTTTGATACAAGAAATAAAATGCAATAAATAAGAAAACATGATAGTGGACTGAAAGAGTTACATGTCTGGTGTGAAGATGCTGGAAAACATGAGTGGGAAAATGGTGATAGGATGTTATGGTTATTGTATCTGTCTGTTTGAGGTTTGTCAGCACGGAAGTTTTGCCACACTTCAGAAGACTTTAATGGGAAGTCAAGCGGCAGGTGGCTCAGAGTTTAGGAGCTATATTTAACATTGTCCTTATCTCTGCTCTCCATGTTCAGAAGTGGGCCACAGAGCAAGTGACAACCACGCCGCAAACATAACAAAGGCGTGGGGGGGGGGGGGGGGGTTCAGAGATGGTATAAGATAAAAGCATGAAAAAAAGAAAGCACGACCAAGTTAATTTAATAAGGTGCAATCATGTTGGGAGACCAATGGTAAAATATACTTGCATAAAATTTGGCACTGCAGTGATAGTGTTGAGAAGAGAAGTGATTAAATGCTGTGTGACTTTTCACAAAGTGGTGGGAAAGGTAGTGAAACACTCTCCCCAGATATGCGCTCTCTCTCTTTTTCTCTTTCTTTTTTACACAAACATCTGTGCAGGTTCACACATTGGACTCATGTTGCACAACATATTCACAGTCTGGTGCACATTTTTATGCAGTTAATCTTTTTTTGTGGAGAGAGACAATTTGCATTTATACAATTTAAACTGTTGTGGTATCTGTCTCTGGTCATTCATAGCTGTGGTTTTGATATTCAGCTTCCAGTTTTCTGACTCCATCTTAACAGAATAGAGGTGACTGGGTTTATTTGTGGCACTCACGACATTGGAAAATTTACACAGCCAAGCTAGTGGCTCTGTGAGGCCATACGTAGGCACAGTGGTGCTAACACCATCATGCTAACATACTCACAATGACAGTGCTGATAGTAAGCAGGTATAAACCATTCCACCTAGTTAGTTATATATTGAAGCATGTTTGCATCTTGTACAGCTGGTAATTAGTTTTACAGATATTTGGTCATAAACGCCAATAAATAAAGTATTAGACAATTGAAACTTTGGCTGGATGATGGTGCTTTATTAAAAGTTAGGGGAACATCAAAATGAATTATTGATGGGAAGATAAATATCTGTACAATTTATTAATTAATCACATTCTTATATGAACATAGAAAAAATAACATAGAAAACACACATCAGTGTCCTGTAGTATTTTGATGATAACATTTTCTTTCTATTTCTGTAGATACCAGCATCGTCTCTCCTTCTGTGTCTGTCGCTCCTGAAAATAATACAAACAAAACAGAAAAGTCAGAAACGCCGCCTCGAATTCTTCCTTCTGAGAATCACACTTCTCACAGCCTCAAAACCACTGCCTCCACCACCACCATTACCACTACCACCACCACTCCAACAAGCCCCTCACACATGTCTCACACTGCCACTGTAGACACACTGCCCACCAACCCAACAACCTATCCCCAACCTCCAGACTCAATTTCACCCTCAATGCAACCCATCCAACCCAACACAAACTCATCCTCTTCCACAACCACCACTGCTGCTACCAATAGCAGCACTGAGCCCAGTTCAACGTCCAGCACCAGCTCCTCTCAAGAGCCCTCCAATTCACACACTCGCATACCCCAAAACCAACCAACGGTCACCGTCACTCAGCCGACCAGCAGCTCCACCAAGGCCAAAGCTCAGGCTAATACCCCCTCCCAGCTCAACGTGGGGGTTGACAGTAAGTGTATAACATCCTCTGTGTTGTGGTTTATAAATGTGTTCTAGACTATTCACTGGCTGGATATTGACAGAGACAGAAGTGAATAGGCTTTACAAAAAAAAAAAAAAAAAAGGCAACGCTGTGTTTTGTTTTTCAGCACAAGCCCATCCTTGCTTCTACGCACACACACAAACACACACCACACATCCCCAGTCTACATCTTCTTCAAGCACTGTCACCACCAAGCACTCCACAATTATGGCTCTGTTTGGGAATGGGACAGAGGCAGTCATGAGACTCAGGACTTGAGAATGTTGTTTTCCTTCTTTTTCTGTCCCTCTCCCTTTGTTTGTCTGCTCAATGATTTATTCATACATCTCCTTTCTGTATCTGTACTCTGCATGTATAGTATATAGATGAATTTTTTCCACCATTAGAGGTCTGTTTCAAGGCTCAGGCTGCCACCGTTAAGAAAAAAGGAGAGAAAAACTGATAAACTTTTCTCAGTTGACCAGCCATCATGAATACAGTTAAAATACAAAACTCTGCTTCTCTCAGTCTGTGGTTTTATTAGGCCATGCTTGGCATCTTGCCTCTTTCCATTAGCCAGAGGAACAAGGAGCATTCACTGCTCTGTGGTTGTTGTTACTTTCAGCTGGAGGATATATATATATATATAAAAAAAACAGCTAAGTTTACAAAACAGAATTCCATAGCAACATCCATATACAGAAGTACAGACAAACCTCTCCTGCAGAGAGATATACAAACACAGCGGACCTCAATTTAAAAAAATTCAAGATTAATGATGTTCTGAGAGATTAAGCAGCTCTCTCAAACAATATTATATGCATATATTATATAAGTGTCTTGATTCAAAATCTTAAAATCATGCCCTGCAAATAAATTTACTCAACAGTGAACTCAAATACTGTGAAGGCAAGGTTAACATCACCATCCTGTGTTTGACATTTCTATCCTGAGCTACATGATGAACGCTTAAACTCATCATGCTGCAGTAGCCTCTATATTTAGTTCTTGTCATAGCATTAGCCATTTAAGAACCTATAATTCGGATGTTTTCACCACGAGTAGTCAAAGTTAATTCCATGTTAAATGCTGCATAGCTTGTTGACTTGGTTACACTGTATTAACAGAGGAATGGGCCCTGCTCAAGTACGTCCTGTTTTATTGTTCCAGCGACAATGGTCCACGATTCTCCAACATTAGACCCTCTCCTGGCCGGCCTGGTGTCAGCCTTCATCATCACCGCTGTCATCATCACTCTGCTCCTCTTCCTCAAACTGCGCCGAAGAGACAATCGACCAGAGTTCCGTAGGCTGCAGGATTTACCCATGGTGAGTACAGCCATGACATCCAGGCAGCAGCTACAATCCTGTCTCAGTGAAAATATTCAGCAGACCCTCCTTTCTAATTGTATTATTAAGGGTTGTAACTAAAGGCTTTTAAAGAATTATCAATCATATACTAATTCTCTACAGATTAGATATATCTTTACCATCAGTTATATCTACTAGCCATTGATAAGAGCAGTTTTTGGGTTGCCATGCTGGTGTTGATCCTCCTCTGGCAGGATCCTTGCTTTGTCTGTTTATCAGGATTACTACTTCAGTGGACTATTTGACTTTGACCTTCCAGACAACAGCTGCAGTGCATTCAGAGCAAAATACAATCATAAAATATATTAAGGAATGACATGTTGCTTTGGCTTTGTTGTTGGCTTATTAGACAACGAGAAACTTGCGTGAATTTTTTTTTTACCAATGACTTGTTAGCACTCACAGAAGGTTACCCATCATAAACTGTTATCAATCATTCTTATTAGCTTTCTTGCCAAGACTTAGATGAGATTGATAGCACTCTTATGCCAGTAATGTAAATATGAAGCTACGGCCAGTAGTTGGAAACAGGTGAAACATGTGGCTTATTAACATAAAAGACTGGAGGAACTCACAGGAACAGACTCAAGTATTTTGGCTCTTAACCCCAAGAAGTCCACTTTGGTTTTTGTAGATTAAACAACCGTGATATATTATGTTATCTGCTAAGTTTTAAAGGGGGTGGTTCGCAGATTTGGACAGCTTAGCCAGTTAGCTTAGCCAAACTAAGTCAACTAAACTAAGATAAGCTAAACTAAGGTAACTACAGCCAGGTAGCTTTGCTAAAGTAAGCTGTAGCATCATATTTACTTTTATTTTGGTATCCATCTTCTATCATCAAAGCCTCAGCAAAAAAGCAACTCATTGAATTTCTCAAAAGGACAAACTATTCCTTTATTGACTTGACAATCTCCATATGGTAAATGATTTATTAACCCTTAATAAAACTAATAGTTACAACTTTCTCCTTACAATGGCTGACTTATTAAAAAAAAAACAAAAAAAAACAAATTCAATTGCATTAGCTCAATTGTGAGCACTTGTTACCACAAAACTGTGTAATCATGTGAGATTCATTACGTTACATTTTTTTCTGTGCAGGATGATATGATGGAGGACACACCCTTGTCCATGTACAGCTACTGATGAAGGCATGACTGAAATATATGGCACCTAAAAACTCACCTTCAATCCAGGCTCATGCCGCAGTGTTTGCCGTAATCTGTGCCAATCAGAAAGAATCCTGGGTAGGTTTGAGCAAATTTCTGGCTTGCTTTCATTTATCCAGATCACTGACATGTACGAAAGGGCACGATTGAAGCTGAAGTGGACAATGATGACATCACCCACGATGAGCTTCCTTTGGAAAAAGTCTGTAATTGCAAATTAGGCCAACGGCTCTGTTCAATACTGTATGCATAATATTTTCCAGCCCATCTTTTGGGGTTGTATAATATTTTTTGATTTCCCTTGAGATGAAAAGCATAGGTGTGAAGCACAAGGCATTACTGTTAGTTGTAGCCATCAATGTGATGGTTTACACCTGGAAACAGATTCAGCCTGTCTGGCCAGACTCCGGTTTAATTTCCCTTCGTCAGTTAATGTTGTAAAGTCCGGCAAACTAAAGGCGAAACAGTCTGACTGGACTGGGAGGTCAGAAGCGACAGAAGAAAAAAAGAAATGGCCTAATTATAGAGTTACAGGAGTGGAAAAATGTGGACAAATATTTCATGTGTGAGAAAAAAATAAGTTTGTGTGCATACATACATAGTGAGTGCAGGCATAGTAGTGTATGCATTTTAGGCGTGTGTGCATGTGTGTGAGTATGTTAAGGGTGGATGTATGTTTTTTTTTTAGTCAATATTTAAATTGTTTTTTTTTTTTTTTTTTTTTTTTTGATGTTTTTTTGTTTTGTTTCTTTCCTGAAGTCTTCAGTCCAGGAGAGAGTGCCTTACACAGTGCAGGAACAGCTTTATTAGTGTATACTGTATTTATACTGCAACTACCAACTAACTTCCAGATTAACCAGTCATTCCCAGTATTTTGTGCGACTCCCATTTAAGCGCACACTCAGGGCCAGGTAGCTGCTCTGACTTGCCTGTGTTTGAAGACTAGCCTCGAGGGTGTTCAGCATGAGGCACTCGTTCATACGATGACAGTTGCAGACTGAAATTGGCCAGTGGCCTTTCAACACAATGTAAGCATTGTCCTGTGCATGCTGCATTGTAAATACTACTGATGACTGTGCCATGCAAAGACACCTGTATTAAACCTTTCATCTTGGTTGCTCCTTTAGCGTTGAACAGACACAAACACTGAACTGAACCAATAGTTCAGAAATATTCCATTGACTTTATTGTGAATAGGCCTTGCTGTTTTTTTGCTAGATTTGTAAATGTGCAGGAAAATGTGGCAAGAAGTGAGACTCATACAGGACCAGAGAATGAGCCCCATCGACCCAACACACATGCAGCCCCTGCTTATTTAAGACAGAGCCTATGAACTGATCCATCAAATGTCTAGTGATGTTAATCGGGCTGATGATTTGGAAATAAAACGTGTTTGTTCAGTCACTTATTTATACAGCACATTTAAAAACAAGTGCTGTCATACCATGAAAAACTACAGATGGGTGACAAATTAAAGGAAAACCCAGCATAAAAGTACCTTTAGCAGTGTTGAGCCCCCAGAACAGCTTCAATACTCAATCATTTTCATTACATTAAATCATTCAGTGAATCCTTTGTTTTTCTGTTTGTCACCTGTCTGTACACCTAGTATTAAATTAAGATTCCACATTTTGGGGTGAACTTATCTGTAAAGTCCTATATTTGTCTATTTCTTAAAGTGTCAAAAATATCCTGAATGCATAATGAGGATTTGCTGCCAGATATAAATTATGGACCATTGGTGTTATATGATTAAAGGTATTTTCAAACCATACTCTGCATTTCCCCTTATTCCCACCTCAGATCTGTTAACGGAGCTTGTTGTAAACAGCTTGTTGACCTCAGCAAAGAGCCGTTTATCAGAGCACAACGCTGCTGTATATAGGAAACCACAGAAAAGCAGGCTCTTCCCTTTTAACTTTTCTTCTCTTTTAACACAGATCTTTATTGTTGGAGAGGAAACAAAAAAGACTTGCTATACTACAGCACTATGGCATAATCCTTAGCAACAAGTTTTATTCATCAGCCATTATGTTGCCAGAACAGCAAACTGATGAGCCTTTTCTTTATTAAATGTCTAACTACAATATTAACAGCTGTACATGAATGTGTTAGAAGAGGTTTGTGAAAATACTGTTGCTGTTACTGCTCTGTGCCATTTATCGTTTTCTAGA
This sequence comes from Rachycentron canadum, assembly GCA_038496675.1. Taxonomy (NCBI): domain Eukaryota; kingdom Metazoa; phylum Chordata; class Actinopteri; order Carangiformes; family Rachycentridae; genus Rachycentron; species Rachycentron canadum. Next base: position 15,287,339 of record CM076656.1, on the reverse strand, counting down.
AGGTCCTTTATTCCTCACTATTGACTAGTAAGACAATCTGCTTTGTTACATGAGCTGAAAAGTGTCTGTGCCCAGCATATGCACACCCTGCTGAACACCTAACCTGCCCATCAGCTCCCCTGTGGCTATGCACAGTGGTCTGGGATCCTCAATGGGGGGTGTCTGGATGCTGAAATATTAAACACCAAGCCTGGCACAGTGTGACTCATGTCAGATAAGACAGCAGAAAGAGACTCTTGACTGCCTTACCCGAGCTGTGTATATATAGAGATCACAGTGGAGTTTTGGGGGGGGGGGGTTGGCGCCTTGATAATGGTGTTTGATTCCTTTTTAGCTTCACTTTAGCTGCATTACCAGAAATCAAATCCCCCATCACTTAGGTTCCTTATGGATTTAAGAGTGCATTATGTCAGGAGGAAAAAACTTTCCATTCCTCCATCCATTGCTACACTAAGCACATCATGGAGCAAATGATCACCACCTACAAAAGGTGCAGTGAATGACTGTACATCAACTGAGCTAAGATTGTCAAAGTGCAATATTAGTTCATTAAGTTAAATTTGTTATTTTAGAAATTGATGAGTTGAAAAATACCATCTTAAGGCAATTATAAGCATACTGGTGGCCCTTATTTTACAAATTAAAGCATCACGATGATTGGTGTCCTTATGGATCCCACTGTAGTTATGGGCAAAGATGAAAGTCCTGCCCAAACCTTGTCCACATCAAGCTTTTACCTCACCCCAACAATCTGTAATCATAACAAACCTAAGCAGAACTTTTTTTAGTCTTGCCTTGCCTAAAACCAAACCTTGTGGTCTAGCAGGCCTACCAGAGTTAAGGACAGTGCTTCTGTCGTCGACTCTGACCTATAATTTATCATCAGTGATGTGCAACGTGGGTGCAGAGGGTGCTTGCTTCTTTGCTGACCCAAAACTCTGTCATGTTTTCTGAATGAGAAACTCTCACAAAAGAATCTTGGTTCTTTAAACAGCTGCCTGCCTCTTCATTTTATTCTATCAGGCTCTACATGTGGACATAGTTACTATAAATTATTTCAAGATAAATTCTCAGCGGTTTATACGGTCCCTGCAGTCGTCAGCCTTTGTCATTAGCTAGTCTGATAGAAAACAGGGCTTTGATAAACACTGTTTAAACAGGGAGACCTGAAGTTAGTATTTGTTAAATCTTTTGCTGCCTTGTTTTAGCACACTATGGAAGCAAAAGTTAAGCAAAGTAGTTTGACAGTGTGATCTTTCCTGAGTCCCTATCACTTCTGTTATTCTTATAAATGTTGCTGTTTATAAATAACATTTAAGAATTTCTTACACAAGAAAGAAAGTTCCCCATCAATAGCTACAATTTATCACACATCACATCCGAGCAAGAGCAATAACACTAAGTGGGATGACACAGTTACTTGTTATTATATGTATCCACCACTGCTGCCAAGCAAAATCTGCTTTTCTTGCCTTTCTTTGTTTGCATTCCTCTTCCCTCAGGGAAAGGAAACAACAAAGGAAACGCACCATATGCCTGGTTGTTTTTTCTGGCTATTTCTATTTTTAAAGTTTTGGGTTGTGCAACAAAAGTTAAACTCAAACATTTACTGATCAAATGAAATCAGTTTGAAAATGAATACATCTCAGGTAGTGTGTCAGAAGAGTTGGAGGAAATGTCTGTGTCTGTCTGTCTTCCTAATTTAAATTTGAGAGCTTCACCTTTGGAGGCATCAGAGGTCATTAAGACTTAGGTCAGATCCTACATCTGGGTCCACAATGTCTTCAAGATTATCACCATCACCACCATCATCATCATCATCATCGTCATCGTCGTCATCATCATCATGGTCATCCTCCAGATCAGATCCTGGGCCAGCAAAGTTGCTCCGTCTGGATTGAACACTCAGACGCACCCGCGGCTTCTGATGCAGAGCTGTCAGAGGTGAAGAGCAGAGGAAGAGCAGTTAACGTGTGTGTGTGTGTGTGTGTGTGTGTGACTAAGTGCCTCTTTGCTGCATTACCATGTGGGATTAGGTTGGAAGACATTCAAATGTTTTCCCATAACAAGTGTACACCAGTGTGTGTGTGTGTGTGTGTGTGTGTGTGTGTGTGTTAAATTAGCCTGGCTTCATGAGCCCGAAATCACTCTGGGAAACATTTAGAGCAGAGATCGTAATCTCTTCCGGGAATGTCAACCGTCTCTTACAGTAAGTTTCAGGGTTGAGTGCTGCATGCACTCACACAAACACACGCACGGTGCAAAGTTTTGCAAGAAACAACTGGCTTTGCAGAGCCTGGTGGAGAGGAAATGAGAGTTTTACCATTTAATCTGCAAGCTGAGGAACATAGTAGGACCACAAATTTGTTCCTAATGGTGCTGTACATGTCCAGATCCTACTTTTGTTTTTACACTTATCTGCTTTTATATACACGACTTCCTCTTGTGATACATTGAAATGATTAGTCCAGTACAATTTTAAGAAATATTTTTACGTGCTTTCTTGCTGACTTTTAGATCAGAAGATCATATGTCTGTAAATATGTAGATACATCAGGTGAGGGCTAGCTTAGCACAAAGTCTAGCCTTAATCAACACTTATGTAATGTGTTAAATCTGTACAAAAACTAAACGGTAAAAAGGACGAGGGGTAGTTTTATAGGCACCAAGCACAGGACTACATTCTTGGCTGTGAGAAGTGGCGTCTGTAGTCACTGAAGTTGCAAGGGAATCAGTAGGCACTCCGGAAGAGAGTTGTATCATCCTTCTAATCTAAATTTCAGCGAATAAGCGTATTTTCCAAAATGTCAGACTATTCATTAACCAACTGTTTGCATAGATGAGTGCTCTCCAGTGAGCAATCATCTATGATCTGTTGGGAAAAAAAATCAGAGCAACAGTTGAGCCAGATGTGTGGGGGAGGGATAGGAGGAGGAACTACACGTCCTATCTTGCAAAAACCATCACCACTGTGTAGCAATCTGGTGCCCCGCGTAGCGTTTTCTGTTGGATGCACTATGATCCAATTGTCATAACATGTTTCTGTTGCTGTACTTGTTGGTTAACAGAAGGCTTGTAAAAATAATATAATAGAAACATTTGGTGTATATGATTCAGCAAGCTGTTCTTCAGCATGTTATGTTGCACAAGGCGACCATGCTTTGACACCTTTTTCATTCATCCATACCAGGCTCTTTGTCATCCAGCCATGACAGATCATCTGAGCTGACTTCAGCCAGGCTTGGGGTTGGACTTAAGTCGTCTGAGTCAGAGTCTGGCTCCTTAGCTCTGACTCCTCTACTGTGGCTATGTGGGAGTGCGAGCGGTGATGCCCCTGATTACACAGAAAAATGTGGTTAAATAATTTTATCACACTGTGCGCATGTGTGTGTGTGATAGAGCTAGAATGACTGTTGGTAGAATGACTTGCCTGATGTGTGTGCTGACAGTGACACTGTTTGTTCACGTTCTCGAAGAATAAGAGTCCGAACCTCATCTTTCAATTCTGAGACAACTGTTCTGTTGTAAGAGATTAAATTTAACATATGCAATCAACAGAAAAGTGACATATAACCCCAGACACACATGTGCACATAGTCACACATTTACCTGATCTGGCGAACCTCTTGCTGTGTGTGCGAATACTGAGAGACAGTCTTTGCCAGATCGGTGCTGTGAGCTCTGTAACTGTCTGTTAGCTCCTCTAGTGTCTAAACAAAGCACACAAAGGAAAGTTTAAGGATCTGAAAGACTACAACCCACACATCAAACATGCAAACACAACCTGTATGACACAATGTGAGTGTACCTTGCAGCTGCGTTCGTACTGTCTCCTGGTTTCTCTGGCCTCTGCTTGCTGGAGGAACACATCCTCCTCTTGTCTCCCTGTCAAGACAAAAAGAAAGAACCAAAGTTGTGAACAAGACTGTGCCTGTCTTTCCTTTGTTGGCCAGCACAGAGCTTATGACAAGTGCAGTCCCGCAGAATCGATGCAAAGGTATGATGTATGTGTGTGAATGTGACTCACTTAGCCGTGTTTTCAGTTGGTCCACCTCTCTCCGCAGGTGTTCTAGCTCCTCTCTGCGAAGCTTTGAGCTGAAACTGGGGGAAAAAGAGAAATGTGTTTTTCATTTCCTCTATTTCGTACCAGTCTTCCAAAAAAATTAAAATGTCACCAACAAGCCTCCGTAGTAGCAAAGTCTTTTTGAATTCCACGTGAGGTGTAAATATGTTCACGTCAATCATGAGCTGGACCTATCATCAGTTTAGCGTGCAGTTACACCCCACAGCTCCATGCCTAATGCACCTCTCCTCCAGGTTGCCTAGCGACGTGGCTCTGGTGATGTGTCCCCGCAGACTGCTCAGCTCACGTCCCACCTCTCTCCTCCACTGCTCTATCCTTCTCTCTGCTCCAGGACTTTGTCCCCTCCTCGATTCGTCCCTCTCTCTTTCACGCTCCCTCAGCGCCTCATGGAGTCTGTGAACTTCCTCTGGAAAAGAAAAGATTTCTATGAGTAACGGTTTTCTTTTTTTTTTTTTTTTTAAATTTCCTGTAGCAGCCTTGTGTACAAATCTGAATAATTTATGCACATGTACAATCCTACACCATATGCAGGAATAGCCTGCCAAATGTCTTCATGAAGGATTAGTTGGTTTACTATTATTAAACTAATCAGTGATGAATCACTGATTAGTTGTCTTTAACACACTGTAGTATTGTGTAGTTTTAGAGTAGCCACTGATAGAACTGTGACCAACTTTATCCTTCACCTAGTGACATACAAGTTTGTGTTAGGAAGAGAGTATAGGGTGAGTAGTAAATGCAATTCCGCATTTTTCTGATTTTGAGTTTCAAGATAAAAATAAAAAAGGGGATGGGGGTAGGTATGTGGACATGAATGACTATAAATGACTCTGTGACAACTGAAACTGGATTTGACTTTCAAATTCAATTGTATAGGCATAACTGCAGTATTTAATACAGTTTAAAAGATGTAAATATATGTTGAAAAACTATGTGGTAATTATCTCTTTATGCTAAAATAATTTACGTAGCATCTGTAACAACCTGATAGTCTCTGGGATCTGTTTATTTTTCATATGTGACCACTTTAAACAAAACTGAATTCTTTTTTTCCAGTTGACAACAGGAGCTAGGTGTTGCCCTGTTTACAAGACAATGTGACCCAGTATGAACTGAGATAATTGGTCATGGTGTGGTAGTTACCTTCTAGCGTCTGGATGTGATGTTGTTGTGACTGTCTCTCCCTTTCCATGTCACGTAGTTTCTGGGTGAGAGACTCAATTGCCTTTCAAAGACATTACAGGCAGAAATTTGGGATTCTGTCAATGCTAACAATGCTGTAATACATCATATAAATGCAGCAACCGCTTGATCTTGCACAACTGGTTTGATCAAGCATATAATTGCACACCTGCTTGATGAAACAAATAACACACCTGGCTCTGTATCTGGAGTTGTGACTGGATGGCACTTAGGTCTGCCCACTGCACACCAGGACTGAGGGATGGGGAAGACTGTCGGAGAAGGGGGGCTCGAGGGGGAAGAGCAGGAGGGTCCAAGTCTGAATCATGAATCCGCTCCCTCACGGGAAATAAATCTGGAGAGGAAGAGGAATGCATGGGGGTGAGGTTACCCACAAAAGGCTCAAATCACATTGAGTTTAAACTTCAGTCTGCCCACACTATGTTGTTGGGAAGACTGAACGAAAGGATGTTGCACAAATAGGTAATTTCCTCTTTTAATCATATTCATTAATCTGAACAGTTCACCTACCTTCTCCTCCTCCTTTTGAAAATTTCCCTGGTGAGGTCAGTCTCTCCTGAGAACAAAAACATTTTTCAGATTCAAAGGGTTTTCCCACACTCAGTATCAGAACGCCTCTGTATCTGAATAACCGAGTTACTATATTAACTGTTTAGTGGAACATTACTGCCATCTACTGATACCTATAATAACAACAATTTCCTGCAAGACCCCAGTGAAGGATCCTCAGTGTTTTATAAGCATTTCACTGATAAACAAAACAAAACACTTCAAAAGCACGATTTCCTGTAATTTCCTGCAAGACTGAAAGATTAGGAGAAAGATATTTGAATGCACTCACCCTCATTTTTGCAACGCTGCCATCTGCTACGGACAAGATAGAACTCAGCTGATTGTCCCAATTCATGTCTGAGTTAATCTAGAAAGAAATGCATCGAGGGAAGTTGTCAAATGCATCACTCGTCGACATTAGTCGGTTAATCCTTGACTCGCGGTGCAGACAGACAGTGCGGGGCAGCGTTGTGTGGCAGTCAGTGATGTTACATCGAAGAGCAGTAACTTTAGACACAGTTTGTGGCTGGTTGGTGAGTTAACAGCCAAGCCTAGAGCTCTCATGCTTTACTAGAGATTAAATTACAACAGGGTTGGGTATTTGACGTTTGACTGCTTAACTGCTATGGGCTGCTACTGGGAAAATGTAAATGTGTGCAGGCTGTCTGACAATGGGTCTGCTTTAAAAAGCCTTTGGTCCCTGAGGGGATATCTCTCTCTGCAGTTTCCTGGGGCAGATACAAATTTAAACTGGAAGTGATGCAGGGCACCTACTTGATAACAAAGACAGAGCAAAATGCACAGTAAACCCATCAAGGTCATAACTACACTGAGCGAAAGTTAGATAGCTACTGTTGGCGTAACCTAAGCTAATTCCAAATAGCAGCGGTTTTATGACGACTTTTCTCAAGATGCTGTCTTGATAGGCAGAAAAAAATATTCATCCCCTCTACCAAATGATGTCCGTTTTCCCCAATAACGTATAACCTGTCGCTAAAAAAAAAAAGTATAATATTTGATAAGAAGCGTAAAAACATGCTAGTTGGCTAAACAAGCTACTCACAGAAAACCTTGCGACTCCACTTTTAAATCCAGGAGCCCATAACGGCGACGTGATTGCGTATGACGTGACCGCAGGAGGCTTCTGGGTATTGTAGTACACGGTTATTCTCGATATACGCTTTGTCTCTTTGGCCAGAAAATAACAGAAATATTACAGCAGAATTCCTCTGAAAGTCATTGGGTCCAATTTGTCAAAATTTTAATTTCTGACACCGCAAACGCAAAAAAAACCCAAACAAACAAACAAACAAAAAAACACCATTACCCACAACCCACCCCTCTCTTATTTAGCTACAACAATGGCGGATACCACGCTCGATGTGGAAAGTGTGACAGGACTGTTAGAGGGCTGTTTGTCAAAATTTGGATTTGAGGTCTACCCTCTAAAGGTACAGTGGCGCCAATTTCTCTTTATTGTGTAGCTTTGACAATAAGACTTGTTTCGTACTGTGAAATATACAATTCACCTCTTTCACACACACTAACTTGGCACTGAAAGATGAGAAGGTTAAAGTTTGTTTTTTTTTTTTTGTTCACGCTGCTCGCAGATTGGTTGGTATAACTCACCGCTGGAGCCGCGGCTACGCCTGAATTACCCAGATGACACGCTGGCTGTTTTGGTGCTCAACACCCCCTCCATGTTTGAGGAGGCTTTCCTGCCCTTCTTGGAGGAGATGGGCAGCTCCAGCCTGTCAGACCCGATAGACCAGTGTGTCAAACACCATGTCAACTCTGCTGTGTCACAGGTGAGGGGCGTGGAGAAAGAGAAAGGGCCAGACTGACAACTATCTGACTTGTGTCTGACTTCTGCAGTAAAATAATTAGATGGGAATTCCTGGTTTTGGGTAATACGTGTAATTAGATACCTGAAAAACCAACCTACTATGCAATGATGCAAAATCTTCCACAGAGGTCCAGTAGATATGCACTTCAGCATTAAACTGTATGGCAAAAGCTCTAGTCCTGAATATGTTCCTCTTCTCCCTGCAGTGTTTTCCTGGACAGAAGGTGGATGTGATGCTTGACTTCGAGATGCTGCCCAACAGGATGCCAAAGTTTGTGGCTCAGACTGCAGCTCATATGTCTGGAGCAGCTTTCTGCTATCAACAGTTTGATGTCACAGACCAACCCTGGGCTGAAAAAGTAATTTCATTGGTTGCTGCCTAGATAACGATCAACACTTTAGGATGCAGTGTTTCCCTTGTTGTCTCCTCACCTGAGTTTTGTGAATCTCCCCTGTTTACCCACAGAAGATGTATGGAGTGTGTGTGCACCCCAAGTTCGGGGGCTGGTTTGCCATCAGAGCTCTGTTGGTGTTTCGAGATATGACGGTGGGCTCTGAGATGGTACAGCCTGTTCCTTTTGACTGCGTGCCCACCAGAGAGGGCAGGATACAGCTCCTGGAGGCTTTCAACTTTCACTGGCAGGTACAGGACCTCAGCACTGCCAGTCATAACACATGTGGCACACATAATAAATAGACACCAGGGATACTGAACTGTTTCATATCATAGACCACCACAAAGACAGATAACCTTTAGAAAAAAACAACTGTTATAGATTTTTCCTATTTCAACATAAAACATGGGTTTGACATATTTTGAATAACTTCTAACTAACTAACTAATCAATTCATAATTTCTATTGATTAACATTCTTTCCACATTGAGCCCAAGTGTTTGAAGTCTCACCAGGTTGATATTATGAATTACTATTTCTCATCCCCATAACCTTATTATTCTACTGCTAAGGCCTTCTTTAAACTGGATGTGGGGAAAAGAGGATTTCTTGTGATTATATATGTTTTCTTGGAATTAAATGCAGAACCAGTGTATGTTTTTAATTGGTTAATTAAAAACTGACCAGTGGTAGATAATTAGGGATCTGTTGTATCTATTAACATTTATGTAGTAATCAAAGACAGTTTCTTTACAGGATCATTTTAGTTTAAGTCTACTTAATTATTGCTTCTCACACATAAGTGTGTAAATTTTCTTTCTAATTTGTGTCAACAGGACTGGCGCTACAGAGACATTATCCATCCAGTCCAGACCTACTCTCAGAAACAGAAGGACTACTTTCTCACTCCTCCTGCTCAGCGGGTTGCTCTGCTCAGGACTTGGGGCTTCCTGCCAAAGGAAGACCACGTACCTGAAACCAACACGGATGCACAGAGCCAGGGAAATGGACACGTGGCTAACGAGAACAACTGCAGTCTGGAAATATATCCCATCCACTCTGAGAACAAACCTACACTGCCTATCAGTGTTTAAGCTATGACTCCATGACTTGCACATGCCTTTTCGCTGCTGCGAGGCTGCTGTATGTTACACTACTATGTTATTTACCTGAGAGGAAGGCAGCTCTTTTAATTATGTAATTTTATGAACTGTTAAAGGCATTATGGCTCTCTTCGGTTATGGTTGATTCCAATTTCTTTTGAACAAACCAAAAATCTTACTAAATCATAGTGCACCTGTTGTTGAAGGGTGGGGGATTTTAAGAAATCCTTTTGAAAGTCTAAACACTATCCTCAACAAACCAGAGGAAAGAGCATTTGTTCTGTCATAAGCTGAAACAAAATGCACTTTATTTGCTTGTGCCCTATTGAAACTCACAGACTGTAGATGTTGAAAGAGCAACAAATAGCAATATTAAAGTTAAGATTGCTTTTTTGCTCATATATATTTCTAAACTGTTTTGTTAAAAAGTGATGCTCACTATAAAAATTTTGCCTGTAAACAAAATGTGTCCATCAATGACCACCACTCAGTCCACAAAATTTACAAAAACACTTTTATTCTTATTCTATATATTCTTACTGACAGATACAGATACTTTAGTACTTGCAGTACTTGCACGCGCATTTGGTGTTCTGTGAAGGAACATTATTTGTGTTGTCCATCCATCTGTCCAATCAATTGTTTTTTGCTTGTCATCAGTTTACCTGACACTCGTCTTAATGCATTATAGATGTGAGCTGCCTCTGCCCACAGCCAGGCAACAAACTGACATCTTTCAACTCTGCCACTGGGTCAACACCCTCCTCAACACTGTCACACTAGACACACTTGTTTAGCAATTCATCAGGTTTTTCTTTATTTTCAATTCTTTATATTAAAGGTAAATTCGCACAGATACAATATATATATATATAAAAGTAAACCCAAACAGCCAGTGGCCATGTGTGCCGAGCAGTGAGGACTTCAACGTGCTCTTTTTTTTTCTAAAAGGTAAAGGAACAAAGCAGGTAACTCAATCTAGCAGCAGCTCTGCAGTAGAAATGAGTTGCAGGTCGTGTCTGTATTTACACCTCTAGATGTCACTGCTCTCCCGATAATGGAGGCTCTGGTTTCGTGCTGCCATCTGAAGCATCTGCAAATGTTCAGCACTTGATGAAGGCAAGTACAGACTCTGCAGATAACCGGCCCCAAATATACCATTGACTTACTGTAACTGTTAAGCAATACTTAATTAACTATTTGATCATATGTTTTATTCATTTTAAGCAGGTTTATTCTCACTAGCTGTCATTCTTTGCTTCCTGTTGTGTGCAGAATTATGAGAACTCTGAGCTGACTTAGCGACATTTAACATTTTCTGTTCATTGCAACACCCCTCTCTGTCTTAGTGCATCCCTCTACTCACCCCCTTCTCCCTCCTGTGCTATTCTGTCTATCTGTGTACTGAATCAGCATTTCAGAGCTGTATGCCGCAGGCCTGCAGAGAGGCAGACCATGGAGTTAATTATACTCCCACAGATACTCGATCTCTCCCCTATCCCCCTCCTCTGTTGCTCCATCCCACCTCTTTCTCCCTCTCTCCCCCATCTCTCTTTTGATGTATACGTCTTAAACTCTGCAGTTCATCTCTCAGTCCCACCATAGGCTTTTAAGGATGTCTGAATATCCATAATAATCTCATCATATGACGACTTCTCTAAGTTTTTAATTTACTCGCAGTACATTAATTTTACATTGCATTTATGGTGCATTTTCTTTGCAGAGTTAAGTCCAAGAAGCAGAAGAAGAATTATACAACAAAAAAATTATTGTGTTAAATTGCAATTTTTGCAAGCAGCATTTTCTAGGAGCTGTTTAGAAAAGGAAACGTATCTGGTGCAAAATGTGAAAACAAGAATCAAGCAGACATAGAGACCCTTGGCAGGATAATGCCTTGGTGCAGTTGATTCCATTGCCGTTTCCCTTTGCATCTCTTCCTCATTGCTTAACTTGGAGCATGGACATTCATAATTTTCTTTGGAGACATCTTACAGTGAGAAACCCTGTAACAAACCCTTTTCTTCAGGGACTGACTCTTTGCTGCTGAGGGTGAGAAGGCTATATGCTTTGTACTGAGAGGTAAGTAGTGTGTCTCGATGTCTGCAACTGGGAATACACTGCTGTCTGACAGTTGAACTTAGGTTGCATGTCAAAAATGAAGCAATTAGATATGGAGAGTAAGGGGAAGGTGAGAAGCTCTCTGTTTCCCCCCTGTTCAGTATCCTGCAGGAGTCAGTTGCCTCCTCAGTGCAGCTGGAGTTCTGGCAGGCAGAGCTACACTGCCAAGCTCTCTTGCTTCCTGTGTTTTTGCAGGACTGCAGAGGCAGTTGTGCACTTTTACTGTTGCAGGACACAGGGGGTTACCAGCGTTTACACCCCAAGATAATGAACTAAACCGTTGTTTTCTCCACATGATCCACGGGGTACCCCTAAAAAGACATGAACAAAAAACACTATGGATAGATTCAGACTGTAAGATTCACAGCATATTTTGTAGCTTCAACATTTCTTTGAACAGTTTAGGAATTAATTCCACAGTAATGGCCAATAAAAGCTAATGCATGGCTGCAGATGCTGAAAATCTGTTTGTTTGGGGAAGCAGTGTTAAGTCTAATGGGGGGCAACTCTTTAATATCCCCCTCAAAAAAAAACACTAGACATGAAAGACGTGATTGTGCACATCAAAAATTATCTGGTGCTGAAATAGTCTTAGGCAGAGATGTAAAAGAAGAGAAAGAAAGAAATGAGTGGTGCTTCATGAGTTGTGCATGAGTTAAGGCAATGTTATCCGCCTACAGACATCAGTTAGCAACAAGAGAGGGGAAAGGCCAGCAGCGTATCAGCAACAGAGGAGGAACTGAGCTGTGAGTGGGGGGAGGAAAAGCCCAGCATCCAGAGAATTGTTCAATTTAAAATGGGATATTTACATTACTACAGAGTATTTGAAAACAAGGTGTAAAGGGAAGCCGGAAACTCTGAGCTCTCAAATATTACACATAAATGGAGATTTATCAGAACTAGGAAACAGTTTAATTATGACTGCTCTGTTTCCTGCACTACGTCTCTCTGCTTACTCAAAATATTCTCATGTTTTTGTCACAGCGCCCCCCCCCCCCCCCCCCGCTCTAAATCACACTGCCTCAGTCTGTGCATGTGTTACCAGAGGTTTTAAATGTTTTAAAATGTCTCCTTATCAGTTTCTCGGATTAGCATAATTAACTAGTCCTATGCCTCAGAGTTCCCTCTCCAGCCAATCTCTTGTTGGCTCCGGTTGCAGAGACCAATGGTTGTGATGAGGGAGTGGTCAGCCAAGGACAGAGGGGTCTGAAGAGAGAGAGTGAGAAACAGGGAGATAGGGAAGGAGGGATGGGGAAGAATAGGCCTGTCTGATTATCTCATTATCAGACTTACCAGGCGATTAAACTAGAAATCCCTCTTTCTACATGCACAGCAATACTTAACACATGAGATGGCAACAAAAACATTGAATCTGTTCAAAAAATTACAAAACCAGATGTATCTGGTACATGATACAGACAAAAACATGCAGTGAAAATGTCAACATACACAGCTGAAGCTGTCTGTTAGACGGGAAGACATGAGTTCATCCATGAACCAGCGCTGAGCCTGCATGCAAACACTGGCCTCTCATTCCCATGGTTAACAAGTGCCTCTAATGTGCAGCAGGGCAGCGACAGAGCAAGTGATTGTGGGCATTCATGTCGAGGAAAATGCTGCAAGCGACCTCCCAGCTATTCCCAGGATGTCCAAATGTGTATATAATTTTAGTCACTGGTAAAGTGGAATATCTGGACAGAGATGTTACAACAGCATTATTCCTGTTTCTCTCCAGGGAATAACTACAAAACATCTACCTGACACCACATCGTCTCCACTATAAACCCCACATCAAAGAGCAGTGTGACAGTCAGACAGGAGAGAAGGATTAGCCCAAACTAAGGTTCCCTTTACATAATCCACTGTTTTAGATTAGCTTAATTCCCCTGAGAATGTGGTATATTTAACCCTTTGAAACAGAGAAGGGAATCGCAGCCTCACAGATCTATAGTAGAGACTCACTGACAAACAGTTTATTTCTAAGGGGTAAGATGACGAGACACGAGACACATCCTTTATTTTTGTATACATAATTGGGTTTTTCTGGAGAATGTTCTTCATCTTGTGGTGTGTGTGCTTTCAGGAAATGAGTTAAATGTTACTTTGGAAAAAACAAAACAATTCCAGGAAAATTGCTGATAAAACATTATGTAACTGTAGCTCAGATAGTCAGCAAACATACCCATTAATGCCATATTACCCACCATAAGATACTGGTCGTACCAGACCAAGCAAAGCTGCAGCAGCAAGACCCCTGGGTGTATCCAGACAAAAGATGGGAATGAGGCCCCTTTAATACTGTTGAATTCAACATTTCAACATTTTGTAAGAGGAAGAATATGTTGATTCTTATTTCCAAATCATAAATAGTGATGATGAGTCAACGTCAGCTGGGTCTGAAGACCACAATATTGTGAAGAATAGAAAAACCATACCTCTGTAAACTGCTCCTCATATCTGCTTGAGACTAGCAGCTCAAAGCCACATTAGCCACTTCTATCATAAGATACCTGAGGCATTTGACATTTTGATATTTAAAACCTGTCCATCAGTGTCACAGTAGTACATTACTGAATTGCTGGCGTACTCTTTTAACCAGAAACTGACAAAGGCAAGTCATGGCCACCTTTTAATAGATCTGCAAACAGATTGAATGTTTCTGACTAGTGATTAGTTTAGCTTGGCTTAAATTCATGTGAGTGGCATCAAGCAGCAAATCCTCGAGGTAAAATAGGTACCATCACTATCTCTATTTAACACTTCAATATTCACTATCATTCAGAGTTTATTCAAGATTTATTCAAGCAAGAGTTAGGTGCAGCATAGTTAGATATTATATTTAAACTCTGTATGCGTGTGCATGCACAGAACCAGGTGTGATATAATATTTAATAGATATGTTGGGGGAAAGCTGCACCAAAAGCACACACACATACATACAGTATATATATATATATATATATATATATATATATATATATATATATATATATATATATATATAT
>CM076656.1:15258320-15272633 GCA_038496675.1 Rachycentron canadum | reverse complement strand
ATATATATATATATATATATATATATATATATATATACATGAAAAAGGGTCTAGTGAGGCATGGCATGCTAATAAACTGAATAGTGAGTAAAGAGTGTTGATTTGTTGATTGATTGTTTATATGGAGGGAAATACCACAGAGCACTTAGAGTAAAGTGACTACAGTGAGAGCTGGGTCTGTTCTGCTTCTTACTGAATGATTGCAATTAGCTCCAACCCACCATCATTTGCATGCTTCTGTGGATCAGGCTCACATGGTACCACTGTATGAACTAATTTATAGCCATGCATTAAGTATTACATCACAGCTGTCGATGAACTCTAAATCTGCCTCTTGAATGAGATCCAGAGCCGAAGTAAAGGGGCTTTACCCACAAGAAACTAAAGAGCAACATTTGCATTATCCATCTCTGTTTTGCTCTTGTTATGTTCCTCTTTGTTTTCCTCTGTTTTCTGTTCCTACACCTGTGGATGATCCTTCAGGCGAAGCAGCAGAGAACACTGTGGAAAATATTTAGTCACTTACTGACGTTTTTCTGCTGAGATGCACTCCTGCGGCCTCTTACCTCTCTCCCTTGCTGTTTGCTTGCACTTCTCCTCTTCAAATGTCTCTCCAGCCCCAGAGAGACTGATTTGTTGTGTTGTGTTGCTGCGCTGTGGAGGAAAATTATGCTCATTCTCAGTTACCATTAACTGTGATTACTCTCTGTGTGGTCTGTGGGTCTCTCTGTGAACGTATGTGGGCTTCAAGACAGAGTGAGAGCATGGTTTGGATAGGCAGGGAGGACACTGTTCTTGTTTGACAATGAAGTTAGTAGACTCAGTACACTTTTTTCTACTATACTTGAGTTGAAGTCTATTAAGAACAGACTGTTTTCATACAGTTTTATATTTGATCTGCAGTGGATTGAAACATCTTACTGTGGGCTCCACTGCTGGGAATAACCCAAAGAAGATCCTGGGAATCAGGGTTGATAATTACTTAAGGGCTTGGAGCATTATGTGTGTGTGTCTACCATCCTCCCACACCATCATGTAGCCTGTGTTTTGCATCCTGACCATTACTGCAATGTGCTTCAGGCTTAGAAAACATAAAATACACACAGTGGGTTGATGCATTTTAATGTAAATTAACTCCATTCTGAGAGCTACATAGCCCCATACATGGATGTTATCCACTTTTATTAAGTCAATATTTCATGCACATTCACAGAATATGTAATAAATTATCTTATTTAAAGTAAATGCTACTACAGTGTTTGACCTTAAAGTCAGGAATGGGCTGGTGGTGGTTGGGGGCAGATGATTTATTTTATGATTGATAGGTAGTTTAGTGTCAGTGAGCAAGTGAGCATCACTGAGTAAAACATCCTGTGTAATGGAAACGGTCAAAGGTCAAAGCCTCATCCAAGCCAAACACTAAAATATTCACAGGCTGATGTTGAAATCCATCTGAGGAACCAAGAAGAGGCTGCAGGCTTTGCTTTCAAACTCTCAGTGCTCAGTGCACCTGTCGTCCACTATTCAGCATCGATAAGTGTAATGGGAGAACAGCTGAATTCATTAGGCTCAGATTGACCTGCTATGACGAGCAATTTAGTTTCAAACACAGTTAGGCACCTGCGGGAGAGAGGAAATTAGCATTTTAAATAGGGACGATTATAGGCCAGGCCACTGTGTGTGTGTGTCTTTGTGTGTAGCTACGCACACAGACATCTCCCTTCTACTCACTTACATGAGTAACACATTGCTGTGGTTTATGCCATCTGACACATTGACACAACATAATGCTGTCTTCCCACGCCTCAATGCACTTTTTTATAAATAGGATGCCGGTACTGAACGCAGCTGGAGAGCACTTCTGAGAGCACTTGAATCTGACACAACACAGAGAAACCAGTCGGCCTTACTCCTACATTTAGCTGGCAGGGCTTACAATAGTTACCAGCGTGAGCATTTAAAATACACATGACTTTGATATGATAGTTCTAGCATATCAGCTTTAAAGATACTTGTGCTAATAAAACAGATTTAGTCAGTTTGGAATTAAAGCTTATGCACATGATTGGGGTGGGTAATCATTTAGTATTTAGTATGACTATAAAGTTATTTTACATGCACAATTTTTATTTTTCGCTCTGTCTTGTCTGTCTGGGAATCTGGGTGTTTGTCGGAACTTCACTTTGGTCCTTACTGAAATATCTAAAAACTAAAATAAAAAGAAACAAAACAATCACAATGACTTTGGTAATTACCTGACTTTAATCCTACCTCCATCATAAGGTTGTCCTTGGTTTTGAGTGAAACGTCTATACAACAATTTTTTACTGTTTTACCATGTGAAATTTAGTTCAGGCAATACAGGTTGGATGGTATCTTAATAACTTTGACGATCCCTCTACTTGCTTTTATTACTAGAGAGCAATGAATCTTGGGGTAGGAAAAGAAGGCTACATTTGTCGGATGCTTTTGAAGGAGCCTTTGAGATGGGACAGCCTAGTCGTGCCGCTGTGACGCAATCTATCTTGAAATGCATGAACTGGGACACAGCTGTAGGCTACGTGATTTTAATCATGGTAACTGTCCGTTTCATTTGGTTGCCTCTCAAAGACGTCATCTTATCCAGGTTTGAGCCACATTTTTAATCTTAGACATTTTCAACTATGTATTTAACTGGGAGTTTAGTCATCAGACATCTTAAATTATCAGAGAGAAGCCAAGCAAAACACAGGAAGCTCAGCTCTCATTCAGTCTGAGACGTCCTATGTTCACTGAAGAGCGCCAGCGAATCCATGATTTTTATAGTGAAACTGCTGTATTAATCGTGTGATCCATTTGTTAAAAAGCTCCTGAATGTCCGGTTCATAAGGTATATAAGGAGAAACAATCATCCCACATCTGCTTTATTCAGTGCTTTTAATGGTTATAATCACCTGGTCTTTTTGTTTCACCTCTGTGGATAATTCAGCTCCCAGTAAAAACATGAACGACTGACACCAAAGGAATCCAAAGGAAGCTTATAATGATGGTGGGGAAGACAACAACTCCCATGATTCCCATTGAATTTACATGTTATGGCATTAAAGGCAAAAAACAAAAACAAAACAAGTAGAGGATAAATGACTAATTTTCATTTACATTCACTTCAGCATGTAAAGGCTCTCCCCAGTGACTTGCTGTGCAAAATCCATCAGCACTTTTGCCTATAATCATAATTTATCTCTCTCTTATCATTTGAAGCAAAGAAAAAAACTCAACTCCTTTTTCTAAAAGGTCAACAAGCCATGCACAAAGAGTGACTTAAGATAAATGGAAAATTTCCCCCCTCTGTTAGCTTAATATCCCACTTTGTAAGGGACCTCAGAGTTGCTCCTTTAACACAAGCATTACCCATTTGCATCAGCTGAGGAGGATCAATGCAAGATGTTTTTGCATATTCTTTAGTCAACAAGCAGTAATATACGCTTTTAATGATTTTTAAGTTGGTTAGGTTGTTCCGTCTATAAACATAACATAATCAACATAATCACAGAGTAGAGTAAACTAACTTCTTAGAGTGAAACAGTTTCTTCCACCTGCTGTTGAATGTCTCATTCTGAAACTGCAAAAAATTCTTCACTACAAACAAAACCAAGGGAGGTTTTCATTAACACTTGTGTACAACCCTCCCACCACCCCTCTCCGACACACACACACACACACTGGGTTTGGGCTGAGTCAGGCTTGTCAAAAGCTACTAGCATCTGCTTCCCCTGACACACACACACACACAGACACACAGAGTTGTTATGTCAGATCGATAGCAAAGCATCTTGGTGAAAAGAGGGAGCCCGTGTGGAGGAGAGGAAACACTGAATAGTATCTCTTCTTCTTCTCTCCCTCTCTTCCCATCTTTTATTCTGCTCTCTCATGTATTGATCCAAAAGTGGCAGTTTTTAGCAGCAGCCTCCAGCAGGATATCTGACCATCTGACCTTGCTTTTTCTCTTTCTCTTGATCTTTTTCTGTATTCTTTCATTTCATGATGGAAGACTCACCAAAACCTGTTTATGCTGCTTGATGTACATCATGCATGGCTGCTACATCTATAGATTTTATCCCTTAACATGAGATAAACAGTGCAATAGAAGCTTCGTGGGGGACTTTTAAGTCCAAGAAAAGGGTTTGCGTCATCCTGCTGGGGAGGACGTGTGAGTGCATCTCTTCAGGGAGATAGTTAAAGATAGGCAAGTAAAAGCTAGGTAGTGGTGAGAGACAGAGTACTTTGCTCTTTGTGATCTCTTGGGGAGCAATAAAGTTGACCACCAAACTCATCAGTCCACCTCAGATTTAAAGAGAAGAGGAAAATGTGCTGGATTTGCACTTTCAGTTACAGTGTTTATAGTGGTCATCTCCTGAGACTGCTGGAGCACTGGTTAAAGATGATGCTTTACATAAGAGGTTTTGCATAGATCCCTTAAATGTTCTGAAAGATGAGCAGAATCCTGCATCAATGTGATCATGTTTTGCATTTAAAAAAAGTCAGCTGTATCTGCTTGACTGTTGTGCAGAACCTCTGGGGCTGTGTGCATTTCATCTGAGTGGGTTTCTTCTTGGCTATATTCAGTGTCTCCAGAGAGGAGTCAGGCTAAACCGAAACCTGGAATATGATCAAGAGGCCATCCATCACACAAACACAGCTACTATAACCAGCCTCGTAAAGTGCTGACCCACAGTTTCTGAGAAAAGGGTATATAAGATTCTCTGCTTTATTTGTGTTTTGACCAAAAAATGCGGGGTAAGCGTAAATGCTTTACATTTCCCAGAGGCTGAACGGGTGACCCTGGAAGGATGTACCTTGTCATGCAGAGAGACTTGTTTCATTCATGGGACCTTCTGCAACAAACTCTCAATCCCAGTCCTCATGTTTTGCTCCATGTCTGAAATAATCAGAGGCCTCTTTATGAACTGTTGCATCCACTCAAAACAGGACTTTAAAGTTACATATATCTCATTCATAAAAGTAGTGGTTTATTAAAACAAATGTGACAGGACCATATACACGTGAGAATATTTTGTATGTTTGAACATTTTGGGTCTTTTGGGTCTGAAAATTGGATGTATCAACTTTAATACCAATGTTGTCATAAATATTCAAGCTTGTGGTGTTATGTTTATGCTTGGAGCAGGAACCACACTTGTGCTTTTGAGGACTTTGGCAGGTGTTTATATGTCTGTTTGTCTGTGGACAGATTTTGTTAGCCTGATACTAATACCAACATACAAGAAAGAGTCAGGAGTGTGTAGTTGACATCATAATTAAGGGGTGTGATCTGACCCATTGATAATGAGTACTCATGTAATGTAGTAATGACTATTGTGTACTCATGGGGAGGAACATCAACATGTTGAAGATCCCAGAGGTCTCTGGTGAGTGTGAGCCAGTTATTTGAACCATAGATTGTATATAAAAGAAGACATAGACTCTGAATGCTGAAGTGCCTTAAACATGAATTCTATCTTTTGACCACTAGGGGTTTGATGGTTTCAAATGTAGTTATGTTGAAGTCTATGGGTAAAAGGACCCTACTTCTCGATACAACATAATGGTTTTTTTTTTCGAATTATGGTCCCATTTGAAGAAAAATAGTTGGTAAAGCATGGTATGCATTAGGATGTTGCTATGGCGGGATTGACAGTACCACACATAGCGAACTGACAATCAGGATAGAGTATAGATATAGCTCCTCCTTCCCATCTTATGGCAAAGAGGCTTCAAAATGCCAGTTCACAAATCAATGGCTGACATCATGATGGGTTGCCACTTAATCTGAGCTATTGTTAATACTATAGTTACTACATAACTACTGTTATAGCTACAAACTCAGCTCCCAAACCCTCAACTCAGAGTCGACGTATTTCTGTCCACACCAGGACCCAGCTGTTATCACGATGATACCAGGATTCATGCAGAGGCACTCATTTCTCCTCCACACTCAGGATCTATCCATACACATGCACCCACAACTCAGACATACGCCCCCTCTTCCTCCTTACTTTCTCACACCATTACACACACATGCTGGTGCAAAGTGGATAGAGAATAGTTCACTTTGTATTCATGGAGAGACCTACTTAGTGATGAATTCACAGAGTGTGTTTGTGTATGTCTTTGAAGAGTCTCTCTGGTTGTCAAAGCAGGGCTCAGAAAATAGTTTATTATGTTGATGCAGATTCCAAAAGGAGTTCAATGACTTGTCTCAGCTAATGTTTTAATTTGACACCTCAGTAGAGACCAGAATAAAAATTATGACACTTGACTAAGAGAAAAGGAAAAAGCAGAGAGAGGAGGAGGAGGGTTTGGGAGAGAGAGAAAGAGTAAAAGACATGATGAGACCTCATTAAGGCTACAGTGAAGCAAGCGTGTGCACGTGCACGCTCATGTGAATGTGTGTGTAACACTACGAGCATGATCCAATCATTATTGCATATGTGTGTGTGTGTGTGTGTGTGCGTGCGCGCATGTGTGTGTGTGTGTGTGTGTGTGACAGTCAGAGCAGATCTAAGAAGCCCATGGGAGGGTTAAGTAGGGAAACAGAAGAGATTGAGGTGGGAAATTCTCATCAAAAACGTCCAAATCAGGAAAGGTGTCGACAAGAGCCACCCAGTGAGGGGACAGAGGGGAACAGAGGCATCAGAAGGGAGTAGGAGTCTGTGTGTGTATGTGTGTGTGTGTATATGTGTGTGTGTGTGTGTGTGTGTGGTTGGAGTGGAAAAGAGTGGCGTTGGGGAGGTGGGTTAAAAGACACATGGTCCATATGTCTGACATAAGGGTGGCAGCTATGACGCTGGAATAGAAGATGAAATATAAAAGTAGGAGGGAGTTACATTACTAAGATTAGTAGTTTGGGAAGGGTGGCATTTATGTAGATATGCAATATGATGTGGGGGTCCATCTCAAGGGAGAGGTCGTGTTAAGAGGGGTGATGTGCTGGTGATTGGAGGTGGTGGGGGTGGTGGGTCCTTGGGGGCAGTCTTGTGGTAATGAGCTGTTAGTCTCGGAGGAAGACAAGCTCTATTACAGGAACACTGAGCAGCTATTCTGAGGTTTAATCTGAGGCACAGAGGCTGGTTCACCCTCTCATGCCACTCAGCACAGATCCATGTTCCCCCTTTGACAACCTGCTGAATGTGAAGGGACGTGAAGATTAGGAGACATTAAGATCTTTAGGTCTGGGTTAGAGAAGATCTGGAAAATGTGCCCCAATGGGGCTTCAGGTTTGACTTCTGAATGGAGGATTGAATTCACTGTGGCAGGGCGCAATCCTAAATTAAATCAAAATTTCAGAATCAAGTTACATTTAGAGAAACATTGACCTATAAATAATATACAGTTTATTCTTTAGTTAAAACGAAATAATTTTCTTTTACGTGAAATACATCTATCCATCCAAAACCAAATTTGGGTTGCAGGTGCAGCGGGTCAGACAAAGTAGTCCAGACGTCCCTCTCCCCTGCAACGTCCTCCTCCCAGGGGACCCCAAGGTGTTCCCAGACCACATGAGATACATAATCTCTCCAGCGTGTTCTGGGTCTGCCCTGGGGCCTCCAACCAGCCAGTGAAATTGTGGCTTAATCTCTCGCTGTTGCTCATGCTGCTTCTGCCTGAATTGGATGGATGACCTGCATCAAAGGAATTTCTAAACAAACCAAGACTGACAGTCACACTCTCAGTCAATTTTCTGCCTGAATAAGAAGGCACGAGTTAGGTAGCTGGAGTAGACGACACAATATAAAGTCCTGATAAGGCACTAGAGTGCACCGTGGATTTGTTGAACAGGCCTCTCACTCTGTATCAGATAGCATTATTAATATATTCTAATTCTTGATAGAAATGGTGAAAGGAGAGTATAAAATGTTAGCTGATTGAAACAGTTCCTCATCCTTGTTTTTCTGCCTCAGTGTGCGAATGTGACCTGGTGACACAGTGAGCTGTCAGGATCGATTGAGGCTCCTCGGAGCTGGCAGCAGAGACCGGGCCTGGCATTCTGGCAGCACCGTGCCATGTCTGGTCTACCATCCCTCTTTAGGAAGCCCACAGCCACAGTGACGCACCATTAACCATGAGGATCTGCAGCACACACTACACACACACATCCACACACTCCACCTTCCTTAGATTTGTACACACGAATGGCACAAATGCAAAAATTTGCTGGGCTGCCAGCCTGAACCCTCTCACCTACAGAATGTGGACTATATGGATACACTCTCCTCCTGCGTGTCAATCTCTCTATCTCCCTCAGCTGTCTTTCTTTTTTTTCTCCCTCTCTACATTAAGCGCCAAGTGAAGACAGCTCCACTGCAGTATCTGACCCATCCTGGCAGAGGTGAGGTTGGATAATAAAACCGCTGTTCCTGCCAAAAAAGACGAGAGGAGATAAAGGAGGGAGGTAAAGCAAAGGAGAGCAAAAGACAAGACAAATGAGCAGAAGCAGAGTTGGGGGGTGGGGGGGTTGCAAGCAAACAGGAGACCGAAGAAATACTGGAGGCATGGAGCACGCTGGAAAAAATTGACAGAGGGAATTAGAGAGGTGGAAGGATAAAGAACAGAACACGGAAAAGGGAAGTTTAGTTCAGGGTTGACAAGGTTTGCGCAAAGGTTGCAGGTGCAGCATTGTGCACCTCTCTTCTCCTCTCCCACCCCTCCATCCATCCCATCTCGAGTGCCAGGTCGTTGGTGCAGAGGCTAAATCAATCACCTCTCTGCCCTCCTTTCCCTCCGTCCCTCCATCCGCACATTGTGCTGACATAGTAGGTGTACTTTTTCACATCACTGTAGGACACAGAACAGACCCAAAGAAAACAAACTTTTAAAGCAAGAATGAAACCACAGTCATTGGTTAAACATCAGTCTATCATTTTAATAATAGTAAAAGATAAAATGGTACTTAATATAAGTTACTGCAGTTTATAAATAGCCAGAACCGCTAAGTCATACAGAAGCAAGTTCTGTGTAGATTCATACAATAATAGTCTGAGTGTGTTCAGTGTGTGTGTGTGTGTGTGTGTGCGAGTGCGTGGTTGTGTGCATTAGTATGTGGCGAGCTACGTGAAATCAGACAACCATGGTTATAGTCCTGTGATCATTAACCAACTGTGTGTTATTTATCTGTGTGTGAGTGTGTGTGTGTGTGTGTGTGTGTGTGTGTGTGTGTGTGTGTGTGTGTGTGTGTGTGTGTGTGTGTGTGTGAGAGTGTGTGTGTGAGTGTGTGTGTGTGTGTGTGTGTGTGTTGGCCCCATGTAATATAGGTCAGAGACCCTCAGGTGCGTTGCTGCTTGGTGTGGTTTTGTTTGTCTGTGTGAGTGCACATGTGTCTCTAATGTCTAGAAAGTGTGTCATGTTCATATAAGTGTGAAACATCTGTCTCAAACCTTCTTGTGACCTCTGACCTCTGCATCTCACTCGGTCTTACGGTCTGGTTATGTTGAAAAAGGGGCTTGTTCATCACTTTTCACACATGACACTATTTGCACTGAAACCACCAAAATCAGAATGGCGTAAAGCATGAACAAGAACTACAACTAGTTCTGGCTCATTTGCAGCATTTATTAGCTAATAAATACAGAATTATATAAATACTGTCTTGACTTCAAGTTTTAATCTTACTATGTTGACTTTTCAAGGATGTACAGCTAAACTGACAATGATTATTTTCACCTTTTTAGTACACCTCCTTGCTGACTGGCCTGTTTCACATTTCACAGTTCACTCAATGTCTTACTTCTCCTTGGAAAGGTCATGTTTTCAAAGCTCCTTGTTAACACCGAACACTTTTTCTTTTGTAACGACAGCAGCTTTATTTGTAAAAGCTTTTGGGGTGTGCAGTGCTTGCTCTTATCAATGCCTTTTATGCAGCAGTAATACTTTTGGATCTCTAACACGGAAGGTGGAGACTGCAAAAATTAGCATGATCCATATGCAAGAACGGCCACAAATGTGAGAATAAGACCCAGGTTGAAAAATACAATTTCCCATCAAGTCTGACAATTATCCTTTCTACTGTAGCATGACCATCTAATGATGGTGTTGTCCTTTATGTTACAACCATTTCCTCTCCACTCAGGCTCCTCTTAACGCCATTCAAGGGCAAGCAAGCAGAGGGAATCCTGCTGACAGCCACAGTCTCCTCTGCTCCCACACAATGTCATCTACAGAATGGCTTTAATGCTAGCAAGTGTGTGTGTGTGTGTGTGTGTGTGTGTGTGTGTGTGTGTGTGTGTGTGTGTGTGTGTGTGTGTGTGTGTGTGTGTGTGTGTGTTTGTGTCTCAAAGTGGGGTCACGGTGAAAGTGATGCATAAACAGTTGTTACATTTTGACTTTTCACCTCTCCTGTTTCTGTTTGAATTTTCCACACATGTGATTTTCGCCTCCTAAGACAAATGAGATGAGAGTGTGATCTTTACCACAACTCGGTCCACCGCTCTGCTGTCAATGAGGATGCATAAAAGAGAATCCAGAGACATGAACTGCTTCAAAAGCAGGGATCCACAAAGAAGAAAATGCTCATCTTTACCCCTGGAAGGCTGTTTTGTGCTGTGTGTGTGTGTGTGTGTGTGTGTGTGTGTGTGTGTGTGTGTGTGTGTGTGTGTGTGTGTGTGTGTGTGNTGTGTGTGTGTGTGTGTGTGTGTGTGTGTGTGTGTGTGTGTGTGTGTGTGTGTGTGTGTGTGTGCAATGATGGGATGTATTATTGACTTATTGCATTAGATGGTCTCTGTGCTTCATGCTCACGCTCTAAGATCGCCCTCAGAGAAATAACGGGATCAGACCGAACACACAAACTCAAGCACACACCCACCCACACTCACAAGCACACAGTAGTGGCTGTGTGAACACAAAATGTTTTGTCTCTAGCATTGCTGTTGTGCTTCTGGGGTTTTGTGTTCTTAGTACTATATACATTTGCCATTTCTGTCTGTCGGTCCACAAACCAAGTCAATCACTTTCTCTGTGGATAGTTTCATCTGTCTATCTGAAAGTCTCCCTGTCTCTCTCACAGGAAGCTCTCAGAAGTTCCACAGCTGTAAGATCCAGCAGGAAGCGTTTCGAGGACCGTGTGAAGGATTAGAGCCCGCCACTTTGCCAGTGGTGTGAGCAGAGCGACTGAGCAGTTGGCAGCACACATGA
This sequence comes from Rachycentron canadum, assembly GCA_038496675.1. Lineage (NCBI taxonomy): Eukaryota > Metazoa > Chordata > Actinopteri > Carangiformes > Rachycentridae > Rachycentron > Rachycentron canadum. The sequence goes on along the minus strand of CM076656.1, from coordinate 15,261,467 downwards.
AATTGAAGAGAGGAGGGGGAGGAAAGAAAGAGAAAGTGGACTGTGAGCCAAGTAGGTGGGAGCGGTGTGCAAGGACAGATAAAGAGAGGGGAGGAAAGTTGTCAGGTGAGAGAGAAAACACTCATGAGCGCATTCACTGAAGTCGTCAACAAGCCTTTGCTTCCTGCTCTAAGCCTCTGACCTGTATTCCATTGCCCTCTGGCAGGGTATTGTGTGTTTTTGTGGTGTGTGTCCACATGTCAAATCCTTGAGTCCTATAGAGCTGCATATGCCAAGACAAATCAGGAAGTCGATTTACAGAAGTGGACGCGGCCAAGCTCAAAGATCACTGGGGTTTATGAGAGTGTTTTCTCTTTGCTCTTTTTGCAACAAAATGCACATACACACCTGCATACACACAATAGGGACAGACAGAGTATCAATATCAGCTGCATTTAACATGAACTTAAATTTGTAATCCTTAGATTTCAGCCCTGGTTAATACGGTGACCCCGATGGTTAGCGTAGGAACGTCAATACAACAGCGAGAACTCTTTGAGTAACTACTCTGTCAGACATGCGGCAGAGGAGTGTTTACAGTGCAGCCAAACAAGCTCATGTTGTTTGAAGAGAGAAGCCAGTCGATAATAATTGCCACCATCATAATAAAAGCCTCCAGTTACACGCTTTTAATGTGAAGCAACAGCAGGAAATGTTATGTTTGTATTAGCAGTAACTTAAGTACAGCTCTGATGCCTTATTGTGCTGTTGTATATCATGCAGGTCTATGAATCCCATTTACGATGAATCCCTCCTTTGTATGAAGGCGGGGAAAGGGACAACTCCGCCACTCACAATAAAAGCTAGAGGTTATTGTATAATCATAAATATATAATGGCTATTGCTGGAAAAATTATAACCTTTATTAGTGTCGAAAAACACTTTTGAACTTTAAACTTAATAAATTAATCGTCCTACAGATGCTGTTAAAACCCAGAACGAATGGATTTCATGTCTATTACCACTGATGAGTAAAAAAAGACGATGAAAAGATTTCCAGTATTGGTGTTATACAAATTCTTACAATATTTAATTGAGCAGTCTTTTATTTATGTAAGAATCCCTGTTCTATTACAGCACAAGAATTCAAGTCATTTTTTTTCAGTATTAACAATTAAAGTCTTAGAAAACTACTTTTCATCCATTTGTCATCCTTAAATTCTTTATTTCTTATGAATTATGATGTACAAAACTAAAGACAGCTCTAAAAGAAACGACAAACAAAAAACATAGTGTCCTGTATCAGCAGATATTTTGAACTCCGTATCACTATCAGAAATAGACACACACACACACACACACACACACACACACACACACACACACACACACACACACACACACACACACACACACATAAAATGAGGCCTGTTCAGTCTCTCTGCGGTTCTGTTGCCTTTGAGAACATCTGCAATCTGCAGCTCTAACAGTGAGCCAACACAACACCCTGATCTCTGATCAGCAGGCTAATGATCTCCTCTGCGCAGTAATAGACCACACTCACACACAAACACACACACACACGTGTCAAGAGATGACACAAGGAGGGGAGAAGTTACAAAGCAGCCCCTCCTATATTCACCATGACTTGCTTACACCAGCGACATCCAGAACAATGCCCTCTGCAATGATTTTCTGAGCAACAACACAATTTTTTTGAACTCCTCTGCCACAAAACGTTACGCTCTCCTCCACCATACAACAGCTACAGTGACTCGACTACATCAAGATTCACACCACATCTTCCCCAAGTCAGTTTTCACTGTCAAACGTGTCACTTATGTAAATGGCAATGTAAACATCTCTAAGAAATGTCTACCCCCCCCACAGCATATCACACCCTCTGACACCTCCTACATGTGCGCACGCGCACATTCACACTCACACACACATGTATACACACACACACACACACACTCACACACAAGCTCTCTTCCCCTTAGATCAATGATATTTTTACTCTGTCCTGGGCTCCGTCCCTTGACGAGTTAACACCAGGATAGCGCCCCACAAACAAACACACATATACTTGTACACACACCGGTCACATCCTTTTGGCACAGTGACTGACTCCCCCGTCCTCTGACCTGCTGCTGGTTAAGGACTGACATTTTCTGTGTGCTAAACAGACAGACATTCAGCCAAACAGAGACGCTGAGCTCACTCCAAACAGGAAGCATCATGTTTAGGGTTATGTTCAGGTATGTAGCTGTGAGGTCACACTCTTGTTGGTCAAATGTCTTTTTGTGAATATGATGTAACATAAGAAGGATTGACACCCGCAGTCTGCAGGTCTCTGTGTGCCTCTAAGCTTCCCTTTGAACAAATGATCTGATAATGACAGCCTAAAGATTTAACAGATAATTTATAGGTGCAGGTGTGTTTGTGTGTATGTGTGTGTGCGTCTGAGTGTGTGTGCTGGCATTGTGTGAAAGCTGATAACAGTGTCAGATTGAGGTTGGAGGGGAGGATAAGAGGGTGTAGTGATGCATGGTAAGAGAGACCAAAACAGGAGTGTTAATGTTCTCGGCCCTGTGGCTATGACTTTAGCTGTGCCCTTGAGTTTTATTGTGCATGTTGTGTGTGTGCCAGTGTGTGTGAAAGAAAGAATGAGCAGATTATTGTATTTGATTGAGGGAAGAAGTGTGTGGGACAGATTTTGATTACAAATTACCCTATCGCACTTCTGCATCCAGATATAGATATACTGATCATACCACTACTCATAAACCAAGATGGAAATAGTCATAAACATGCACACATGTATGCAGAAACACACACATTGACACACACACACACACACTCACGCTCTGCCAAGCCCTCTAGAGAGTTATCATTTAGCCATGGCCATTCATCCGGGGCATTTGCAGCCACTCAGCTCAGAAAATGAGAAGCCCAACTATCAATCAGTCTTTCAATAAAGCTGCTCAGTACATCAGTCAAGATGAATTCCCACTTCTGATAGTGACCCCAGCTCTTTCTCCATGACAGTCTGACGTTTATCTTCTCTAACCGCCCATCCGTCCCATGCCGGACAGTGCAGAAGTGGATCAGGATGGAGGATGATCAGTCTGGGCTCATGAATCACTCATCCATGCTGATCACAGA
>CM076656.1:15213320-15255820 GCA_038496675.1 Rachycentron canadum | reverse complement strand
AAGGGAAGATATATTATGAAAGAGCAGTGGCAGAGAATGACCAATATGTATGGTTGAAGATGAAGGGCAGAGTATCAGAGGGAATAGATGGGGAGAAAATTACCCTAGAGAAAAAGGTGCACAATGAACAAAAGCCCGGACACCCCCACACACACACATGCACACCAACACAAGTCGTTAAAAATGCAGTGATAACCTTTGTGATAAATGATCCCAAGAGAAACTATAGATTTCCTCTGAGTAATGTAGGTCTTTGGTGTCTAGGTCATGGCAACATTATTATGCTGCGCACACGCACGCACGCTCACACATATGCTCCAAAGGGTTACATTCGACTGCAGCCCTCTGACACGTCAATCCTCCCACCCCCTTGTGCACTTCATCACACACTAACAAATCACTGTGCAGCAGCACAGAGATAAGGAGACAAGTGTTTTCTGTGACAAAACGTGCCATTTATAATGAGGATGATGATAATCGGCTGGGACGACTGGCGACCACACAGAGAGGCTGAAAAACTGGCGAAAAAACAGCCGTCTTGAATGCAGTGATGAGTTTATTTATGTTGTCTGACCCTTTGCAACACAGAGGTCAAAGGTGGGAGCTAGAGTGGGAGCTTCGGTGCCTTGTTCGAAAGCAGCTAAGCAGTGCTTGACATACCCTGGTGCATGTTTTCATTCTGGTACAATGACTTTGCAGCATTAGCATATATACAGTACCCTCACGTTTTTAATTAGGATGAATGCAGTGTTAAAGAGAGAGGAGGGATGGGGGGGGCTTGCTTTGTATGTATCTAATGGTGTGATCAAAAACATGAGGAGGGCAGGATACAGTATTTGCTATTTTCTATCAGCTCATCTGACTTGTTCTCTCTTTACCAGCATTGCTAATTCCCATGCTCCCCTTTTCTCCCACTTTCCCTGCATGCTTAATTGCGCTCTCCAAAAGAGAAAGGAGTTTTCTTTTTCAAGCTGGGAACAATGTGAGATGAGCAGGCTGAAAGAGAGACAGACAGACGGGCTGGAATGGCACTTCACATGATGTAAGTAAGTGAGCATGAAAAAGAGACAAGGAGCGGGAAACAAAGACCTGCATGCTCACACTCAAAAGAAAGCACAGACGAAGTGAACCTGACCTCAGAAGATGAGAGAGGAGGCAAAGGAGAGAAGTGCATCTGGCTGCAGTCCTGTCCTCTGATGGATTATTGCTGTTAACAATGTTAATTAAACTGCACTCATCTACCAATAAAGCCAAAGGTCTGAACATGGAGATGAGCGATGGGGGAAGGATGGTGAGAATAGTCGAATATGATCTATATTTTTCTGAGCCTTTGCCAGGGCTTCATGAGAGAAGCAGTAGTTTAAGAGAATAGCTAGATCTGCAGTGAGACAGATGCTTATGAAACCAAAGTTTTGGCCTCAGAGTGCAGGTTGGTATCTGTACATACAGTACACAAATGAACCTAATCCTTTTTCACAAGTCCTTAAGTGCATTATTCTCCTAATATGTGATTTAACCCCAAAATAAACACAAGACAGATTAGTCTGCTGAACAGATTACTTCGGCTGTATGTCTGTAAGGGTTACAGACACTCATTCAGCCTGCTTGGTGCTCTGAAATCTCTTACAACCCTGCAGAAGAAAATGTTCACAGCATATCTGCAGGGGTCTGATAAAGTTCACAATCGATACGGACTCATCGATCGCCTCACTAGAGAGTGTTGTCTCAGACTTGAGGAGACAATTTGTGCTGATGCTGTTGTCAGGTCTGGGCCTGTTGAAGCAATGGATTGAGGTTGTGTTGTGACATGATGGTGTGTGTGTGCGTGTGTGTGTTAAAAAGTCCTGAAAAGTTGCAACAGGTCGACATCAGTGTCTACAGAACCACAGCAAGTGTAACAGATGGTCATTTTAGTGCATATCCATCTGTTTGTCTGTTACATCTTTCCCTGTCCAGGTAGAAAAAAACAGATGAGGCCAAGGGCCATTATGTTATTAAGAAGGCGACATTGTGTAAGTCATTATAGTGGTTAGTAATGTGCTAAGATTGCGGCAACAGATGAGGCAAGCAGGTAAACACACTCAGCAGACATTTTGTCCTACCCCAGTTTTAAGTCGTTAGGACGTGCAGAGGCTTCCCCAAACTGTCAGTTTATATTCCCTCTCCTCTCGTCTACACTCACTTTCTCTCTTTCATCACATTTCCTCAAGTGAAAAGCGAAACAATAAATTAGTACACTCAGTCTGCCTCAGTCTTTTATAAAATGATGTCAAATGTCTGAATTCAAGCACAGAAGAAGATACAAGATGGAAAAATGTGATGCAAATAGCAAGAGAATTATGCACAGGTATTATTATACAGTAGTTATCACGGGTGATAATCGCTGTAGGAAATGTAAAAATGAAGCAGCTTTTTTTTTTGAAGCAGAGTGGCTGTGGAAACCAGATATAGGTTTCTTTAACCAGCAGGTATTATCAGACCCTTTTGGCACTTCAAGGATTATTATTCTCCGCTTTTAAAAGAATAGGACAAAACCTTATTTTGCCAAAGGGTTCAAATGAATAATGGACCTATTGCAAGAAAATATCTCAGATTTGGGCTCATTTAAATGTTTCAAATGTTGCAGGAAGAAAACAGATACTTTTACTGTGAAAATATCCTGCCAAGTCTTTACGATATTCATGTTGTCTTTTATTTATTTGTCAGATACTTTCATGCAACCATCTTTTTTCTGATTATTCTATTATATGCTTTTCAACTGTACATTGTTGTCTTATGTTGCTTTATCCGTCTCATGCTGGACAATAAAAAAACTAAAACAAATCTTTACATACTATGAACTTTACCTTATGCCCCTCTCTTGTTATTTTTTGTTCTTTCTCTCCCTCCTTGTAAGACCCATCAGTGCACATGGCCTTCCCTCTGTCACTCTCTGTCACCATCTGTGACGGCTAACTGATCTTCTCTGTCTCATTAAACTGGCCTCCTGCCTCCAGTGTGAGTATTTTTTTCTTGTGTGTGTGTGTGTGTGTGTGTGTGTGTGTGTGTGTGTGTGTGTGTGTGTGTGCAGTGAGGTTGTTGTCTATTACTTCTTACATTGATGTCTGGATGCTGTGAGGTGAGGTGAGTGAGCTCAGATCGGTGACTGTACAAACTCACACAACAGCAAACAGGTCCCTCTGGGTATTTGGGTGTCATCTGCCCTTCCTCCATCACTGTTCCCTGCACTTTGCCACAGTTTGGACTTTTTCCACACAGGTCTTGGATGCATATTACTGCTGTCTGGTGTCCTCTCAAAGAAAAGCGCAATGAGAGCCAAGACAAATCTCTAAAATAACATTCAACCAGAATTTGGCAGGTGTAGCTGCAGTTACAAAACTTTTTTCAAGCCCAAGTCAAAATGAAAAACCCAAACATTATTGATATGGAGAAAATGTCTCTGAGCTCAAGACCAATTTTGGAGTTAGAGGAATCTGGATTAGTATCAAGACTATATTTCATAGTCAGCCATATTAAGCCCAATCCTTTTCTCTGTATGTTAGTGACATTTCAATGTTTTTCCACCTGGATTAAAAAACCAGCGCAACCCTACGGGTCACTTTTACCTCCTCTGATATGACCCAGAGGAGTGTCTCCTGATTTAGCTACGGCAGCAGACGTACTGGACATTGGTTGCCTCGGTTGTCTGGGTTACAACACCAAATGCGAGGTCTGCTCCTTTGTTGCCATGATTACTATGATCACGGTGATGGCTTTGTAAGGTTTGGAAAAAAGGTTGTGAGTTAAAATAAGTACCTCAGCAGTAAGCAGTCTTTGTTGTCATGGTTACAATAACAACAATGTAGTTAACGGACAATCACGTATAATAGAAACACAATAAACTAATACTTTCACTTGGTAATTGAACACAATTGTCCTGTTTTATATTCCTTTGTTTTGTTGACCCAGCCACTCCAACCTCCTCCTGACGCAGACTTTGACGCTCTACAAACTACGTCACTGTACTTTTCCACTAAAGGTCACCTAACAAAACTTAACTATGAGTCATAATAAACTGCTCCACAAATTACCCATGGGCTGTTTTTTTACAGGATGATAGACTGTATTCGAGCTTTGAAAAGATTCATTAAAGGGAATCTTTGATGGAGACTATATATTTAAGTAAATTATCTCTACTTTGTCACTTTTGCAATACAGGGGCTGCTGTAGCTACAGTCATGAGATTATGCTAGAACAAGATCAATTACTAAACTATTTACACAAAGTTTGTTAATATTAGCACACAATAAACTGCTGGTCATACCAGACCAAGTAGGACTGTAGCATTTAAGCCCCTCAGCAGGGCTTGAATAACAGTGTGCTTTATTTCTTATGAATTCAGAGCTGTTTCATTATCAAACATACTGTGGTTAAATGCTCAGGCTGTACCAAGTTTACGGTCAACTGTGTAGCTGTATTGCGTGTGCAAATGTAAATTTCAGATCAGGGTTAAATATTTCCAGATAGTATATAGAGAATATAAGGTGTAATGTTTCTTTATCTGCCAAAACAGGAAAACAAAAGCTTATGAATTCCACACCATTTAAATATTTGTTTTTTCATTTGTCCCAGAACATTTGTGGCTGAGTTCATGGCTGCCTCCTATAATCGGAGATAAGAGAAAATAATTTGAATGTTACCGAAGAACAGAGGACGAGGCGGCAGCTGAGATGATTCAGTCTCCGTTCAGCTCTCCACCGTCTGTTTATTTGTCACTCAATGTTTTCTCACTCATCCCATCACTCAGGTTGGAAAACCACTCAGACATCATTCTGGCAGGATGCCCTTGACATTTTCAGTATTTGTCCCTGCTTTTCACTGTCACAATTACTTTCACCAAATCCCATTATAATAATTAATAATTCCCTGGCATATCTATTGAAGGATAACATACTTATATAGCAGTTCAAATTTCTCGCAGTTAACACCCGTTGAGGTCTTTCCCGTCTTCTCCAGTCATGACTGTGTTTGAGCCAACAGGGCTAGAAGAAAAACACTGTGTTTTTGTCTGGCCGCTCATGATACACTTATTCAAACAAGCAATTTCATTTTAAAATATGTACTTTTGAAAATAAAATGTTTTTAAAGGGCCCAAACCTTTTATTTGAAGGTTTGCATACTGTCAAGTTGAGTTCGAGCTTAAACTTGCATTATACTTATCACACTTAGAATTAAAACACTCATAAATATGCAGCGTGCATAATATTATTCTGTAAAATTAGGCAAATATTTCAGGAACTACAGCGTGTTTGTGTGTGCACAGTTGTGGGTGTTTAAACCTCAGAGAGAAAGTGAAACAGGAAGGGGGATGTGCATGTCCTCTCTTTGTTCCTGCAGAGTAACTGCAGCCCTGAAGAATTCACACTTTTTTGCATGCTTGCTGCACTGCAGTTTCCATAATTCTTCACCTTAAATAAGCACTAGCTGGGAAATCCTGCAGCATGAGTTTGAAACAGGATGGCTCCCTACTTTGCCCTCTTGAGTTAGACTGGTCTGGACAAATAAACATTAATCTTTGGCAACAAACATCTCCTCCTGGCCTGCACTTACACCCTGTTATATGGCAGTTGGACAAAATGTCACTATTGTCTACTTTTCACTTTCTTTTCTGGTCAGTGGCTGGAAGAAAAAAAAAACAGTGAGGGAAATAAACAGCTGTAATTGGAGGAATTTAACTTATTTAAAGAAATTGGAAAATACAAAGGCAAATACTCAAGGCACAACTACACAGTGCACATTCACTCACACCTTACACACTAGCAGAACTTATTGGGGAATGTGAATGGGAACTACAGTGTTTTTTAATTCCAGTCTAATGAGAATGAATGAATGAGCAATCCAGAGAGCATAAATGTTAGTGTTTATGTTTGTGTATACATCTGTGAGATTTTTTCCTTGTGCAGAAATGTGTGCATGTGTGAATGGCAACTGCAACTGGGTGATACAGTCTCCATGTCAAATCATCATTTGGATGGTTTCCAGACTCTGCACTGACACTGATGGAGAGCAAGGCTCGTCACCTCCCTGGGTGAGGGGCTAGTGTAGGAGCGAGATGCCGGTGAAAAGCGTTGCTGAGTCTTATGAACTTCACTCTGTTTTCCTGCAACTTGTTCCCTCCTGCACGACGCATAAAAGAGCAATGAACAGTGGAAAAACAACAACACGGGTGTGTTTGCAGCAAGAACGCAAACTGAAGATTAGACGCCTGCGGTTTATAGGGCAACAAAAAGCAGGTATAATTTATTCATTTGACACACATACATATATACAGTATGTTCACATTACACACACACGGTATTAACCTGCAGGGCAAAGAGCCTGTCCTGTGGACTGGGAACAGAGCTATTTATAAGCAGATTAATTATGCCAAAGCATGTGGTAATCAGCAGGGTTGTGGTCTCATATAAAGGGGGAGAGAAGCTGTGGAGACAAGCACTCCCCCAGACTGTTTAATATCTGTCTACACAACGTGTTTAACATCCAACTAGACAACCTTGGGTGACGCCTCTTTAACCATCCCCGCACAAGGTTTTCAGTCTCTACCAGCTCCAGTGGTGGTGTTCTGTAAATGACCTTGAGCAGCTTACTGGGAACAGGACAAAGCTATCATTTATGAATTTGTAGGTCCATATGATCAAAGGGGCTTTAATATTCTCCTTTTTGTTGTCAGCAGAGCCCAGTAAGGAGCGATTTTGTATTTTGCAGATCAAAAGACATCTCTAAGCTGAAACTGTGTAGTATTTGGTTGAAAAGTGAGCTTTTTTAGACACCTAGTCAAAGAAAATGTGACGTGAGAATAAAATATGATTTGTTATTTGTTAAATTATTTGCAGTTCACATATGAGACTTGGACTGTCCTAAGTGAAACTTAGTCTCTGCTTGATTAAAGTGTCAGATTTCACCTCTCTTTTCATTTGTATTCTACAGATTTTGACATAGGTTATTTATATATATATATATATTGTTGTTGTTTTTTTTAATCAATAAGTGATAATTGTGTCTAAGATTTATCTCCCTGTTTTACTGGTTGTTGCAGCCTGTAGTTTCATATTGTGACATTGATACCTGACAAACAGAAGTTGCAGTGTTTAGGAGTTCAACCTTTCCTTAAACGTGGTTTTATTCTCCTATAAGCACCTAAACAGGTGTGAATTTGACAACTCAAAAGTTTGACAAGAAGACATAGGAGTTTTTCTTTTCAACCATGTTAAAGGTGACCATTCTTCAACCTATAAAGCTCCAAAACTGTTTTTATGGTGCACCTATGATATGATGAGAGTAATGGGAGGTTGAACCTTGCTTTGATGCTGAAGCTCAAATCGCTCGCCGTTTATCTAGCTAAACACATCATACTGGGGTTGGTGAAGACTAAGAATAGCTGACCTTTTCTTCATCACATCCACTAGGACTGAATAACCCACGCCTTCACACTCCTTTCCCTCTCAAATACGGCATTAGTCAGATTACCACCATCCTCCTTTCCATCATTTCTCCATATGATCCTTTCTTCCTCTAGCGGAGGATGAGTGGCAAGAGAGAGAGTGAAGGTCAGATAGCAACAGCTCTTTCTCTCTCTCTCTCTCTTTCTCTCTCCTTTTTCCTCTATCGCTCCGTTTTATCAGTCATGCTCTTTTTATCACCTCCCACTTTTCATTCCCATTTTGGCACATTAGCATTTATTCTCCCTTCATGTCTCCCCTTCAGCCTTTATCAGTCCATTTCCTTCTTCCTCAACATCCTTCCATTTTGCTCAGTTTTGCTCTGTCATCTTCACACTCTCTCTCTTCCAATTTTACTCTCTTGGCTTGTGTTTTGTTTGGTCACAGACATGCACACAGACGTGCACAAACAGACTCACACACCTGAGCTGCTTTCCCTCTGTGCCTCAGGTGATCACATCACAAACACACCCACGCAGGCATCACATCAATCTTGGTTTCAATCTCACACCGCGAAATGCACAGAGACATAAAAATATATACGGGCGACGCTACTACACAAGTAGACTGGTTGAATTTGATATGCTTCTCCGCAGCAGATGGGTCTGAGGAATCATTCCAGCTGATAAATAATGTATCATCTACCTGTATTAAATTGAATCGATGCCTCCTTGTCATAATGAATGTTTTAATGGATTTGAGTGACAGATCTGGGGCAGAGACGATTGGTAACTCTTCTGTTTTTTTTCTTTTCCATCTCTGTATCCAAAGTCCATCTTATTCTATTTGCTAATTTTTCAGCCCTTTCTGTCTTTGCTCATCTTTCTGTCCTTTATTCTCTTGTCACACTATTTAAGTTGGCCTCTCTTCTCATCTCTGAAGTAATCTATGATTCACTTTCATGAAAGACATATCAAATCCAGCTGCTGTGAAAAACTGGCTTCTTCCTTTTATTCTTCCTTTTTCTTTGAACCCATGGCCTCTATTCTTCTATCTCTTTTTGTATGAATATTTAACACATGCCCTATGTGTGGCCCTCTGCCTTGGCTCTTTGCCTAAATTTTGTGAGCTGTCCGGGCACCAACAAGCAGCCAGAAATACTTTGCCCCAACACTGGAGCCATAACACCACCAACTCTGCCAGCCCAGGACAAGCCACTTACATTGTGTGTGTTTAGCTGAACAAGTTGTCAAAATCGACCTACAGCAAGTACAGCAGGTCGTTCAACAAGCTGAGATCCCATTATGACAAGAAAGGAAATGAAGGCATATTCAGCTCAATTCTGAGAATTGATAGAGCATATTTTGGTGGTCAGGAAAGTTAACTCTTATCAGTCCCAGTCATGTGGCTGGTTCAAGGCATCACAGAGTAAAAACCCAAGTCAGTTCCATCAAAAGTGATAATTGGTGCACATTAAGTATGGCTATAGAGCAGACAAAAGAAAATTATAGAAGCTTTATAGAGCTTTAGACTTTTACTCCAACATAATATTATTATAATTACAAATAAACAATCCCAGGTAATTAAGACTCAATACAAACCAGTAGCGTTTGTTGACAAGGATTTCTTACATTTTGCATCTTTGACATATACGTTTTTAAAGCAACATTTACAAATAACAGAACAAAGGAATCTGATCAGTTCAACGGTGACTAAATGAACAATAGTTAAAATTAGGTGTCCAGATAACCAAAGAGATTTCCATTTCAGCAGACAATATATAATTAAAATATCCAATGTAAAAAACCATTGGATTGACCATTTTTGTATTCTGACCTCATTTTGGCAACTGTTGCACTGTAAACTATTGAACTGTAATTGGAAACTAATTGGAAACTGTTATGTTCTACTATCCAGGCAGAAAATAAGCTTCTGACTGTGGTCTGACTCAAAATCAAAGTATCTCAAATGATTATTTGTTGTTTCCCATTTTTCTCCATGAAACTTCAACACAAAAAAAACCTACACCTGAGTGAGATGAGCCTCCTTAAAACCACAAAACTGTTCAACTTCATTTTACAAAACATATGAGAACAAAAACATAATCAATTCAGATTTACTGGCATCATCAACCAGTAACAGTAGTATGATGGTTAGCACTGTTGCCTCACAGGAGGGTTCTGGGTTTGATTCCCAGCCCTGGGGCCTTTCAGTTTGCATGTTCTCCCTGTGGGTTCTTTCCAGGTTCTCCAGCATATTCCTTTAGTTTGTAATCATCCACAGATTGAAAGATTCAAATGCATGATTTATTATTGTCATGTGAAATCAACTGCAAAACTCCTTCCCAGTGAGTGAGCCAGCCCCTTCTGTTGATCCGAAACAAGCACAATGCCAGACGTTTGCCTGTCTGCTCTGCTACCCGTCTTTCTATCCAGTCTGTTTTTAATTTACAGTTAAAAAACGGAGGCATTTCCTGGAACTGCTCCAGCCAGGGACAAGGAAGTTGACCCGTTAAACAAGTTTTTTTTAATTATAATTGTAAATTATCTTGACTTTTTGACAGGGATGTTGAGTACCCTTAATATTTACCTATATTTACTTTTTTTTTTTTTTTTTTTTTACTTATTTTGCTAAGAGCTTCAGCTATTGTTGTCAGCCATTTACAAATCAATAGGATATAATACAGCAGCTGAGCAGCTTTACTTCTTCAGGAGACACTAGACTTTACGGACTCTGAGCCCCGGGCCGGGGGTAGCACATTAGCATGCTAACTTCAGTAAAAGAAAAGAAGTGATAGAAATGTAAGCAAAACAAGTGTTAATTTTTGTTTGCACTTGACATTTCTGTGCTCATCTCTTTATTTTCTCGCATTTGCTTTCTCACTCTCTTGTGGATAGATGGCTCAAATGCACCTGCCAACCTTTCTGTTTACCTTAAGCCATATTTTGACTTTAGTGGCTGTCAGAGTCAACCTTTGTCAGTGACACATAGCGGGACACAAAAACTGAATGACTCACTTAGACAGAGAAAAACACCAGAAAATGCTGGTGTCAGGCCCAAAAACTGCCACTGAAACAGAAAACGAAAACAAATTTTATATAAAGCAGTTTTCTATTAAAATCAACATTGTAATTAAAAAAAAAACACCATTGGCAACAATATCAGCAGTTCCTGGGTGAGTGAAGACGTTGCACATTTGCACGCACACACAGACACACACACTTGCATGCACCTGATTCATGTTCACACAGAGAGGTAACGACAGCTGGAATCTCTGTACATTAGACTCACAGCCCTGCAGTCAGATCAGAGGGCATTCATGACCACAGAAACACACTACATGCCCTAGCATACACACACACAAATGCTCATTTGACCTGATTCACTCTGTTAAACTGGTTACTGTGGTGTTTATAAGTGTCACAGCAATACATGATTTATCAGCCAGAGGAAATACAGTCCAGACTCCTCTGGTCACAGTTATAACTTTTAAAGTGTTATATGATGACATTTTAAGCTGTGATTTTACAGCTGGAATTTAAACCAGCACAGCAGTGTGCATGATGAATGCACAGTGGCTTGATTGTGGGTGTTTTGTGTTGTGACGCTTGGGATTCAAAAGCCCTTTTCTCTTTTTTTTGTAGAAATGTATTTGTATGGAGACTGATGAGATAAAAAGCAGAGTGTGCACATTAAGTATGTATGTGTCTGTGTGCTCATGCGTGTGCCAGTTTTTGAGTGCACTTCAGTGTGATATGAAAGTAAAGGTGGATAATAAGTTTGGGGAGCTTCTGTCTTCAAGTGGCCCTTCTCTCAAGCCCCTTGTCCCTTAATCTCATTCCTGTTTCCCACAGACCCTGGCCCGAGGGTCTCTCCCAACCTCCAGCTCTCACGCTGACTCACATTCACCTAAGTGAAGTGAGTCACCCGTGCGCACACACACACACGTACACACTGTCCTTAATGGGAGCATATGAGTCCAGCTTTTTTGAGCACCATCATTAACCATCTGGACTGAAGGGCCAAAGCATACGGTGGTGGGAGCCCAGCACACCCAGGTGCATGATGTGTAGGTGTGTGTGTGTGTGTGTGTGTGTGTGTGTGTGTGTGTGTGTGTGTGTGTTTGGCTAGGACAAAAAACAGGTACAAAAGGACACAATCATCCTCTCAGCATTATCTCTGCCCTGAGGACCCAGACGGACGATGCAGTGTAAGATCAATTGGATATAAACTGACTGACACACACAGACAGCTATTATAAGCATGACCACATTGTTACAAGACCTAACCCAGTTCACCTGCTTATATCTAAGCTCAATTAACATTGACGAGCTAAGATCATCTGAGCTTGTCTCTGAGTTTGTCCTTCCTGAGAAGATCACAAGGCCCCTTCTTGGTGATTTTGTGCGTCGCTTTAACTCAATCATCCGCTATTTACAGAATGAATGGTTGTGGCGGCTGCTGCCTTTCAACTGACTGTAACACTAGTCTGATGATTTTGTTGAGCTAAACTTTCTGAGTAATAAAGGGCAGTTTGAGGGGATTGGGCCGGCAGGAGCAGGGGAACAAAATCTTCGGATTGCTCTGACTCTGAGGTCAAACCATTAGCTCTGGAGTGTTAGTGTGTATGTATGTGTGCATGTGTGTGCGCAGAGAGAGACAAACTGCACATGGGCATGTGTGAGTGCATGCACATCCACAAAAATAAGAGGAGAGCAATAGTGTATTAAGTGACCCACCATCAGGGACTTAACTGACCAAGTGCCCACAATCAAATTATCTAAATGAGCTGATGTGACAATAACAAATGATAAGACCTTGGAGTGCCTTTGGTTCATGGTCTTAAAGCACAAGAACTGTTGTTTACTTGCCAGCAAGACAATAACACTTCCAGAGCCAAATAAACAAGAGACCACCTGCAAGAAATCTCTCTGCTGCACCTATTCATATCCTGTTTATTACTATTATTATGAGCTGCCACAACCAGAACAAGTCACTCTAAACGGCCACTAATGATTTGTGTGTATCACCCTAAATATTTCTGTGTATATGCCCTGGGACTGAAAACTATTTGTTGAACATCCATCCTCACCTTGGAACTTGAAGCCCTCTATCTGCACCCACAGACAGAGGTCCTCCGTGTCACAGTCGCACCTCCAGGGGTTGCCGCTGAGCCCCAGGGAGCGCAGGGCAGGCAGGGCGATCAGGCTGCTGATGTTGAGGGCCGTCAGGTTGTTCCGGCTCACATCCAGCACCTGCAGAGCCATGTTCTCCGAGAAGGCATCCGAGTGGATCTCCCCCAGACTCGGGTTATCCGTCAGCCGGAGCATCACCAGAGACGCCAGGGGCCCGAAAGTCCGGTCCTCGATCTGCAGGAGGGTGTTAAAAGACAAGTCCAGGTAAGCGAGTTTGCGCAAGTTCCCGAATGTGGACTCGGAGATCTCGGTCAGAGAGTTGTTGCTGCAGTCCAGATAGACCAGATCGGACAGGTAGTTGAGCTGCAGCGCCGGCAGGTCTCCGATGCGGTTGTTGGAGATGATGAGCTGCCGGGTGGCCAGAGGCAGGTCATTGGGGAACTGGGTGAGCTCCTGCCCGGCGCACTGGACCACCAGCTGGTCGTCGCACACGCATCTGTCGGGGCAGCCGGCTGTGAGAGCCGGTGAGGGGGCCACCCCCATTACGAAGATGAAGAGGAAGAGGAGCCGGAGGGATTGGGCGCTGGGCTCGGGCAAGAGACGCATGACGAGGCCGCCCAGAGCGTCATGAACTCGGGCTGAGCTGGACCAGGACTCCCCGGCGCTCTCCGGGCATCCTGCATGGGTCTGAGGAGCTGAGAGAGAGGCGAGATGGCTTCTCTGGGTGTCTGGCTGCCACTGCCTGAAAGCCTGGCTGCTGTTTATATCCAGCCTCTCTTTCTCTCTCAGAAAGACTATCGGTCAGTCACTCACACGCACTCTGGCGCGCCACGCACGTCGCCACAAGACATGATTTCAGAAGGTGACCGAGAGACGCTTATCGCTCTGTGGGTGAGAATCACGCGGCTTACCGGAGTTTGTCCCGCCACAGAAGACCGCGGAACCATTGAGCGCTGTCGAGCATCCCCTCGGTGACTCATCTTTGTGAATGAGTTGTCCCCGGCAGAGTGCATTGTTTTAGTTTCCAAACAAATGCCATGACTTGCGCAAAATTCCGGTATCCTGGACGTGGACTCCTCCAAATCTTCTCAACAGAGACGCACCCCGCTCACATACTATGCCCTTGAGCGTTTGCGTGAGTGTGTGCGGGTCTGGTGTTCCCCACAGTCCGGTGGAACAGGAGCGCGGTGGGAAGCGCGTCCCTCTCTCCACTGACAGCTCAGTGAGCCTGTGGCTCAGTGCTGCGCTGTGGTGATGCTCTCTCGCTCCGCGCTCACACTGCAGCTCCGCACACACACAAGCAGCCTGCTGTTTGTGATGTGGTGTGTGTGTGTGTGTGTGAGTTGACACGAGGGTGTAATTTGCAGTGGTGGTGACGTCACCAGGTGTTGTACTTTCGACAAAACCAGAGCCAGAGAAGAAACCTTGATCTGTGTGTGTGTGTGTGTGTGTGTGTGTGTGTGTGTGGAAAAAACAAGTCAATCATAATGTTGCCTGAGAGCAGCAGCCTCTTACCCATGCACAGAAACAGGCCTTATGTGGTCCAATGGCTAATTTCTTGTCATTCAGTCCCTCAGCTGTTTGTTGTTGTTGTTATTATTATTATTATTATTATCATTATTATTATTATTATTATTATTGTTATTGACATACTCAAAGTTGAATTTGATAAAGGCGGCGAAGTCACACAGTCAGCTGGGTCTGAATATTGGACTTGGAAAGAGGCTGACAGGGTGTTGACACTGGCATCTTGTGCCTCATTACTGTGTCATTCAGTGAAAGAAAAGCAGTTGGTTGACTTTTGAATGAAGATGAAGGGTGAAATGAAATGATATTATACTGTAATGCCAAGTGGTGGGATGGTTGTCACCCTAACTGCAGATTTTCCATGCCTTTGTGCTCCTATGAGTGTCAGGAATTAGACTGATTAAATATGGTTAAAGTCATCAGGCTAGTTAAGAGGTTAAAAATGTTTTATATGCGTTTACAAGATGAATTTCAAGTCTGCAGAGGTCACACAGAGGTCATGGTGTTAATGCTGTTTTCCTAGATTCTATATAATTCTGATTTAAAGAAACAGTTTGACATGTGGGGATATGTTTTTCATATATTTCTTGTCAGCAGTCATTGTGTGCGATTTAAGTCTGAACAGTAATTATGTAGCAACCACTTAGCTTTGCTTATCTTAAATACTGGAAACAGCTTACCTGGCAAAGATAATAAAATCTGCATCCCAGCACCTCTAAAGCTCACTGACTTACATGTTATATCTTCTTTATTTAATCCATACAAACACACAAGCATAAAAGTTTACAAGCATATTTGTGGCGATCTAATTTGCTGATGAGTCTAAGCTACTTATTTAGTGCACAGATGTGAGAGCATTGTCATCCGATCTCCCAAGAAAAAAGCAAATAAGATAATTCTGAAATATCAAACTAGTCCTTTAAAGTAATGGTTTTCAACCTGGCAGGCAAGGGCTTCATAATAAGTGGTAAGATATACATTTTTGTATTATTTTGTACTATTTTAAATATATTTTTATTTATATTTTGAAATGTTGTTTCATTTCACTCCCCTAAATCCTTTAAAAATATTAATATTCTAATGAAATAATCTGAGAAGGGAAAATATATCTTTATCTTAAATTCTCATTCACTGACAAGCAACTTGTAATAAGGGGACACAAGAGGACACAGCTTCATAGTGAGGGTTCACATGCATGACAGGCTGTAAACCATTACAGATCTGATTCTTTCTTTTGAGAGTGTGATCAAGCATCAATATCCATCCCCAGTCTGATGTATTATTATGGAGGAAAGGCTTGGCTGAGGACAGAGCAGCCTGGGGGAAAATGAACCTATTTGATCAGTGTCGGTTTCTGTCTGCTCTCTCTGTCATGGGTTTGCGGTCTAAATGGCCCTGCTGGATCGTGTTCGCAGATAACTGCCTCGGTAAAGCCTGGCGATCAGCATCATTAATGTAACTTTTCTCCCTGACTGCTCCAAATGGTGTCAGCTTCCAGAGGTGCTCATGTCTATCCATGTGCACATATTTGTGTGTGCGAGTTTACACAGTTGCATGTTGTGGGTATATGATAGTTGGAGGTCTTATGTTGTATCGTGTGTGTGTGGTACATGTGTATGTGATGCTTGTCTGCATGGATGTCCTGTACCCTTATGATAGGATACTTGTGAGTGAGTGTATGTCTGCGTGTATGTATGTGTGCGTGTGTGAATGTGTGCGTGTGTCTGGAGCAGGGAAACATCTTTATTTTTTAATAAGGGTTTGTGCAGTGTCAGCTGTCAACTGCCAGACATTGGGTCTGATCCCCAACCGGAGGGAGGGAGAGGGAGGCTCTAACATCAGTGGTGTCACTCACCTTTGCTTCATGCATATTACTTCACTTTTTAAAAAAAAAAATCTTTCTTCTGTGTCACCCCTTTACTACATAATGACAAGTGAATGTTTGTGACAGCAGTGAATGTATTCAATCTAGGCTGAACTCTGGCCCTAAACTCCTCTACAGTGAGTTGCTATAACTCTTTTCCTTTTTGCTGCCTGTGGCTTAGTATGGTCGTAACTCTTCTCGTGTCTTGAGCTGCTATCTTTCAGGCTGTAAGTCTGTAGCTCTTTTTTTTCAGCACATAACCAACTCCATCATTCTAATGTAATTGAAGCAAGAGTACTATCATCTATCAGTCACCGTGACTTCTTAAGGTGTGTGTTTGTGTGTATGTGCATTGGGGATGGAGAAAAACATATCCTATAATGTCTCTGTATAATGCTATAAAAAGACTATATGAGCTACACTTGATCAAATGCTGTGTCATTATTGAGATAAAAACACCAGGAAGGACAGACCAGCCTGGAGGGAAATTAACAAGTTTCTATATTTTTACTATTGCTAGCCAAATGCCACAAAATCACCAAAGCAAACAAACAAAAACAAAAAAAATTGTCCACCTCTTAATTTCTCTCTAGCCTGGATGTGGCTCTCAACCTAAAGCCAGATCATTGAAGAGTTTTGAAGAGTACTAAATAATTCTCTAAAACAGCTGGACACTGTTGTTTGTAACAGATGTTACTCTAATAGAAGTAAGTAATGCATTTGTTGAGGACTATTTTCTGCTGTGGATGAATACACATTTGGAGCCCTGGTGAGTATTTACTGCAGGACGGTGGATGTGGTACTGAGTAAAAATAAACTACAATGCCTATTTTTATTGTAATAAAGGAGCATGTTACCCTCAGCTACAGGGTGACCCGTCGATGTTTCTCATAGTCTTTGGTCAACAATAGGGCTTTATGGCACAGAGGAATAAACTATATCAAGCTTTCAATGCAATACAGACACATAGAATATAAGCAAACTTTCTCTTTAACAAGTTTTTACAAATCCTATTAGTAACATATGAATATTAGCAAGTGCCACAGAGTCCATATCTTCACGTTGAGGGGATGTTTGAGTGTTTAAAGTATACATGAGAACAAACAACTGCTGTTTTCCTCTGTAGCTTCATGAGTAAATTAGCATCTTAGATCAGTTAAAACCAGTTGATGGATGATTTTATTTCACAGGTGACTTTGCATTATAGATCAAAAGCTCATGATTGTAGACTGGGAGTTGTAGACTGTAGTCTGAGAGAGCTGTGTGTGGTAGTTTCAAGTATATCTGTGTGATAAAGCATCTGACACAAAGGTCAAAAACACTGTACATGCCCTGAGCAGATCGCTGTGCCATCTCACTCTTGACAGACAGCTACAGTAACAGGATGCCACTCACTCTCTCTGACTCATGGCCGGCCTTGTGCCCCATCACCAGGCCTCCCTTCACCGTCTGAGCCCTTGGCTTTGATGAGACAGAGGCTGGCTGGTCTGTTGAAGTCCACACTCTGGCTCTGTGGTGGAGGTGGCAAGGGAAGAAGAAGAGGAATATATTCAACAAAGGTGGCGAAAAGAGGTCATGTTTGTGGGCACATGAGGATGAATTAGCCTACAATGGTCCAGATGGCACAAACAGTTGTTAGTTTTGACTGTATTAGAGGGCAAAAGGAGCAGAAGAGCAACAGGACAGAGTCCATGCTCCTCTACTCAACTCTCTGATACGAGGCTGACCCCTGCAGGATTGGAGGGGTAATGCTCTGTGGTTGGCATCAGGTAAAGTGTGCCTGGGAGAGGTGAATCTGTCCAGTGTTGCCACAGACAAACAGATCCTCTCTCCTTCTTTGCCCTTTTTGATGACATGACTGACAACTTGGTCTGTGTATGTCTCTGAGTCTCTGTTCCAGCTGTGACATGTGTCCACCCCGAATATCCTGAGTCAAGGGACAAACTGTCTGCTTCAGTCACAGTCCACAAGGCTCAATCCTGTCACACCCAAGCAGTGAGTGCCATCGACCAACAGCTTTCCATCTCAAGGCGCATACACATGAGAAGGGCACTACACACCTGCCAGACATCAAATCTGAACCACCTATCCCCACTTGGTGACTTTTCATTCTACAGACAACTGAACCTAAACAGACCAACACAGATCTGAAAGCTCTTTTATCCATTACTTCTTGTATTATTGTGTGATTAATGTGCATCTGTGCAGTTCTGGTTATAGTTTCAGTCTCACTTTATCCACATCATCCTGACCCAACATCCTGCAACACACACAGCCACCTACGCTCTGCACTTATGATGCATTTACATCTCAATTACAAATGAATGCGATTCACTGCCCAGAGTCATTTTCATCCATGTTAATTAGGAACAGTAAACAAAACCAGGACAATAAAATCCTGCTTGCTGTAGCAGAGGGAACTCAAAACGATCAATTTAAATGTGATCTGATGTACTTGGATGCGAAAAAGGCTTGATAATATTTCATAAATGGTCCATTCCTATTAGAAAGTCTGGATCTCATGTGCACACACACACATGCAGATCTGGCTCTCAGACTGTTGTGCCATTGCACCCACTGTCTGATTGTGTAATTGCATAACCTATAAAGAGCAGCTCAATAATGCATGGCCAGGCTAGACATGGGCAGCCTGATGGAAAACCTTACCTCAACAGTCTGCTTTGTCTGCCCAAAGTCTGGACTGGACACTACAGGGACAGGGCGGCAGGCTGGGTGACTGTGTATGTGTGTGCGTATGTGTAAATGAGCAGAAAGTAAGGACATTGTGGCCAGTCCCTGCTTCAAAGGGCTGTTTGAGGGTTAAAACTTGGTCGTAGGGTTTGAATTATACAATTAAGATTAGGGTTAGGATTATAGGCATCTAGCTGTGATGGTTAATGTTCAGTTGAAGGGCTGGCAGTGGGACTGTATTGTGTCAGTGAATGTCTTCACCAAGACAGAAGTAGACCTACAAATATGTGTGGGTGTGTGTGTGAGTATATTGAGGAAGTTTCATAATAGTAAAACTTTCATTTTGAGTTTCGCTGAGTGAAACATTGACCAATATCGGGTAGTTCAAACATTCCCTTTTATCAAAATGTTTCACAGACTCAGCATAATGATGCCTTAGTGTTGTGGTGAGTGGACCCTTCAGTCTATAGTGTCAATGGGTGAACCTACTACTTTCAGGTGCCCTTCACTGCTGATTTGACAGTCAGGTCAGGAGCCGCCCAAGTCCCTCCTCTCACAGGAAGAAACCTGCTCCAAACTTCCTGGAAGGTTCACGGCAACTTCTTTGGGCAATATTCCTGTTCCTGGAAACTAAACAGCACAAAAATCAGCCAGCATGACCGCGCTCCTTCGTAGACTGGCCGGGCCGAGCTGCTCATCGTGGCGGTGCCTGGGGTCGAACGTCCGGGCCTCTCGTCTGCACCGCCGGGACGAAGCGCGCCTGCTGGCCGGCGCCAGTCACCGGTTACTGGGATGCATTGGCGCACACAGCCGAGGGCAGCACACGGAGGCGGAGGATCCTGTAGAGGTGGATTTAAAGCGGTTAGAAGGGGGAGACGATGGTAGGGACGTACTTTGACGTTTTTCATTCAAATTCACACTGTCAGTCACTTTTCAGTTAACACATAAACACTGTTTGACAGGCACCTCTTATAGGCAACTGCAACATAAAGCTGTGTCTCCTGTCAATGTCAAATGTCTGTAGTGGCTGTTGTTGGCTTGGTTGTCGAAGAACAGGCTATATTCCCATAGGTGGGGGCATTTTTGTAATATTATCAAACTGGGCTGTTGTGTTGAAGGAGCTTGTTCTCTGGGGAAATCATGTGAAATAGAAATCAGTCTCTGCACAAGAAGCTGCACTGGGAATAAAACTGTTTTACAAACAATTACAACAACTGTGAGAATCACAGTAGGAGACATGAAGAGCTTAAATTGAAAAGAAAAGCGGGAGATTGATCAGAATTCATGAAAATTAATTGCTAGTTGTTTCCCCCCCCTGCTGCTTTGTCTTTCTCAGGGATAGTGGAGGTGCTGATGTGCAGACACAAGGCAAGAAACGCTCTGGGCCATGTGTTTGTTTCACAGGTGAGCAGACTTCTTCAACACACACACACACACACACACACACACACACACACACACACACACACGCTTACTGACACGCCTTCCTATGAGTGCAGATGAGGGAGCTGGTGTCCACTCTGTCCCATGACTCTGCTGTGCGTGTGGTGGTCTTCAGGAGTTTGGTACCAAAGGTTTTCTGTGCAGGTAAGTGAGAGACATCTGAAAGCTGCCGGGCATCTGTGATCAAACCCTGTTCAAATCATGTGTAATGGTGTGTGTTTTGATGTATGTACAGGTGCAGACCTGAAGGAGAGAGCCCTGATGAACAACGCTGAGTCTGATCTGTTTGTTCATGGCCTGCGTTCCCTCATGACTCAGATAGGTGAGAGAGAGAGAGCAGATGGATGGCTGATAGATTTGTCTCACATTTGTTGCCCCCCTGAATGTGTGTACACAGTTGCTGTGAACTCTCTTAATGCCCTATGTAGCATCATTGCCCGTGCCAACCATCGCAGCCATGGATGGTGTTGCCCTGGGAGGTGGACTGGAGCTAGCTTTGGCCTGCGACCTCCGCGCTGCAGGTGAGTGACAGTTGAACCTTCACCTGTGAACTGGATTTGCCTGCACATTAATGCCACATTCTGGTGACATTAATGTGTTTGGAGTGGTGAGGTCAAGTTCACTTCACAGCTGTCACAGCTGTCACAGCTCCAGTCGTATAAGATCAGTGGTCGAGCCCAAACAGGACGTTGGAGCGGATAGTAACGTCCACTCAGGACATTAGGGCAGTGGCTCTCAATCTGGGTGGGGGATATAACATGGATGAACAAATTAGGAAATTAAGAAGTCAAACATTTCTGTTACAAAAATTTGGTTTATTTTTCAAACTTTGTTTTCAAATTATAAATCATCATTTTTTTTGTGGTGACATTTTTTTACATCTTCAGGACTAAAACCTGATTCAACGATGATAGAAGTGTGTGACCTGTAATGAGGGGTCATGAGTAGGTATTACACAGTTTTAAAGGGTCTAGTCTAGAGACCGTGGCTATGGCTATAATCTAAAGGGTTGAAGAACAGTAACCATTTTATTTTAGACTATTTATGGACAGAGGAAACATTTACCCTAAACAGGAGGTGGCCATTCATTATAAAGTCGTGTTGAAAGGGGTTAATGGCTCCTAAACAATTTAAATGCTCAGTGGTCAGGCTAAAAACAAGTCTGATCCTTTCAGAGAAGTTGACATTTGGAGATAAGTGTTTTTCACCCACCATTAATGATACACTGATGAGCTGCAGGACTAATGATAGGTGGTAATCTGCCCAGCTGTTCATGAACCTGAATCTACATGTGATTGGTTATATTAGACCTGGCAGTTTGGTGATTGGCTGAAGGCTGATGAGGTAGGTGAGCAGGTGTTTACATCTATTGCTCTGACAGAGGCATCGGTCAGACTTTATGCCCTCCATAGCGTAATGGCACTCAGCAGCTCAGACCTTCAACTGTCCTCTGTGTGTGTGTTTGTGTGTGTTTCAGCGTATTCGGCACAGATGGGTCTGATTGAGACGACACGGGGGCTGCTCCCAGGGGCGGGTAAGATGAACAAAGGTCACAAAAATGACCTTGCACTGTACTCTAGTGTATTAGTCAAGAGTCAAAGCAGCTGTGAGATGTTGACCTTGAGGTGGTTTGTCCTGCAGGGGGCAGTCAGCGGCTGCCGAGGATGGTTGGCATCACTCTGGCCAAAGAGCTCATCTTCACAGGTGGAGTTACAGAAATGCTGACATGTTGCTATAGGCAGAGGATGTGAGTTGTTCAGCGAAGGTTTCACGTATCACCCTCTCTCTGTCTGTCTGTCTGTTATCAGGTAAACGTGTGGGAGGACAGAGAGCTCTGGAGATGGGGCTCGTAAACAGAGCTGTAGAGCAGAACCAGACAGGAGACGCTGCCTACAGAGAGGCACTCAGTCTGGCCAGAGAGATATTGCCCCAGGTTAGAATACAAACACGCGTTTTCATTCTGCTACAGCTCAGATAATGATGAATCCATCCTCGTCCTTGTCCTCCTCCTCCTCCTGGTGGCAACCAGCTCCCTTACCTCATCCCATCTCCTCTGCTTCTTGCCCGCCTCTTTTCATTCTGCCCTCCTCTCTTCCTGGTGTTTTCTTCCCACCTTCCCAACTTCCCCTCTCTCCCTATCCCTCCTCTTTTCCCTCTCTCCAGGCATCTGTCGTTCCATATTTCTTACACTCCAGTTGAGACGCCTGCAGTCAGGCAGGGCTGAAGTGGCAGTCAAGTGGAGAAATGGACCACAAATAGCTCAGCACACACACAGACACATGCTCATGTTGGTGTGGTTTGAATGATTGACAGGAGTTTGCACTGAATGAAAATGAAATTGGATGCAGGAGATGATAAACCATGTGAGCAATGTGAATTGGGGATTAGGTTGAACTTTGGAACCACTTTTCTAAGCGTTGCTCACTGGAACGCCGAAACTTTACAGGTGATATTTCTGTGTTGTTTGTTTTTCTTTTGCTTAGCTCCAGAATAAAATTGACTTTGGGATTGCATCCAACAACAGATGTCATTTTTCCATTAGTAAATGAGATCCAACAGCAGCTTTTATCAGTACTCATTTGGCAAAACATGAGTCATATATGCAAATATGCTGCAGAATGTATACATAACTGATATGTGATCTACATAGGATAAACTGCTGAGTGAAAGCTCTGTCATCATTGCCACCAGCTCGCCTTTTGTTTGAGTTCCACAAAGTTGTGCTAGTGATCTGTGGTTATGGTCAAATAGTCTAAAGCAGTGGAATTCAGTCTGCTCATTTCAATGTGGACTTCATTTCAGCACCATGTTGTATTATATGGAATGAGGTCATATTAATTCGGTTTTGCCCTGAATTTACACCGTTATCTAAAGTCGATCTTTGTGCTGCATTAGGGAAAAGGCTGTTAAATAATGTCTCCTATTTTAATTTCGTCATTCCTCTACATTTTTTTTTTAATTTTATGGTGCCACAGTCGTCTGAGCAGGGTCTCAGGTCAAACCAACTGTGATGTTTCATTTCTCTTGCTCAGGCTCCTATTGCTGTGCGGATGGCAAAGGAGGCAATGAACAAAGGAGTTGAGGTACACAATGACTCATACATCATGCTTTCTCATTATTTTCCATCAGTGACTGTAGTGACTAAAATCAGTCTCTTCTAGGTTGACATCAGTTCAGCAATGGCTATAGAGAGGATGTGCTATGCTCGGGTGAGGCTTCCAGTGTTTAGGTCAAATTTAGATTTTTCTTGAAATTCTAAAACAACCAAATACTTGTCTCATTCCCACATGTTGGTATCCACAAAAGCTATATCAGTATAAGCCGTGAACACAATTCATTTGGGTTCATCTAGTTCTCAGTCTAAACCCTCCAAGGTTGTCTGCATTCATATAATCATCTGCCTGCTGTTGCCTTGCTGTAACTCTTGCACCCTCTTTTCAGGTCATCCCCACACGAGACAGGCAGGAGGGTATGGCTGCCTTTATAGAGAAGAGGCCTCCGCGCTACATTGGGGAATAGACTCTTCTGAGTTGTTAATTGTCAATTAAACATGAGAAATTTAACATTTTTTTTTTTTTTACAAATCAAGGAGGAGAAAATTGACCAAGACCAAATTATGACTGATTTTGATGCTTTGTTTAGTCAGTCACACATTCTTCAAAGATGAAAGGAATAGTGTCATTGGAAGTGACTGAATAAAAAGGCAACACAAGTGTCATTTCCAGTTTATGGGAATGTACATTCTTTATTTTTTCAAACTTGAAAACGTGACTCCCAGCAGCAACATGGCACAGTCGTAGCAGTACAGTAATACAGTAATCTTGACATTTTGCATTTTCTATCTAAATTAAATTGTTGTTAAAATACAAACTGGCTTTCATCCAGGGAGATGCTCAGGGGCTGAACCTAACAATCCAACATGTCAGATGGTGCAACGGAATATAACAAAACAAGTTCTATATCATCTCTTTGCTCATCTTAAAACTGATGGGATCAGCATTGGACACGTATAATTTGCAGCCTCATCATCAAGTATTCTACAGTTAAAAAAAGGCCATAATTCACTGAGAAGATGAGCTAATGTGTCTTTTGCTAACAGCTATTTTCAAGTACCATTTTAGTCCAACACATTAGATTGTTTCCCTCAACAGACTCATTTTGAATAGAAGTCTTGGGTACCTGACACTGTTATTCCTGCTGAGGACAAAACCCACTTAAAAAAGCTGAGAAGTTGTCGTGGGGTTGACAGCAGTTTGTAATGTTACTTTTGATTGCATAGAGGATGGTGATTGGGGCTTAATGAGAGCTGCAGGGGGAGAACGTGGGTATTGGTATCAGCTGTTACAGATGATATGGTGGCAACAACAGAACTGTACCTGGTAAAATGGCACATTAGTGGTTTCAGAAGAGACACGCCCATGAATATTTCCAATAACAGCCTGGGTAAACAGTGCTTCTACTTCACCCCCCTCCTTTGTTCGAAAATGATTTCTTAATCAGATAAACTGAAAAAGATAAATGCACAATGGAACATATAATAGAATAATTTCCATGCAACCAGTTCAACCTGTCCTGAACAATTACTGTTTCTCCAACATTTTCTATTATGTACAAATTACATACACTCTTTAAGATGCAGATACTTGTACCAATGTACATACTCACATGCTCACAGCAAAGTGCTGTCTCTGTCTTTAAGACACCTGGACAAGTTGGGAAGCACAGCTCACATACCAGTATATACACAAGTTTCTCAAAGAGGAAACAGCTGTGACTTAATACACCATTGTACATCCATCATGACTCTACTGACCATCATTATTGCCATTTGTGTCCAGAAAGGACATTTGCACTTAACCAGACATAACTGACTGTAGTACTTCAACTAATTGTGACTCCCACTCTTTCCTGATTTACAGCACTGCTCGGTTTGCCACTGACAGGGCTTAATGACTTAGGCCTGCCAAAACATTTAAAGAGATAACACTGGAGCTTCTTAAGAGAAAGAGATACAACTTCCCTATAATTTAGGTTTTTATCTACAATGGGTGGAGCGAATCACTGAACACACCCTCTGCAAGTTTCTTGTCACATCAAACCAAAGGCGTTGACTGATAAAAGACTGAATAAAGAGGAGAACAACAGTAGTATTGCAGAGCCAGAGGTGTGGGTTTCAGTTAACAGACCACTGCTATAAAACAAACAAGCAGGCATTCCTAAAATGAACAGTACAAGCATTCAGACAAACTCCAGCATGCTTTAGCTCACAGCAGCATCATGCGTATATTTAATGAGCTAATCAACCAATTCAGACAACCAGAGGCCTGAGCAACATACAGGGGCTGGAGAGTGAACTTGGGAGGGTTCACTTCCAAACTTGGATTTGTATGTGTGCACTGATATGTTTTTGGCAGGAGAATCATCATAATGCCAAAGTCATACTGAGAAGAGTGACAACAAACACAAACCTCATGTTGAGATTTGAGTTTAACTGACCAACAGCTTTTCATAATATAATTTTTTAATCACAATATTAGCACACAGAAATATTCCTGTTTTGAAACAAACAAAAAAATAAATAAGGTTAGTGTGTGTGCAAAGAACTGCGTAGTCTCTGTCCTTTAATGTAGACTTTCTGGGGATTCTTGATAAATTGTGTTTGTGCGTGAGATAAGTATACCACAGACACGCATACATACAAAATCCCCTTAATGGAGTGGCTCATTTTATTGTCCTCTTCTTGGTCAGGGAGTCTTATTTTCTGAAAGAAAAAATGTCAAAGAATGAAAAATCTCCGGCCAGTGTTACACAGAGATGTAAAATGACCCATGCTGAGCCTTTACCTCAGTGAGCTTATTGTGGTGAAGGGCGGCGAATTGTGTGTGTGTGTGCAGGCTGTCCAGTGCGAACTCTGTGGCGCTGCAGGCTCTCCAGAATGCTTTCAGCCAGCAGTTTGACGTCTCTGTGGGTCTGTGGGTGAGTATGAACATGCTCCAGCTGCTGCAGGCCCCCTTCCTCCAACAGCATGCTGCAGTAGCGAGCGGCTGCAGACAGAAGGGTTAAAAACAATATTAAATCCGTAAGCGGTTGGATAAGTGGGTCAACGACTGGTTTCACACAACAGTCACTTGGGTTTTGCAGGTGCATGTATCTTGGGTCTCACCGTTCTTACTGCAGACATGTTGCATGGCCCATGCTGCCCACAGCTGAACACCAGGGGTGTGGAAACACTCCAGTAGGGGAAAGAAGGGGTTGAATGACCTACAGGATAGAGAATATAATATGCTATGTGACAATTTGACTGCACATAGGATTTATTCAACTCCAACTCACACAAATGTAAGAAATATAAATAACAGTATATGAACGAGTTTCTCCAAGATGCTCTTTTTGAGCGTAAAAAAAAAAAAAAAAATCATAATATTATCACTTGAGCTATGAAGTTTAATGAGTCTATTCTAGTCACTGCTCACCTGTAAGCCACCATTTCACACTCTGGTGGGGGCCACTTCATAATCACAGCATGCTAAAGAGACACAAATGTATAAAACTCAAACCAACATTTCAAAATAGCTGTCTATAGTATTTATGTTCATAACTTATGAGTAGTTGGAGTAATGAGATGTAGCTCATTCTTACCAGTTGTTCCAACAGCAAGCATCGAAGGTCAGGGCTGAGCGTCCAGGCCTCCTCTCCTCGTGATGTCAGATGCGCAAGGATACCTGCAGCGAAGTAGCTGACCTCCACCTCTGAGCTGTGCAGTAGAGTGCTGATGTGATCCAGGAACCCCTGCACCATCAGCTCTCCGTGCAGCTCTCCGACCTCTGCTATGTTATTCTACACAACAAAAGGTGAAAGGGGAGTAACAGTGTTTTAATATTGTAAATTTATTCCACATTCACATTCTCTTAAAGGTAATTACAGAGCAGTGAACTCACCAGAAGACCAAGAACCTTCTGCTGAATAGAAGACTCATTGGGGAAGGACTGCAGAGAGTGGGAGTAGGTGAGGGGGTGGGGTGTAGTAGAGTATAGAAACAAAACAGCAGTGAGTCAACCTGTCCCACAGGCATGCATGCTTATAACACAGGCTTGAGTGTGATGATTAGCTAGTATTGTTGTCTGCTCTTAGTTTAGTTTATTTCCTTGCACATGTATAGATTTCTATGTACCTCTAGAACTTTAATAAACAGGTCCAGCCCCTGGTTCTCAATAAAATGGCGGCAGGTTGTTGGCGATTCATCAGTGAGGTTCCAGAGTGCGCTCAGTGTAAATTTGAGGGTGGCATCCACCACGCCCTGAGTAGCCTTCTGGCGCACAATGTGGAGCAGTTGCTACAGGTTAACAAAAGAGTATTTGCAATGAAAATTTGCTTTTTTTTGGTAAATTAGTATCAGCGGCAGAGAATACAGCTGAAACAAGACTCTTACCTTTACAATGAACAGTTCTGCTCCCAGCTGAGCTGTTTGTTCTGTGGATAACTTGAAAAAGCAAATATGAAAAAGTTTAAGTCCTATAAATGTGCAAAGAATCCATGAACAGCACACGATAGTGATACAAAACGACATATACTGAACCTTTGCAGCCAGTATGGAAATTATAGCCACAGCCATCCTCTGCATGTTCTGGTCTTCATGGTTGCAGAGCCACTGCATCACTAGTTTGGCAGCTTCAAACCTTAAAAACAGAAAGCCAGGGCAAAATGTGTCAACTGTGAACATCCTCTCTTTTCACAGAAAAACTTCTACATTTGGACCAGTAAATATCTTTATGTTTTCATCTCTTGCTTTGTTTCCATTGACACAGTTTTTATACTTTCAAGCTATTGTAAAATGTGCATTTCACACCTGTTGAACGGAACCTCCTGCAAAATGCGGTCACTGCACAGGGACAGCAGGCAGTTCTTCTGCAGCTGTAGACAAAAGAGCCAAAGTGGATATCAGGTCAATGTACACAAAAATATTCTCATTTCTGAGTTTTTGCTCACCATGAACTGCAAGTTCCTGTCTCTAGCCCTGCCGATCCCTTAGACACAGACAAGGTCCCCAGCCCAAGCTCACACACCAGCTTGAATTATTTCTTCTTTCTGGTTTATGACTAACTGCAGCGGGCAATTTAGTTGGTTCGGCTAGATTAGACTGTCTGCAATTTATTTATGGACAGAGGTTCAGAGTGTGAATGAAGAATATATCCATATGTCAGGAAATAAATCTAACTTGGATAGAAAATCTGTGATGTAAACAGTCTTAATACTTTCAGAACTAAAAGTTTTAATTTATTATGGTGCTCTGTGCTGCTCTGGGGAATTACAGTTTTAACTATCGTTATCATCTTCTTAGTATTTTATTGTGGTCGTTATATAATTTGCTCTTTATCTTGTTTGGCATATTGTAAAGCATTGCAGATTCAATATTAACAAGTCAGAACGGAGAAGAAATTGTCATACTTTTTACTCTCGCCATATCTCACAGGACAGTTTTCTAGAGTTATCTGTACCTTAAAAAATAAAAACAAACAAACAAACAAAAAAAAAACACATTTTGGCATTGACAACCTGTGACAGCTCCCTTTTCTTCCTCTGTTGGTAAACTGTATCAGGTTGAAAGGGGCCTGCTAAATGCAGTCAACAACAAAAATTCTGACTGATGCAACATGAATGATGCGCACAACTGAAACAGCAGTGCAGGCATCAAACTACCTGTTGGTGGTTGGGGAAAGTCCTCATGGCCTCCAGTAAGAGCTGAGTGACGGTGCTCAACAGTCGAACTGGCATTCCAGCTGCCAGGTCCTGCTTTGTCAGGTTGAACACACAGGCACTTGCTGCCAGCTGGACATTCAGAGTGGCAGGATGATTCTTCATCCCCAAAACCACAAGCTGAAAAACAACAGGGAAAAATGAATTATATTGTATTGTAATATTTCGTTAAGGAGGAACTTGAAGTGTGCAGAATTGGAGTGGGGGTGTAGGGCAATAGTGTGACATAATACTCAGATTTACACTTCAGATTTACATTGTTTAAGCAGGATAAAACTTTATTTCTTAATAATCTACATTGTTTTCTTAGACATGAAGCAAAGAAAATAGAATGAGGAAATACACTTAATTTAGTAGTAGTTATGTTAGTTCACCTTAAGGATGTCAGGCCGAGGTTTCTCCATGACATGGGTCAGGCTGAACAGATGAAACAGAGCTTCTCTCACAAAACCTTCTCTCTCACTGTAGCGACGCAGTGCCTCACAGATCTGGGTCTCATTGGCTTCGCCTGTTACCTGTTAACATGCAATACAATTTAGCAAACGTGAATTTCTACACACAGTTAATGTGTTAATGTACATATCCACAATACCTTTAGATTTCCTTCTCCAGAAAGGAAGTCAGAAAAACCAGCCTCTGTGGCCAGAAGTCCTACAAAGGTCATCCCTGGTCTCTCCTTAACAAACGCTTTAACAGCTGCATCTGTAACCTGCACCATTCACACATGCAAGGAATGACAATGTTACCTGTACACTTTCTTTACAATCTAACTGCAACACCCATACAGAAAACATACATGACACTCACCTGTTTCCTCCCTGACACATCAAGGGAAACAAGAGCAGGCAGGATCCCTGGCTGTCCAAGCAGCTGACGAGCTACATCAGAGGTAAACTGCTTATCATCACTGATGTCCAGGTGCTGCAAACAAAGAAGCATGGCTTGTGAAATCACAGATAGCATTTCTTCTTGAATCTTAATAAACTAATAGAAAAAAGTATAACAATTGACACACAGTCCCAAACTCAGCTCCACTCTTCCACTAACCTGCAATACATCCAGCTGGTGTATGACTCCCAGCAGCTGAGCAGTGCTCATTTCCAGCCTCTTCAGCTGATGCAGTGTTAGTGAGCGCAGCCGTTCCTTCAGGCCTAGCAATGGACTGAGGTTGGTGATCGAGGTGTTGGAGAGATCAAGGCTCTCCAGCCGAGGCAGGGAACACACATCAACTAGCCCAGAGTCATAGAAGTCTACATTAGCTAGAGAGAGTGAGCGAAGGCCCCGCAGTGAGCTGAAGCAATACCGAATTGGTTCCTCCAGAGAGGACATTGTGAGACCCGTTAAGCAAAGTCGTTGGAGGGACTCCTGCAGGGTGTTTTAGAAAAACAAAACATGCTTTTACTTTCATATAGTTTGATGAGATTGGTTACCCAATACACCTTAACATACTCTCACTTTACCTGACAGTATTTATTGGTGGCCAGTCCCTGTAGAATATCATGAATAGTGAGGTCTGCATTGACCCTGGCAGCATCCAGCTCCAACAGTCGGTGAGGACACAGAGCTCTCTGAAAGGCCTCTGCAGAGATGCGTGCTGTACGGATGCAGGCTCGTCTCAGCCGCAGGTATTCACAGTTCCGAAACACACCCACTGTGCTATCATTCAGCAGACCTGTAGCATAATGAAAGTAAAAGTTCATACAGGACTGAGCTTTGCACAATAATGACTTGGTTTATCTAGGACAGCATTTTGGTTTGGTTGACAATATCCCACTGGATTCAGATGCTCAAAACTTTCGCATGGGAGTTACAGAAGTTGTTGAAACTGGGGACAGTTCAACAGGTAATAACTAGATGCAAAAACTATCATACATCTTGCAGAGGTTGTGGTTGTGTTGGCGCAGACATGATCAGCTCTTGTCTGTTCATGGGTGTGTTGTTTGGTCCAGGTTTACCTTCAGTGGCCATCTTGGCCAGCAGCTGGTCTGCTAGCTCCTGAGGGAACAGTACAGCTTCCCTGAAGCACAGGGAGCCATCAGGGCGTTTCACACAGAAACACTCCAGATTCTGACTCACATAGGTCAGACACAGGTCTGTCAGAGGCGCTGGAGATGCCTCATCCTGCAAAGACAAACAGGATGTTTGCTGATGCAGATGCACCTGATTAACACCATTTATTTTGTGAAATTTCCAGTAATAATTTGAGCACGTAAAAAAAAAAAAAAAAGACGTCACACATATCACCTGAAGGCAAAACTTACCGTGTTAAGGAAACTACAGGCCATGGTCATAGCTTTAAAAGAAAAAAAAAAACTCACTCTAGTTTTAGCTTATGACCGAGAGTGGTGCGTGTTTTCACACCAGAAAACCGACCGCTTAAGTTGGTAGCCGTCGAGCTGCTCCGTTTTTGTTTTTTTGTTTTTTTAGCTGCTTCGGTTTGAAGCGTTCACCTGTGTGGGAGCCTGGCGTTATGCTAATCTGTCACCAGGCAGCGTTAGAGGCGGACCAGCTAGCTAGCTCACTTGTTGTCGTCTCCGTTGAGGAAAATCGCTCTCCGTGCAAACACGTCGACAGCAGTCTGCTAAGGCGGAAGTCATGTTTAAAAGATATCTACGAATCACTGTGTCTACAGAAGCTCCGGATCGAGGAACCGTGCGGATACAGTTTTCGCGGCGAGCTGCGGGGTCTATTTTTGACTAGAAGAGACAGACCGTAAACAAAGGTCACAGCACTGGAAGTACATTAGCGAGGGGGCTGGACTACGGAAGCCCGTAAAGGTAACTTATGAAACCAGGAACACATATGAGCGTGCTCTTCTCTGGCTCTTTCTGACGAAAACCTATTTAATGTCTAACTTTAGAAATATTTTATATCAACTTAACGTTTGACAGAAATCATCTCCACTGAGTATTTTTATTTAACTTTAGAGAAACGCCTTTGTAACCGCTCCATCAACTCGTTCACCAAGGTCACAAGTAGCATTGGATGTGGTGGTAGGCTAAACCTTCAACACAAGCGATTGTTGTAAAATTAAAACACCGAGCTGAAAAATGGCTGGACTTGTAAACTTTAAAGACGAGGCAGAAGTGAAGCAGTTTTTGGACAATCTGGGAGTGGAGTACAGCTTCCAGTGCTACAAAGAGAAGGATCCTGAAGGTAACATGACCTGCGCTGTTCACGGATCAGTGGTACTGAAGCTCAGCTCCACATGGAAACTAATATGTGTGATTTCCTCTTTCTGTTTACATCATGTTTTTCTTAGGATGCCAAAGACTCGCAGACTACTTGGAGGGAGTGAAGAAAAACTATGAGAACGCAGCGCAGGTGCTCAAACATAACTGTGAAACCAATGGACATGGAGAGAGCTGCTATAAACTGGGAGCTTACCATCTCACAGGAAAAGGTACACCAGCAGTGCAACTTATTTCTCCCCTCTCTGGTGTTTGGGAAACTCCATAGCAGTTCACAGGTTCTAAAAGATAATTTCCCAAAGTCATCACAGGTTGAAATAATGTATAAAATGTTGAGATACTTGAGAGAGAAATCCAAAGTTCTGATACTTTGTTTGTCTGGGATTATTTTGGCAAAGTATCTATTATATGTATTTAAGCAAACAATGTGTGTTTTAATCTATGATTGCATGGCTATACTGAAATTAATATTTAGTGAGAGATAAAGTTGTACAAGCAAAATACAATTATTTGCCATTTTAGTATGAGTAATGTTAATAATGATGTGTGTTCACATGTAAAATATTGTTTACATGTGAACACACCAATAGTTCAATTTCATTCAATTTTGGATTGATACTTTTGTTTAGTGTACTTGTGCTTAGATAAAGTTGTGACTGCAGCATGTCAAGGGAAGAGAGGGATTTGAATGCCCTCTACATAACTCTTCTGCTGAAGATGAATAAAGATCTCTGCAGAAACACTACCGTTAATATCCTAAATCTTTCCACCAGGTGGAATGACGGAGTGTCTGAAAACAGCCTACGCCTGCTTTATGCGCTCCTGCAACTCTGGAGGAAAGAAGTCTGTAGATGCCTGCCACAATGTTGGCCTGTTAGCCCACGATGGACGAGTTATGGAGGGAGGACCTGACCTTACGGTAGCTCGACAGCACTATGACAAGGCCTGTGCTGGTGGCTTTGCTCCGTCATGCTTCAACCTCAGTGCTTTGTTCATTGAGGGCAATTCCAAAGGGCTGAAGCCAGATATGAATCTAGCTTTGAAGTATGCCAACAGGGCCTGTGAGCTGGGACATGTGTGGGGCTGTGCCAATGCAAGTCGGATGTACAGACTGGGGGATGGTACAGAAAAGGATGAGAAGAAAGCAGAGGAGCTGAAGAATCGAGCAAAGGAGCTGCATGATTTAGAGAGGGAAAGGCAACTGAAATTTGCAGAGTGAATGTGACACTTGATCATATTGTATCATCATGTCATTGTTTTGGCTTACATGCACATGTGCTGTTCAGTCAGGTTGTTTGTGTCAACCAGAATTTGCACCTGCAAAACCTGCCCTGGGGGTTCAAAGGTCAGAGGTGACCTGGTGTTAGTTTTAAAGCAGAATGGTCAAATGAATGTGTGCAACCTCATTTACAGTCTTTAGACAGTTGCATTCAGGGAGTTCACTTGGCTATATGTAATAATAGGTTTCATACAAATGTGTTCAAAATGTAAAAGCAATAAAATGAATATTGATGCAGATGTTTGTTAACTAATTATGCTCTATCTCTATGGCTTTTGATTAGATATAAAAATGTTTAGGCACACAAGCTTGAAATTTAAAGGGCAGTTTGAAATCCCATTAAATTATCACGTCCATCATCTTTCATACAATACTGTAGATTATATTATTGAGTGTGTTGTAGCCTTTTCCAAAGAGGTTATGTTCTCATCTGTGTCTGTGTGTTGGTTTGGTTATTTCTCAGCAGAATAACACAAAAACTACTGAACCAAATTGTACTGGATTTGAAGGGGGGGGTCTAAGACAGGGAAGAACCCATTCAATTATGGGGCAGATCGAGATTATTTACCATGAATAAGAATTGCTTTCTCTTTCACATTGGCCTTCGTGGAGGTCTGGAGTGCCATTCTAGTTACTATTAGTGTATGCAACTCTGAGAAACCATTTTTTTTAAAAATTATTTCCTTTCCACAAAAACTGACAAGATTCGTGGAACATTGTCTTGTGGTCTCAAACTTTGCTGGTTTGTAGAGATGAGAGAGATCACCAGTTTGCACTGAAAGCACTAAAACACAATATTTTCTAATTGATATTAGAGGAGCTTGTGTGGGCAAGATGGTGGTTGGACCACAAGAGGGAGTCAGAATCGAAGACATGAGCTTTGTGCCCGTTTCAAATCTCGCAGGGCGCTTTACCCTGCGGTCACCGCACAGGACATTGGGGGGGGGTTGGAGGTGGTGGTTGGTGTATCCAGATTTCAACCAACAATGTTTTAGAAAGTTGCAGACAAAGCTCCCGTGGACGAAAGGGTTGTGTGCGTGTAGAGAAGTTGGGTCAGCCGGGCTGCTGAGGATGATGGGCGGACTGGCCCGCTCGCTTGGCTGGAAGCTCCGCCCGTTAGCCGTGCGCCTCCTCAGCTCTCATTCAAAACAGAGGACAGCTGTTGCGAGGCGCATCGTCGTGTCCTGAGCGTTAGCCCGAAAACTGTTAGCTGTCCACTGGCTGCTCGTGTACACACTGGATTATCAGGACAGGGAAGACGACAACGGCGCACTTCGGTGAGTTACTGGGCGATGTGAGGCAAAGTTTGTTGTCGTTTGTGACACCCCCCGGCCGTCGATGTTGTAAGCTAACGTAACGTTAAGCCACACGAACGGTTTGGGTGTGTTTGTTTTTACGTGCAGGATGCTCCCTTATCAAAGTAAATCGGCATCCATCAATAGGAGGGGACAGGGAGGCGTGCAAACACCGGGGCTGGTCCGGTTTTTGTGATGCGGCTGTATCTGTATCTGTAGCTGGGTGCAGTTGTTTATTTTAGCCATTATTTTATTTCTCCTCCACCCACGTGAAGATACAATCGCCCCACCACACACCAAGAGGCAACACCGAGGAGTTTGATATAATGCTAGTAATAAATCACGCGCCCCCTCACCAAGCTAACGATTCAAGCTAGCGAGAGTTAAGGCTAATCTGGAAAGCTTTGAGAAAAGAGTGAGTGTAGTCAGCGAGGTAGCATTTCGTGATTCCTCCGGTGCAGTCTGACTTTGTTTACTGTAGTCGCTTCACAGTTTGCATCTGTTTAGAGACCGGGGACTTTGTGAACGACCCATTTTTGCAGCTAGCCCAGCAGAGCTGATTTTAGCAGCCATACCTACTGCAGGCGCCCTGCTCAGGGTAGCTCATTGGCGGCGAGCCCCCTGCACAGTTACCCTCCGGGGAGTGCTTTGGGTGTGGCGTGGGTTCACCCACGAACAATACTGTGTGCAGTCAGGGCCTATCTTGTCTCAGCCGTAGCAGGTCTTGTTTGCAGGGTGGCCACAACAGATGAGTCGTGAGGCTATTCTTGAGACTGGTGAGCAGCAGTTTTCGACCTGAAATCATTTAAATGAGGGGGACTTGCACGAACAGGAGAGTACCTTCAAGTCCAGTTTCTTAAATAAGACTTTCACATTTCACGAACAACATCCAACAAGCTATTCGACATAACTCTCTACTTCCATTATTTGAATCAAATTTGTGGCCCATTGATATCAGTTTAAATGAGCGATGGTCTAGTTTCTGTAATTCTAAGCAGTGTTCAAAAGCAATATACAAACCTAACAATCAAACTTTAGGAAGTATCTTTGTTGCTCTATCACAGATGAGATGAAGCTCTGTTGACCTTTTTCTTAAAAAATGAATCTGTGTGAAATCAGTTTGATAACAGTGGCCACAGTAACATAATTTGTGAACACAGGAATATGTGGTAAATATGTGGTTATCTGTAGGTGATAGAAACAGCACAATCGCACATGAGGGACTGGGCTAATTCTGTCAGCTGTCAAACAGAATTAATTTAAGATGAATTCACGACCTCATTCACTATTAGTCCGCCTTTTTTCTTAAACAAAGCGTCCCTCTGCTCGAACCTCCCATCTCTTTGTCAACGTCCTGTGTGACGTTGCTGCTGCTCGCCCCCCTCTCCCCATCTTAAGGGGGTCCAAGGAATGTTCCATATCGATATTTAGTGTGTCTGTGTGGAGCTGCTGTTCTCAACACTTAACATATGACCCAGAGGTCACTGGTTCAGACTCATGACTGGCGTGCCTTTACAGTGCTGTGGTGCAATCTTATGCAGGAAAGGCAGAAAGAATCTCATTTGTTTTCAACAGTCTTCTTCGATTGTTAAATAGATGCAGAACATGTGTGTTCATTAGATACCGTTCACGATTGCAGTCATAGCAGTTCAGAAAGCAGTGTTTGATTGAGCGATCAGATAGTACTACAGTTAACGTTTAGCCCAAAATAGGAGATGAAACCTAATTCTTTCCAAATGCCAGAGGTCCTCAGTCCTCCATATGTCAGAGAAGGAATCTGCTTCAAATTCCTTTAGGTTTGTACTTCATCTGATTCAGGCTGAACCAAGGAGAATGCTGCTGATTGTTATAAATGAGCAATGGTTTAGTCTGCAGGACAGTGGTCAGTGGGTGTAAAGGGTTCATCTAAAACATTTACCCAAGTAGTCTTAGTTCTAGCGCTTAGGTTTTAATCCAATAAAATATGGTTGATTCAGTATTCTATCCACTGTGCAGATTTGCACCGTGGGTCTTAAGTCCCATCTGTATGTCAGTTTGCTAATGCTACACAGAATTACCATTGTGTATCTTTGGATTTATTCGGTCCATTTCTTTTACTGATTGTAAACAAAAACATTACGTTGTGTAACTGTTGCTTGACACCAAGAACGTGTGGTCATGTTGTATTCAGAGGGAGAAAGTCATTCAGATGACATGTGCTCATAGATGCAATCCCATGGTTTTCCATCTCTGAATGATTATACCTTCTTGGATAAGACTCTCCTCAATGTAATTTGAGCTCCAGTGACTCTTAAGAAAATGTCCCTCTGTAACTCTACATACCACCTCCACCTTCCGGGCCAGGCTAATCCAAGAGATGCCTCATGTATGTGGGCCCATCTGTTCAGTACTGTGGTGTAGCTGCTCTGTCCAAGGCCTGCAAATGTGATTAGTTAGAGATTACATCTGTGTGTGTGAAATGAAACTCCCCTCTCAGATTCAGAGCTGTGTGTTTATAAGAGAAAGGGATAAAACACCATAGGGCTTTTGCATCATCAGGTTCAGCCCCTGGTGTTTCTCAGGTTATGTTTGTCTGCTCTGCATTACATCATGTTCACTGCATGGTCTACGGAAAATGTTCCTTGAAGCCGTTATCTTGTAGCCTCCTTCAGGGTCCTGTACATATTTTAGAGGCGTTTTTGTCAGCATCAAGCTTTTTCGCTGTGACCTCCAACCAGTGCCGTTGCTCAGTTGCCAGGGTAACTTTATGCGTGTGTCTGGCACATCCATACAGCACAGATGGAACTGCGAAGTCACATGTCGTCACATTCTTCCTCTGATGCCTTCGCAGTCTTGGCTCCATCACTACGAGAACAAATACAAAGTCAGTAATCTGTATTAATTTTCTGCATCTTGCTGTTGACTCTATAAAGCTCTCTCTAATACTACTTGGAGTAAAATTAAAGGTCCCTGCACTTGGCAAGTTGTTTTGAAACACTGATGATTATAATGCATGCAATGTGTGTTTGATAAAGACTTTTTATATATGAGGTGTTTCTAATGTTGCTGGCAGTTGGCTGAAGTGGGTGTTGTAGATGTGAGCTTGGTGAGCACCTGACTAGCTGACTGTGTCCATGATATGTGTGAGAAGGAGATAAAACACAATGTGTGTCCAAGTGTTGACTACAGAAGTCTCAGTGGCCGGCACCACTTCACTTCATATATTGAGCAGTTAGCCTCTCTTGTTCTACACAGAGCAACAATAGAGGAAGTAGTGCAAAAATGCCTCTTCTCATTGTTATGAGCATCTTTGCCATGTGGTTCCTGCTTTGTTGTAATCACAGCTCTTGTGTAGGGGAAGTAGACGCCACAGAGAGCAGACAGACACAAACAGTGTTGAAACAGAGACTGTATATAGAGGGTCACTTGTGACCGAATCTCTTTCACACACAGAGATACAAACTCTGCTAAACACATGCCACAATAGGCTGAGCACTGGCAGACAGCCTGGAGCTTTGAAGATATTTTAGCTTGAATTTAACCACTGATAGGACTGGCTCGCACATAAGGGTTACACAGCCAGTGGACTGTCTCCCTTACCCCTCTCTCCTCTCTAGTTCCTTGCTTCTCCTTTGTTTTTCTTTGATCTCAGTTTCTTTTTCACTTTGCTTTCTTGTTGTGAGTGGGACCTGATGCTATTTTCATCTTGTCATGGCTGCCTAAGTTTCATTCTATCTAATTGCTGTTGAATCATTAGGCCATATCCCCAATGATGCGTTTATATACATATATTAGACTCATCAACATCAAGCCCCCACTTCCTGTATCTCCCTCCCTTCTTCCTCTCATCTTCTGGGGCCTTTTGCAAATATGTCTGGCTGCCATTTAAGATTACTGCTGCAAATATGGTAGCTGACTTTCAATACCAAAATGATACTTTTTTTCAAAATCCTAATTTTGGAAAATCTTTCAACATGTGAACAGTATAACAATCAAAATAAGACCATATTTGGCCAGCTTTTGGTATATGATATATTTTTGATATTTGGTTCAAATGACACAAATTGGTGACTTAATAGGCTTGATATCAACCCCACTTGTGAACAGTTCATGGCTGTACAGCGTTGCGCTGAGCCATAACTGATCTCAAGCAGCAGATCTCCTCTGACCTTATCAGTTATAATTGCTTTTTCACCGCAATCCACTCTGCACAATAACTTCATCTGCTGTTGGTCATTATTGTCTTAACCATCCCGCTGGAAACAGGATTTGATACGATTAATTATATATCAAAAATTCTGCAGATGGGCAGTAGAAGTTTAACCAGACTATTAGATAGACAAACAATATTGATTTAATATTTGGTCCAATTATGATACAGACTCTTTTCTGACATGCTTTTAATTTTGACTGCTCTTCTTACTCTAGTAATTTAAGAATTTGTTTGACTAGTAAGTACTGTTATCTTGTGTTGCAGCTGTGTGTGTTATGTAGTTGCAGCTAGTGTTTTTTGCTGACACGGCTTTCTTCATTCACAAAATATTGCCATGTTTTGTTCCAGATGTCCTTCAGTTGTATCTGGACCTGATGAACATAACAGAGATTTCAAATGTAGAATACCTGTCTGCCAAATTGCAGTTAAACCTATTGGCTAAATCACGGCCACCACACAGGCTTCTACTATTTGAGGGAGGCTTTCAGTACTTCACTGACTATGCAAACTTAGCTCCTCTCCCTCTAAAACTTTGTCCCTGAATTCCACCATTTGCTCCCTCTGACTCTAAATAGATCCTATTAAAGTGGAAACACGGCTGTCTGCCGAGCAGGTTGCATTTTGGCTATTTGTTATGCTGGCTTAAGACAAAATGGGAATGTCTCAGCTAACTGCTTTACTCTAAAGCCTGCTTGTAACCCCCCCACCACCCCCCTACTGGATGGTTATCTTGCCTGTCTTTTCATCTGTGTGCATT
This sequence comes from Rachycentron canadum, assembly GCA_038496675.1. Lineage (NCBI taxonomy): Eukaryota > Metazoa > Chordata > Actinopteri > Carangiformes > Rachycentridae > Rachycentron > Rachycentron canadum. The sequence goes on along the minus strand of CM076656.1, from coordinate 15,216,274 downwards.
TATATCATGTTTGCATGAGCTCCCCCAACTGATTATAGCTGGGGTTGCTGTGTCAAGTTGTAGATACTTGGGGTCATGAAGTCAGGGGTCAAAGGTGAGTTCAGGGACATGTAAAAGGGCCTAGCCATTAAGGCATGCAGAGTGCCAGCCAAGAGGGGACTGCTCCACCTGACACTTTCTGGGTGGTTCTTCATCTCCTCTTTCATGTGGCATTTTTTTGGCATATTCTGCATATATATATATTTGAGGACAAAATGCATAGAGTAAAACAAAGCAACAACAGTCCACTTTATATGTCAAGACAGGTCGATTTCAAGGAGATTTTATGTTTTGCATATTAGGATATATCCTAGTAAGAAAAACATGAACATTAAAATAATTAATCTTGATCTGATAGTTGTTTAGGTCTTTAGATGGGGAAAACCCCTGATTTTCCACCACTGACAAAGACATGGTGTGTAAAATATGGTGCTTTGAGTAAAATGGGTGTTGGGACTATTTCGGCAGTTTATGTCCTACAGATGCAGAATGAGGAGCAGGTTATGACCCCCCCCCACTGGCCTAGCTGTAAACAGACAGATGCCGCACCCTTCCACTTCCCTTGCACATTGTCCTGATCCACCAGTTTGTATCAGTCTCTGTGGTCTCAACACAGCCTCATCTATCGAAACCTCTGAGTGTTTTGGCTGGGAACTGAACTGAGAGCTGAGCCATGGTTGTGTCATGGAAACTTGTGAACTTGGTTCTGAACCCTGCGAAAGACAATAGATCAGATAGAGACAAACATGTTTCCACCTCTCTCTTATCCTTCGATTCATCTTAATTTTGTTTTTTTCCTCTCTCATTTTCCTTTGTACTCTTTCCTCCACACCAGGCATCAGTGTCACATACAGGGCACACAGTGGGCTTTTTCTCTGTAAGAACACTATGAATGTGAGGCTTTATCCTCACCACCTGCTCTGCTCTTTGCCTTCCTTTTTATCAGCCAGTGCCTCTGTTATGAATGAAAGGTGATGATTAATTTCTCAAGCAGATGTGTTTCTCTGTGTCAACTTAAGGACTCCATTAAGACTTTTGTATGACTGAGACAACCTGTTTCCTGTCGCCTTTTGTCAGGTTTCCCACTGGTCGGGTCTTGACATGCAGACAGAGACCTGCACTGACATGCCCGCAGTTTCACATTTTACATTGTCAACTGTCATGCAGGGTTTTTATTCATTTCATTCACACCATTTTTCAATGTAAAAGTCATTGACCTGACAGAAGAACACAAAAAAGTTACATAAATGCAAACTCAAATCTTATTCCAGATGAGGGAGGTTCCAGAAGAGATTCTACAGCAATGCAACAATAATAAAAGTACATTTCTAAACATTTGGCAAAGAAAGTAGAAATAACTAAATATGTAAAAAAAAAAAAAGTATTTTGTTTTTAACCATCATGATTCTGTAACTGTGCACCTTTTTTTTTTAATTTTATGGGACTTTCATGTATTTGTTTATAGCCTATTTACTTTATAGCCTTCCTGCTAAAGCAAAGCTTTTTAATGCTGGTGTGAAGGCAAAATTTGCAGTATTTATGAATATTCTGAATTTCTGTTTAGATTTTGTGTGGGGAAAATTCAACACGTCATTCTGTAAAAATATGTGGAAGGAAACTCCCTCAGAGACGTGACTGTATTGTTGCAGCAAACCAAGCTCAGCGCTTGTAAAAGATGAGCAAAGCTGATGTTTGATTCTGCTTTGCGCGTGTATGGATAGCCATGAATGTTTCTCTGGCTTCCTTTTGTCTCATAGTCAGAATCTGATAAAGCTGGGAGGGCTGGAAGAAAACGACATTGCCGCTGGAAACAAAGTCTTTCCTATTTTTAGTCAATAGGTGAATGTTTAGTAGCACATACATCCTGCCTGTACTTGTCGTTTGAGAGGTGAAGTGAGGATTGAATCAGTAGTGTCTGTGTAACTCAAGTAATGTGTGTGTGTGTGTGTGTGTGTGTGTGTGTGAGTGTGTGTGTGTGTGTGTGAGAGAGAGAGAGAGAGAACAGACAGTGTAGCCCCTGGTCATGCTGCTCTGTGGGAGAGGAGGATCAGAAAAGGGGTGTGAGGGGCTCATTCAGGGAGAGAGGGGATGAGGGAGAGGGGGAGGGGAGCAGTGCAGGCGTTGAAGAGATACAGCTGTTTCACCAGTCTCAGCTGTTGCTCCTCTTCCATTTGATGCAGGCTCTTTTCCCCTCCCTCTTCCTCGAACACACAGGCGCACACACACACACTAACTGGAAGAAGCACACAGTGTAACATTGTTCTGTCTTGTGAGAGAGAGAGCGATAGAGAGAGATGAAAAAAGCAATCTTTCATAGCTGCTATCAGATGGGAATAGTAAGTACTCGCCATATTCACAAGAGAGGGAGCCGTGGCCAAAATGGGCAAAACATGTCTGCCTTTTTTCATCACACTGTGTTGTTGTTTCGTTTGTGCCCTATTTTGTTTGCCTGTCTTCTTGCCTCTTCTGCTTGTCTGCTCCTGTCTTTGAATCATGAAGTTAAAGTTAGGCAGTTCTTGAAGAATTCAACAGCCTTTTCTTCCAACGTATCTCTCTTGTTTTCCCTTGACCTCTGAGTGTGTTAGTATTATGTCCATTTCACCTCTGACCTAGTGAACTCTTGGAGCAAACAGCTGTGTGTATTTTGTGTACCTCTTTGACCAGCTTTGGGTGTCAGTATCCTTGCAGCTTTGCCTCTCAGTCCTGCTCTGACACTAAACACAAGTTTTGGATCGCACACTTGTTCTTCTTTTTTGTCCCTTTCCCAGTCAGTTCTCCCTCTGCCTTTCCTTCTCAGTAGCACTCCCTTTGCGTTTTCTGTCGTAATTGGCCGTTTAATCAGGCCCTGGAGACAAGGCAATGCCATGTTAGGGGAAGTCATGCACGCAGTGTGTGTTTGTGAGAGAGAGCGGGGG
>CM076656.1:15158099-15213227 GCA_038496675.1 Rachycentron canadum | reverse complement strand
GGGGGGGGGGGGGGGGGGAGTAGCAAGGGAGAGCATGTGTTAAGCTGCATGGGGACTGTTATTTCAGTCTTGCTCAGTTGAGCAAGTTCAAAGTGACTTGAGTTATGGGTGAAAAATACTCTTATTACTAAATAATCCAAAAGTTAAACTCAGGAACACACGGGTATATTTAAATCTCTAACATGCTGCCTCTCACTCAGCACTTGGCTGTACAGACCACATATTCACACACAGGATATAAGACTAACAATAGCCCGCCTACAGTGTGTTTGCTGTTAAAGACACTACAGAGTCTGCGCCTCAGCATTGGCTGGTGCATTGCTCTTTTGGGTCAAATATCTAAGCCGAGTAGGCCAACTTAAAAGAGGACAGAAAGACTTATTGGAGGAGGATGAGCTCATTGTTACAAAGATAGAAGATGCCCTGTAGATTTCAGCGTTATATGTGGGAGACTAATGACCTGAGAGGTTGTACCTATAAGAAAAATAAAGAAGTGCAATACAACAAGAGGCACTCCCCGATTTTAAGCAAAGCCACTCCTCAATTTTCTCTACTCTCCTACAACCTCATAAAACTCCTTCTTAAAATATTGTATTTCATCCAAGCCTGACTAAAAGATTAACCTTTTATGCAGCCCCGTAGTGTTCAATAGTAGATAAACAAATAACTGTAGAACGACTAATTGAATGAATTAAGACATAAATGAGTCAGGGTAGTAAAGTGATGCAGTGGTTAGAACTGTTGCAAAACAACAAGAAAGTTTGGGGGGGGGGGGGGTCAGCTCCCTCTGCCTGCAGGAGTTTCCTCCAGGTACTCCGGCATCCTCCCACAGACCAATGACATGCAGGTTAGGTCATTTGTTGACTCTAAATTGCCCAGGAGTGTGAATGGTTGTTTGTATCTGTATGTCAGCCCAACTCGTCCAGGATGTACTCTCTCTCTGTCAGTTGGGATTGCCTTTAGCCACCCAATGGCCCTATCAGCCCAAATTGTATAGATAATGGATGGATATAAGTGAGTCAATGGTTTTGTGAAATTTTTGGAACATCATGGAATAACTCGCCCTTATGAGTTAAAACACACTGTTTAAAATGTACTTAATATTAAGCCCTTTGGGATTTTATTTGACAAGGCCCACAGGCAAACACGCCTTCTTTAAGATGGCTGGGATCAAAAAAGAGGGTCTGTTTAAAGTTGAGTGTTTGTTGAGTTACCTGAACCAGTTTCCTGTACCTGAATATACAGAGTTTGTCACGTCTAAAAAGAAGGTATTTTTGTACTAGGACTGTGGGTGTGTGTGTTTGCTGTCAAACGAATGTACAGTTTGTCAGGCTGCAACATGTTCAGAGGGCCCAAACCCAGCCCAGGGAAATGCTGCACGTCTGTTTTTGTAGTACTATCAATATGAGGGTGAACGAACCATATTTTGACGGGCAGACAGAGATGGAGATAAGGATGTTTTGGTTACACACCATCTGTTTGGAAAAGTTATATTGATGTGCAGTGTCTTTAACTCAGAAACTAAAGCTTATATGCACAAGACATTTAATGTGCCTACTTAACAATATACAAAAGACATGATGCATATTACCATTTATCATTTGAGAAGAATGACAATCAGCTGACCTGCACTTCACTACAGTGTTCATCCAGCTGGCAAAACCACATAACTAGGTGGGAATCAAAGAAATTGAAATATTGGGCACCAGTTGCTGAATGAGAAGTATGGTGTGCAGTGAGCAGCTGTGAGGGAAGTTTAATGTTTATTCAAATTACGCTGCTGCTCTTCACTAACACTTCAGTCTATAAAACTGATTCACCAACAATAACAGTTCTGAAAAATGCCCAGTGTGAGTTGGTCAACCAATTTCCAACCTCGGTTAAAACCTGCCCATGGTTTTGTGTCTTTTACTGCAATAAAAGCTGCAAATCTAATTCACTGAAAGCCTTTCACTATAAGCAGCTACAGGAAGTGTTGCCCTTGCATTAGCAGCATGGTGATGTCACTTACTTTCTGTGGTTTCAACACTGACACTTCTGCAGTTCTGTGTTTTCACTAAACTTTCTAGACTGAAAAACAATTGTCTGAGTCAAGGTAAAGTTGCTGCCTTAGAGCACGTGTCCTTTGAGAAAAGTCAGGAGAAACCCAGTACTAATCTGCTGTGACCAAAACTCCAGATAAAGTATTTACAGTGCTGACTCAAAGCAGTGTGGACGGAAAACAGATTTCAAGAGTTGAAACGGTTATTCGTGTATGAAAATGCATATCCAAACTTTAATGGCAACTATTAAAAGCCGGGCTGGTCTGAAACATTTAGTGTATTTACGAAAGTTAAAGAATGTTTGCTGGAAGTAGCCAAGATGTGTCCATACAGTGCTACATGTTCCTCATCCAATCATTCAGGCTGCTGCTTATGTTAGCAATAGTTGTGTAACCACTATTCTGACACATTCAACACTGTTACTGCTCTTGCCAATTTGTATCGACGTAGAAGACCTGTGTTTGAAAGTTAAGTGAGAGAGCAAGACATTCAAATGACTGCGCAGTTCTTATATGTATCAAGTTGATACTAAAACTTATTGCCAACTAACAGCCAGGTCAGTCATTCACAGACTCTGGGATCTGGACTGAATGTGCTTCCAGTTTGAGAATAGAAATATACTGTTTGTTACAACCTGTTCTTTTTTTCTCACCAGTTATTGAAAGGACAGATCTTAATGACTCTAATCTTTCTAATCTGTCAACATACTCTGTATATAGCAGTGTATGCATTTCAACCTGAAATTTGAGAAACCTTTCCACTATCTGCCCTGTCAATGGAAACAACTGCACTGTTTGTGTTGACAACACATTATCATGACCTATGTAGTCATCCATAACTAGTGTAAACTCCCTGGCAGGGACAGGATGAATAAAGAAGTAACAACTGACGTCTGTGGCTTATTAGATAGATATTAGAAATATCTCAATAAACACAACCTAAGAGCTCATATAACAGCTCTATAAGATCAGTTTTTGTAAGGTGGCCTGAGTCAGCTGACCATGCTGAGTTACGACAGTCCCGTAAACTGTGGTGGGTCTCATGACTAGATGCAGCTCGTAAGCCAAGTGTAAAAATAAAACCAAAGTAAAGCTAAAATGTGTACTGCTGTAATTTTCTTTTTTGTTAAAATGGATTTAATGAAATTGATAAAGAAAACACTGTAGTGTGTGTTTACTGTGATGCTCAAGGATCTTGGGATATTAAGAATTGATATTGTGTCATTCAAATAGAGCAAAAAGTAGTGCTACATAGTCTCTACTCAGTGGGTTTAGAGTTAGAATCACTTGATTTCAATTTTCATGCTTTCATGTTTACATGTAGTGTCACTTGAGTCAGTATGTGCTCAGCCTCCATGAGAAGGTTTTACTGCTGTGGGTTTGACCTCTGCCAATCCTCAGAGACTCATAGAGGAAGACATAGAGATCATATCGGTTTCCTCTAAACAGTAGTGCTCTGACTGACTGCTCTGTTGCCCGGTCCTTTCCTTGTTAATAGTCCATGCAGGGAATGCCCACAGACATCAACACTGCTGCCAGCTCCACACTTCCTCTGCTTCCTCCCCTCCTTCCTTTCCCTCCTCCCCCTCAGTAATCTGTCACCCTGCTCAGGTCGCTCAGGCCTCAGCAGCAGAGTTGAACTCGAGCTGGGCTGCCTGCCTGCTCCCATTTGGACCACAAATCAGGCTGAAGCTGGCACACACACACACAAAGATACAGACATACACACAAACTGTAGGACTGTGCCCTTCCCACACGTGACAGCCTGCTGCTCTGGGGCCCTGCCACATGCCACTACTCACAAGCTTGGCACCGTAACCTCTCTTCGGTTCACTTGATGGATAACCAGATACTGTTATCAAGACCACTTGGACTGGTGTCTTGGTTCTTGGAGTAGTTTTTTTTTTTTTTTCTTTTGTCAAATTTTTTTTTATTTTAAAGGCTGCTTTTAATAGGAAATTGTTGACTGTATGTCTAGGTCTTTGAGAGTAGTACATTCATAAGTGTCTGTGTCACTGGGGGATGTGCCGAGAGGAAAGACAGAAGCAGGCACAGGCCTGAACAGCCTGTCTGTAAAGCCTGAGCTCTAATTATCAACCCAGAGAGAGAGAGAGAGAGAGAGAGCTAGAGAGAGAGCTAGAGAGAGAGCTAGAGAGAGAGCTAGAGAGAGAGCTAGAGAGAGAGCTAGAGAGAGAGAGAGAGAGAGAGAGAATCTATAAAAAGCATAATCACACCCCATGGTGCAAGCTGCTGCTACGACACTGATTTAGAACTAGTGGAATTTCACAGACAGATCAACTAAACTAGGTTCAAGTGTGTTTGTGTGCTTTAATAATGTGTCTTCTTAAAGACATGGTGGATGGTATCATTTCAGAAGAATGAGAATCATCTGACCTGCACTTTACCACAATGTTCATCCAGCTGACAGACCCTGTGACAGCTTTTTATTGTCTGTGTAAATTTGAATTGTTTCCAGTTAAGATAAGTAATAAAGCTTTCATTATATATGCGGACTAATTACTAAAGTCTGATGGTGTTAACAGACAAGCTGTTGGCAGCCTCAACACTTATCGTTTGTCAACACATAAATATAATGAAACAGTTTTAACTACCGAGGAAGTTGAATCATCTACATAGAAAACCAACATGGTTGTGGAAGAAAAGATGAAGACATTACACTTGGTTGTGTAGCAATGGCTTATTTAGTTGAAAGTTGTACAATAAATCCTTAAGGTGGAATGTAGTGAATATAAATGTAACAATTATGATGTTTTTTTTTTTTTTTGTTTTTTTTTTTTTTTTTAGTATTTCTCTTAAGCTGAATCCAGAAAGCTCCTTGTCCCCTTCATGGTCCCACACATTTCATCCCCCCTTCACTGTTGGAAAAACCACCGGCTTTGCCTCTATTCCCATTTTCTTTCTAATTATTGCTGATGCCAGATAATATATTTTCATTTCATTTTGTTGCAAAGCTGTACTTGTGTATGCTGGACAACTACTTAAAAATCATGCTCCACTTGAGAAGGAAATCTACCGTGTTTTGTGATTTCAACAGCAATTACTTGCATATATGCTCCTCGTGAATTTCAATGTCTTTTTATACAGAAATAGATTTCACATGGGATGACCACTGCTCGTATCAGAAGGCATTATGTAAGATAAAACATTTTCACTGTTGCTGGTTGGGAATACAGACACTTTTTCAAGCCCTGATGATGATCAAAGTAGAAAAGAAAGGGGTTGACCTTGTGTTTATTTTAATTTATGGATTGGATTGTCATTTTGGATACCAAAAATGCCAGCATGCATCAAAATGTTCACCTAGTCATTATGCTAATTTTCTAAATATGGACCATAATAAAAGTTAGATGTTGTGGATAAAACCAAGCTAATGCTATTGCTACACTGATATCAAGGAATACTGCAATTTTAAAAATAGTTGCGCTGTATAAATTAGATGTGTGTGTGCTTCGTTTCTTGCTTTTTAAGACCTCCTCTGCCCTTGGGTGCTCTGCTTTCACACTAGATCATGCTTATTTCCAGCCATAGACAGGCCTAAATATTCATGAACCGATGGCTCAGAGTGTTAGAGGGTAGGTCTCAGTTGGTTCAGAGGCAGCCTGGAGAAAGTCTTGTGTGGTGTCACTGGGTTTGTTACCTATTGATTTTGCTTTTACTGCAAAATGACACCATTGAACCATTTTCTTATAAATCAAATATGTGTAGGATTCTTGTCACGAAGGATGAGTGCATTCGGGACGTAGAGGCCTCATTCACCAAGCAACAGGGACACCAAGATGTGGTGCAAGATGCATTGGCAAACAATGGCATTCCTCAAAATTATGAACCCGTTCTGTGTGAGAAGATTAAAACTAAGACTTATTCTTATTCAAGGACGGACAGTTGGACTGCCGTTATCACAGGCTGGGATTCAAAAATGGTGTGGCGCTTTTTGTGTTTGCACACGTGGAGTTAGAGCAGTTTGTTGCTTCCCACCTATTTTTACGTAGACACTACTAGGTGTTCTCTCTTTCCCACGCGTATTAGTTCAAACTGTCAGAAGAGCTGCCTCTGTCCACTTATTGACGTTCTGAAGCGTCTGAACATCAGCGGCATGTTAAGTGATATTGTGAAGGGGCTGTTAGTCATGTTCCCCTGACAACAACACACAGATACACATACCATTGTCCCTCCACAGGCTGTGCCACCAATCTCTGCTTGAACAGCCAACCTGCTGTGGTGAGAGCAGTGAATATTGAACTGCTGTGACATGCAGCCACATGCTGTGTAACTGTGTGCATGTGCAGGTTATTGGGGAGTGTGTGTGATCAGCCCGGACACTCTCATCCCCAGATCAATGGTGTTCCCTTGACTAGACCCCAGGGAAAGAGAGAGCCTAAATGTAGCCTTTGCTGGCATAGCATTACTGCAACAGTGCAGACTAGCTCTCTAGTGATAAACAGGCTTCACTTAAGATATAACCAAAGCAGTAATACTCTTCATTTTGTTCCTGTTAAACAGGAGCAAAGGGGAAATGGGGTTTTTATTTTTTTATATTTTGAAAACTTATTAAGGGGGGCTCTGTCCCAGTTTGTACAGTTTTGCCCTTGTATAATGTCTCCCCATATTCTGACAATGAGACCTACTAAAGTATTCTTATAGTGGAAACATAATTTGCCTAAAAGACAACAACCTTGACTTTATAGGCCTACAGCTCTGAACAGTGTGAATGCTCTTAGTGTGTATGTGTGTGTACTGTGTGTACTAAAGAGAAGAAGAGGGCACAGCTTAATGGGTTGTCACATCCCTCACTGCTCAGCTCAACACACTGACCCACTTTGGCTCCCTGACTTTGGTGCATCTGCGGCAGGCTTTTCAAATATATTGAGTCGCGCTGCTGCTAGACAAAACAGAAAGCATGTGCCAGTACAGTGTAAGCATTTAACAGACAGTGACAAGTGGAGGTACTGTAAGTAAGCAAAAGAATAAATGATTTTTCTTCCTACTCCTTTTATTGCAGTAAAATATTGTGCTGTAAAAAGGCCAGGACTCTGTCCTCAGATCTTCACTATAAGGTTTGAGTCTTGCTGTCAGCAGGAAGAGGGCATTTGTTGTGCTTTCACACAAACTTTTGAGCAGCTTGAGAGTGAGGCTCACAGGGCTGCTAGGTGTCAAAGACAGTCCTGCAGAGCTGCAGGCAGGGACTGGTAGATTTTGTCAAAGTCACACAAGGCTCTGTTAATACTGAACACTACAGAAATCTCACGTCTGATCATTTATTCACTGCCTCGCAGCGTGTGACCTTTCTCACACAAACTTGGTCCTTCCATCATATACACACATACTCCTCACACTAATCCTTTGCTTGCTTGTGTATGCCTATAGTAGCTTGCGCCTCATGTTGGGACAGACATGGAGCAGTGAGTAAATATGTATAGACTTACAGTATAGTATTGAGACAAGGAGAAATAGCAAATACTCAATTTTGAAGCTGCCGTTGTCAAATGTTTTGCTTGGAAAAAGACTGAATGATTTCACTCAAGAGAAACAAAAGCAGAAAATGCTTGATAGTTCACAAACAATTCACTGATAATGAATATGGTTGCTGCTTGATTTACTGATTGCCTAATTGATTTATTGACTAGTTGTTGCAGCTCTAACACTCATATGTGGTGCAAGTGTTTAGATTTGTTTCTCTGATGGAAAATAGCCATGTTGTCCATGAATCCAAACAGACTTTGACTTGAAGACTGATACTGCTGTAAAATGAGGTTGAGGTGAAGAGGGAAAGGACAGGAGGTGTGCAGCATCAGGAGGATGGAGGACTTGCCAAATGGAGGTGGTGCAGACCTGTTTTCAGGGCCACTGGAGACAGGAATGTAAAGGGTCAGTGCAGGATGTGGAATGTGTTGTCACATGCGCAAATACGCCAGCATGTGCATGACGACACACAGAAGCAGTAATGAGGCCTGCTAGGCTGCCAGCAGCTTTTGTGTTTGAGCTGCAGCGTGTGAATGTCAAAAAGCAGGACATGCGAAAAGAGGGTAGGATAGACAGCTGATTCAGAGAGGCCTAATTTAACAGCACCTGCTACGCTGTGTAGCAACACATCCTCCGCTACAAGCTCCAACATGACTCTTTCCACCCTCTGTCACTCTTCTGTTATTCTCTGCTTCCTCCTCTAATCCCTGTCATGTCTTCCTGAAGTATTATGCCGGTGTAACATCTTCAACCCAACCTAACAATCCCAGCATTCCCAATTACACAAACATACCTTATTACTACTCACATGATATTCTTTCAGCCAAACCCTCCCTTGACTGGAACCTGAGAAAGCAAAGCAAGATGACTCAACCACGTGGAAATATGTCACCAAACACATTTCAGCTCAGCTCACAGTCAGAGATTCATGGATGTGACCAAGAGCAGAGAACTGGGACTCTGACTAGTTAAGATTGGAAAGGGAGGATGATGTTTTTAAAGTAGCATAGCTGGAGGTGTGGGCGTCGTAATGAACTGTAAAGTTGGATGTAAACTGGATGGGGATGGTTGATAAGGAGGCTCAGACACAGAAAAAACTGACTGACAGAAGTCAAGCACAGACAGGCTGTTGCCAGGAGGTATTTACACTGTTTGGCATATAGTCAGATCAACACCCTGCTATGTGACAATGACACACATGCTGTGTGAGCAAAGTCTCTGTCAAGTTTGTGTACAAAGAGCTGTTGTTTCTATTTTCCCAGCACAAAAGTGTGTTGCTTGTCAGGCCTGTTGCGAAACTGGACTGCAGACAGTGTTTTCTGGTCAGATGTGATCTTTGAAAGAACATATTGGTGTATTACAGCAGAGGGTTACTTTGGTAATCTTAATCTGCTGTTTGTTCTGCTGGTGAGCTTTGTACCCCTATCCAAAATGATAACAACTTGCAGGGAATGAGAAGAACATCTTAGCTCCGACCCACTGGCTAAAGGCCAACTACTGTCTGCCAGCATGCATCATTTGTACATGGCCTCTCGGAGTCCCACGCAGTGCAACACACAGGCTTTATCTCATAGAGTAGTGAGACACCTACTGGCTAATGTTAGTCATGTTTGAAGTGTGGAGGCACTGAGCAAGATAAGATTTAGGCTTGACGCATGAAGCTGGTGCATGTTAGAATCACGTACTGTCAAATCTTGAGTGATTCACAGCTTCCCACGAACAAATAAATTAACGTGTGGTACATTACACTGCTTCCTGCGCCACCTTCTCTGGATAACAAAACACGCCAAATTTGTTCAAAACTGAGAAGGTAGTGTACTAAAACCAAAGGTGCAGGGTTCTGATTTAGTTCAGAGACATTTGTTTAGGGATGTAACTGAATCCATCCTTTTCCTTTTCAGACATCAATTCTGACATATCAACCAGGATACCTCTGATAATACTGAGTGCCCATCCAGTACCAGTACCTGCTCAACTTTTCCCTAATTTAAAATGTACTGTACTGCTTAGAACCGAGTCGGGAATAAATAACTCATAGAAGAGACAATGAAATTGACATCAGCGATACAGAAACTATATTATGAACATATAAGAAATAGTGTAATATTGAGGTGCATTTACTAAATAGTATTGTTATTGCAATAATGTAGAGATAAGCACATTGTAGTGCAAATTTATTTCAGTTTATATTGCTTCCGCTTCCGTATTTTAAATCTGGTGGTAACTAGCTGGTTGTTTGTGAAGCATCTACACATATCAGACCAGCCACTGGATTTAAAAAAAATAATTTTTTTTGGGCTGTGTTTGTTACTGATGGCTGCGTGGGTTCTCCTCATGTTCAGAAGAATCATGCTGCCATTCGCTCTGTCTCTCTCTTTTGTTCTGTTACTTTCACACAGACAACAGGAGCCAGCCTCACAGAAAGACAGGACTCGACAGACAAAGATAGCAAAACAGAACTTTTCAAGGACAACTTGTTTTTCAAGGTGTGGTGACAGCGCAGTATCTGTGTGCCTGCAGGGTTGTAGGCTAACAGCTTTTTTTAATCACATTAGCATATGATTACAGTTGGACACATCACAGTTGAGGGGTGGGGTGGGGGGGGCATGACTGTAAATTGCTTACTGTGGACACAGGAGTGTAGATTGAATCCAGCAAATGCTATAAAGGAAAGTGTTTCAGACTCTACAATCTTGGTGATATGTTGAGTTGTTGCAATTAGAGGGTGTATTTTTGAATGATGAGAAAATCATTATTGTTATGTGGGACACTTGTATGTGTTATCTTCCCATTTATTACAGCATTTAAAGACCCTGAGTTGTATGTTAGCATGTGGGAACTAAGAACATAATTCCCAAGTGATATTTTTTGTAATTGTCCATGGCACTTAGGGCAAAAGGACAAGACATGGATACAGTGGGTATTAGACCAGGATGTCAGGTAATTACAGATGTATGACTTTATAAACAGCAGACAGACTTAGACTTGTAAACACAGACTGACTGTTGCTTCCAGTTCAATTACACACTGCTGTCAAACAGTGAGAGGGAAGTTGACATGCTGTAGTGCTGTTTGTTCTTGGCCGAGCTGAATGCAACCGTAGAAGGCAGCTAATGGTTCCTAAAGCACAGGCCATTTCAGCTTGAGCCATGAACCTGCCAAAAAGACACACACACACACACACACACACACACACACACACACAGGCCTACATTGTCAAGTACACAAGGGATGCCTTTGCTGGCCTTCACTATTCAAAGCGACTCCTTATTTTTCATTACTGTCTCTCAGTGCGCTTTTGGTGAAGAATAGTCTCTGGGGTGTCTCAGCTCTGGGCAGAGGAGAATATTGTGGAATATTAAAATATCATCCTAATAAGAAATCATTCACAGTTGAGATTTCAGTCTTTCTGTGCAAGAACTAGAACTGTGCCTCCAATCAAACATTCATGATACACAAGATCATTAAGCACCAAGAATAATCTTAGAAATAGCCACGTGTAGATTTAAAAATGGGATATTAAAGTTGATATGTGGGTATTTTAAGTGTGTTTTACCAGTTACCATGATGATACTTTGTGAGTAGTATCAGTGAAACTGAATGAATAGCACGAGCAGAGGTGGGGGGCACAGGATTGTTTACAGTCACTTAAAGAAAACAATAAAAATGCAGGTTGTGCAACATTCAGCAGTTGTAGCTAATGCTGAAATTATTTGATTCACCAGAAAAATACCAATGGTGAAAATTGATTTAATCATTTCAGTAATTTATCAAGAGAACAAAAACATTTTGTAGATGCAGCTTTGAATACCTTTTATATTTTTACATTTGGCAAGAGAGAGTAGGCCCTTTTTAGATTGCACTTTGGGCTGTGGGGGCTTGTGGTGTGTATTTGTCATTCACATTTAGTCCTGACAATATGAACATGTGCAATAAACACATCGCAAAAGACTGATTGGTGCTGACAACAATTTGCCACAATAACTGCACCCATTCACTGTGGTTTGTTTTACATAAGTGTAGCCTACCAACATTAAGCTAATAGTTAATTGGTATGAACAGGCTAAAAGAAAGTCTTTCTGCTTGACGACTGCAGCATCATTTGCCACGAACCTTTGTAAATTTGCAGCTACAGGCTGAGACAGATGGGAGAGACTTGTCAGATGGAGCCTGGGTGTATGGGCCATTGTGTCAGTTTGGTGGACTGAAGTTAGCTAGAACAATGGTACAGGAAGATATAGGAACTGCATATGCACTTTGGTATTTGTCAACTTATCTAACTACTAACTTAAATAACTACTAGTTATGTAATATATGTAAGTTAAGTAATATCTTAATCACAATATTGAGCAATGTTATCACATTGTTCTTATCTCATGCAGGACTAGTTATGTCGTTTATCAAGAGTAGTATATTAGATATATATTAAATCTACTTGATGAAACACTTGCTACTCAGGTTTTGAGGAAAACAAAACTCATGTGAATAAACTTAGATATTTTTCCAAATAGCTGACAATTTCAGCAGCTGTTTTGTGTTTGTGGCTGTTGAAGCTGTTGAAATCCAGTGAGTGTCTGCAGAGTAACGGGATATGCTCAATATGCTCTTCTAGCTCCTTGGCAAAAGCAAAAGCAAAATCTAAAAACTTTCTTCCCGTGTTTAGTTGTTAAGTTCATTCTAGAGAGTCATTGAGTGGCAGTAGGTCTTACGCTAGTGTTGGGTGTAAGCTGGTTAGTGTTGTGGCTCTAACAGACAGCTGGCCTCTCCAAACTCCTTTCACCGAAGATCTCTTCTAATTGCCCAGCCTAAGCTCCTTCTGGCCTGTCCTCTCTCGTGTGTTTCAAATGACAGACTGTGTCCATATGGCATGCACAGGCCTGCTGGGATGATAGCTGAACCTGTCATCACTTTCACCAACATTTCAAGTTCAACCGTAACTTATTTTCTAGATGATGCCTAGTAATCAGGAGCCTATGAGCGAACCAGTGAAAATATATACATCAACTTAATTCAACCAGTAGATGGTGCTGTTGGTTCAAGCTGATTGATAAATTTGCTATTTATGCAGGTTATCATAGTCAACATAAGATGCAAAATTTACCCACTGTCAATATTTTGTTTGTTTGTGTCCAGAGTGACGGGCGGACTTTGCTGCAGCTGAGGACGATGAATGGTCTCCTGCGCTAGAGCTAGATGGTGTGGGAATGATGGACCTCCCTAATGGCCAATCAAGCGTCACCATCACCGCTGCAACAGTATCTGAGGTGAGGCCACGCCCACTTGTCAGTCGACTGTGTTGAAAGATGCGACGAATGCACAAGAAGTATTTTGAAGTATTTTCCGTCCATTCTGTTAACATCTTTCAACACAGAAAGCTTTAGAGAATGACTATAAGGACAGAGTGATTCTTTACCTCAGCACATTAGTTCTTTGACACTCTCATAAAGTTAACAGCACAGCCATCACTTTGATTTTCCTGATACCTTAAAATCAAACTGTGTGCGTGTGTGCGCGTGTGTGTGTGTGTGTGTGTCCTCCAGAAGAGCAGCAGCTCAGAATCTCTCAGTGATAAGGGTTCTTCAGAGCTGAAGAAGAGTTTTGATGCTGTTGTGTTTGATGTGCTTAAGGTCACTCCTGAAGAATATGCAGTAAGTGAAATTTCTGGGTTTTTTTTTGTTTTGTTTTTTTTGTGTATTTGTATCTGTCCTTGTCTGGTTACATTGCATATGTGAGTATTGAATGAAATGTTCAGTTTGCACAAATGTGATGTGCTGACTCCAGACAGGAGAAGAAGGGATGAAAGAGGAGGAAATGGGGTCAGAGTTTAGATCAGTAATAATTGATGGTGTTTGGCAGTGCCAAGCAGGCACTGATAGATTTCTCCTGGCTGCCTCTGTGCAAAGGTTCCACAGCAACTGTAAACATATTCCTGCTGAATGAGGCTTACATTGTGAGGAATAATGTTGCTGCGGTTCTTCCAAAATACCAGCAATTCAAATAGAATAATTCTCTATCTTCATGTCCGTAAAATGATTTTTTCTCCTGTTCTACCCCATTTAACCATAAGAGGGCACTCTTTATCTTCTGTTTTATTTTCATGACACATCTTTCCTGACGTATCAAGTTGTTAAAAGGTGTTGTTAGTCAGAGTCCTTTGAATAATGAGTTGTGAGCTGTTTCACAAATTTTCCTGGAATGGCAATGCCTCTCTTGTTAAAGCAGTATTTTTGTGCCCAATTGCTGAAGTGCTATTCACCTGAGATGTGACAATTTATGAATTGTGCAGGACACAGTAGTGTAGGTGTTAAATGGTGGTGTGGGATTTGAGGAAATGCAAATTTGCCATTGTGATTTAGTATTAATATAAGTCAACTGTTGTGTTTCACCTCCTCCAGGGCCAGATTACACTCATGGATGCTCCTGTGTTCAAAGCCATCCAGCCAGAGGTGAGTTGCTATCAAATGTTTAGAGAGAAGCGAGAGGCTGACAGTGCAAGAAGTCAAGGGAGACTTTTGAGTTACCTATGCCTTCCAAACAAATTATTATCTTTAGGTTGGATTGTGACATGTTTAAAATAAAACCCATTTATTGCAAATTATGAAAGAGTGCAGGTCAAAAGGAAAATATATACATTTGCATATATGTATATTTAAGATTTTACTCTATCCATTTGCTGTCTTAGTCTCTCTCTGTCCCTCCCTCCTACTTTCTTTCTCTGCTGCACTGTTAGTGTGCCGTAGTTATCTCAGCAGCCGCTGTGATCAGACCCCCCATACAGACACATGTCACATTCATGCAGAAATGGGGTAGGGCTTACCCAGTCTTGCACAACTTGTCTGTCACCTCAGCGAGAGCTGGTGCATTCTCATGCTTTTTCTGGCCTGGACTGTGAGGCCCTTCCTGACAGCAGGCATGGGATAACCCGTTTTTAAGGTTGGTCACTGTGGCCATGTAAAAGCAGGACAGAGACCACATCCCAGTGCGGTGTGGTAGACTCTGACTGCTGCTATTGCACATGTGTAGCATTTGTCTTCCTCTCAGCTTACAGCACACTCACTACTTTGGCATGATATCATTGATTTACTTGAAATAAGAAAATCATAGTGTAGCTAGACCTTTCTGAGTTCCATAAATAGTCTTTTGTGTCTGAGTAATGGAAGTAGCTAAGTAGCTTTCATCATGCAGCGTCTTTGGAGTATTGCTGTTTCTACACTGAGAGGGAAGTCATTGATATCATCTGGACTCCAGCCTCATCATCTTAACTCTGCCGACTATTGAAGGTTTTCATGAATGCAAACCTGCTCCCATGTTCAGTCTGGTTTGACTGAATGACCCGCCTGAGTGGGATTTACAAGCCTAATAAAAATGTGCCCCAGAATTGAAAATAATGGTTCAGGGTAAAGATTTAAAGGTCAGATGGGCAGGGATATGGTTTCACTTTCTGCAGAGTCCCAGGCTAGAGGGACTATAAGCTCATACTGGGCTGACGAGGAGATGAGGGCTGCAGTCTGGAGGAAGACGACTGTACAGGATGCAGAATGACCCAGCAGCATCCTGGCAGGGACAGAGTGCACAAGTGAGGCTTTTTCTGCTCTCACTGTGCTTTTGTCTCTCAAACACTGGCCAAAGGGTTTAGCTATGACTGAACTAAGCTCAACTAGAGTTTCCACTGCTGTCAGTCTCGCAGACACATGATGGGAAGAGCAGGTGTGTGTGTGTGTGTGTGTTTGTGTGTGCATGTGCAAAGCCTGCTGTTTCAATCCATTCAGTGCCTGAGTTGGAAAATGTTAAATAACTTGAGTTGTGCAATAATTTTTTTACTGACATGCAGCCCATTGTTGCCCTTTAAGCACCCCTTAAATGCTGTTGCACTAAAATCTACACACACTTGGAAACTAAAGTAGGGCCTAATGATAAATGGGGACCAGCCATGAGCATGATTTGGGTTAAAAGTCACATTAGTATCGAGCAAATATTTTCAAGAATATTTTCTCAAGATGAGGAAGAGAGTGGAAAGAAGGCAAGGAGTGTGTTAGTTTCCATGACGTGATGTGTTGTAATTCTCATTTGTTAAAATAGCTGTGAGAAAGTCAACCTTTGATTGGATATGATATCTCCAGTGGAACCCTTTGCATTACACCAACATGACCAGATGTTCTTCAGGGGGTTTCAAGTTGACATATTTTGACTTTTTGCATAATAACAAACAAGAGGCGAATCACATTTTCCACCAGATAGCCTCCAAGTATTTCTGGCCTGTGGTCACACTGATCAAAATGTTTTTACTGCATGCTTGCAGCATCATTACGGCAGGTAAACTAAATTTGCCCTTTACACTTATTACTGCTTGGTGCAAATTTTGTCCAATGCATGACTTAAATGTTCTGCTTTGATGTTGCTGGCTGTGGGTAATTTCCATAATCAGTGTACTGACTACCTGAAGTTGCTGAAATGACCATAAACTAGCTATGACTTCGCCTGTTGGTTTCTATGTTTAAGATTTTATTTTTCCTGTTTCCATAAACACTTCATAACTGTCTTAATATAATATGAATGTGAGTGTGAGTAAGTCTGTGAGAAAGAGAGGACCACAGTTTCTGGACTGAGACACCATGAGAGTCCAGACACTATTATGCTTGCTTGTGTTTAGAAAATTTTACATGTGTATATAAAACATAAACAGACATTCTGGCATGAGTCGGGAAAATTGCCCCAGACAATATTTCAGTAGAAGAGAGGATCTCATTAACTCTAGCGCTGACATAAAGCAGATGTATGGAAGGAAGCCTGAAAAGTCCAGACAAACCCTCTGGATGAGGAAGAAAAGATAACTGTCTGTCACAATAGTAATAAACGATAACACGAGAACTGCGGACACCGAAAACAGTGTGAGGAGATGGAGTTGCGTCTGGCCAAACCCTCTGGGCAGGAAGCATGGATTACTCTCACTATCCTCTCTTCTTCCAAACTGTGGATATATATAAAGTATAAAAAGTAATGGATAACAACTGGCCACAACTGCATTTCTAAATGACTCTAATATTGGAAAGGTCTCAAGAGACGCAGTTTTAACAGATCAGAGCACTTACCACTCTGACACAGTAGACTCCAGAGACAAACACAGAATCTAAACACATCTGCTTTTAATGCTACATAGGTGACAGCTCATAAGACACTGCACTGCACGAGGATTGTTGTAATGAGCTTCCTTCACATGATGGACCCTTGTCTGCACAGTACCCATGATTCTTGTCTGTGAACAGAGTACAGGAAGACAATGAAGAATTTGACCAAGCATTTTCAGAGTCTGGTGTTCTTCTTCTGTTTGGAGTGCAGGTATAATTGATGGGAACAGCAGAAGTTTTTTTTGTTTTTGTTTTTGCTGAATCGCTGATGTGTTTCTTGGCTGTTGGTTTGCAGAGTGAAATGCCATTAAAATGACAAGACGGATCATAGAGAGGAGGGAAAAGGATGCGAGGGACTTGTCTTCAAATCTTTTTTCTCTCATCTAAATTTACGATGCCGTGATTCCTAATGGTTTGTAGCATTGATCGGTTGTGTTTAACAAGAGGAAACTGGGTTGGATTGCTCACTATAGTATAGATGACCAGCTGATGAGAAATGTAGAGTAAAATGACGTGTACATAAAAATAGGAAAAGTGTAGAAGAATTGTGATGAAACTAAAGACACAGGACTTTTTCATCTCTCCATTTTCCAGTCCCAGTGGGCCATTTCTAATTTTGTAGTCAGATGTGTGACTGATATTCTACAACTTGATGTTTATGAAATAGAAGCTGAAAGGAAATGAGAGGTTGAGTGATGAAAAGGGACTTTAAGGGGGAGAGGGTTGCCTTTGTTTTTAACACACAGCCATGACAACAGCCAAGTAAGTAATTTAGTTGCTTTGGCTGGCAAGTTTAGCTTCAGCTCTCGGGGAGCAGCTATCAGATTGCATTTTACGTACCTCCGCTAAGTATGCCAGCGCCCTGCGTAGACGTCTTCTGAACAGATTGAAAGTATCATGTGAGTCACGGAGGAGACAATGAGTTGTAGTTGGATGCAGGTAATGTTTCACGTCAACGGGCCCATTTCGCCTGCAGGCTTAATGTTTTACAGCACTGATTGCGAGATGCAAAGATTGACATTGCAAACAGCTCTCTGTCGGGACCCGTGGTTGACAAGGCACATGTTGTTTTTATGGTGTAGGGATTTGGACAATAATTGCTTCTCAACAAGCACAGGAGGGAATGCCACCTACACTACAGTCTGTCAGTGTGATGGTCAGTACACATTAATCATGGTGAGAGGTGAAGAAAATTATGCTTTGGCAGCGTAGATAGAAAAACCACACTGACAAGTTTTCCCTCGTCAAAGAGGATTTGGTCCAAAGTTTGAGTTTGAGTTTCAGTTTAAAAAAAAGATACCAATGGTTAAGAGGAAGACTGCATAAAAATCCATTATATTTAACAGTAATTATTAGAATTTTGTCATATTAAGAAAATAGGCAATAAAACGTTCATATAGAAACATGCCTGGTGTGGTTTCACTTGCCATGATAGGTAGCCTGCAGAATCAGACAGACAGACAGAGTACATCTATGAAAAGAGCTCCTGGGAAAGTCACCCTTTCCATGGCGTGCACAGCAATGTAATGGAGGCTGCTGCTGGTTGCTTGTAGGTCTGTTCCAGTTTTATAGTTTCAAGATATTTGACTGAGACAAGGTACTTTCATCTCTCTTTTCCATGTCAATTTTTTTCTGTGTTCTGTTTTTTGTCTCATTTTACCAGAACAGAAGAGAATAGGTTTATCTGTAGACCAGTACCACAACCTGGCCCTTGGATTAGCGTTTCTCTTTTTCACAACCTGAAGCCACAGACACCACTGTGCAGATTTGCTATTGCCCTCTTTCCCATCATCCTCAGCAAATCTATCTCCACAATCTCCTGTCGTCTTGCAGCAAACCTTCATTCTGAACCTCACTTCCTGCCCTCCTAATCTTTCTCATTTTTCCAGCCTGTTCCTTATCTTTATCAGCCTTTCCTTGTCTTGGCCCGTGGCTCTTCTTTAATATATCCCCCGGGTTAGGTTTTCTGCCCACAATGTACACAAAAACAAAAGGAATTGCCGCAGTATCTCACATGAGGTCATCACAATTTGTGACTGAGCTGCAGCTGGTTGTCTATTTCAGCCTGAACCTCTGTTGATATAACACTTTTTAAAATGTATTCGTAAAGCAGAGTGAAATATACACTTGGGTGTAAACAGAAGCAGCATTAAGAGATAACAAGATATAGAAATGGTCATTAAATGGTTTTAGGGTTATGTAATGTTTTGGTTAGGTTCATGTTAGGCTGCAAATCTGGTCTCTATTCCATAAAAGCACATTTTACCCCATCAGTTATTTGTTAATGGCTACAACCAGCTGTGTTGAAATAAACGAGTATTGGCAGGAACCGTGATACTTAAAAATGAAATATTATGTTGTAATTCATGATAATATCATGATGGCAGATGTTAGGCCTTGGGGATCTTTTGATTATTAGTTCATTTGGTTGCCTTTTCACTATCCATTAAGTGTTATTGTATATATTTTTGTGTGGTGATGGTTACAGACTCTGTCTCCACCTGCAGCTAAGTTACAGATAAATGTGACTGATAGCCATATTTCCCCCCCAAAATTTTCTATAGATATTGTGATAGCATTGTTGTGAATTATTTGGTCCCAATAACAGTTTCGTGGAAATCTGATATTGTGACAGCCCTTATTGCAACTTGTACCTGGAGGTGATGTCAGTTTTCCGTGACAGCCCCCATGTAAACCATACATACCCGAC
This sequence comes from Rachycentron canadum, assembly GCA_038496675.1. Classification (NCBI taxonomy): domain Eukaryota; kingdom Metazoa; phylum Chordata; class Actinopteri; order Carangiformes; family Rachycentridae; genus Rachycentron; species Rachycentron canadum. The sequence goes on along the minus strand of CM076656.1, from coordinate 15,193,870 downwards.
AGTGTAGATACAGCCAGCCTCTAGCAGCCCCATAGGACTGTGCTTTAATGAAAATCTGCTTGGCCAGACCAGCATGTGGAAATGACAGGCTGTGTGTGGTTTGGCAGAGCAGCCTTTTTTCCTTTTTTTTTTTTTTTTTTTTAAACATTACTCTTTTACTGCTGCGTTTAAAACTCTCTCCTTACCAGAGCTCCCCGTCTCAGCCTGTCTACTAACTACAGAACTTCAGATTTAAAGAAAAAAAAACTTACCTGCTGTTTGTAAATTGGACTACAGAAGCACAAAAAAAGGACATAAATAAAATAACACTACAATAAATAAGGCTGTAAAATTCTAACAGTTTCTGGAGAGGCTGTAGATTGGTTTCCTGCTGCTTGGATACACATTGGGCCACTGGGCATTACACAATAACCTTAGAACAAGAGATTAAATGACTTAAGCTATAGGCTGAACTAGATGGACAGAGGGGTGAATAGTTACGTTAGAAGACAGGTCTAGGTGGTCCAGCGATGAAGAGTCAGTGATAGTTGTTGAAATGTTGTGGTCTTGCTGAGCGAGGGAGGTGTGGGAGAGTCTGTGCTACTCTTCTTGGGTGTATCACCTACCTGGGTGGTCAGGTACTGGTCCGGGCTGTGAGACACAAAAACACACCCACCACCCAGTAACAATGGAACGTCTCTGTTTAAGAATCATCGTCAAAGTTGTGTGGAAGTTGGAGAAAAGAATGATTGACACGATGGTAGGAAGGAGGGAAGCGCTTGTTTAAAAAGGACAGATTTTAAATAAACTATGAGTTCTCCTTGGTGAGCCAGGCTCGAGTCTCCTACACGCTGGTTTAGCTACATCCTGTGACATGAACACGTTGAAACTATTTGTATGTGCTTTGACCAGGCCCCTATTCACAAGCTGTTGAAGCTTATTGAGGTGTCCCATTTTCACCCATTGCTATGATGATGGTTTTATGCGCTTACTTGTATTTTGTTATAATTAGTGTGAAATAAAGAAAAGAATGAAACTCTGAGTCTTGTAAACCTTGTGGGAAGATGAGTTTGGGTCTTCTGCAGTGTTTTTTTTTTTTTTTTTTTTTTTTATGTCTCAATATATATCTTCATCATCCCCCCTTTTTCCTCTCCTTGTATCCTCATCCTGAGTCAGGCAAAAAGTCCCGAGGCATCACCTCGCCCACACAAGAAAGTCTGCTTTTAACATCTGTATTTGATATGTTGCCTCTTTACCCCCACTGGCTGCCTCTAACGACTCAGAGACTCACCCTTGAATGAGCATGACTGCTTTTAGCAAGTAGACGTCCTGATGCGACCCAGGTCAGGGAGTTGTGAGCAGTTTGGTGGAGGTTGTCGCCTACAGACGGTCAGACTGTCTCACTGAGGGTATTGTGTGGGGGGACGGCAGCCTGATTCAGCTGTTCATATTGAAGCCCAAGGTTGACCGGGCTGGCAGGGATTTGGAGGAGCTTGCACAACTTGCAACAACACATTTTTCCAACTGTTACAGCAGTGTCCCTGGCCTCTGGACAGCACGCAGGGGCCAAAGGAGAGCCTGGGTTCCCCTTGCGATGTCTGTGTGGTCTCCTGTCTTTACCTCGTCACAGAGGACAAACTGAGTTCAGCCTGGTACTGACTGCCTGTTTGTATGTGTGTGTTGTTGTAATTTTCTGTGATCAAGTTCCAAAATCACCGCCCTTCCTTTAATAAACTTACTGAAATTACTGCTGCTTCCACAGCTGCTGCTACTTTGTAAGGTTAAAAGTAGGACAAGTGCAGAAATCTATGAGCTATTATAAATGTATCATATTGAAGTTATTAATGAATGAAAATAGTTTAAACACTCAATAATTACAGTTTGTCAAACATGAAGATTTGCTGCTTATCTCTGTGTGAATGGAATATGAATAGCTTAAGCTTTTTGGCAGTTATGACAAAACTATCTATTTGGTCTCTGGTAACTTGATGTGATAAACATTTATTACATTTTTTTTACAATAGGAGGATTGAAAGTACTTAGAGTTTTATAGTTTATATTTTAACCAAAATGCATTGTCAGTGCATACAAGGTCTAACAATCATTTACATTTATTTTTGGTTTTTGTCTTATTTTGTTTTGCTCCAGTATTGCTACTTTTTACATGTTATTGCGACCTCTGCCATTACTGACACGTGTAGCTGTATCATATCAACCCTGTGCTCTTGGGTTGCATATGTGTCTCCATAGACAGTTGAGCTTTGTCATGGTGGGGAGTTTGACTTCTCAGCATGACATCCAGTTGTGGGTCTTTAAGAGCTTGGTAATATTTTTCCACCTACGACCACTGAATATCCCATGCTAAACAAGTGATAGAGTCCACAACAGGAGGGAGTCTTACCTGCTTGAGTCAAAGGCAACTGGACTTATTCTTTGGTTCCTGAAGACGTTTCACCTCTCATCTGAAAGGCCTTTTCAGTTCTAAAAACTGATGTGGCGACCAAGGTATTTAACCTCTATTGGGGTTGTCACCTTGGAGATGTCCTGAGGGTCATTTACCCAGCTTGCCGTCATACGAGTTGTTAAGGTCACATGAGCCAAGGTGCAATTTGTTTTACACAACAAACATCTTGTTTTTTTTTTGTTTGTTTTTTTTGCCATTTTATGCCTTCAATATTTTGATAGAACAGTGTAGAGGGACAGGAAATGGGATGGTCTCAGCATTCGCACCCACAAGCTCTGTAATGAGCACAGAGCTTCATCCCCATCTCTTCCTCCTCTCCACTTCCCACTGAGCGACCTGTGACTAGAGTGTTGAGCACATTCAGGTTCAAAATGGTTCTCTGGATAATATTAATGTCCCTGATTGTGTGTGTATGTTTTCAGGAGCTGTCAAGCTGTGGCTGGAACAAGAAGGAGAAACACAGCTCTGCTCCAAATGTTGTGGCCTTCACTCGCAGGTTTAACCAGGTGAGACACGTACACAGTTTGCATTTCAGTGCTACCTCCAGGCTCAGCCGACAGGAGAATATGGAGAGAGAAAACTGTTCCTCTTCCAGTGTTTATGATTTATGAGCCTTGGCCATCAAGGGATGGAGAGATTGCAACTCCTCTTTCCATCGTGTCCTCTTCTTTCATCTTCCAAGTGCCAAATCATCACCCTAGCTCTCCTAGAGGTAGATGTCTTCAGCATTCTGCTTATCAGGGCAGTTCCTAATAACCCCCATATCTCCTCCCTGCTATTCATATACATCATTAATAGTCTCTAAGTCAAAGAAGTCTTGAGAAAGGCAGGGAATTTTGTCCCTCATGAAGTTGTTAGTGTGCTTTTTTTAGGCTGGTGCACATTTCCAAATGTATGCAAGAGTTTGTATTACATGCTCTTACATTGCCCTGTGAAATCATCAACAGGAAGTTGTGGGTAATGATGTAAGGGGCAACCATGCCCTTGAATCACCTTCCATTGTTTTTGCCAGGCTCATTTAAGACCCACTTTACTGCCCTCCAGTATAAATATGAGATGATCTAACAAGAATGTGTTGCTGTGGAAATTTCTTCATGTATAGCAGATCCCAAACGGTGATTCAAGATGTTAGCTGCACACACTTCAGCTGCTGGGAGCCAAGGAAAATGAGCTTTTTGGATAATAGGACTTGGACTGGGAGAGCAGAGAGTCCCAGAAAGCCCCTTAGCATGAGCTGAAGCCATATTCTTCTTCCTTCAGTCACTGTTTTACTGGCACTGCATTTTTGAAACCAGTGGAGCAGACGAAAAGTGGCCGGTCTGTTCAGCAGACTAATTCAGAATAACACAGTGTATTGATCATGGATACATATGATCAACCTCTCAGCAGCAGCTTGCAAAATGCTAAAAAAGAAATCATCAATTATCCAGAAATAATACCAGGATTTTTTTTCATGTAATAATAATAACCATATGAGCAAACACAATATTCTCACCAGAAATGACCGAACTAAAAGCGTAAAAATGTCTCAGACTTTCAACATAATAAATGGTCTTCATTCTGTATTTTGTTCTAATGTAGCACCACTTGCAGGGAATATTATTCACATTATTCAGGGAATATTATTCATCTTATTCACACGTTAAGATAGCCACCAGATAACATAAACATTACATACATTTTAAATTAGCATCAGCTTGATGTTTACAGAACAGTTATAAATGCAAAGATCATCCTGTGCACTACTGTTTGGTACATATATTCACTTTTTCTCATCAGCAAATCAGAAATCGGATCCACCAACACCTCAAGCCTGTCGACCAGCTGTTTTGTTCTGTTTTTGTCCAGATCCTCCACTCCATCCCATCCCTTTCTCCCCTCAGGCCATTAAACAGGGTGATCCACAGCTTGTGGCTGGATCTGTCTGCTTCCACTTATTTATGAACGTTGAATTGCTGGAGACTGGCCACTCTGATGCAGAGGCCTAGATACGCCTATAAAGACGGCCCCAAAGACACAATCTTTACCTCATGTCATATTATGACATTCATGAAGATGACCATGTCTGTGCAACCCTTATATCCTCACACTTCCCCCCCACTCATACATATACACTTATGTATACACACACAGGCAGCACTGTCGTCATGAGTGATCTCATTGCAGTTTTTAAAGGCCAAACCATACGAGGACACACACTGTGATGAACCCCAGTGGTATAGTGAATTTCAGAGACATGTTTTGTCCAGTCTGACCTCAGACTGATGTCAAGTTAAAACATTGTGGAAACTGAATGTGAAGCTGCAGCATTTTTGTGCTTCTAGATTGGAAACACATTTACAGTCACTGGAAACACCAGTCTATTGTACGCTGGAGGCTAAAGGTAGATTTAAATGTTTTTTCTTTATCCCGAGGTCACCGTCCTGAAGAAAAATATGCTAATTAAAATAGAAGGGTTTACGATCCATGTATCTTCTGCCCACTTTTATAACTCCCTCATCTTCTCCACAGATCTCCATGTGAAATGGTAACAATTAAACACACATGGCTCTGGAGATACACCACCTGCACAAATTGAACTTTGAGTACATCATGCGTTTATAAGAGAAGAACGAGAGAGTGAGTGACCGAGTGAGTGGCTGGATGAATTTATCTCTTCACTCCTCAGCTCTTCCTTGAAGGGAAAACAAGCTTCAGGGCTGTTTCCAGGAAAAAGTAGAAAGAATTAACGGTCGCTTAGGATTTGTGCACATTGAGAGTGTAGATGGACAAGCACACACAAGCCTAATTTATAGACACCCATGAAGCACGTCTACTGTTGTGGCCTATGGCTTTAAGCACATCTTGACCACATAGACAAAGTCACTTACGTGAAGCAGGAAGAATAGGTGAGGAGCAAAGTGAGAGATTCAGAAAGTGAATGAGGCAAAAACATGCGTACGCTAGAGTAAAAAGCGGAGATGGTCAGTCTGCGAGAGTAAAAAGCGGAGATGGTCAGTCTGCCTGTCTTTTCAGAACACAATGTACAGACAGCTGTGGACTTTGAAAGCCCTCAGAGCTCTGTGGTGTTAAAGCTAACGTCCCCTCCCATTACCTCCTTTCTTCTCCCTTTTCCTCTTTCCATTCCCTCTCTCCCCAGAGCTTTAACACTGATTGATTCACTGACTTGTCGGTGTGTGTACATGTAATCAGAAGTTTGGCTTACCAGTATTCTCCCTAGAGAGACAGATTTCCGACATTGCTCTGTGTCTGGCCAAGTACTCTGAGCACGCACACACACACACACACACACACACACACACACACACACACACACACTCACACACATTCCTTCGCTTTTCTTAGTTGACATATCAGGAGTTATGTTGTGTATCTGTTTTGTAATCAGTTGGAATCAATTGGATTCTCCTATGAAGCTCTTGTTTTTGCTCAAGAGCTAATTTCTAATCGACTCTAATGGAGCGTTCCTGTTAGCAGTCTGCTCTTTGCTCTCCTGCTCTGCTTTATACTGGTGTTAGTCCAGAATTGTCATGACTGTCTGCAGGGCTTGGCTCTGGTCTCAAAGTCTGGAGATTTAACAAGGCAGAACTCCCTGTCTTTCTTTCTACAAACCTGAAATTCTCCTTGTGCTGTAAAAAAAAATGTAACATGTGAGAGTGAGAGAAAGTTTGCAAGTGTTGCTTGGTGCCATAACCTCTTTTTATGTGTGTGTGTTTTTTTTTTTTTTTTTAATTCAGACGAGTTTTTGGGTAGTGAGAGAGATCCTCCATGCGCAGACGTTAAAGATCAGAGCGGAGGTGCTGAGTCTTTACATCCGCACTGCCAAGGTACACACTTTTAGGCACAACGTGACACTGTTGTTCTTTCGATATGAATGTTTGCAGTGTAAACTCAACTTGTGTGCTCTGTGAACTTTAATTTTCCATAGAAACTGTGCGACATGAACAACCTCCATGCGGTCATGGCTGTAGTGTCAGGGTTACAAAGTGCTCCCATCTTCAGGCTTACGAAAACATGGGCGGTGAGTATATTTACCTTTTACAGTGATCGCAAGTTTGGTTTATTTGGAGAGTACGGTCAATAAACGGGGATGTCACACAAATCGGTACCAAAAACTGGACACTTAAACAGAGGTTTATAAAAATTTGTACATAAATGTCATGACAAACTGATTGAAATAAAAAAAAAAAAAAAGGGATTATTTAGGACAGAAAACCTTAAATTTAACCCTTAACCAGAAGTTATAGATTAGACAGTGCATTAAGACAAATAACGTGGTTGAGGAATTTCAGAGGCTTGTTCCCTCTGAGAAAATGTTCTGGCACAGGCTTCGGGTTTGTGCTTTCTAACACACATGGTTTTATTCTCTACAACATAACTGCATTTTATTCTGACACTGTAAATGACCACAGCATGTTAACAGGTACTTGAATTATTTTCCAAACAAAACAGGGGCAACAAATAAAAACAGCTGGGGATAGCTGGTCTATATCCACTTGCCGTTTTGAAGATGGTAATTTGTCTTCTTTTGACAAAGCGCGAAAAAAGATTTAGACCATTGAATAGAGAAGGTGCAAACTTGTAGCTGGCTGATAGTTTGACACCAGACATCCAATGAACCAGCAGCCAGTATTTAAAAAGAACACTGTGTCAGCCACTTCTGTCTGTCTTGCGCCATTTCTCTCCTCCAGACACAGATACAGACACTCATGTTGTGCATCAGACTTCACTCACTCTTAATACAACTACAAATGCAACTTAAAGTCAGCTTCACTCGCTGCTAACATGTTACAGTGTCTATTTATATTTCATCATATTTTTTTTTACATCGCAGTTACTGAGTCGGAAGGACAAGGCAACATTTGATCGACTTGACTACCTGATGTCCAAAGAAGACAACTACAAACGTCTGAGAGACTACATAAGCAGCCAGAGCATGGTCTCTTGCATACCATACCTAGGTAATAAACACAGACATTTACACACACTTGCAGGCCACCACCAAGGTTTGATCTTTGAAGGATGCACTGTTTGTTCATCAGCTTGCAAGCATCATTATCTTTATGGGCTGTCCATGGGCTAACGGTTGATCTGAGGACAAACGTCTGGGCTTAAGAATCAAACTGCTTCTGACCATGTGTCTGGTATGAAACGGGAAATGAGAGGTGTTTTTTTTTCTCCCCCCCCATCTCATTATTATGTCACGGATTGGATTGAGCCATCAATCAGTCATGTTTATCGTCTGTTGTTCCTCTGCTGTTTTTATTCTGTTCTTTTTACTGCTCTGTTGTGAAACATCTCGAAGTTCCTTTCTGCTGGAACAAACACATGAATCAATGAGGAAAGCTAAAAAAAAAAAATAATAAAAAAAATATTAATGTCTTTTTCCTTTCCTTCAGTTTTTATTCTCGTTCCTTCTCTGAATCCACAGTATGACATCACACAGGAATCCCTTATGAGTTGTGCAAGGAAAACGCTCATACCCACGTGTGTGGTTTTTATTGCAGTACTGTTTGTTCTTGTTTTGACTCGATGATGACTGGATGACTTTGATGTTCTTTTACTGCCATGATTTTTTTTTTTTTCTCTAACCATCAGGCTTGTATCATAGCTACTGCTCTGCGATCCGAACTTACACGCTAAAGTATGTACTAACAAACACAGAGAGCTCGAGAGTCTGTTTGTTGTTAAAGAAACTTTTAACCACCCATTTTCCCCAGTGTCCTGGAAGTCTAGAAGTAACGACAGATCATGAAACAAATTCAGTGCTAATGTCGCAAAACAGCACACATTTGCCAGCTAAACTGTATGTCCTGATGGTGTGTGTATGTGGATGAAAAGGAAAGACTTTTCCATTTAGTAAGCGTTTCGGTGATGATGTGTGACGACTTGGTTTTCCTTAGGGTGGAGTCTTTGTATTCTAAGTCTTTGTATGAGTATAAGTGGGATGGTGTTTCCTTACAGTTGGAGCTTGTCAATGATGACTGTGGATGTGTGATGTGAGACCAGCTGGCTGTCCTCTGAGCTGGACTGAGCCAAGTTGGCACACAGGAAGGAAATCGCCACTCTCTTGTTCTCAGACATTCCCCTCTATCATAAATCTACCAGAGAAAATGGGAATGAATGAGTGAAAAGTGCTCATTCTAGTGTGTGTGTATTTACCTCTGTTCACTAAACAAAGTACCTGTTGAATCTTTAAGTCCCAAACCACAGCAGAGGGCTAAAATTACCATGTGTGTTTTTCTATGTGCTAAATACACCACAGGCAGATTAATGTGTTTGTGTAAATGTGACACTTCTTGACTCACTATCTGATTTTGTCTTTGCTCCATTTGCATCTATGTAAGTGTGACGCTTATCTCCGATGATAACAAGGCTAGAGAAAGTACCTTGTGTCTGCTGTGTAGTCACTGAGCCTTGGTTTTTACACAGTGATACATTTGTGCTTAACTATGTGTATGTGTGTGTGTCTGTACATGCAATTGTATGAACTCTGACCTGCTATTTGGCTCAGCAGACACAGACCCCTCCTGTCTGCACACACCACAGGGCCAGCCTGTTAAATGTTCAGATGAACTTGTTCCTGTTCTCTAGCCAATCATGCAAGAACAAAGAGCCCACAGAAATATATGGTTCCACTGTGACAAAACGCACACTCTTTAGAAATGTTTCCCCAACTCGTTATCCTTTCACCTTGTCTACGCCAGCCACGTAGCATTAGCAGAATAACAGCAGTAGCTGCTGTCTTCTTGCACAGAAGTGCATGACTGAGAACAGTGTTGTGTTGGTGATCACAGACAAATGTGAAAAGGTGATTTGGATCACAATTATATGTATGATGTAGGAGCTGTTGCATAGCAGTTTTAGAGGGTTAGGGTTAGATTTTCATACTGTTGCACACTGTTTTATACATCAGAAGTGCAATAAATAAATAGCAATGTAACAACAGAAAAAAGAGGTTCACACCCAGTGTACTCTCCTACCTATACATATATGTGCATATATATTCTGACACAGAGAAGGTGTGGAGTGAGGAGCTTTCTGAAGCTCTCCGACCTTCTGACAAGCTGTTAAGACAGAGTAGACTAGCCCACAACTAATCCCCTGTTGTTGTTAGAGCACTAACATTCACCTGATGGAATATCTTTGCCTCGCCTCTGTCCCTCTACACCCCCTTCTGCTCATAATTTGAAAACCCCTGTGTTAGATAAAAAAGAAGACAAGTTCAAAACCTAGTTTGTGGCACCATATAGTCAATGTGTGAAATTTGGACGCAGTTGAAAACTGTCGTGACAACTATAAACTGATATCACGTCTTAGTCTTCCCTGCTGTCTATTCTCACATATGCAGTATCTTAACACTGCTGAATTCACAGTAAAGCTGTTCTCATTGTTTTTACATCTTAACTTCCAAGCTATTTCCAAACTTCTGCACTTCCTCTAAAGGTTTTAATTTAAAAGCCCTCTGGCATTACAATGGTCAGAAACTTTTATTGTTGTGCTGTGTAAAGCATAATGTTTCATTTCCGGTTGTTTATATGCTAATCAGATCTGCTAGTGTCTCAAGTATTTACCAATGGCTCCTCTCCCCCTCACACTCCCCTGCCCTTAGCTTGCCTGCTGTGTGTAATGTAATGATGATACATGTCATGTCAGTTAATTTGCTGTAATGGGGGCGAAGCATTGTGTACTGGAGTTACCACTCTGCTTTCCCACAGCGTCAAAGCAGCTAGGAAACTAGAGTGGCTGATGACTGCCTGACACAAGAAGTGTAGCCTTAGCCCAAGGTTGGTGTGCATGCGGTCCACTGAGCCCTGGTGGAAATATAGTCAGTCAGTCAGTGACATTTGCCATTATAGGTCTGGCTCCACTGTTGCAGTCCAGCAAAAAACACAATTGGAACATGTCCAGTCCAGAAAGGATTTACCATTACACTTTTATGAATACTGTATAATTAAGCAAGAACATTTTAATATTTAAATGTTCCAGTTGAATTTTAATATAACATAGTTGTTAATGGGATCCTGGGTTTTGTCATGTGTTACTAGTTCTGTCAGTGAAAGAAGAATCTACAGAGGACCAAATATACGTACAAGGGACTTTGTTGCTGTGCTGTAGGTGTTGCGGCAGCTGTGGGCCACAAACTAAACAGTGTTAACAAAACAATGGAAAGCACCGGCGCTTAGATATCATATCAGAATCAAGATCATCCAACTGACTGACTTTCATTTTACAGTCCTATGTGTCAAGAGCTTGTACAACCAGACAAAGCCTGGTCTGGCTTTGGATTGCATGAATCTACAGTATTTTAGATGTCTAACAGCAAACATACCTGCCATTTTTGTTAGCTCACTGAGTGTGTGAGTATGAGAGGATGCAAGTATCCATTACCTTCCTCCCTGCATGTGTCTGCATCAGACAAACACATGTTCTTTCTCTTACCCAGCTGTATCTGTATCTTGCTTTTTATCAGCGTTGCTCTGGATCTTTCATTTAAATCTAAATTCCTTGATGGCAGCATCATTTAATATCCTCCCTTTTATCTATTTCTGTCCTTAACTTGACATCAGCCGATCTGGTTCTGTAAGCTGGCTTTTTCCACTCCCATATTTCTCTCCAGCGCTTTAGCCGTCTACCTTTCAGAACAAGAATAATGTGATTTTAAACATAGTGTCTCACTGTGGTCACACTTAATTTTTATTCTTTCCATCTTTTAATTATTAAATTCTCCTTGACCTTCTGCATTGCCTTGACAGCTTTACATACACTTAAATCAGATTAAAGAAATTTAAAGTGCTGTTGTAGATGACTGTATCATCCTTTATAGGGCTAGAAGCTGATAAAGGGTCACACTGTTTTGTTATTCATTAAGATGAAGCTGAGTGAAGACTGAAAGACAGTGCAATGTTTAAAAAGGAATTTAATTTGACATGGATGAAAACTGGCACTGCATGTCACATATTCTCTATCCTCGAGTCAACTAAAGAACCACTTTGGAATTGGTTTGTGTGTGTGTTTACATGAGCTTCTGTTCATCTGTTATTAATGTATTTCTACATGGGATACAAAAAATGTTTAGAATTGCATTGGTACAGGGCTAAATATAAAATGGCCATGGCTATACTTACTATAAATACACTGATAAATAACAAAGACCGGCAGAGTTGACAACATTGTGAACATTTGGCCTGAGTAGAATCACACCTCTTAAATTAACTTTAACAAATAAAGCCAACGATATTTACATACCAAAGCCAGCTCAGCCATAAGCACATTGAACAAGCACATTGTCACATGAGTTCATTTTTGTCAGGGGTGAAAGGAAAACCCCACAAGTCCAGACAAATCCCAGAAACAAGTAGACAGTAGGTTCATCAAGGCCTGTCCTCTAACCATTTGTTCGTCAGATATTCTCACTGGCAACACACTTTTAAATTGCATTATTTTTTTCACGCTACTAAGGTTTAATATTCCAGTACATCCAGTAGCCCTTGATATGGGCAACACTACTTTCAATAACTCACCATTAGCTGCTCAGAAGAAATGTCATGTCTTGTAATTTGACAATTTCCCTTTATTACATACTGAGTTTCAACAAGATCGAGTAAAATAGGACACCTGTGAGTAATACTGAATGGTCCCAAGGAGTTTGATGGACCATTACTGTCCAGATTGAAAGATGGAGGAGAGTAGTTATTTATAGAAGGCAGTGGCATCAGTCTTCATTTCTGTGTTTGAGTCAATTTTGGAGCTCGCCACTGCACAGACTGTTGGAGTCATTATTGTCCTGCTATAAACACGTGCCACTGTCCTTTCCTCCACTGTCTTTGCACAGTTGAACTATGGCAGAGATTCCTGGTCCTGCTTTTACAGTATTTGTTTATGGGTAGATAAAGATAAGGAAAGAGACTGTGGTGCATTTGAAGGGAACCAAAGTTCGAGATCTCAGTCGATCGGTCGGATCATGAGGCGCACTGACTTAAGGGAGTAAAAACCTCCTCCGTAGTCTGCCCAGAAGATTCCATCCTGAAATTTGCTGCGGTAAACTCCACCACTGTACCAAACGCCATTCAGGTTGGTCTGGCCACAGGCGTTGTACCACCAGCCACCCTTATGAAAGTGTGCGCAGTTTCCTGAGTGGAGATAACATTAGGAAACAAGATGAGTGTGATGGACAGGCATAAAAAGGAAATTGCCTTCAGTTGTGTTGTTACATTACAAGGAACTCAAAATGCATTTGAAGCTCATCTAGCATGCACCCTACCAGAAAATGCATCCTTGTCACGATCGAGTGTGGTGAACTGTTTGCCGTTGTGACTGCTGAAGGAGTCCCCAGCGTTGCCCTGGTAGGTACCCAGCCTCAGCCTGTAGCCCTCGCTTTCTGGCTCCAGGTGGAAGCTGCTGTACTCGGCATACACCTTCTTCCCAGTCCAGTCCTCCAACTCTATCATCAGTTTATAGTCACCCTGTTTCCCCAGGTTGTAGATATTATCCAGTCCAAGCCAGTGTTCACCGTCTATGTTACCAAAGCCTCTCTGTGGGGGGTGGGAGGACAAGCACCGCAGCATGCTCCATGTTAGCCATTTTCAGTTGTGGTCTGTGTTAAAATCCCATTGCAATGCAGTGCAGACCAATATGGTGTAGTATTAATTTGAGTTAAGTGACACTGTGGGTTGCTGAAAGAAAATATCTCTTTTTATTCTGTGGTTAGTGAAATCATCCAAAAAACACAAACAGTAAAGCAGAGTGAGGTTAATAATATTTTGTGTGCTGAGTTTAAAGGAGTCTGGCCTCTGCATTCATGTAAAATGAAATCAAATCTGCTTCCTGTTGCGACAATAATGTGTTATGGTTGTGATCTGTGTTTTCTCACTTGAGATGAATTAGTTAAATGGCAGAGGTAGTGGTGATTTGGCTGCAAATGCAGAGCAGCAGACACATTTCTGTCACTGATCCAAACAGCATGCTTTTGATTTTTAAATCAAATTTTATAACTGACAGGGAAACTTTTGCCTTTGCCTTTTTTTTCAGCAGAGAAAATGGAGAGACCTGTCATATTTGTCAGGTTGTGTCAGGTTTTTTTGCTCTGCGTGTTTATAAAAATGGGAACGGGAAGAAAAGGATAAAGGGTTCATTTTCAGTGGGGTTGAGAGCAAAGCTGCATTTCCATCTAAGTCCATAGAGCTTCTCTGATTGTGTGTATTTGTGTGTGGGTCACTTGCTGTGATTTTAGGAGAAAAAAAATCTGCTAAGCTGTTTACATTGAAGTAAGTGCTTGCTTAGTGGCCCCAAAATGAACTCCTGAGACTGGCTTGCTTACAAGAGGGCAGAGGAAAAATTACAATTACAAAATTACAAGTCTCTCTCAAACTTAAAGATTGCTTGATATTTTCCCTTAAAGAATCAGATTTAAATTTTAGGTAAAGTTTTATTAAAGGGCTTACCAAACCCTGCCTTTTAAAGTGTTCCTTTTTTTAATACACCTACCTTGTAGTTCTCCCAATTCCGAAAGAAGTTAACTGAGCCATCTCTTCTCCTTTGCAACACGGTCCATCCTCCATTGTCAAGGCCATGTTCACACCAGGCTTGGATGAGCCTGTCGCTGCCATCTGTCTTAAGCAGGTACATCCCACTAGTGCTGTGGCCGGCCTCTCGCACCTGGTAACAGTCCCTGAAGGGGCCTTGGATCAGAAATGTTGGAGGAAAAAAAAGTGTAAGACAAAAAAACATTGTGCTTGTGGTACTGATTTAAAATGTTTGATATCTAGAGATCTCTATTGCACATCGCCATGGGCAACAAATGATTATAATATTGTAATTTGCATATCAATAATATAACTAATACCATAAGTATTTTGCATTTAAGAGTTGATGATGCTTATCACCTCATCTTACTTTATCTGATCAAAACAAAGTGCCTACATTAGCCCAAGAAAAGGTTGAAATAAATAAATAAATATAAAGAAAAACAATCCAGTAATGAAAATAGAATTTAACGGCATTGTAGATTACGTATCTATTGTTATTGATTCCTGCCTAAGAAAATAAACCATACTGAATGCCTTGAAGTGAACATGATGTATTCTTTTTTTTTATTGCATATGCAAAAGTCATCATCATCATCACTCTGGGGGCAATGGACAGTCGACAAGAGTAGACGGCAGAGAACGCTGAGAAGGATCATTTGATAAGTTTGAAGGGATGTATTGCTGTGGCCACGTTTTTTGGAAAATATCTCCTTTTGCTCCAAACAATCTGCAGTCTGAAATTACACAAACATGCATTTGGTCACTTGAACTTGAGTTTGTCTTCAAGTGAAGCCATGTGGTAGCACTGCAACCAAAGTTGAAGCAGCTGAACCTAAATCCAGCACATTTCCCCTGTTTTCCCCTATGTGAATATTTATTAAACCAGTATGAACACAGGCATTGTGTGGGGGGGCCTCCAGGTCCTAAATGTTTATGGAAGATGGTTTTCTCAACTGAGTATGGGAGCACATAGGGTCCCAGTGTAATGGCCTGGTACAGACACCTAAAACTCCCTAGCACAAGCGTATATTTTACTAGTAATGATATGTCTCCATCAGACCTGTCAGTAAGGGGGGTTTCTAACATATTCCCCTCCTCTGTCACTTTCTTGTCAGTTTCACTGAGAAGAGCTTTAAGAAATTGAGGTAAAAAATAAATCCAGTCATCAAGCCATAGTGTTTTTGAAAAGGCTGAACTAGACCAAACTGTGGTCAGGAAATGTCTATTTACAGTAGTAGTGAACCTACATGGAAGAGGACCCATTAGTAGTCCTTGGTGACTTGGCTTGGGTCTGAAATTTTACAGATTTTCCTTCCTGTTTTACATGAACACTGTCTGTTGAACAGGGTACATTCATCCATGAATACTCAACAAAGGCAATCAAATGGAAAATGAAAGGAAAATAGTGAAGTAAAGTGTTAATCCATATTAAAAGAATGGGTTATGTATGTTTTTATGAAGACAAGAGGTGGAAATATGACAATATGTCATAGTTCTTGTCCTAAAAATTTAAATGGTAAAGGATGATATGTGGGCTACCCCAGAAAAAAGGATCCAGGATTATTGCGTTGCAGCTCTGAGTTGTAATAAGCTATGATTAACTAATACCACACTGAAATTATAGTTCAACAAGGATTTGGTGAAGTAGGTAGAAAATTGTTATGCACAACTAGAAATGGCCACAAGAACTTTCAGTCCTTTTTGTCATCTAGAAATGGATTCCCTGCCATTTTACCTCCCCAAACATTTCCCCACCTTTTCTTTCTTTCTCTCTTCTCTCTCGTTTTTTTTTTTTTTTTTTTTTTTAAACCATGGAGGCTTTTTTAATAATGACCCCTTTGCCTCCCTTCTTAAGGAGTTTGAAATAGGTCTGTCATTGTTAGTGGGAGTAAGGTTTTGCAAGAGCAGTGTCCTACTGAGACTGGTTTCTTGAGGATCAAGCATGTACATCTCGTGGCATGACACCTCATAGCAGAACATTAATCACACACCTTGGATTGAATTCCCACTTCTCATGATAGTAAAATGGCAGCTTCTGATATAATCAGATATCAGGGTAAATATTCTTTGCCTCAACATTCTTCTGTGAATCATATCATGTCATGATGAGAGTCCTCTGCCAGTGTTCAAGCAGGCTACCTCTTATTCCCCTTTTTTCTGAGGGTTATACATGATTTCATCTATTTAACCATCTGGTTGTATAACCCCATCAGCTTTACCCACGATAGTCCAATCGCCAGTCAAAATAAAGCAGTCGTGACCAATTTTACGGACTTGTTTCCAAGTAGTCTTCTAATGTTGCAAATTGATTTCATATTGAAGACTGTCAGATGTTAGAATTTATAAGTCTGTATGAGAAAAGAGGAGCCTTATTTATCTTAGAGGGTTTTTGTTTGATACAATGGTTTTTGGGTTCTGAGACTTGATGGATTAGTCCGTTCCATGTGTGCTCTGTTGCAATATAACTAACATTTTAATTTCTTAATAGAACACACATAGGGCTGGCTTAAGCCTTGCTGTGTGTGTGTGTGTGTCTACATACATCATATATATATATATATATATATATATATATAAAATCTTCTGGGTTTACTGTGTTTTCAATGCTGTTCAAAGAAGCCTTCCCCTCATTCAACTGATTTAGTGCATATGCTCAGTGCAGTGCAGCCAATACAGGCTGCCAAATAGGAATCATTGGAATGTATGATTTCATTGCCACTGTACCATGCCAAAGATGAGCCAACTGTGCCTCAGCAATTGTTGCAAGAAATAATGTTTGAATTGCATTCTGTAGGTAATTGTGTTTTTAGTTGTTGTGTGTACAGTTAATTAGTACAATTACTGTTGTAATTGGGAATAATAGACATGTTTTTGCTCAGCTTTCTTAAAAAAAACCCCATTAGATTTCATGATTATTTTACAGTGTTCATTCCCATTCATTCCTCCATCATCCCTGCCACTTAAAAATTGGTACATACCGTCTGAGGTAAGTGTTCCCTGTGGTGGTGGAGGGTCAATCCCTAGGGGGTTTGCAGTAGGGGAGTCCATGCGTGATCCTCGGGGAAAGGCCCTGTTGTTATTGTCCCTCTGTATCTCATTAGTGAAACGATTATTAACGGGTATATTCTGTGGCACCACCTGTACCAACGGAGGAACCACAGGCAGCTCACTGCGTCCCATTGTCCTCAGACACTGGTCCTCCAGGGCAGAGATAAGAATGGACTGGTTGTTGACCACCCCAGCCATAATGGCGAACCGGGCTTCCAGTTCCCTGTACCTGGAAGCCAGTCGCATCATCTCAGAGGTCACATTGAGGACACGGTTCTCCAGCTGGGCCAGCTCAAGAGAGTTATCTCTTTTCCTGATGATCTCATGCAGCAGCTGCATATAGAGTTGGGTCACCCTGGAGTTCATGTTCCTGCTCTCTTTCCGCAGCAGCTTCATCTCATTCACTAAGTTACCATCCACATCCACCACCAGCTGCAACGTCTCAATCTCACGTCGTTGTTTGTTGAGCACCTCCCGCACATCTGCAATGTCCATACGGGTCACTCTGTCCTTGTCTGGTTCAGGGCCTGTGGTGCTGGCACAGATTGGACCTGTTGACAGATATGATTTATTCAGGGGATGGCCAAAATTGTATAAGGGAAAGAGATAATAAAGACTAGATATATTGATGAGAAACGAAGACAGCTGCATGGTGAATAACTGAAGGCTTACTGCCAAAATAAGGTATCAAATGAACCTGTGATTCTCTGCTCAGGCACAAGGAAGGTGTAGGAACACTTTTTAGCATCAGGATCCAGGGGAGCTCTTTTAGTCCTGTGGACAGAGGGCTCTTTGGTCCTCTGGGCTTCCCTGGAACTCCTGCAGTAACTTTCCTCCCAGAGGGAGAGGCAGAGCACAGCACACAAGCTCCACATCAGCCCCTGCATTGCTGCTGGCTGGTTAGATGACTAGATGGCCAGGTAGTGGTGTTCCCTTGAAGTCCCTCCAGGCCTTCCTGCAAGAGCACAAGACTGGAGTTAAAAGTTGAACCAGCCACTATTTTGTCCACAAAGACTAACAAAGGGAATGTAGAACCACAGGGGTGTTGATTGTATATCTTTCAAGAGCAGAGCAAATCACTACCTATATCCACAGACAATCCATAATTGTATAGAAACGTGGTGTGGGAGAGATGTCAGGTCTTTGTTCCACATAATATCGTTTGTGTGGAAAAACTGAAAGAGAGAAAACATCTTCTGACTGAAACGGCCAGAAACAAGAGGTCTGCTTTCCATCTCAGTTAGTTCTCCTGCTGACTGACACCCAGGCTGTGTTAGTTTTCCCCCATTAAGAGGTCTGATACGTGGCGACTGGCTGTGCTTTATCTTCGGTACCTGCCCCTACACTTACTTCATCTTCTTTAGTCTTAGAATAGAGGTCTCTTGATTAGTATACACCTTCATGATCTTTCTTGAATAAATCTTCCAGAAGTCAATTTTAGGAATCCAGGAACGTATTTAAAGTTGACCGCGGGAACCTAGTTCTAGTTTTGTTTTCTAGGCCATACTATGGTTCCTCACCCCTCAACAATCATTGCTTATCAATACTAAAGGATGGGAATTTTTTTTTTCTCCCACCTTTCTGCTTCATCTTCTTTCCAGCATTGATTCTATCAACATGCAACATTTCATGATAAACTGTCAGCAGTTTTGAATTTGTGATATCTGTCTTTTTCACATGTGTTTGTATGCAATGAGAATACAAACTGAACTCTGTTAAGGAACTTTAGGCCTTTAGCCTGTGTTTAGGTCCTGGGATCCTTTAGTTTTTTGTATTGGGTCAAAGTAGCCTATAAGAGGGTTCAGGACTTCCTTTTGTGCTCAAAGATTTGATCTTATTACCACATACAACTGTGTTACTTGTATATATACTTGCACAGTGACCCTTCAGTAAAAGATATTGACCCCTATTTCCAATACTGCCTACTGTGAGAAGGGTTAAAGATGCTCATTCCTGTGCGCTCACTGCTCCACATGGCTCCACACATACACTCACATAGGCTCTGCAGGGGCGTGAGATGAAGTCAAGAAAACAGTGTGTGCAGAGCTGTCTTCAGCCTTGTCTAATTTGAGGAGACTCTTGGCACTCCTCACCTTTTTCTTATCCCTAACGATTCTAGTTCTGTTTCTCATCAGTGCACAAGCACAAAACCTCACATACAGATGTGCACCCTGCTCCATTTAACACCCTGGCCTGGGTCTGCGCAAGGACAGAACTGTCTGGTCCTCCTAATCCACTCCATCACTCTTCAGTCTTTACTCAGTGCCACATCATTAAGTCCTACCTCCACCCTGAAACTCAGGCACTGTATGTCTCACGTATGACGCCATTGTGGTTCTTCAGGAATTCTGGCAATTCTGTCACTTGGACCAATGTGAAGAGGGGACAGGATTACAACTAGTCCTGCAGATCTGTACTGTGTATGTGCACTCTTGCTGGTATGCATAAATCTGTGTGTCCATCTGTATGATTGAATACTGTGTGTGCATGACTATCCAGGGACGTTATTCATTTTCATGGTGGTGTGTTTTTCCAGCAGCCGTTGTGTCTGACAGCGTAACCAGGTACTGTATCCTTGCTGACCTCAGTAAGAGCTGCTAATGACTTTAACAGCAGCATCAGCAGTATCAGTTCTCAAGTGTGTCTTCTCTTCCAAGCTATGTCTGGTTTTCTGCTGTTGCTGTGAGCTTCACACAAGTGTCCACACTCAACATTGTCAACAGTTTAGGGGGTATGACCAAGCCAAGCAACATCACAGCTCATCTATCTCCTTCCACCTCTTTCTCTTTCCTTCATTTTCTTGTTATCCTTTACTTTTACTTTCTCATCCCCTCTTTCCTTCTTTCCCTCTCTTTCCTGTTTTTTTGAGTTTGATTTCCTCCTGGGTGGTTGTTCTGAGTACGAGGGGCCTAGTCTCTTTCATGGAACCGCAACATATCAAAGACATTCCAGCGAATGTAGAGAGGTCACCAGTATGTTGTGAAGGTACAAGGTTTACAGTGCTTCCTCAGAACAAGCTGAGAGTGGCTCCTACTTTCGATCCCAACAAACTAAAACCAAACGGTGCTGAAGGCCTTGGAGACTTGGAGGGCTATTGAGCGGAAAAGATAAACCGCTTCCCTGTGGGAGTAAAAACTTAATGCATGTGAATGTGCCACCACATACTATTGCAGTCAGTATGCTGATCTTGTAGGCTGAAAATTTTTATTTCTTCTGGCAAGCTGACGGTTGCATTTATAACTTCTACATTACAGAACAGTTTAAGTATATCATGTTTATATATCTATTTATCAGTCAGTGCATTGGCCCTATTTTCCCAGCTATATTTGTTCACCCGTTTCTCCAGTAATAGGTCACATCTGGTGCTTTTCAGATTCAACACCAAAAGGAACAACAAATTAAAATCCATGCATGCCAGACTAGACACCACTTGGATGTTTCTCAACAGGCTGCACTTAAAGTCTGTTTACTAAATATGGTTTTAGTTTATAATGGTACCACTGTGCATTGTCTTATTTCCAAACACTGGACAAAAGCAAATGTTTGCTTTTGGCTGCATGTCTGGTGCAATGGTCCCTCACATGCTTGTGCTTGACCATTACTTCACTGGAAATGCATTAAGAGGTGCTTCAGAGACATGTTGGATACAATCAGATCATAGAGGAGTTGTGTCGACAGATACTACAGAGACAGAACAAGGGAAGGAGATGAGGAGTGACAGGCTGTAAGGCTGAAGCGAAGCACAAAGATTTAAAGGGATATCGTAGATAGTAGTGGATTAAAGATGACACTAGCAAAGCTAAAAAGTGGGTTAGGGCCTTTTTTTCCTTCCTGGCCAGGCATCATGAGCATAATTTGAGGGAGAGCGTTTGATAAAATTCTGTCCAATTTTTTTTCAATCTTTTTTATTCTTGACAGATTTGCACACTTTTATGAGTCTGTTTGTTTCCATTTGATGACGTTTCCTCTGTGTAAACCTCTTTCTTACTTTCCTCTTCTTTTGAATACTTTCTTTCCTCTTCTCTTTCTGTGTTCAGTGTTTCATCTTCTTGTTTCAGCCACAGCTAAATAACTGTGGCAGAGACATGTGAAGGTCATGGACTGTAAACCATGTGACAAATTTAATTTGTTGTTGGCTCAGCCCTGCTGACAAACAGTTCATCACAACATCCATATGAAAGCAGTGAAACTGTGTGGATAAAGGATTTGAAGCGGGCCACCAATTCTATCTACTTTATATTTTGGCAACAGTATGAGCTTCATCGGTCTTCCTAATTGCACTGCTGGGTTGTCACCCTACTAATAGTTATTAATAATCAGGAGACACATTGATACAGTGGCTGTATAATTGTCCTCACTCTCTTCTCTCTGTCTCTGTTTCTGAGCTGTCAGTTAATTTACTTCATGGCTGTTATTTGCGCAGTCTAAGCACAGACAATATTTATGTGGAGCCTACTTTCTTTGCTCTTATTTATCGCATGCTCATTCATCCAACTGGGAATAAATTTCATTTGAACAACAAACAATTATTTTACTGTTTTAAAGTTCCTCTCCAGACACGTTTTAAACTATATTAAATACTCTACTGTGGTTAATATTTAGTTTAACATACTTTTATGTGTGGGGAAAAAATCAGAAACTGGGACTAGA
This sequence comes from Rachycentron canadum, assembly GCA_038496675.1. Classification (NCBI taxonomy): domain Eukaryota; kingdom Metazoa; phylum Chordata; class Actinopteri; order Carangiformes; family Rachycentridae; genus Rachycentron; species Rachycentron canadum. The sequence goes on along the minus strand of CM076656.1, from coordinate 15,172,201 downwards.
AGCACATCTATGCAGACATCCTCTTTGAGACATCCAGGTAAGGCCCTACCTGCGTATTCTAGGTTGTCAGGTGAAATATTAGTGCATATCAAGGTTAGCAAAGAAAAGATTAGAGACTCAGCTACATGGAACCTCAGACAAGCCAGACAGCTCTAGCCATATACGAACGGTTAGCACAGTTAGGATATTTGATTTGTTTACACTGTTGGCTCTTGTTAGATTGCAACTGGCAGTAGCTGACGCAGTGTTAGTGGTTGTGCTAATGTAAACTGCATTAACATATAAAAACCCACATATGGACATGTTAACGATGTTAAAATCTTGATTTTCATCAGAGGGGGCCTTTAAGGTCATTAATGTAACTTTGTCATCTTTGGACTTGGACAATCCTTCAAATTTGCCATATGTGTCTGCAACTCTGGCGTGACTTTCTATTTTATTTTATGGTTTTTAATCCTTTCTGTTTGTTGTATTCAACAGCTATGCTGGTTATTATTGAATGCAGCTCTCTGACTTGGACAGGCCAAGGGATTTTTTTTTTTTTTTCTTCTGAGGTCTGGTTTCAGATGTAATAATAATTAAAAAGCTTAGTGCCATGCTGACAGATCCCTGGACTGCCTCATGCACAAACAAATACATTTTTTTTTTTTTGTTTTGTTTTCTCTATACACGTAGCCATATTTGCACTCAATTGCTACACACCAGAAACACACTAAGTGTAAAGTGGTGTGTGTATATATAGTGAATGTGCATGTATGTGCAACACTGTCTTTCATCTACCTTGGTTTTCTGTGTGGGGACTGATGTTGTACATGAACGCTGATTAGACTTGCGCCTGAACTAAAGACAGATATAATTCTTTTCTGCCTGTCTTAAAAGAGGAAATGACCAGAGAACTCATTAAGTAAGATGGCAGCGCTGCTTACTTTACTCCTAGACAGGAAACATTTGTTTTGCCACGCTGGTTATACAGCATAATGAATGTTGGTTGTTGCCTCAGAAGGACAGCCATATGTCACCCTTGTACCTTCAAGTTACACTGTGTGTTTTGGCATAAAGTCTCATGTGATGTCAGCCAAGGCAATCAACTGTTTGATAACTTGATTCTAAAGAAATGGTTTAAACTGCTTCTATGGAAAGTTGGCTTGCAGCAGAGGGTTAGAAGGGGAAGCCAAGTGTACTCTTTTGGGTGAACCCTTTAAAGTCAATAAAATAGTCATGCAAATGTGCATATGAGCAATGAGTAAACAGTCTAGTTCCTACTGTATAGCTTAAGGCAAGTTATTGCCTTGCCAAGTTACTCTTATTCATTTTAATTCAACTATAGCAAATTAGGTTTAATAACATGGAGCAAAGATGAATTAGCGATGTGATTAGTGTTTCAGCTTTTCGGCTACATAATGCATTAATAACTACATGATATTCACATTATCAATGGAGATGTAACAGTTATTTCCTCAGAAGGTTTGGGAGGCAAATTTGATGCATACATTGCATACACATGCTAAATGCATGGCAGTGGGAAGTATCTGTTGCAATGAATGTTGGAGCATCAACTAGAGCCCAAGAAAATGTAAAAGTTAGATTGATGTGTCACTGCCAGAAGTATCATTTGACTGTTTTGTGTTTGTTTCAGATCTCCTGGTCAGTTTATCTTTTGCAGTGATTTACCAATCCTGATGTGTCAGTTTGTAGCCTGATGGATTGCAGTTCAGCAAGTGGGGGGGAAAGACTTGGACAAAATATATTTATATTTTCATAGCCAATGTATTTCCCAGCCTCAAAGTCCCCAGGTTCCACTCCCCCATCTGGTCCTCAGACTTTCCCACAACAAGTCCAAAATGCCCTGAAACACACAACACACCATCACTGCTCAGAAGAGAGAGAAAAGAAAAAAGCAAAACCGGGTGAGTGAAGGAGAGGAGCAACAATAAACGGCTGCTCTGCTTTATATGAAAACATATGATCTGAGAACATCTCAGCCAACTCTTAGTACAGACTGAATTCCTCCCAGCGCTTCATCCATACATGATGTCAGCAGCCTCCGTTTTTGTCAACACAGCTGAGTTACATTCACTCTTATACCCTGGCCCTCAAACACACAAATTGACTCATTGCATGCTCACTGACACAACTGGTTGCAGAACAAAAAGCAAGAAAATGAAGCAAACTGAAACCTGAGAAATCATCTGACAGTCCTTGATAAAGCACAGAATGAAAATCTGAGTGAAGAAATGGCTGAGATGTTATGGAGAACAGGGGCTGTAGAGGATAACACAGCATGAGTGGGGAAGTGGTAAAAATACTGACATTATGAAACAATTAATCAAAACAAAAACATCAGCATACACACTGAAAAGATCACTACCATCAGCAAGGAAAAACTCATAAAAGCTTTATCAATGAAACCGACAAAACCCTACAAAATTGCTACCACAGTGGAAAAGCAAACACCTTGTGCTACATTATGAATAGTGCTTTTATGTCTCCTTATTAAATTGTACATGTTGAAAATATTAAAAAGGGAAATCCAGTAAGGTTCAAACAGCTAGAATAGGATTTTCTCAGCATTTATAACAGGAGGCTTCCACTAAAATGTAAAAATGAAGGCTGAGGTAGAAAAATAACGACTTAGATTAAGTGGCTCAATTTAAGACGACATTGCCCTGTAGTTAGAATACAACGCAATAATATCTTCCCGCCTTCTGCTCTCTAGCTACTGAGTTGTCTACCTTCATGATGCTATTTTACTGAGGAGGGATCACCCCCCAAAAACCTCCCTGAGGCACCATGGGGCCCCATCTGGTTTCCTTCTACTGTAGTGAAACTCTAAACATGTGGGCTGATGTTGGGGTCAGAGGTCTATATGTGGGGATTAGGCTGCAGCCCCACCCTTCCTCTACTCTTCCTCACCCCCACCCGTCCACTCAAAAACCCCTTACAATCAATTGCTCTTTGTGGAAAGTGGGTCCCCCCTCTTTTTCCTCTTTTGACATAACATACACACACAAACACACACGCACACCGGGGAGCACAAACATGCTTATGTTCTTTTGCTTGGAGTATCGTGAGAGGGAGGGTGAGGGGGTCATATAAGGCTGTTGATCTCTCGCTGTCACACTCAGTAAAGATAAGGAATCTCAACTCCCCCATAACACCCTGCTCCATCACTCCATGACTCAACCCCTTACTGCCCCCATCATAGAACACAAACATAGTCATCTTAAACTCATCTGTCCCAATAATTTATTACCCAGGCTGACAATCAGCAGTTACCGCGCCTGTTCAGGTGGCGTTTCTCTATGATTATATTGAACTAGTAAAGTGACACTTGGCTTTGAATGAACACACACAGTCCTGCTGATGTGTGTCAGCAGATAGAGGAGAGCGAGGGAGGAGGATGAAGTGGGGGCGGGTTTGGTTTGTTTGCAGCTTTTTTTTTTTTGTTAGTGTTTGTTTGGCTGGATAGTGTAATTTTTCAGATTACTCATAGCCACTCACACACAGTTCTTGGATTTTATTTTTCCTCTGGGTCACACCTCACCTTAAGCTCATACCTCTGACTGCACATGCTTTCTATTAGTTGCATGCACACACATACACACACACAGACACCCATTGCCCACTGGCCCTGCTTAGTTACATGCCTCTACTTCTCTTGCCTGTTTATCCTGACCTCCTGGCTGACCTCTTCCTCCCTATGGTGACCCGACCATTCAGCTGTGTCCAAGCTCTCATTAAGGGGATTCCAAATGAGCTTCAGTGCAGCTAGAGGCTTTTCTTTCAAATTTTACTTCAGATTTGGCTTTCCCCCTCCACCCACCCAACCATAGTCCCCTCAATATTTCATAGCTCTTCACTCCAAAAGTGCTACAGCTAACCCTGTGACTCATAACGTAGGGTTGAGTTTTAAGTGATAAAATGTGTCTGACTTGTTCTGCTGTGTTGGATTTAACCACATGTGTTCAGCACAGTGCAGGAGCAGTGTTTTTTGGACAAGCCTGTATCTGTATCCTTTGTGTGCGTTATCTGTGTCTGCTTCTATATGTGGCTCTGTTTTACTGATAAGATCAACCGAGCTGTCCCTTACACATCTGTGTCTGTGAAGGGTCCACACACAGCCCCAGGTTAAACAGTGAGATACGGTTGGCCGCATGCCCACCACCCCCTCAAAAAAAAAAAATGCAGTTGGCTGATGCTGGCTGAGTGAGCTATCAGTCTCCTGCTGGGTTACAACATAGTCTGTGACAGGACGGGCAGTGGTGAAACAGTTCTGACAGCCCAATCATGCTTGAACTGAACACTATTTATTAGCTTGTCCAGGGAGTTTTAAAAACTTTAAATAGCAAAGACATCAAACAGATTTTTTTCTGCTGTGATTTCCAGTCTGGGATGAGGGTTAAGAGAATGGTTAGTTCATGTGTGGATTGGTAGTAATGACCCATTTTAAGCCTTTTCCCAGGCCTGTCCCACATGCTCCCAAGTTTCAGGTGAACCTGAGGGCCAAGCTGTGCTGCTCAGCACAGAATGTTCTGGACGTTTCTTGGACAGCTGCGCCTGCCTCCTCTTTATCTTTTTAACTGTCTCTCCTTTTTCCAGCCTGAGTTATTGGCGGTATTGATATTTTGATTTATTACTCTACCGGAAAAACGAGCAAACTCACGAAATGTTTTCTCAGCCATTTGCCATAACCTCATTTTGCCTTTTACTCTTTTAAGGTGTGTGTGTGTGCGCGAGTATGTTTCCCATGGCCATTTACAGTATCTGCAGATGTGGCTTTGTAGTGAACAGACCATTTTTAACAGATCCCACCAGCAGACATGGACATAAATGAAAACATTTGAAGATAATTTTGACTTGTTGATATGAAAGTGCACCAGACTGATGCAATTAAGTGTTCAAAGCTTTTGCCATCATAGCAAGGTTGTGACTGAAGTGTTTCATGTTCTTGGGATGTATTTGATAGACGATGTGGTTAGGATTGTGTTGCATTGTAGCATCACTTTTCTTTTCAGTCCAACCCTGTGAAGGAGACTTGTATCCTCACAGAAACAGCCCATTCACTTTCAAGGATTCCACAAACTACAATCTTTTGGGTTTTTTTGTGTGCCATAACAATACCGTGTGTATGGTATTATTGAGCTAACCCTGATTCCAGCAGGTTAACTCGACTCTGTCCCTGCACCCTGTTAGCAGCCGGGCTCAGATGGTGCTGTATTAGGAAACCAAAAGCCAAGAAAAAATAAACAAGCCAGGCTGTAGAGCTCAAATCTCTCCATCTGATCACATCAGCTTCCCTCAAGTGTTTCACTGGAATGCTCTTAATTTTCTTTCCCCTTCTTTAGCTTTCTGTTTGTCTTAAGGTTCAGGCGCAGTGTAAATTCACTTGCAGTTGGGAAGAGCGCACTGTGTGCGCACAATGGCGAAAACATTTTTCATTATTTGAGTTTTTTTCAATATTGTTCTCCTAAAAAATGTCCTATTGCATAACCTGCATCACTGTGGAAAGGCCAAAACCACAAAACGCCATACTTTATAAGTCCTATACAGATGGCATCCTACACACGGTTTTCATCCCTTTCTTTGCTTCCATATAGTAGTGACGTGTTAAACGTATATACATAACACAGCTCTCAGTATATCTCAGTCTTCAGACTCCAGAGGAAAGCCAAAGAAGCGTTGCTAAATGTTTCTGTCTGCAGCTGGAGCCTCCAGTCACGAAACGTCCTAACCTCTCCAACCTCTCAGCCAGAGCTCTCACAGCTGCCCAGACGTATTCAGTCATACACACACCTACACATGCGCGCGCACGCGCACACACACACACACACACACACACACACACACACACACACACACACCATCTCACTGACACATTCAAGAATCAAACTTGTAAGCAGAATGAACTCAGACAACATTTACCTTTTTGTTACCAGTAGTGGGGGGGTGTGTCTCCTGCAGTTATAGTTTCAACTGTGTATTGTATTGTGTCTTCACCGAGCTGCAGTGCTCAGGAATCATCTCTCTGTATCTCTCTCTCTTTGTCCCAGTCTTCTGAGGTGCTGCCCTCCACTCACTCCTTCTGTCTTGTAGCTGGAAATTACAGTATAGACTCTTTTGCCAAGGCCCTACTTCCCAAAGATGTCCTCCTCTCTGTGGACTCAGCTGTCCCGGGGCTTAGGCTTGGGCATGGTTCAAAAGCCGGCCACTTCAACAGACTGAGCTCTGCCGACTGATGCTTTGACTTTTTCACAAAGGATGGGGGAGACTAGAGGAGGGGAGGGGAGGCGAAGGAGGAAGAGAGGGGAGGAGAAGGGGGATGAGGGTGTGGGAGTTGGAGATTGCCTTTTTTTTTTTTTTTTTTCCCTTCTATTTTTTTTTTTTTTTTTTTTTTGAGTGGCCCAGCCCACCTCTGATGTCACTCTGATGGAAAAAAAGACAGAAAAAGAGAATAACAGAGCTGCCTCATTAAGTTTCCCATCCTAAACAATGGCCGTGGTGATTCTTAAGAAGTGGGTTGAGTGCAAATATGAAAGATTTGTTTCAATTTGTGTGTTGTTTTTTTTTTTAAATTATTTTGTAACACTGCTTTGGCCCCTTCTTCCTCAATTGTAACCCCTGATTCTCCTCTTCTTTTTTTCTTTTTTTTTTTTTTTGTTGTTGTTGTTGCTTTTTCCTTTGAAGAAGAAGTGATTGTAATGCTGCTGAAGTTTCTGAGCAGCTTCCTGTTGAGCTTCAGCTGGGTATGTGAGAGCAGGAGACAGAAGTAGGCAGATAAAGCTGATTAGTGCTGTTATTGGAGCAAAACTCCCAGCTCCAGGTGTAGTCTGCGCTTGTCTGGTCCTCACTTGCGCCTTTCCACCCCTGTCATTTACTTAAAGCTGTTTAGATTTGTCAGACATCGACAGATTTTTTTTTTTTTGTGTTTGGCTAACAGAGGAGACTGACACTTTTAGGTTTTCAACTTGATCCTTGTCACACAAGTTTTACCTCATGTAAACACATACAAAGTGTCTGTTCCCTAACCACAGGCTTTCTGAGCACGCATCTGTCTGTGGGTGTTCCAGGCAGTATGGATTTGTGCATGACTAACTGCTGTTATCCTTGACATGCTCTCAGAAGAGCAGCTATAGTGGTTAAGCCTTCAGGATCCGTCTCTTCCTCTTCATCTCCCCAAGTTTCACTTCCCCCCTCACAGCTGAGTCTTCAAACGCTTTTAAACTGCCCCTCTTGCTCCCATCCTCCCTCCCTCTCTGATTCTAATCAGATGGTGTTGTGTTTGTGTGTGTGTGTCTATGGTATCCTGAAGATGAGATTTGGCCTTTTTTATTTATTGGATTTGGTCCTGCAATTCTGTTTTGCCATTGCTTATTTGTACATTTACGCTTTGCAATTCTGTATGCACAGCGTTGTAAGTGCTTGTGTATGTGCACACATCTGTGAGTACATCACCGTTTCCCAAGAAAGCAGAGGTGTGGGTGTCATTTCTTTTTAACTGTGATGACTTTCCTTACATCTGCCCTTAATTTTGTCACTGGCGTGTGAAAGAAAAACTGAGCGAGAGAAAAGAGGAGGAAAGAGGGCAATGGAAAGGAAGTCACACCATCAGTTCACTTCTGAGGGTTGTTAATCTCTCTTTTCAGAATGTTGGGAAGCTGCTCCTGGGTTGGTCTCTCAGTGTTAATATTTATGTAATGGGAGACTAAGATTCTCTGCTCTGCTCCTTCTGCCAAAAAGAGGTAATGAGAGAGGGAATGAAGGGGAGAGAGTGATGGCCTTGAATTGGAAAGGCTGAAGGCTGAAGAGAAGATCAGTCATTTGCTCAAGTCACTCATTTCGATCTGTTGGGAGCATCAGAGTAAAAAAAAAAGGTCTGTTAGAAATTTTAGCAAAGTATATGCTAAAAAAAGAGTTTGTGCAGGGTTTTCCTTCCTGTGTGTTTTGGCCCGTGTAATATCAGTCAATAACAGTCTGCAGTTACCAGCTGGTCTTCACACCACTAGCTGCAGGGCACTTGCATCATGCGTCCAAGGAAATCTGGCTCTATTATGATGTCCAGCCTTGTTTGTGTCTACATGTTTGCCTTCTAATGAGCTGAGCTCTCTGTGCTCAGGCTGGAAAATCCTCATTGGTGTTCAGAATAACTCCTCTGATAGATGTACACTGTCCTCATTTTGCCCTCAACTCTCTGAAGCAGTCGAGGGAACGTGGTTTTGTATCTTTGCTGGTTTTGTGTAACATGTTGCATCTCTTTCTTTCTGCTTCTGTATTTCAGGGATGTACCTGTCTGATCTGACCTATATAGACTCAGCCTACCCCTCCACAGGCAGTATACTGGAAAACGAACAGAGATCAAACCTGATGAACAATATTCTCAGAATCATATCAGACCTGCAGAGATCCTGTACCTACGGTGAGATAAACACACACACTCACTTACAAACGGCTAAAGAAGGCTAGAGTTTTCATTCTGCACTGAGATCTGATTATGTCCATCATGCAGAAGAAAAAAGTTAAAAACAGGAGGATAGAGTCTGAATAAAGGCTTGGAGAAAAAAAAAGCGCTGTAGCCTTGATACTTCATTTTCTGTTGCTATGGAGACACCATGAAAGAATATGTGCTATTCATTAATGTGAGTTTGTTTTTGTGACAACTGAATAAGCTGAATATATAAAATACACTCAGATTAGTTCAGGGAGTTTTACATCCCCCGTGTTCAGCATCCGTGAAAACACCTTTTAGGATATTTTACAAAACAAAACAAAAAACTTCGTCTCCATTCCCTGACATGCCATTATCATTCTTTTTTTTTTTTTTTTTTGAATAATAAAAATGAACAACAATACTGCACTGAAACCAGAGAGCTCCATCACATGGCTTGTAGTCACTGAATTAGTTGGAAATTGCTACAGCACCAGACAGCATCCTGTAGCCCACCACTATGTATTTTAATGTGTGTGTCATTACCTTCTCTTTTTCAGATATACCAGTGTTGCCTCATGTACAGAAGTATCTCAACTCTGTCAGGTATATCGAGGAGCTGCAGAAGTTTGTGGAGGACGACAATTACAAGTAAGAAACAAAACACAAGACTCAACCTTGCTTCATAAAAATTCTGATTTGGTAACATGAGCAATTTCCTGCCAGAAAGATCGAAGTTTTCTATGCTGTGTCTAATATTGCTTGTTGTCAACCATCTCTGTTGAATTTAAGTTGATGAGTTAAGATTAATCTATATTGCTTATTTAGGTTGTCCCAGAAGATTGAGCCAGGCACCAGCACACCACGAGCAAATGCCTCCAAAGAGGATTTAGTTGGTGAGTTTCAGTGCAGATCTGTGGTGGGGGTGAGATGTAGAACAAACTCGTGTATCATCCCTTTACCTCTGTGTTCTTCCTGGACGTAAAATTTCTCCTTCCCTCCCACTTTTACCAACAGGCCAGGAAGCGTCAGCATCTCCTCTCTGCGGCCGTAAATGTACGGCAGCAAGTGAAGGACCCAAAGTCCCGGCCACACCGCCCTCCCCTAGGAACCTGCTGCCCTACGGACACAGGAAGTGCCACAGCCTGGGCTACAAGTCAGCATCAGTTTTTTGATAGATGATGTTGATGATGATGATGATGTACTACAAAACTAAAAATACTAACACACCTCTCTTTCTCTCCCTGCTGCCTGTTGTGTTCGGTGTCTCCACAGTTTCATCCATAAGATGAACACAGTAGAGTTTAAAAGTGCTACGTTCCCCAATGCTGGTTCTCGCCATCTGTTGGACGATAGTGTGATGGAGAGCCACAGTCCCACTAGGGGACAAGCAGAGAGCTCAACTTTATCCAGTGGAATTTCACTTGGTAAGACTTAATAACACGATGAACACAGTTTGTTTCTTCAATGTGACATTTTTTGTGCTGTTTTTTTTTTAATAACTTTTTTCTACTTACAGGGAGCAGTGAGGGTTCAGAGCTCAGTGAAGAGGTGTCTTGGCCAGCTTTTGAGAGGTAAGGTTAATTTGTCCATGTCTTTTTTTTTTTTTTTTCCCCATCTCATCCACATGCAAAATCATAAAATACCCGCACCCCTGATGTGAATGTCAAATTTCCAAAGCTCTTGCTTCAAGACCCAGCTATGCAAAATGCAAAATGATGCGCCTTGAACAGCCGTGCTTTTAGCCTTGCAGTCAAGGCCGTCATGCATCATCCCTCCACTGCTGCGCTCAGATGCTTCTGCTTCTCCATCAGCCTGAAATGTATTCAGTGCTTAACATTTCAATCCCCTCACCTGTAGTCCCACTGTGCCAACAAGTGTCTGGAGCTGCACTCACTGGTTCTAAAGTAAAAACTCAGCTCAAGAATCTACTGGCCTGAAAACCAGCTTAATCTTCAGTGCACAAATCTTTTAAACTCTTGAATAACTCTGTAATGCATCCATCAATAACTCTAACCAAATGACCGCGCTTCATCCAGCCCTAACCCATGCAATTTGAAGGGGGAAAACAGTAACAACGCAAAAAACATCCGCACAGCCTTAACAGTGTCCCGTGCCCCTATCCTATGCTATCTTATCCTATTCTAAACAGGACTCGGTTCTATCACTCTCTGGGCCCAGTGACCCGAGTGGCCCGCATCCCCTACAGAGGAGTCCTGAGGCCCAGCAGGTACACACATCCCGACCGGAAGCAACCTGATCTGAATCAAATCCTCTCTTATCCTCACTTCACGCCCCTCAGTCCCTGCAAGGGGCTGCTGTGTGCTGGTGCTTAGCGTGTGTGTAGTTTATCTTGTGGGAAATAAGTGTGTGTGTGTGTGTGTGTGTGTGTGTGTGTGTAAAATCACAAATAAGAGGAAGGGCAAAGGATCTGTTTGGGTTTGTGATTCTTCATCTTCTGCTGTGTATCAGTTTCCAATCTACCTTTTGCTTTCCTGAACTTCTTGCATGTCTGCCTCACACACATAATCACACACTCACACACACATAGAGCTTGAAGTCAAGACTTCTCCTTGTGATAAGTTTCCAAGATATTTCACAGTTTTGGGTTAAAAATGAGTTTCCACAGTCACACTGAGCTCCATGTGTTACTGGAAACAAACTGTTACATCCTCATTCCTAAAGTAGAGAGTAACAGACTCTTCAAGGTTATTAGAGCCAATTCTCGTGGACGTTGCATATTAGTTGTCCCTTGCGGTTAGGGATGGTCTCTGTTTCTCTCCCTTTCCACCAGGCTTCACTAGGCTCCTGCACTGGGCTTCCTGCTCTGATCCTCCAGACAGACACAATCTGCACACCACCTTGCCCATCTCTGCTCCTCTTTTTGCAGCTACTGCTAAAATTTAAATGTCTGAATTCAACTCTGGCAAAATGAGAAAGAAATAGATGTAGTTATAAAATGTTTCTTATTCATGAAGCAGAGGTTAGGGTAGCTGTGCAGACTGCATCTGCTTTTGCTACTAGTTTATCTCAGATTTTTTTTTTTTTTGGGGGTATGTATGCATGCATGATAGCATGCATGTATTCTCCTGTCTATGTTTGCGTGCATAGCTTATAATGTTTGTCTTTGTCTGTTGTAGCTCTGCAGAATCGGAGGAGCTTGCAGTTCACTTGTATCCCGGAGCAGTCACAGTGCAGGGGGTGTTAAGAAGAAAGACTGTGCTCAAGGAGGGCAAGAAACCAACTGTGAGAACCACACAAACACACACATTCACGTGCACATACAGCAGTACATGTACAAGAGTCCATATGCTGTTCATACACCTATACCTGCAAATACAGGAGCAGATGGGCAGTAAATGCTGTCTGCAGAGCACAGATAGGACCTCAGAGACTCCTTAACCCGCAGAACATCTTTGTTTCTGTCTATTCCCTTTACTCATTGTCATTTTCTCCCTCTCTGACGTTACTTGCATTTCTTTCCACTGCTTTTGTTTTCCTTGTCCTGCATAAACCATTTTTATATTTGCACTGAGATAATCTTATTCTGTTTTGGCTGGAAACAAATTTGGAGCCTTTTGTTCAGCTAAAATAACTTACATCTGTCAAAGGTAGTGTGGATGATATATGAGCATCTTTGATCATATAACAAGATATAAAACTCAGGTAAAATCTCTGCACACCAGGAGGTTCACTTAAATGCCTTTTTTTTTTTGAAAAATGTTTTCACCCATCTTGTATTTCTTTATTATACTTAAATCAATCCTAAAAACTTCGAGTGTTTATGAAACAAGATGCACATTTTGCACACATTCACCCAAGCATAGATAATAGCAGACTTTTATTCTTCCTCCTGTTATCCACCTTTCTAAACTCATTTTTAGTCACACAAACATTCCACAATTTACTCTTTGAAAGGATCCAATCTGAGTCCCATTCTGTAGTTTCTTTTTGACTCACTCATGCTAAATTATAGACAATTTCACCTTTGTGCCTCTAGGTGGCATCTTGGACCAAATACTGGGTCGCTCTTTGCGGAACCCAGCTCTACTACTACCCTGCCAAGTCCCTGAAAGCCACTGAGAGAAAACATGTAAGTTACACACACCAATCCTGTCACCAGTTTTTGTTTAACAATCTGAGGATGCGTTCGTGTCATATCATGTTTGCGGTCAATCATAGAAATTCTGTGGGTTTTACTATGTTTGTTTATCTAGGCAGGTGAGGGCAGATAGTTCAGAAATGAACTCAGGCATCTTAAAGTCTCACACCATGTCCATGTGAACTGCAGTTGTTGATAGAAGTAAATTCACCAAATTACCCTAAAACACACTTGTTTTATAAGTAGTCAACACATGATAGCCATTACTTAGTCATTCTTAAAAAGGTTAATTATGGAGTAAACTCGGTGGAAAAACGTGTAATGATTCTTCTTTAAGTGTTTGTGCTTGGTGTGCACTGGAAAAAAGAAAATAAGGAAATGAGAAAAGTTGCGTGGTTTTAGGTCATATTATTTATAGACTATAGACTAGACCAGCGTTCACTATGCATGTATGTGTTTGGCTTGCCTCAGCTTTACAGAAACACTTACTGAATCTCTACAAGAGATCAGAGGTGAGCGTGCGTGTGTTTACATGTGTCTTCTCTGGATACATTTTGGTTAGAAACCACTGTTGTGAAGACATTCTGGCCAGGCCTTACAATTTTATAGGCCTGTTTGAGGGCTTAGAGTTAGTTTTAAAGCTTGGTCTAGAACTGGGATATGGGTTAGGGTTAGGGTGAGGGGCTGAGGCATGTATTATGTTGATGAGTGTCCTCAGCTACGGAAGACATGTATGTGTGTAGGGGACTCAACCGGGTCCAGTGCAGTGGGGGATAGACAGATGGTAGCACTCATAGGCTAATGAGAGCAATGACATCACTGAAGTCCTGTGTGTCACTCATAGGCTAATGAGAACCTTGTGGAGTACAGATGCAGGCACACAGACAAAATTCAGTCTCACACACACACACACACAAGGCCCGTGTTAATATTTAGATGCAACAGAGTTGTTATTAGGAAAAAAATTTCTGTTTACACTTGTCTTCTGTTCAGTTTAAGTCAACGTCCAGTAAGAGCGTGTGTGTGGTGGGTCTAATGGCCATGATGGCAGATGATCCTGAGCATCCTGATGTCTTCTTGCTAACTGACTCAGAGCACGGTAAGAAAGCCCACATGCACACACACAAAAGGACAAACAAATAGAAATGACTAATACTAGCAAGCAATTGGTTAACTGGGTCAGTGGAGTTTGGTTTAACCTCTGACATCAGCCACGCGCGCGCACACACACACACACACACACACACACACACACACACACACACACACACAAACGGGCAACACACATACATTTAGATTGTGTCTCTCTCACCCACATCAAGTCTAACTCTCGATTTAAGTAAGCCATTGCGTGCTAGACACATTTATCATTTTATGTTCATATACAGTTTACACACACACCACACACACGCATACATTTAGCTTTTGTCCATATCTCCCACATCAAGTCCAATTCTCAATTTAAGTAAGCCATTGCGTGTTAGACACATTTATCATTTCATGTTCATATACAGTTTACACACACACACACACACACACACACACACACACACACACACACACACACACACACACACA
>CM076656.1:15093910-15153119 GCA_038496675.1 Rachycentron canadum | reverse complement strand
ATATATATATATATATATATATATATATATATATATGTTTTTTTTTTTTCTCCCCTGCCCCAAGACCGGGCTCCATTTTGTTGCCCTAACTATGTTGCATCTGATTCAGAAATGGCATAAGCACCTTGGTTATAATTAGTGCCAGGAAGGACAGAGCTGCAGTGGAAGTAGATGTAGATGTGGCAAAACCTTTACAGTTTCCACCATGCATCACAGATGTTACAGGGTGCCGCAAATCAACCAAAACTGTTTTTGGGCAATCGTGATCAGGATGGTGGTGATGACAATGATGAGGTGCTTGTCGCCCGGTAATACTCAACAAATTCTGAATAATCTTTAAAGCAGCTGTTTACATTGTATGTTTACACAATCTTTAGCCTAACATCACAATCTCCTCACTTCTCCATATGTACAGTATCTACTTTAGGAAAAAAGATATTGTGTAATAACAAAGGTCCTCCTATCAGTGAGGTTTCAGGCTGAACATATCTGTACCCACAGCACTGGACCCCCTCCTTTAATGTGTCTAATTGGACGTGTTTAAACTGTCCTGAACACAAATTACAAGTCAACTTTTTAGGTCAGACTAACATTGAGACAATGTCTTTTTAGAAGAAGTTTGGCCCTTTGGATAATAACTAAAAGAGATGGTAGTAGATGAACCTGTGGAAGAATGAATGAGGAAGCCAAAGACAGGCTTGTAATGCAGCAAGTTAACCTAAGTTTGTGTGTGCATTTGTGCGCCTGTGCATACGTCTCTATTTTTTTAAAAACGTTATTCAAGCCAGATTGGCAAATCCCGTGGGGCTGCCATCACTGCTGAGCAGTGGGGGTAACCAGCTACCTAATCGTCTGTGTGACTGACGCTGCCAGCTCGCGCTACGACTCCGCTTTGACTTGTGTCGTGCAGGAAGTGTGAAGAAAGGAACCTGTACTCTTCTGCGTGTGCTGAGACTGGAGGTGTAGACAGGAGCAGAGAGTGTTTGAAGTGACAAAATCCCAGAGCTGAAGCACAATGATGGCTGATATTTACTGAGGGTCCAGGAACAAGAGGGTTGTGAATGAAATAAGTTAAATGGATGAGACAGTTTTAGGGTTGAGAGACTGTGACTTTATACTGGTTGATCTTCCTCATTACTGACGTATTCAGATGACCTTCATCTGGGGTCATTTGCAAAATGTTGAGAAAGGTGCCGCTAAGCAAGAACTAACGCTTTCTCAGAAACTCCGAAAAACATACTGAGCCAAAGTGGCTGAGATGTAAACAAACCCAGCGTAGACAGACAACATCCCCATCACGTTTTATTAAATTGCTTTATCCTGTTAATTAAGAACAACAATAGAAAAAGAAATGACGCAAAGAAATATGCAGAGTCCTGAGTTAAGTTTTATACCTAAAAAGACAGGTGGGTTTGATTAAATTAAAACCTTCTTTTCTCAAGAAATTCCCAGATCATGTCGAGCGCTTTTTGTGAGGTTTTCCTCACTTTAACCTGAGTTTACATGAGTTTCATTTTTATATTTTCTGTACAATGTATGGTCAAAGTAATGGAAAAGTTTCATTCTTGTTTTGTGGTTTTAGTTGAATCATTTTTGGATGTCAAGGTCAATCACTAGCAGCATAATGACCCCAAAATCATCTATTTTGGGATGAAAGTGGGAAATCCACTCATTTAACATCATCTTTGGTTATTATGAAGAAACTTGATGCCATGCTTGAAAATTATTTTTGCTGTGGCCAGAGTTCATGTTGTTTCCCATGAGTTGGCCATAGTGTCTATAAATGCACAATTTGCCATGTATTAACTGTTTTGAGTCAACTTGCAGTCTGGATTAATTCTTTTTAACGGTCATGAAAGATGTTCAGAAGTTGAGATGAAGGGTTTGGCCAGAGGAGGTGTTTGAGTGTGGTTATATGATGTGTTTATTCTTTGGTGGAGAAATGAAACCAATGTGAATCTGTGCCTCCAGTGCACTGGCCAGGCATCATTCTCTGTTTACCACAGACATCACCAATAACAACGACCTTCCTTCAACCCCTCGAATGTGGCGAGGGTGTCGTATAAATGATCTTTGACCTTCACCCTTCACCTGGCTCTGTGTGTGTCTGTCTGCCCATGGTGTGACTGTGGCAAGCGCTGTGACCTCACTGCTGAGTGATGTGCTGCCGGGTGTGAAGACTGAGAACCAATAAACACTCTGCCCTTTTTTACTCCACACATCAGTTTCATTCGTATTGTTCTGGTGAAGATTGTGTGACAGTTCTTCTCGGATGTGGAGGGGTTGGGGGGTTGCTTGGCTGTGTGTTAGTCATTGTGTATTGAACCATGGTTGTACGATATGATTCAATACTATTTGATAATCAGTTCCATCTTGTTTAGACTGCTATGTGAATTGTAGACAAGAAGTGAGAGACTGAAAGAATATCTCCTTCAGAGTCAAAGCCCTCTGTGGGTGTCTTTCTAGGTTAATTTCATGATTTTTTTTTTTTCATGACAACATTCTCAAGATATTAAACAAGAATCAAAAATTTTAAATCATCCAGCAAAAATACAGAGGAACAGCTTGTATTTACTGTTGGCTAATTTTTTAAGCAAGAAATGTGTCTTATTGAAACATTACTTCACCAGGCTACAGTTACAATCACATCCATCACAGTACAGATGTCGCCTTTATACCGCCAACGAAATGAACAGCTGTGGGTTCATTTGCAGTGATGGCTCAAACAGTACAGGAAAACATTTATGTAATTTCAAATTTTATGCCCCCTACAAAGCGTTGTAATCAATAGTGTTCTTTCTTCTGATTAAACAGGGGCTAGAGGTTAACTATAACTAGGTTCTGAGGGATTGCGTATAAAGTATTTTTAACGTGTGTTTCTATCTCTTGTATGTAGTTATTCAAGATTAAAAAGGAAAAAAAATCTGAAAATGAATTGGTCGAACTGTCAAAGCCTGACCCATCCAAAACTGAGAAGTGTTGCTTTGGTAATTGGGAATTACTATTTTAGCATAGAGGATTGAAATAATATTTTTTGGGTAACACTATATATGTAACATGTATTTTAATATTTAAAGATATTTATAGTGTAGCTGTAATCTGATAAGTGTTTATTAATGTATTTGTCTACATCAATAGCCTCAATTTCAACATGTATATACAGATATAATATGATAACAATATAGAAAAACACAATTGTAGTAACATAAACAATGTCTTCATAGGAGAAGTTGCTAAAAATGTATTTGTTTACAACTGCATTATTAAATGTTAATGGTCTTGCTAACAAACTAAGGACTGTATCTCCCGCTCCCCGGCTCAGTCTGAGGGGTGCGATGTGACAGCGCCACCTGGCGGCGAAGCGGCGCCATTACAGGGGGAGGAAGCGGACACGCACCAGGCCAGAGAGGCAACCGGAGGAAAAGGGCGGAGGAAAGGGAGCCACCGAGGGGATTGAGAAAATGACAAACCACCGTGACTTTTAGCGGTGCGATAAATTGTTGTTTAATTTTCATTTCACGGGACTTTGCCGAGACTTGAAGCCACTTTGTCTGCGGTGAGCGGCATATGGCCCTAAGGTAAGTGAGCCCGGTCGGCAGCCAGTAAACACAACAGACGACAGACTGTGTGAAGCTAGCAGCTCTTAGCTAACCTACTGGGCAAGGTGTACGGCGGTGTGCTAAGCAGCTAGCTCCGTCGAGATGAACGCGACCACATCGTTGCAGATATGGTGACCTGACTAACCCTAGCACAATCATCGATATCGTCTAAATACATCTGTCACCCAGCGGTTGTGGTTGGGTTTTTATCGCGAACGGGGCTGATTTGCCGTTTCCTCACAGCTACATGATGAAAGACCAATTGTGTGAAAGAAGTGACTGCCTGCGTGGCTAAACCCGTGAAGGCTGAGCTGTATCGACACCAGCTCAAACCTCAACGGGGATGTTGGAGCTCGCTAATTGTTTCCCTGTGCTCACGGTTTTGAACATATTCCGGTTAAAGAGTCGTAAACGTGGCGGCTGTGTTCACGAGATGCAAAGCTGACAAAGGTTTCAACCCTTTTTGTACATATGTTTAACAGGCAGATGAATTAATGATGAGGTTTTGGCAATTATGTGAACATCACTCAGGGTCAGGCCACGTCTCTGTCTCTAAAGTGATGTGAGACTGGAGGCAGAGGGCTGTGCTGGGTCCACCACCTCACCTGACCCCCCTCTCTGCACCACAGCAGGACTACCCCCACCCCCAACGGAAATAGGCAGGGTCAGCAAAAAGACAAAGTTTCTCCTTTACTAAAACCCACTGTCAGATGGGAAGCGATTATTAACTGAAACATAGGTTTCAAATGTAGTAAATGTGGCTCCTCGGCTTTAACATAGGCCAGCCTATATCCTGCTGCACAGACAGTTGAGGGCTGTTTAAAATGTGGTGACAACCAAGGCTGAGCTGCCCATTTTGCACAGTGCAGGTTCTGTGCAGCGTACGTTTGAATGTACACACACAGACTTTTACACAGAGCAGACTGTGAAATTCAGATGTAGTTAGAAATGCTGGACAGGCTTCAGCTGTGCTGCAGTACAAAGTCACCATCTACCCCGAGGGGGAACAAGCAAGAGGGACATCAAATCAGTCTGGGTTCTCTCCAATATTATTGACACTCCACTTTTCATCTCTCTCTTCCCTCCCATTATTTGTGTTCCCCACTCTCTCCAGGTGACTGCTTGTTTGCTCAGATTGTAGCTCCAGCAGCAGTCTGTTGGAGCCAAGTGGGTGGGTGAGCGACGGGCAGTTACAGGGGCCATGCATCAAGGGTGAGGGGGATTCATAGTGGGGGAAACGCACAACGTCGGGTGAGGAGGGGTTCAGGGCCGGTCAGTGTGGAGATGAAGCTCAAACAGCGCATGGTGGTACTGTGTGCCGTGCTCCTCCTGCTGGGCCTGGCCAAGATCTTTCTGCTGGATGGAGGCGAAGGGTCTGCCGCCAGCAGACGGGACCTCAGAGCATTTCGCAAGGTCAGGGTGCACTGGTCAACTTTGTTTTTATCTGCACATTTTTAAACAAAACTCTCATACTACTATTGGGGAGACTAATAAAGTAGAATATGTAATACTCCAGTTGCAACTGCCCTAAAGTCACTGGCTGCTAGAGAGCATTTGCAGACATGCTCATCTTTACGAGCTGTAATTAACTCATCCTAACAGATGGAAGCCGGCCTTTCTCTGTCCCGTGGAGCTCGCCTCACCCACACCCTGCAGTCTCCGTGGGAAGTAGCGAGCCAGTGGGTGGGCCCGAGAGAGGTGTATCCTGAAGAGACCCCAGAGTTGGCCGCGGTGCTCACTGCACTCAGCACTGCCAGGATAGAGCGGGCAGATGTGGGTTATAAGGGCACTCAGCTCAAAGCCCTGTTGGTGCTGGACGGGGGACAGAAAGTTGTCTTCAAACCCAAGAGGTCAGCAGTGTTAAAAAAAACAGGATTTCTCACCTGTGTTTTATGCTTAATAGTCATCCAGCTGTCTTGGTTTTGTCCTTTCCACCCTTGATCAGATATAACAGAGACTATGTTGTTGAAGGGGAGCCATACGCAGGCTATGACAGACACAATGCAGAGGTGGCGGCTTTTCACTTGGATAGGTGTGTAGCTATTGTTTCTTCAGTGTTTACATTTTATTGTTACACACTCGCTGATCTGTCAAGAGCTGTAATAATCTTCAAGTATCATGTCCTATCCACTCTACAGGATCCTGGGGTTCAGGAGAGCACCTCTTGTGGTGGGGCGATACGTCAACCTGAGGACAGAGATTAAACCTGTGGCCACAGACCAGTTGCTGAGCACCTTCCTAATGCAGGGTGAGTATCAGTCTAGTCTTTCTGCTCCTCTATTGCTTCTCAATTATGTTGTTTCCTTTCCTTTTGACTTGTCTGTCTACTCTTATCTCAGTTCTCACTCTCTGTCCAACTAACCTTTCTGTTTTTTTTTCTCCGCCATCAGTCAACACACTAGACCAGGAAATACCCTTGTTTGGTAAGGGTGTGGAACAACACAGTTAATACAGTATCATCGTGTCATTTAATAGTAATGCATGTAACATAGAGTGGTAAAGAATAGAAAGTAATCCGTAGATTAGATTCTTGTCTTTTATATATCAAAGACTAAGCATCCTAAACTCTGAATGGTCAACTGAATGCAATATCCCTGCAATAAACACTATATTTGTCAAAGGGAAACTCCAGCAATTTTACACTTAAAGGTCAGAATTTCAGTCATGGAGATGTACTGCTTAACATGTGTTAAAATACTTGTAATGTATTGTGGATGAGTCCAAAATAGTGTGGAAAAAAATGATAAAGATGATGTCATTTCCTTTGGTTTAGAGCCTATGATTTAACCTGTTGCTTGTATCACCACAGGGCCAAAAATCAAGCCTTTTGTTCTTTATTCCTGACAATTTCTTCATTTTACCTGTCACTTTTGAGTCTCAGTAACTTTGGTAGTGCAATATCGAGTTGCTGTTGTATACAACAGCAACTCGATATTGCACTACCAAAGTTAACGTGTGTCAGAGAGGTTGATTCAATTCTGTTGTCAGTTTTTAGTTGTCAAGAGTTGTCAGACTTTTGTAGGGGTAGACAATATGACAATATTCCTACCATCTGAGCTGTTTTTATTTTTATATCATGGTAACTCCCTTAATTATCAATGGACAGTGTTGCATATCAATAGGAGCAGGACTGTATACATATATAATCAATTTAATAATGTTCCTTTATTTTGAGATTTTCATGTTTTGGACAAAACATGAACTTTCATGATAGCAAACTCAGCCCCAGGAAGTCTTCAATCAAATTGATTGGATAAAAACATAAATGTCAGATTATTATTATTGCAGCTCTAGGCAATATATATAGTTGTTGTTGCAGTTAAAAAAAAAAACAAAAACATTAACCGTTAAGGTTTCGTGAATGACAATATTATTAGGGTTCAAACCCAAAGGGACAGAACCCTACTGAGTTTGAACCAGTCTTGTATCATGGCTCAAATTGCCATGAGCTGGCCCCAATAACTGGAAATGATCCCAATTGGCCTGATTGTGGTGCTGTAATTACGGGCCAAAAATACAGTGTGTTAAGGCCACACCTCTCACAGTATTGGCCTGATTGCCCAGAAACTTGATGGATAAAAAATGTGAAAACCATTGAAAAGTCAATGTTGGAAGACCTGGCCTCCAACTCCTCCAACGTAAGGAACATGTTTGTTAGGTACAAACCCAACAAATATTACATCATCATTTTCTCAGTGAAAATGAAATTCCATAATTTCCATTCCAACTGAAATCGTGACTCATGATATTGTAATCACAATATCTACTCAAATAATTGCCATATGATTGGGTTTTTTTTCTTGCGCATCGTTCAGCTCTACATTATGGTGATGATGAAAGCGTGTGATTGATCTCACTTTCTTTTTAAACTGAATTAAAGTAGCTGAAGTGACTTAGCTCGGCCTTGTGAACACTGAAACCTGCTTGTTGCTGCCTGCACATTTGATTTTGGGTGATTTGCTGCTATTGGCTAAATGTTACTGATTTAAATTGATTTTGAGGGTCCGCCTGTTGCTTCTGCAACTTTTATGCTGTTATAATTGTGTGGCAATGTATTTTTTTCTCCTCACACACTATATTCTTTTACATTTGTTGCTGACTCTTTTGCCTTTCTGACCATGCATAGGAAGTCTATTCTGTGAGTCAGCTTGTGGAATTAGAGCTGTCACTTACTGCCAATCAGTTTTTGAGTCATCTATATACCAACCTTTGCTAATGTGGTTTATTTACGCAGAGACACTCATACACCATAACTGACTATTGGAGTCTTTGTGATGCGTTTGCTTTGCAGCAGCACAAACCACAGCCTCACTAATAATTATTATCTTGACATATATTCACTCTTAACAAATATCACATTTATTGCGCATATTGCTCTATATTTTTGTGTTTTTCCTTTATAATGGATCTTAACGATCCTCAGGGTTGTTTCATAACAGTGTCTCAGAAACGCAGGGTCAACTGTGACAAACGTATATTGAATGAGCCTAACAAACTGAATCAGGGTTAATCTGTGTTATTAAACCAACTCTGAGCGAAGGAGATAAGTAGGATAGATACACCTCAGTCCGCACTGTACTAGTAATACATCACATTGATGTTTGAGGAGGACCCTAGCCAGTTAATTTACATCGTAACAAGAAATTAAAATAATTAGTCTTTCTCGTTATGAAAGTCAGTTGGATTTTGTTAATTAGTTTGCTCAAGTTTCCAAACTGGGAAAATTATCTGAAAATGAAAACGAACTAAAGATCCAGATCCTAAGGACCTGTCCCGTGTTAGTGCCTCTGTATTTTAACTAGCACTTCTGTGGTCAGCACTGTCACCTCACAGCAAGAAGGTTCTGGGTTCAAATCCTGGAACATGGGCCCTTCTGTGTGGAGTTTGCACTGTATGAGTTTCTCTTCCCCTCACAACCCTGCACACACAAGCACATTTGTTGTTTTCAACCTCTCAAATATGTGTTTCGAGACTGTAAATAATGTGTTGGGTAATGGGTTGTTTGATCGTTTGCAAACATCACTTACTTGAGGACTTGATGATGGTGTCTAAATTTTATCAACTAAAAAGTTTGTTAAAGAACTTTTCCTGATCATAATACCTGGAAATGTGAAATGTCATTGCAACAGGAATCACAAGTGGACAGTGGCATTTTTTACCTATGTGCAACAGTTTTCACCAGGGGGAAGTACGTGTGTGTCTGTGTGTAGTGTTTTTTGTTTTTTTATTTTAGACTAAAAGACTAAAATCTGTGTGCCTGTGTGAATTGATTGAGTTTTTATCTTTTGATGAGGTGAAGGATGGGATGGAAACACTCTTTTCTTTGTTTTCACTTTTCATTCATATTAATGGTTTGCCTTCACAGTCAGGTGGATTTATTTTCATGGTACCATCTTCTCCCTCCCCAGGTAATAATACATGTTTCTATGGGAAGTGTTATTACTGCCGGGAGAGTGAGCCAGCGTGTGCTGAGGGAGAGATAATGGAGGGATCATTGACTCTTTGGCTGCCAGATGTCTGGCCGTTGCAGAAACACAGACATCCCTGGGGCCGCACATACAGGGAGGGGAAACTGGCCAGGTGGGTGCTAAGTATGAGTCCAAAAATACTACTACTCTACTGCTGTTTTATAAGTTTACAAAGTCATTCTTTGTCAAAGTCAGAATGATTGAGAAGGAAGTGGAAATGTTGTGCCAAAGATGAATGTAAATAGCCCTTCCATCAATCAAATTGGTATTTCATATTGAAGATAAAAAAAAAACTGAACAACTCTTTCCTGCTATTGAAGTGCAATGACGCTCCACCTACTCTTACCAGCTTTATTCTGAGAAATGCACCCCGGGTGGGAGGGTGAACATACGAGGGGGAGGTGAGAGATCATTAGATGATTGATGTCCGTCTTAAGTGGGTAAAATAACCTGCCTGATTTTGTAGGTTTGAGTTTGAAGGAACTGAATCAGTTTGACCATTTCATGGCAATAAACCTTAATAACACATTACCAGTTTAAGATACTTGTTGCTTTCAATATGAAGACTTTACACAATATAACACCAGTGGTGTAATTAGGTCTGCACATAATAGCAATATAATTGAAATTGCAATATGGCCAAGTGCAATATCAGAAATGGTTTCACTTTACTAAATCTTAATCTTAAATATGATATATTGATCTGCTTTATAATAATATGTTATTCATGGGGACCAGACTAGTACTTTTACTTTTAGATTTTATAAAACAATATTTTCCTACTAATATGCTTTTACATGAGTAGGAGTTTTCATCATAAGTAATTTTCCTAAAATATGCAAGATAAGATCCTGGAATTGTCACTTTCACAGTCACTGTTGAGTGCAATACTGTCATTGCAGATTGCAGATCTGTAAGCTGTCAGCAGGATTTATATTGTAGTGAACTGTATTATTATATCATTGGAATGCATTCAGAAACTTGTTGACACTAAAACACTGACTATCCCAGACAGTGTTGTGTGATCACACAGCATGTGTTTTGTAATTGCCTTTGAGTTTTTGTTTTTTGTTTTTTTTTTGTTTTTTTTTTGGCTTCAGCACATTCAGTTTGAAATAAAATAAGTACTACATTAAAGCGCCAAGCTTTAATTTGAGTGGGCTTGTTCTGTTTGAAGCCAGCTTGGGAGTAGTACCAGAGCCTGACCTGAACAAAACAGGCACTAATGACCTGTTAGTCAGAGGTCAGGTATCCACCCTTCAATATGGGAATAACTATGAAGCAGATAGCCCATATACTCTGCTGTATTGTCTGTCATGTAGAGTTCACTCAGTGGTCACTAGATATTAAGCAAAAGCTGAGGTTTACTGAAAAAAACCCAAAACAAATCAAAAATATTCGCTGATATGAGGTCAGGTGCATAAAGTGCAGAATTGTAAAATTCTCTAATTTATAAAGATCTCTGTTGACTGCAGGGAGGATGTTCAAGGTACAGAATGAATATAACGGGTCACAGACTACACCTGTATACAAGGAATTAACCTTGTAATGTAATTCACTCAGATGCCACCTGCATTGTAGATTTTCATCTGATCTTAATGCATTTAACGTGTTTTAAACACCTAGGTGGGAGTATGATGAGAGTTACTGCGAGGCGGTGAAGAAAATGCCTCCATATGATGCAGGCCCAAGGCTGCTAGACGTCATAGACACAGCCATATTTGATTATCTCATTGGGAACGCTGACAGACATCACTATGAGAGTTTCCAGGACGACGGCGGTGCCAGCATGCTCATCCTGCTCGACAACGCAAAGAGGTGAGCAATAACGTCCTCTTTTTTTTATGCTTTAGTTGTATTATTATTATTATTATCATTTATTTTTGTTTTCTTAAGACAACAGAACATGAGTCACATTTAATTGTCAATCAGTCAGGTTTCATTAGCAGAGTTACAATAAAATAGTAATCTTCAACCATTTTTAACACACTCTTGAGTTTTTTTAAAATCTGAGGTCAAAAATGTTTAAATTGGGAGTAACCCATATATCACTGGTGGAATCTGGTGGAAAAGTTTGCCCTTTATTAAAACATGTTTTGGCTCATTAGCACAACATTCTGATCATATTTAAGGAGTTCGCTTTTCATCTCATATTTGAAGTCCAATTTTCATTTTCATTTAGATTTGTTTTCTGGCATGCCAATCTTTTTCAAGAACTCCCTTAATGCATTGAAACTACTTTAACGCTGACTCATATAGAAGCAGCCAGTCCCATGCACTGCAGACACTGAGCTTTTATGTCTTTGAATTTACTTTGTTTTGATCATAAAATCATTGGAAACTTTTCTGTCTGCTCGATGGCTGTTTTTCCAACTATGTCAGTATAATTTTTTTCAAACACGTCATCTATGTTTTTTCATAGCACTGAACTAAAGGAAGCCCTGGTTATTCACCTGGTGGAGCTTCACACATCATCCCCTCTTGCTCGCTACAATGTTCCTGTCTAACTTAAAACGGTGA
Organism: Rachycentron canadum; assembly: GCA_038496675.1. Classification (NCBI taxonomy): domain Eukaryota; kingdom Metazoa; phylum Chordata; class Actinopteri; order Carangiformes; family Rachycentridae; genus Rachycentron; species Rachycentron canadum. Next base: position 15,141,532 of record CM076656.1, on the reverse strand, counting down.
TAGTCAACAGTCATATTTGCAGTTTAATTTTTTATTTTTTGAGGGAATCCTGTCTGATATGAGGTTGGCTCTATGGCACTGTGAGGCACTATGTTTCAGGTTGTCCACCTGTGCCATTCTCTTGAACACAATATCTCAGTAATGCCTTGTCACTGCGACTTCACAAAAATACATTTTTTGGACAGAACTAACAAATGAATTCAATAATTATGACAATATTTTATATTTTTAAGAATAAAATGTAATCTGGGTTAAAGATTCATTTCACTGTAACATTTCAGTGTTTCACTTTCCGCAGTTATTCAATGCTATAACTCAGAAAGCAGATTGTGACCATGTTTCCTGCAACTTGGCTGGTTGGTAGGGGCGCACAACCAAGAAGCGTGTAATCTAGTTTTATATTTGCACTGGGTAAGAACAATGAACTGAAAACTAACCACTGGACCACATCATCAAATTTTCATTGACTTAATTCAAATCTTGTCTTTGTAATCAGAAAATTAATTCCCTCAGTCAAGCTGTCGTGTTCTGCTGGTCGTAAGATATGGTCTGACAAACACAATGAGCTTATGCTAATGTCTCACAAACAATTATAATCTTTCGTGTTATTTTTGAACACGCCCATTAAACATTCATAGCGCTAGGAGGAAAAAGTAAGTGAACCTTTCGATTTAATAACTGGTCAAATCTCCTTTTGTAGCAGTATCTTCAAACAAATGCTTCCAGTAGTTGCAGGTCAGACCTGCTACTGCTTCAGCTCAGCCATATTCTCAGGGTGACTCTAACCCTAACCCTTCCACAGCATCTCTAAAGAGCTGAGGTCTGGCCTCAGACTTCAAAATGTGGATCTCCTTTGAAGTTCTGTTGATATACTTAAATGTTTAGTATCATTGTCCTGTTGAATCACTAAACTTCTACTAAGCTTCAGCAGGTGGACAGTCATCCTGACATTAATAAAATATGCCCTTTGAGATGCTGCTTTCATCTTGGTAGGCAGTGCCCTCTTTTAAATAACACTACATGTTCCTCTCCAGCTTTTCAAGCTTAGTCTTATCAGTCTGCAAAACACTTTCCTTGGTGTGTCAAGGTGCATTGGTGGACACAATGCTCCATGACTTTAACCAGTCTCAATGATTTCTTCACAGCTTTAGCTATTAAACTTGGCTCTTTTTTTTTCTCCCCCTCCCCCAGTGTCGCTGTTATGACTTCTATAGAGAAGTAAAGAGACAAGAGAACTAAATCATCTCTATTTTTAGAGTGGTTTATCTGATAGTGGACTAATCAGTATTTAAACTCTGAAATGACTATCTCGTTTTCTTTTCAGCTTTATGAAAATCCACAATTCTTGATTTCACATCTCTTTTCTTTTTTTTTTCTTTTTTTTTTGAGAGGAATGGTTCACATCAGGAGATGGCAAACACCAAAATGAGTTCATAAGTCAATGTAGCTTTAACTTCCTCTATCTCTATCATGGAGCCCTTTCTCCATGTAAGGATGGATAAATCAGCAGGCCACTAGTCTTCTTAAAGTTTGGTAAATTACAACCACCTACTTAAGTGTTTTTAGTAGCTCTGATGGCTTTTCACATGAATGTTACAATAATTGAATCCAGTTTCTTGAATTCAAACCAAGAAATAACACATGAAAGCTCAGCAATATAATCATCTTGACTGTCAATCTTCCCAACCTGAGAGATTGGGTTTTCCAAACATCAATGTTACATTTAACTTGTAATTCAATCATAGGAGGTCATCTGGATTTTTTGTTAGTCACACCAAGATACAAATATTTGAAGTACTAAGTTTTAAGGAATGGATTGTAAATGAGTCATATTAGAAACAAAGAATTATTTTTATAATTATAGTAGTAAAATATGATGAATAATAATTGTGGGTTAGTGATATATAAAAGTATGTTGTCACCATATAGCACAAGGTAATAATGTCACCCAAAAGGGAAAAGGGCAATTATTTTATAATTGATAAAAAATTATTAGTAACAACTGGAAGTTGGGTGTCAGTAAATGATCTGTTGCCAAACTGAGCTGAGTAGTTAATAGTTGTACAAATTTTAGGTCATGTTATCATGGATCAGCCCCTCAGTTTGATTTTAAAATAATTTTCATTTTCACCTGAGTATCACAGTGGGTAATACTATAAGAAATACACAATCGACTGTTTACTTGCATCTAAAGTTGTCTGTGTGTGTGTGTAGTTGCCATGACCAGCAACATGTGGCTAATGCATTCTGATGGCTTCCCTTAACCACAGCTTCTGTCTCCTTACTTTTTTTTTTTAATGTGTTGTTTTTGTGTGTTCGTTTGTGTTTGTGTTCTGTGTAAAGCTTTGGGAACGCAGCTCTGGATGAGCGAAGCATCCTAGCACCACTCTACCAGTGCTGCATGTGAGTACACAGACAAGTGTCAAAACTGAATTGTTTTCTAATTTAGATATTTTTGCAGTATAATATCTCTTGCATGTCCTCTGTCAGGATTCGTGTGTCCACATGGAACAGGTTAAACCTGCTGAGAGGTGCAGCTCTGAGTTCAGCTATGCGGCAAGCTCTGGCATTCGATCCTATCCACCCAGTCGTGGCTGAACCTCACCTCGCAGCCCTTGACAGACGTCTTTCAGGAGTCATAGCAACTGTTAAGCAGTGCATGGAGGCGCAGGGACCAGACAACACTCTAATAGAGGACCGAATGAACCTCCCACATCCCTAGAAACAAAGAAGAGGAAAATGGCAACAAAAAAAAAAAAGAAAAAGCCAGGACTTGACTTCCTGAGCCTGGAGAAGAGGTGACTGAGCAAACAGATCAGCCCTGATGTTAAAGAAAGAGGAAATGGATCAACAGGGTGGAAGAAAGACTGTGCATTTATTCCACCCTTCCTCTCATTGTCACTCTGACATGACTGGTGATTCTCAAAAAGGAACTGCTGGATTCAAAGTGTTGGAACTGTCATTTTTCAACTATAAAAACTTTCTCTCAGGACTGTTGTGCACTACGGGACAGAAACTGCTGTAAGAGGCTTTCTGTCTACTACTACTACTGGTTGTGACGACACTCCTGCCCTGCGCCAGGTCCTCCCTCCCTTTCTGGCTTTTTGTAAGAAAAGATTGAGCTTGGAGAGATGCTGACAACTCAAAAGAGCAGGAGAGAAAGTTCAAAATAGTCACCAACATCTGGATGAAAGACACTGTTCTGTCTCCGGCTGTTTGGAGCTTACAGTCCAAGACAACGAAAATCTGTTTTAGAACTGAAAATTACTTTTCCCCTTGAACTGAAATTTAACTTAGCCTGGAGATAAAAAAAAAAAAAAAAGAGAATCAACTCATCCCCACTCCATCAGTGTGTATATATTTAACTAAGTAGTGACATAGAATTATGAGAAGAAAGAATATAAATTTGTGGATAATAATATTAAATAAGCTTAAGAGTGTGAGTGTTACTGTGAGTGTGAGAGTGAGCGTAAGTATGTGTGGAGGAGTGCCATATTGTGCCATAAATGAGAAAGCTACTGACATGACAGACTTGAAATGGGGGGGACACAGAGGTCAGGTGTGTGGGTTCATCTGCAGCATTAAACTATAATCTGTTTCATTGTGGTTCTCAGTCAGCCTCCTTTTCTTCCTTGCATTCACCACTTAAAAGCACAACGGCTGTTTTGAGGTAGGTGTTGGTCCTGTCATTGCAACTTTTTTCATGTTAGAAGGGACTTTCACTTTACTCTTACTTTTAGTTGCTCAGATAATTTTCTCTTATTCATCTTATCCGATTTGGTCCAAGAAGCATTACAGGTCATATCTAGAACACACTGGTTATAGTTTATGATAACTGCTTTTAGTTTTCCTCTTTTCTTGTCTCACTTTCTGTAACGGTTTGTTTTCATTCTTACAAATTTGAATCACCTCTCATGACCTAAATTCAGTTCAAATTTATTGCATTAGTAACCGTTCTTCAAACTGATTCCATACCTATGGGATTGCACTTGTTGCCATTACCTGAGATTATTTTAAGTGTGATTTTTGTCCCCAGCTTTGATAGAGACATTTGTGTCTTTGGGGGGTTTGCACAGGTGTCAGTGATGTGGAGCTGATGTCAGTGCAGTCTGTACATCAAAACAAAAAATTTTTTTTTTTTTGACACAGACTTGATCAAGGTGGTGACGTGTCTACAGTTGTGGTTTGCACACCTGTCAATAAGTCATTCAGCTTTGGTTTGGTCCTCCAGTGTGAGTAGCTGAACTGAACAGCAAACAGATGCATCACATCTGAGTCTTATTTTCAACCTTACACGTTAAGTCAATTTCAACTGAACAAACATTTAGCCTCAGTTTTGCCTTTCCCTCTCCTTTCACATCATGTTCGAATAATCAGGTTGCAGATGGTTTGTAAAAGGATGTGTGTGGGCTGCTGATGATTAAACCAATAACACTTTTCTTCCACAAACTAAAACTTTCCTCATCCTTCTGTTCTTGATGTTAATGTTTGTTGAAACTGAAATACCCAGCTTGTCCAAAAGAAAAAAAAAACCCTAATCTCCTAAATCTCATAACTTTGTATTCCTTTAATCAATATTTTTTGACCTGTGAATAGTTGTTAAACTACTTTTGGTGATGGATTTCCCCACTTGACCGTGTGCTTTTGTTACAGATCATCTGTCACCACAGGAGCTTATCCTTATTACTTGACATTTCCTTCATGAGCTTTGGTAAAACTGGCAGCAGGCAGTATAATGGCTCCAAAGTCGCTTTATTCTCTGGTTGTGTTGTGTTTGCTGCACCTAGAGAGAGGAAATATAATTGTGAAACCATGTGGCATGTCCCCCCTTTCCCACATGCAGATGTTCACTCTCAGCTGCCTGCTCATCTTGCTGTCACATCCATCCCCTCTGTGTTTATGTTTGCAACCCTTTAGATGATGTAGGACAGCTGTTTCGTTTAGGCTAAGCAGGTGTTTTTATTGGCACATGTAGCAAAACATTGAAACTTTGAGAAAAAGCACTGCTTTTGTCATGTTGGGGCATGTCAGGACTTGTCAGACTAAATGATGAATGTGCTGTTCTGATATTTTAAATTGTGTTTGGAAAAAACAATGAATTTTTTGTTTTGTTTGTGGCTGCTAACTTGGCATACAACATTCAGCTTTTATTACTACCAATGACTTTTTCCCCTCTCCTGGATCTCTGGAGTTTTTTTATACTTGTGTCCCCCCCTTGGGGGGAGTGAACATAAAATGAGAAAAAGTACAGCAAAAATACAGAAGAGTACTATTAACTCATTACTACAGACACTAGATGTCCCCCTAGGATAATTTATTCAAGTTAAAGAAAAGGTTTGGGATGGACAGCACAGCATCATGGTAAAGCCTACTGAAAACACATCACAATGTGGTAACTGTTGCAGAAGTCTCATCGCCTATTACAGGAAGATCAAAAACTGTGTAGGAAGCTAAAGATGAAGACAAAACTAAGCAATGATATAAGTGACTCAGTAGAAGTATCGAAAACACACTGTATACACTGTATGACACATTCTCATTTAATGTGTATATATATAAATATATATATATATATATATACACACACAATGTGTGTGTTGTACAGAAGGAAGACAAATTAAAGGAAAACCCAACTTAAAGTTTCTTAGTAAAGTGTTCAGCTTCAGTACGCCATCAGAACAGCTTTCAGTCTCTGCTCACAGCTCAGCTAGACACACTGACAAGGACTAAATCTAAAACTGCATAATGTGGGGAAAAACATGGATAAAATGCAAGCAGTGGACCAATGCAAGAAAGGACTACCAACCAAACAACTACTCCAGACACTCAAAGGCCCCAATAGCAATCTTAAACTGATAGTTTTGAATATGTCATTGATATCACATTTACATGATGCACATGCCTAAATTCTCAGCTTCAAAGGTTCACTAATTTGCTTTCATGACAATGGTTGTTTAAGAAGATTGATGACTCTCCAACGCCTGTATGCTACTGTGAGTTGTCTGCCAGTTTAGCTTAGCATATACTGGGCACATGACCAGGAAATGACCTGGCATGGTATAAAATCTGTTTCTCAGCACCTCTGAAGCTCTCCAATTAAAATATTGTAATTTGTCTGTTTTATCCATTGAAGTGTAACTTCTGCTTTTACGCAGGTGTATGTGAGAATAAAGTGGCCAGTCGGACGCAGGCTACACGTTTATATCCTTGTTTAACAGGCTGCTGGCTCTAGCTTCATATCTACCAAACAGTTGTTGGAGTCGTGTTAACTTTCTCCTCCAAGCTTTTGATAAATTTGTGGGCAATAAACTCAAAACAAAAATGTGTGTTTCTGGATTTACCATCACACTCGGTGTGGTGGTAAATCCAGAAACATTGTCATTGTTGCTTGTTTAATTAATGCAGCAGTTTATGATCATCAACAGGTCAAGTCCCACTAATTCAGTGAGGCCTCAGGACTGTCCCATCGTAAACTCATGAAAGACACGATTGCTCCCTGGCAGACATTCGTGTCTGGGTGGGCAGTGAGACCTTTTGCATTTCTGCAGGTTTTGCTTGAGGGAATTACCCCAACAAGGAGACAGTGATTATGGATGTGTCAAAAAATGGTAGACAGGGATTGTTTCTTAACTTTAGAGGTGAAAGTGGCCAACAACAATGTGCCTTCTCAGGCTGACACACTAAAATCTGTCTTAATGGATCATTCAAATTGAGTTTCATCTTTCACTGCAGTGTGTGTGTGTGTGTGTGTGTGTGTGGGGGTTGGATTTAAAAATAAAACACACATGTACAGTCACATGACCGCTTTGTTTTTGGTTTCCTTGAAATAAGCTGGGGTTCCAATATCTCCCTACACCCTCTTATGGGAACATGACAGTGATTGAAGCGTGCATTATGGTGTGGGAGGTTTCACTGCTCGGTTTGTGTATCAGCGTCACCGTGTGTCTCTCACACTGAGCCAATCAGCTCCCGGTGCGCGGGTTTCACTCCTGTTTCTCTCTCACCGTGTGTGTGTGTGTGTGTGTGTGTGTGTGTGCGCGCGCGCGCGCGGCCAGCGTGTGTCTCGCAACCCTAACCCTACTCTAACCCCCCACCCCCCACCCACACAAAGGCACAAACAAAATAAAGTGTAGACTATGAGCGCCTTCTTTCCAGTCACTCCCCTCCTTTCATCTTGCCCACTCGCGTTAAAAGCCTCCGCTGCTCCGCAGGGCGCTCAGAGCACTGATGGACCGGAGGACGATGGATGATAAGGGAGCCCGCGTGGCCCACCGGGATTGGCGCTCGAGGAAGCTCGCAATAGTCGTCGCTGTGCAGAACTTGCTGGTGGCCGCGTGCCTGCTCGCTACTTTTTACGTTTACTGGTGCGTTCAGGATCAGGAGCGGGTGAGTAAACTGGAACTGGAGCGGAGGTGTAATATCAACCGGCAGTGATGTAGACTGGTCATTTTTGTGAACATCGAAGTATTATTTCTTACACCCGTTTAATGCAATTGCCTAAATGCACTAAAATACACCTCTGCTGATGTGCCAGGAAAGATGTATCTAATGCAACTCCTCTTGTCATGCATAAAAGAATTCAATCTTGCTAGTCCACCAAGATTATAGCCTAATTTCAAGTGTCTTCAGTGGATAGAATATTTTAGCAGTTACTAAATATCAGTACATATAAAATATCAGACATATTTTTATTTCCTCAGGCTTTCTTTTCTTTCTTTTTTCTCTAATAAAAACAGTATTTTAACTTTCTCCTGACTGGAACTATGTTCCATCCAGGCTTTGTAAAATTCAAAGGTTCCTGTGACACAATCATAATGATATTATATTTTATGGGCTTCTTTCCCCTGAGATAAATCATTCTCATACACAAAAGATGGTCTTTACTTCAGAGTGCATACTGTTGTTGGCAAAGCACAGTAAACTTATATTCAAACTGATACTGACAAAATACCACAATTTTCTCTGTGATCATATCAGAGTAACTGACTGCTAAGTTACTTTTACTTATGAGTTTCAGCTAAACTGCACTATTTATTAGTCAGGGGATCCAAGGCCGTGTGTGTAGATGTTTTTCGAATATCCTATGACCTGGATGACTGATATGATAATCTACACTGACTTATGTGCATAGTTACTGTATACAGATTATTTAAGTGACTAACAGTGGTTCTACATTTAGGCCATCATGTTTATTGCTGCAGTGCTACTCTCACTACAGTTATTAATCACCCACTGAGACTTTCCCTAGTTTCTGTCAGCCTGCCTATTTTCACACTGTGTCAGTTAACCAGCATATCAAGTAAACAAGCTGTGAGCTTCCCAGAGTCAAATATGAAGGGATCAGAGTTGAGAGAAGAGCTGTGTGACCTTTCAGAAAATACTGACATTTATGATGTAAGTCATAATGACAGTGAAGACAAATCAACATCAGGAAAGATGAAAGGTCAGTACAAAGGTACCATCTTTCATCAAGATTTTTATTCTTTTTTCTTAACAGACATCCGGGGATAATGTACACATACACTTAGGCGCTATTACAAGTGAGTAACAAAAAAAACATTACTTCCTGACTTGATCTTTATCTTTCTTTGTGTCAGACTCTGATCAACAACTTGAAAAAAGCTTTAAAGTTTCATGTATGAAACAAGCTTTTTTTGTTCACTTCACCTTTCTGTCTCATGTCTCCCTTTCATCATCCAGGCATCTCAGGCAATGCAACACTGCAGTTTGTTTACACTGAGAGCAAGAATATGATGACTGTGGCTGGCGAGAAGAATGATAAGATCTACGTCAACTGCACTGGACCCTATGTTTTATATATATACATGTGCTATTGTAGCCTGACTGGAAAGGAGACCACTGGGATGCTGCAGCTGCAGGTGGTGGGGAGTGAAACCCCGGTCAGCTCTTTTACCTTGCAAGCTTCAAATGAGGTCTGCAGGGGGCTCCATAGCATAGCCTACCTCAGGGTGAAGCAACAGGCAAGTCTGCACTTGTATGCCAAAGACGAATTCAAGATTCAGAATGTGACTGTGGGCCTGAGTTATTTGCTGGGGAGGCGGTGTGAGTTTTAATAAGGGCCAATAAATGCTCCCTGAAGAAAACGACAGTGCTGAAAGGAATGAGGAAGGGACCTCAACACTTGTGTTCATGCGTCATTGTGAGTGTGTAACAAGATACACTAAACCGGACTCACACCAATGACATGACTTGTGTTGGCTTTTCAAAAAAATTTTTTTTTACCTCAACTGTGGAGCTGTTCCTCTGCTAGCTTCAGCAACAGCTTGCACATGGTCCTGGTTGAAAGGGAATCTGATTAATTTTGGTTTTGGTACTTATAGATAATCTCATTTTCTAGATAATAGTAAACCAAGAAGTTAAGTCCAGCACTGGTTACTATTTTAAATTTTTGATGAAGGCTGCAACTGAATATTATTTCTATAACCAGCTGATTATTTTCTTGATTGTAATTTAATGGTTGGGCCTTAGGATGTCAGAAAATAGAGAGAATTTTGTGTTTGTTTGTTTTTTTTCTTGAGATGTCTTTTTCATTTTCTGATGATCATCTCATTGATAGACTGATTGTTTCAGCTCTAATTTTGTTTACACTTATGTTACTCTCTTTGAAAGGGTAGCTTTAATGCTTCAAAATGACCAACTGTTATTGGGATTTGGTTGGTTTAAATGATGTGGTTTTATGCATTTGATGAAATGTATAGTTTGTCAAAGTTGAGCTACAACTGAACTGGATGCTATCCCAACTAATGTACCTACACCCTCATGAAGAGGTTTTAAAGCCTGAAGTGCCTTCTAGATTACAATATAAAGCTACAGGCAGGTGACAAATTAAAGGAAAATTGTTTCAGTGTCTTAGTAAGTATGCTGGGCCATCAAGAACGGCTTCAGTGCTCCTTTTGCATTGATTCTACAAGTCTCTGAACTCTACTGGACAGATGAACCCCAATCTCTGAAAAGATATTCCCTAATTTGGTGTTTTGATAATGGTGGAAAGCAATGTCTAACACAGTGGCCCAATATTTCCCATAGATGTTCAGCTGGGTTAAGATCTGGTGACTGTGAAGGCCATAGCATATGATTTACATATTTTTTATACTCATCAAACCATTTAGAAACTCCTCACAATTTAATATTTTTCATTAATTTTGTCACCTGTCTATATAGATGATATACTATAATTTTCAGTACTTTATTTCACTTTAATGATGCCAAGTTGTGTAGTACCAAATGAATGTATTTGTTTTTGGTGCAGTTATTCTCCTGTGAAGCTCCACTCTGAGTCTCATAAATTTCCTCTGTGCTGTGTGGCTACAGCTCAAACTGTGTTTAACTCACATGGATCACCAGGCTGTTGCCGTTTACCACAACAGTGACAGTGACAATACCTTTTTTTTCTTTTTGTCGGTGACTAACATGCTAACATGTCACTGGACACTATCTTATGTTGCTTGAGCTGGTGTTTCTAGAGAGTAAAACTTGTCAGATATGTTTGATGGTGTAGCCACCCTGACACATGAGCAGCTCATTGTAAAGACCAGAGAGGAGATGAATGAGGTGGAAGTTTTGACCCATTTGATTGTGTCTCCACTCACAGTGCTCACATGACTTTGTAATGTTGTCAGTCACATGTGACATGTTTGTGTATGGCTATAGCTATAAAGACCAAGTGCTGATCTTAAGATGAAGTTCTTTGTATATACTTTATCAGTTAAGCTACAATGCACTGATTCACTGAAAAACCATGTGAAATAATACTTTGTTAGTATGCTCTGAAGCACGTTGTATTATTTTGTATTGTACTACAAACTGTCATATTCATTGTTGATGGTTGGATTGGTTGATTTGCTGATTTTGATTTACTGTATAAATAAATAAAATATTTCATACATGCTTTAGACAGAAATCATCTTTTTAAAAGGAACTTTGAAATTGAGTTTTTTTAGATACTCAATTTATAGATTAATAAATGTCAGTAATGGTTTAAATGGGTGATAAATGAGCTGAAACTTTCACATGTGAAAAAACCAATGACAATTTATAATTAATCTAGGTAATTTACAGTGTAGCTACCTCCTGTAAGCCTCTGCACTTATCAGTCGTTGGGATGAAACTTTAATAAAAAAGAGTTTCCATTTTGCAATAAGTCTCTTCTTTATTTTCATGACATCTTCACATTCCTGCCCTTCCTCTCACTGTCTGCTGTGAGAGTCAACAGTTTCATCATCATTGCCTCACATGGGCCACATTGTTTAACTAAAAGTGAAAGTGAGCCAAGGAAGGTCATGCAACACAAAAGCTTGACTTGGCACTGCTATACTGACAGATCAGTCAGTTTAAACTGGAGAGTTTAAGAACTTGTTTCAGAACTTTTTCCAGGAGGATATTTTTATCAAAGGAAATGTCCTCTCTGTTTTGTGTCTGGGTGTTGTGTCATTTCTAAAACTTGAACAACAAGCTCTCAAAGAACTATTTCCTGTCTCCTATTTTGGTATCAGGAACAAGGTTTAAACACTGGAGCAAGATTAAACTTGAACAGTAAAACTCGCCTACATCTATATCTCAAAAAAATTAGGGGACCACTGCAAAATTTTCAATTTCTCTGGTTTTACTGTTTATAGGTATGTGATTGATTAAAATGAACATTTTTGATTTATTCTTAAAACTACTGACAAACTACTTCCAAATTCCAAATAAAAATATTGTCATTTAGAGCATTTATTTGCAGAAAATGCAGAAACAAAATAATAATAATAATAAAATAATAAAAAGGCAGTGTTTTCAGACCTTGAATAATGGAAAGAAAACAAGTTCATAATAATTTTTGAACAAAACAATACTAATGTTTTAACTGCGTCTTGTCATGCTCTCCACCTGTCGTTCACATTGCTGTTGGGTGACTTTATGCCCCTCCTGGAGCAAAAATTCAAGCAGCTCAGCTTTGTTTGATGGCTTGTGACCATCCATCTTCCTCTTGATCACATTCCAGAGGTTTTCAATGGGGTTCAGGTCTGGAGATTGGGCTGGCCATGACAGGGTCTTGATCTGATGGTCCTTCATCCACACCTTGATTGACCTATCTGTGTGACATGGAGCATTGTCCTGCTGGAAAAACCAATCCTCAGAGTTGGGGAACATTGTCAGAGCAGCAAAGTTTTCTTCCAGGATAACCTTGTACGTGGCTTGATTCATGCGTTCTTTGCAAAGACAAATCTGCCCAATTCCAGCCTTGCTGAAACCCCAGATCTTCACTGATCCTCCACCAAATTTCACAGTGGGTGAGACACTGTGGCTTGTAGGCCTCTCCATGTCTCTGTCTAACCATTAGATGACCAAGTGTTGGGCAAAGCTGAAATTTGGACTCTTTAGAGAAGATGACCTTACTCCAGTCCTCTACCGCCCAATCCTTATGGTCTTTTTTATAGCTTTGCACGACTTCAGCCCTGACCTTAAGAGCCTGTTTTAAACCGTTCTCGCTGTGCACTTCACCCCAGCTGCCATTTGACATTGTTTTTATAGGTCACTCAATGTCATCCTACGGTTGTTGAGTGACATTCGAATGAGTTGGCGGTCATCCCAGTCAGTGGAGAGTCACTTTCGCCCTCTGCTGGTCTGTAGCTTTGTTGTCCCCAATGTCTGCTGCTTGACTTTGTTCTTATGAAATTTTAAGGATGGAAGCAACCTGACGCTCACTGTATCCCTCAGCCTGTAAAGCCAATGTGAACTGTTCTTTTCCTCGCTCAAAACCTTTCTTTTCAACTCTTTTGGCATAGTTATTTTTTGATTCTTATTCATTTTGAGGTACTACTAGCACTGTTTTTGCCATCAAGCTGGTCCCATTGCACGAGGACAGTAATGACCACAGTGGTTTTTATACTTTTTCATGTTAAATAAGATTTGGTTCAGGTGATCACCGAATCAGTACCTCATTAAGTAGAATGAGGTGTGCTCGTGTTGGAATTCAACAGACACTGGAATGGAATGGCTGCCACACATGTAGAGATGCTGATTTAAGAAAAATTTGGAGTGGTCTCTTAATTTTTTCCAGAGCTGTACATGTTCATCACTGAATAGACCTTTCAGCACACTAGGTATAAAAGAGTGCACATACACATGTGCTCATTGTTCTTTGTAATATTGTTAGACTAAAAATAAATATTGTAAATACTGTTAATACCCAGACAAAAATATTCAGCCACTCAGAACTAAAATCAGATAGATATTTTGGAGGTCAGGCTCCTCACTTTATCTCTAAGGTGAAAAAGGAGGAAGAGGAGCCACATGCATCCACAATCTCATTGTTTCAGTTCAAAGTTCAAATCTCTCTTCACAAGTACAGTCCAGTACAAGGTCCACATTACTGCTGATGCTGCACTGATCCATCTGCCAATCTCCCGCCCCCTTACCCTCACTTATGAACAACACACAGAAATACTTGAAATTTATTTTTTTATTAAGGCATAATTGGCACAATAAACCACTCAGCTGAAATGTTTGGTAATCTCAAAGTCATTTAGCTCCTTGTTCACCACTCCCCCACTACGCCCACTCCTTTGTAGAAGTGATTTTTTGAATGCTGCTTGCAATTCAAAAAGGTTTAATCTCACTATACACAAGAGAACATGCAGGCCTAGTAATTGTAGTATCCTGTCTGTTTTCCAAACCAATTTAAATCAAGCTTTACAAAAAGCAACAAATTGAATTGATTTAAGGCTCTTCTTTATGGGTTTTACTTTTCAGACCAGGAGTCTATGTCCATTTTTATATACAGTCTTTGGTTGTAGTATAAGCCAACCATAAGCTGTATTGCTAGCTAACTGTCAGCTATAACATTAGCTAACTGTCAGCTGTATTGTTAGCTAACTATGAACTGTAATGCCAGGTGTAATGTTAGCTAACTGTCAGGTGTAACGTTAGTTCACCATTAGCTGTAATGTTAGCTAACCATTGGCTGTAATGTTAGCTATCATCTATAATGTTAGCTAACTGTCAGGTGTAATGTTAGCCAGTGACAGCTGTAGTGTTGGCTAACCGTCAGCTGTAATGTTAGCTAACTGTCATCTATAATGTTAGCCAACTGTCAGCTATAATGTTAGCTAACTGTCAGCTATAACATTAGCTAACTGTCAGGTGTAATGTTAGTGACCTGTCAGCTGTATGTCCACGTGCTATTTTGTTTGCTAATTGTCAGGTGGAATGTTATCTTACTAGCTAATATGAAAAACTAACATTTACTCAAGGAGTTGGTTATGAACACTTGCTTACCCTGTGTAAAAGGTCATGTGATGGCTACACAAGTGATATTGTACTAAACAACTGATGCTAAATCTACATATCTTGGGATAAAGCAAGTCAAGTGCATACTTATGAGAGCGTATAACTGCCATGAGAACAATCCTCTTGGAGAGGTTGGAAGTTGGAGTTTCAAGTTTGCAACAAATGTTAAGATGTCATTGATGAACATTGACCACATGTAGTGGCTGCAAAAAATATTTAATCTATATAATTTACACATTAATGTGTCTGATGCCACTGTTTTAAGTCAGAGAATGAAATGTGACCAGTAACAAAATATTATATCCTACAGTATTTATATTTAGTGAAATCCTACATGGACAATGTGCTTTACCTCACTTTCTGACTGAGCAACTGAGGCCACTTTTATGATATTTGTTGACAGAGAGTACATACTGAACTTTGAGCCTCTACAGTGATACTCCTCAACTCTCCTGACCTGTGTTTCAGTAAGAGAGTTGTGAACACTAACTTAGGAGAGACAGGAAGGAAGCGTCAAGGACGGTATATAGTAAAAGCTAATCTGTGCCAGTAAGCAAAGCTGTATTGCCTTTGTAAACTCTGATGTTGTGACTTGTAACAATTACCAGACACAGTTTGCCCTTCAATCTAACTGTCTGTCTGATTCATTGTGGTATGTTAGGTTTCCAGAAAAGCATCAGACTGATATAATACATCTTCTGTCATGCACAAATTTTTATCACTTAACCCTTGTATGTTTATATTCACAATAATCAGAGAAACACTAACAAAAAAATTGTTATTGCATCACCACTAGGTTGACAGTTTTGTTATATTCATCTCTTTAAGATAACAAAACTTATTGGCTGTATGTGTGGAATGGGCACTTTAGTGAGAGTTCAGGGTAAATCCCTGCAGGGTTGAGTAATAACTCTCAGTTTCAGTTAACAAAACTTTCACCTATAACATACCTGTACAACAAAAAAATATTATGTTCTCTAATTGTATCTATTGGTTGAAAGTGCATGGTGACTATGAGTTTGACTGCACATTGGATTTTATATCTAAAATATGGGTGCTTAATTTGATTGTAGTAGGCTGTGGATATTTAATTGTAGTTTCTACTAATATTACTTCTATTTAAAAGTAATTGTTTGTACGAAGCTATATCATATTGAACTGAAAATATATCATCCATAAATTACCAGTGCTCACAGGTTAAACTGTTAGCTGTAATATTATTGAACTAGCTAATATTAAAGCCATTTTGCTCCAGGAGTTGGTTGAAAACACTTGCTAACCCTGTGTAAAGGGTCTTAAATATGCACTTAATGGCTACACACATGATATTGTACTGAACACCTGATGCTAAATCTACATGTCCACACGCTCTGCATCCTTAGGATTATTGACAGCTGGCTGGTTTCAGTAAGACTGAGTCATGACACAGTAATATAGTAATATTCTTTGTATTGCACTGTTGTGGAACTACAGTTTCTTTTAACTTTCTTCCCTAGAAATATTGAACAAAAGGATCTGTTATCTGGAGTTCCCAGAAGATCATCTAATTAAAATACACAAATACAAAAACATATAAACTCAACCCTGACATTTGACTGAATTATTCATTCAAAAGAAAGTCAGGCCAAGAAATAATAAAATGCTGCAACTTAATTTCCCATTAATGAACTGAGAAGGTACTTTACAAAATAATACAAAATACTGCTAATTTCCACATTTTCCTTACATTTGGGTAGACTTTTGTGTCAACGTGTCCTATAGCCAAAGGAAGTCTTCCTGGGTTTCTGATGTAAACTTTTTGTTAAATTCTGCACAATGCCACATCTATATGATTTCTTTAATAGTTGGCACAAATAAATCTAAAGAGGTATGTACCTGTGATTGTCTGTTCTGTTTCCTAACTTGTCTCTACCCATCAAGTAACATTTTTCTACTTGGAGTGAGTTTTCTGAAACTCAAACGCAATGATGGCTATATGTATGCCACATCCTGTGTGACAGAATTAATTGGTGATCATTAATTGGAGACAAGAGCTCTACTTTCACTAAGGAAACTGCATAAACTTAAGTAAGATAAGCAATGCTTTCCAACATTCACAACACAGCCAAACTGATAAGTAGTTATTTTAGAGATGGTAGGTGTGTGTGGGTATGTGTGTGTTTACTCCACCTCGAAATCTCCATTTAATCATGTTACCGGCAGTTAGGTCCAAAGCTAACAGTGATGCAATGGTTGCTCTTTAGTTCTGTAAGTGTGGGCAGGACAATAACAGTGATGTAACCTGATGCACTTTCTTGCATGGAGGAATTTCCTGGTGTCAAGATGGTGCAGGCAGACTGAAACAAAGAGACTGTGGGGGGTATTTAAAATAACACTTTCATGTTTCAGTGTACATTCATGTTTTAGCCAAGCTTTCAGTGTTTTGAAACCGTTGTATTTTTGTAGAAAATTGACTCACATATGCTACCATGTTGAACACTGCTGTATGATGAACTTAACATACCTATAAATACATATATTTCTATGAGTGGGATGAATGAAAGAGTTACAATCATAACACACACGAGAGATGACATTGCTGTGGCTTCAGGTGTTCATTCACTTACCCTGATTGATTGAGCTGATGACAAAAATATTCCCAGGAAGAAAAAAAGATCTGTGCAGTGCTGGTCTGTGCATGTACAGCAGACAGGTTGTCACAGAGTCATATTTCAAATGCAAGTGGCAGCGAGTGTATGTAATAGTAATGAATAACTGTGTAGTCATGCATCCAGTGCTCACAATCCTGCAATGCTTGGATGAGTGCCGAGGAAAGTGGGGGCAGAGTTGCTGTAATCCTTAACTGACACCAGTACAAAAGCATCAAACCCTAACCTTAACCTGCCAACATTATATAGAAAATTAAAACACTTTAGTATTTATTTAGCCACTTAGTCAGTGTTACAGTGTAAGAAGGAAGGTAACAGTCATAACACAATACCTACAAGCACAATGAGAAAGAGATATACACCAACCCGTCTCAACAATAAAACTGCATAGAGAAGTTGGATAATGAAACTGATTAGAAATTAGATTAGAAATTCACTAGTTAGTACCCCTCCCCTGATGGATAAGCAGTTATAGATAATGGATAAATGGTTAGTTAGATTTGAAATACCACACACAAAACAACAAAATTCAATTCTAATAATCTCAATATTATTGACCACTTTCTCTATTGATCAGTGTGTGCCCATATTTGTTCATATGCAGGTCTGGCATACCTATATTAACATTAATATATTATACTCATTAATATATGTATTTTATTGTTCAATTATCCATTACTGTCATCAGTAATGGATAATATCTAAATTATGTGTTGATGCTTTGGCAACATTGTTGAAACCTTCATGCCAATGAAACGCCAGCCAATACTAGCTATGGCACTAATCAGTAAACACATAAGTGTTATTGCATCTGGTGTGTGTAAGTGTGATTTCCCTCAGTCCTAGCAGAGACTCAAGTAAGAAGCTATTAATCATGAAACCAGTTTTGCTTTGTTTTGGAGCAGAGGGATTCCCTCATTCCTTTCTGTTTGCTTTTTATCACAAGGAGTGGGAGTTTACTTGGATTGCCACTTTCTCTGTTATTGTGTGGGAAGACACTCTATATTAAGAGTCAATCTCCACTACAAGTATCAGTTGCATAATGGAGAGACAGCATACAGGACAGGAGAAGAAACTGGTGAATGTCAGAATGGATATGGACATTGTGGAAGTTTTTCATCAGTCCAGAAATTCACCTGTGAACAGCCGTGGCTGCTTCAGGCCTAAGGTTGTTGTGGCAACGGTGATGGGATTCGTAGTCAGTCTGGTGGTGTTCCTTATCTGGCTTTATCTCATGTTCATGTCATCAAGCAATCAGGTGAGAAACATGCAATAGCACTAATAGAAAATCTTCTGAGCTATTATTATCACCAATTTTTCTTCCTTGTGTATCCATGTGTCAGTTTATAATCAGGTTGTCTTTCTACAGGAATGTCTGCCATGGGATGAGTCAGCAAAAATCTTTAAAACCTGTAAACTAAAAGGTAAGCATCACTTCTGTCTGAATTGCTTCTAAAATTTGTGTTGTTAATCTCTCAGTGTGCTGATGGAAAAAAATGTATTTCTTCACTAGAGCGTGATGAACAGGGGACATATGACATCTTCACTGTGGATAAATCTGCATCTTACCTAATCTATGGATGGGTGAAACTCCCAAATATCACCAGTGAGAATGTCATTCTCATGCAAATGCAGGATAAATTTAAAAGAACAATCCAAAAAAAGAAGGCAAATCAGACAGAGATTTTCTTTTTCAGTAATGCACGACTGGCCAACAATATGACAATAATCCTTCAGTTCAAGTCTCCCTGCACAGACGGCTTGTTCCATGTCTATGAAGTCGGACCAGCTTGAAAAAAACAAAAATTGTTTTCAGGGCCTTTCAGGGGACACCACTGCACAGAGTTAATAAAACTTGTTCTGGATGTTATGCAAGTATTGTGAATAAATAAACAGGTTTCATGGCTGTGTTGTGTATAGTCTATGGAGAGAGTGGGTGTGTTCTCTCTTATGTCTCATATGAAAGGATTTTTTTTTCTGTATGTGATTGACAAACAGAAGTTGTGATTGCAGGAGTGGTGGCAGGGAAAGTACTCAGTTGTGATAGAAATACCCTCATTTATAATGGCTGAGCGACATTAAAATAGAAAGATAAACTAGAGATGATAATGGTGATGGTGAATTATATATTTTGGCAAGAAACTGATACCAGCCCCCCCAAAAAATTGATTATGCAACATGACTCTTACTCAACATTTCAAATTAAAACCTACAATCAACACAAAGGTTGGCATGGGCCTGGGGCATTTCTGCACTCTCCTTGTGCCTACGTGGGTTCCTTCTGGGTACTCCAGCTTCCTCCCACAGTCCAAACATTTGCAGGTTCAGGTTAACTGGTGACTCTAAATTGACTGTAGTGAATGTGAATGGTTGCTTGTCTCTAAGTGTCTGCCCTGCATTAGACTGGCGACCTGTCCAGGCTGTACCCTGCATTTGCCCAATGTCAGATGGAATTGGCTCCATGATGACGGATAAGATAATAGATGGATGGAATCAACAGTCAACAAAAAGCATAAGTAATTTAATATTTCCTCCAGGCCATTTGTGTCATCTAATCAAAGTAGAAAATAATTAAAGTAATTTTTCCGGTATTTAATCAGCTTTGTTACTTAATAACAAAGAGATGTATGTGGTAACTACGACGGGTTCTGACTGAAATGTCTTAACAAGTAGTCTGTTAGACAGATGCCTTGAGGTTTCGTCAACCATGATCAATTGATTGACATGTCTTGATGACACAGACATAACATTTATTCCCCCGAGGATTGTCAGAGAATTGTAAAAACTTTGGTGACAAGAAATTGCTGCAAACCTAAAGATGTCTCAAAACTTTAATGGTAACTCATAATGTGCTTTATGTTCTTGCTATTCATCATTCTGTAAGACCACATAGCCTACTACACAATCTCACTTTCATAAGAACAAATTTCTGGTGTACTAGTGTTATTTTCATTTCTCTGATTGACTCCTTTCACCTGTGCGGATGATTAACTAGGTTTCATGAGCCAACCCACAATAGGTTTTAAAACTGGGAAGACTGTAGGAGTGAAATTAGTGTTCCAGGAGAACTTTGTCCACCACAATAATGTGATGAATTGTGAAATTCTGTGTTTTTAGTTTTTGTTGTATGTGAGTTTACTGGAATGTGAATGACGACCTGAGTGTGGCTTCTCACTCTCACACAGCTTTTGAACACAATATCCGTCTTGGTCACACCACTTTACATAGAACAGAAAAATCGGACCTTACCTGTCTCAGCACCCCACCTAGTTAATGGTTATCTTTCGCCTTGACTACTGCAATGCCCTTCTTGCAGGCCCCCCTTAACACAATGAAACTATTACAGATGGTCCTGGATGCGACTGCCTATCAAGCCTCCGCTCAGCCCCAAAGGGAACATGTCACTCTGCTACTTATTCATGGCCCTCCAAAGCAAATTCAATCAATTAATGCTTGCCTTCAAAGGGTCTGTACCCATGTACTTGAACTTTTCTTAGCCATTGTGTTCCTCCAATGATGACATTACCATCCCTGCATACAAGCCAGTTTTAGTTCAGACTTTCCTTGTGTGTCGTTCCCTAATGGTGGAACTAGTTACCAAATTCTATCAGAGCAGGGACGTCCTTCTTCTACTGAAGTGAAGCTTTAGCAATATCCCCCATTTGTAAGTCACCTTGGATAAAAGCACCTGCCAAATTAGTAAACGTAAATGTAATATATAATATATATGTGTTAAGGAAAAGAGGCAGAAATTAGCATGTTCAGGTGTTGTGTTTACATCAATGCCGATCGGAGTCGACATTTAAAGCATTAAAACAAAACGTGCTGCGGTGAAGCACAGCTCCAAGATGAAACAGTTAGACTAAATCTATCCTAAAAGCATGCCTGGACCTGTAAACCATTTAAGTGTGAAAAAAATATGAGAATGAGTCATTAAAATTATGTATCCCTGGCACCTGCAGGTCTCCTCTTGACTGAAATTGCAATAACTTTTTCATAGCTTTAGACATGATCATAACATGATAGAGATATATAACAATTGACCTCAAGAATTCCCGTTAATCCCTGAGTCTACTGCTGGACAGATGCATAATCACACACACACACACACACACGCGCGCGACTAATCTTAAACACTGCATTATAGGGGCTTCCTTTTTGTCCCCCATAATGTGGCTATAGAAACAGTTCCCTGCAGCATGAGTAATTCTGAATCACACAATTTAAACTTAATATGTGGCCAAAGGGAGCTCAGGTATCTTTAGCAACTGTTTGTCTGTCATCAGCAAACACAATTTGCCGTGTGCTGTTTACCACAAAACAACCAATTTTTGTCCAAGCAAAGCAAACTCAAGTGTGTTCATGTGTTCAATCAGGCGAAGAGAAAGCGAGAGACAACTGAGTGAGCCCGCAGTGGTGCTTTACAATAATGTGGGGTCACCACAAATTTGGGACACATGCTCTTGGACAGGATAGGATAGGATTATTTTATATATATATTTAGTTAAATTTTTTTGAAACTGATTATAATTTACTTAATTCAGTTGAATGGCTACCCTTCTTTTGAACACCAAAGACTGTTTCGGCATGACACATCACACCCACACACTTCACAAACTTTGTGTGCTGTAAATCTTATTCATAGAGGAAATGAAAGTTGACATGCAGTCATTGAATGAGAGCTATATGTTCCCATCCTCATGATGCGATACCTTTAGGCCCAAAACAGTGGCATTGTATCATCCAGCCAGAAATATTATTTTATTTACTGCCTTTTGTCAAATAATAATGCTACTCTGAAAAAAAAAAAAGAGGCTTAGAGATCTGGAGATCACGAAGTGACTGACTACACACATTGCAGCACAAAGCCTGGTTGATACTTCTGTGTAGGATCAATGGTGTTGTGAGCAATTACGCTTGTATGCTGGTGTGTTTGCGTTACTCCGCAGTTACACCACCAAAACACTAGTTGGCAATGGGATTTCTATGTCACTATGTGTTCTTCAAACAATAGGGACCGAAACAGAGCAGCTCCGATGAGGAGGGAGTCTGAGGTTCAAGAATGCAAATCTTTTCATTTTATTTTCAAGGTGGATTTCTTTTCAACGTGTGTGTGTGCATGTGTGGTTTATTCTCTGCAAAAGAGAACAAATTATATTAATGAAATCAAATTAAATCTGAACAGGAGATTGTGTGCCATAAAGGTAAATTGAATTTTACATAAGCCAATTCACCTACAACATGCACACACTGTGGCAAAGAGAAAGAACAAAGAAAGAAGGCAGTATAAATAATCTCTAAAGGGTCATACCCTAAACCTGATTTAATTATCCTTTAATTATCCTCCATGGATAATGGAGTATTGTCATGTGACACTTAAATGGGGACTTGTTGAAGAGAGAAGATGTTATGTGTGATACAACTGGACCAGTCACCTTTGTTGTGGTCTGCCTCGATGTTATATATAGTTACATTTCTAGGGAGGTGTAAGTCAGGCCATAGCACTGGGTACGTACCTACAGCGACATAAGTACTACAGCATTGCATTGGCAACCAACGGCATTGGTTTAATACAGAAATACATAGTAAATTACCCTTGTTACCCTTAGCAAGGTAAAAGAGTGCTTACTGGACACCATTAGCTTGCATCCAGCCCATAGAGACACACTAGCAGAACCTTGGCACACATGAATGCTACACAGCTATTGTTACTGGTTAAACCTATATTCACCAAGTGCTGTCAGGTCTGTCCTCCATTATGAGACTGCATGATACTGAATAGGTTGAAATTACAAATATCATTATATGACCAGGTATTATCTCATTGATTTAATGTGACAGTAAATGAAGTAATGAATACCCTGACCTATTCACCCAAACACATTGTGCTTGTTTACATACTTGAATGGATGATAATGATGATTTGCTTTCATGATATTTCACGTTTACTGACTTTGTTTTATTTCTTATGACAATCCAGATGTCTTGCCTTAAGAAGTTGAAGAACTACTATAAACAACTGACATCATCACATTTCTCATCATCACATCCTTTTTGCTTTCTGCCTAGTATATAGTTCAGCTAATTTCAGCTTTCTTTCTATTTCTAACCAGTTTGAAATAGTATAAAAATAGGAAATATGAGGCATAATTTATTTCCGGTGAGCCTGATGACAAATGGTCTAACACAAGCCCCCTGTGCTATGCGCTTTCACTTCTCTTTTTTAAAAATAAAAAGTAACAATGTAATATTATGTTCAAATCTAAATTTAAACCATAAATCTAAATCTCAAAGTCAGATATTAAATTTCAATGTTAAACCTAAATGTTGGTGAAACTAAACAACAAGCTACCAAAATAATACCTCAATCCAGTGGTATTCACAATTGCAGCAGGCTCAAAGCTGTTACAGTTTTGCTCCTGGGCCTGTTACCACTTTAGTAAGTTTTAATGTTTCTTTAGGTAACATAAGCATTTAGATTAATAACACAAGGTAAGTTTAAAAAAAAAATGTTCCAATGTTTCCTGAGATGTGAGGATGTGGCCAGATGGAGCTGGCAGATCTCAGCAGTTTGTGGCCCAGCCTGGTCAATGTGTGCCCTTATCCGATTTCAGAAAATGTTTTAGTTTCTGTAAGCCCTTTGATAGCAGTTAAATTGGATTAACAGCTACATGACAAGAGCCTGACAGCCTGGAGCTACTAAAAACTCTGCGGTACTGTCTGACAGATTATATGAATAGTTTTCCAGCTCACTGCCATGATTGTATCTTTAAATTGTACTCATAGTTAATTTGGCACCTTTAACAACTCTGATGTTGTAATAAAATAAATGTAGTATGCTTGTTTTGACTTGTTTAGATCACCTGTTTAGGAGATGATGGTGTTTTGGAGATGAAGAAAACTGCAGTGGTTGAGATGTGACATCATACAAATATCTGGACTCAAGTTCAAAGTCTGTCTTGAATCTAAATGACCAAACTACTACTGCCATTGGCATCAACATCATAGGCCAATGGCTAATTGACTGTGGGAAATGCCAGACAAACAGAAAGATGTTTTATATGCTTTTGTTTCCTTGTCTACTTTCACTCCTGATTTGGTGGATTTCACTTTGTATCTGTCTGGATACCATATTGTAAGAGTGGGTCTTGATGATTCACAAGGATGTGATAGTATATTTGAAAAGTTGTGGGTGGAAACTTTAGCACTGACGGCATACTTGTTTAATTTATTAACTAAAACTACTATCATGGTTCTACTGTGTGATTAAGATTATAATTTACTTCTTAATATACACAAAGTGAAGCAGAATAGTTTACACTTTAGGTGACCTTTAAGAAATTGAATCAAAACACAATCTGATACAAGAATATATGAAGAGGTAAGAGTATGGAGTATATTTTTCCCCTCTTGTGTATTTGGAAAAGTTTGTGGTGGGCTTCCTGACGTCACAAAACCAGTTATCTTTCCATTTATACCACAGTCCACCAGGTTGCCCTTATAATCAACTTTATACATTTGTGTGTGTGTGTGTGTGTGTGTGTGTGTGTGTATTTAATATACAGATCTCGCCTACAGTCTCTCCATTATCATCCATTTCTTCCTCTGTTGATCTATCGGTGGCGGTAAAGTAGGAACATAATATTTCTACCAATATCACTGGTCTGTTTTTCCGCTCTGACACACAAACATCCCCTTCATGACTGCAAAGATCATACCACACAGGTCAGCTGACATCCTGTGCAACTGTCTGGTGTTTAGGGCAGGTAAACAAATTAATCCATTTACACACTGTTGGTTCTCCTAGATGTATGCAGCTAAGTGTCAGATGATTGACACTGAACAGGTAACAATCTACATTTCTTTACAATGGTGAGACCTGGTAAGGGAAATTACTTACTTACTTGAAAATGTCCCTACCTCCCATTTACTCATCCTCTCTTTGCAGAAATAGCATCAATTTGAATACTTCAATACAAAACAGTTATTCAGTCTCTCATCCAGATCCATGACAACAAACACTGTAACTTTTGGCCTATTTCCATACTAAGCAAACTACTCAAACATAAGTTGTGTTGTCAATGCTGGTGTTCATATACTCAATATTATAAAAAAGTAACTTAACTTGGGGACATATAAACTCAAAGAAGACACATAAACTACAACAAGTCTACTTGTTGCTGCTACCTTGGGTGGTATGATTCCCCCTTAGTTTGCACAATTGCTGCCTTTCTGCAGCAGTTGCTCTATATGTGTCACTTCAGATATGGGCTCCCACAGATTCAGAGGGCTGATGGAGAAAAAAAGATACCCAGCAACAGTTGTAAAATCTGTACTTTCCCATTAGGCAAGGCCTATCAACCCCTGAACCAGCCACCACCTGTACCCAAACAAAAAGGTTTGATCGATCCTTTTCACCTGAACCAGAGGACAATTACACCATCTTACAGTAATTACAAATTCTTCAACTGAATTTAATGCCTTCTCTTCATGCTCACAAAATTTCCTCATCAGCAAAATCAAGGCTTCTAAAATTGCAGAGTAAAAAGGAAAATTCCACACAATGAAGCTTGCAGCTGTAAATAAATTTGGTAGTTGTATTAGAAGACCCAGAGTAGCACTGTCCTGCTGACGGGCACTTTATGTTTGATTATTTTGGACTCTAGATTTGGACTTTTGATATTTCTTTGGGCTTTTGGTTGATTTCCGGTTTGGTTTTGTACTTTGGTTTTTGGTTTTGGTTGAGTTTGTTCTAGTAGATCTTTAGTAAAATGAAACTCAGTATAATCAATATGTATTCTGCATTATAAAACGTGACTTTTACACTTATAAGCTCAATGTACCAACTATAGGCTTGGAGAATTTTGTTGTAACATGTAATCTAAGGGGACACCATTCAAATAAAGGGCTTAAGAACCCTGGTATCAGCTGAAATTCTTGGCCCTGAAACATGCTCGACTAGACTGGAAAGCTCATGTCATCATTAGAAACTGGTTCAAACAGGTAAGAACTGGCCCAATTTTTCAAATTATTTTTCTACCGTTTTTTTTAAAAAAACAAACAAACAAACAAACAAACAAAAAACTGACATATGTTCATATGTTCAGTTACACTTGCCTGCCTGAGTAAGTCTCTGTCATCACCTTTGTCTTAGTCAGTTCATCTGTACATGACTCATATGACAGGTTTGAACAATACTACTATTCTACATCAACAATAATCAACTCAACAAGTGCAAGGTGATTTTAGGTTATGTTACGGCTTACCCTCTAAATACTAGAACTGGTACACTAATGTAGGTTGGGCCTACCCTACCTGATGAGTGAAATGTATAACTCGCTTGTGCATTATGACTTGAGGAATTGATTAAGACAATATCCATCTATTACATTTGGGTGGCTATAATATAATAGACCAAAAGCCAACACCTGGCTATAAACCATTTACTTTTAGTGGAAGACAGAATTTTTAACTTTTGGACTGTACAGTCTTAAGTTCACTTCTCTTTGGGAATCGTAGTTTTCAAAGAATCAAGATTGAATCAAGTTTGTTGAGCTCATCCAATTATTTTCTCTATAGAAAACAATACCAGCAGATTCAAGGGACACAACTGTGAATGCAACTGCACATAATAATTTTGGCCAGATTGTTTATAATGTGACATGATAAAGGCATTGATAATGTCAATGTGATGGCCAAACAGACAGAGCCCTTTATTGTTCAATCATCATCAGTACTAAATCTTCCCATACTTGGGTACATGTTGATGTTCATTGATGTGCAGTGATCAGTGTTATGTTTTACATGTGCATTTGAAGCAGAGTTGTGCTATTTCTTTTAATGACTCGTTTCATAGAAAAGACGCGGTGATAAAACATGGACAGGGGGAGTCCCGCAGACTCCACTGTGCAGGGGCTTCTTCATACCACCTCCTACCTCTGTCTATAAGAAGTTCAGTTTCACCAAAATTGGGAAGATTCATTTTACAAAAAGTAGTGCCTTAGTTTTGTTCAGTTTTATAGCGTGCGTTGTTTCAGTCACATTTAGGAGCGGAGGGACTCATTTTGATACAGTTGAATTTGAAGTTAGTCATGAGTAGCTGTGCTGAACAGTTTTTGAACACACACTTTTCATTTTAAAATTCAGTTGATTTCCTTGCAAAGATGCAAAAAAGAGCAGCATGTGAGAAATGTATCAAATATCTTATCTATGCTTTCAGAGTAAGCATATGAATCAGAAACTTCCAAACACTTTTTAAATGACAATGCAAGTAAAAACAGGTGGTAACTGATGCAGGTAACAGAGATACAAGAACATTTGAAATAAATGGAACAAAAGGTTTCTGAACTATAACATGCAGTTATATTGCAGCTCTAAGTAAGTTTGAATAGCTTGGGAGCAAAATCACTTCAGAGCCATGAGCCTTGATACACTACACCAACATGTCAGATTTAATACTTAATTTTGCTCTTGGTTTAAAATCTTGAGCATTTCTCTGTAATTTTATGTATTCAAGACTGAATAAAAATAAAACCTTTTAAGAACCTAAACTATTCCTGTTTGATTTGGACTCTATGGATTATTGACAGTCCAGGCAAGCCACTTATTTTATATATATATATATATATAAAAACAATATAAATTATCAGATCACAATTTAAATGAAATATTTAATGTGAAAGTTTAGCTTGCCCAACACACTTTGGCTGTAGCTAACCACCAGTCAAAGATCCAATGGATGCATGTGCAAACCTCCAAGTTAAGCTGCTCTCCTCTCCATCTGCCAAGCTCCAGCCTTTTCAAAAGTACACGGTCACACCCATGAAAATGCTAGAACTGGTTTAACAGCAGGAAGGGAACCTAGTTTGCAGGGGCAATACCCTGCTGCCACCACAAAGGGGCAGTAAATTGCATGACGTATGCAAACAGGCAACAGATCCTTTATGGGACAAATGGTGTTCCAAGATCAGTTGCAGGGAGATTTCCACTTCAGTATCATGCTAATTGATGTCTATTTTTAGCTTTAGCTGGGACAGCACTGCCTGCCTTGGTTGCCTTCTTGGCACGCTACTGCATTATACTACCCTTCAGCTGACTGTCTGAGCCACAACTTTATGTGTGTCTGTGATGTTTTTGGTCACAGGTGGTAGCTGTTTCCAATAAAAGAGCTAATAAAAAAGTGGTTAGCTGGTGAACATTGTGGACAATTTGGCAGCTAAACAGCCAGACATTTCCCTGAGGAGTTAGTATAGAGACTGAAAACAGAGCTAAAAGAGACCAGGTAGTGACAAATTACCACTTCTAGTTCATGGTAATATTGCCTCAGAAATGCTGGATATATAAATAGGCTATCTTATGGTGATGATATGTCAATGTTCTGTTCACAATTATTTTCAGCTGCCCCAAAGTGGCTTAAAAACTTTCTGGCATTATTTATTTTCCCCAGATCATCTAATTATCATCATTTAATTATACCATAGTCTTTGGTGCTGGTCTAATTTTACAATCCATGTGACATTTGAAGACCTGTAAGAAAATCCCAAAGAAACAAACAAGAAAAACTAAACCTCTATGCTGCTGACATTACATTTTAATCGTACAGTGATCTTGCTTTGCAATGGGCTTGACCAAAAAGTAAAAACTGCTTAGTTATTTGCAGAAAAAGATTGTTTATATAATCTCATGATCTACAACCTACATTTCTGGTAAATTCATACTTTCCATTTCATTCACACAGGGAGAAGATGGGCACATTTCTTGGACAACACACCCACACTTTTTGGTACAGTGCTCCCAGAACAGCAAGTGTGATGGCTGTGGGGAGTGGAGAGCAATGTGGAACAGGTTTCTGATGCTGGTTGAGTCATTATGAACCCATATATGCATGAGAGGATAGTGTCAGAGGGACATTGACAGAGGGAGAGGGAGAGAGTGACAGAGAGAGAGAGAGAGAGACCTAGATAATCATATCATACCTTTCTTTGGAAAATCAAAAAGTGCTCTGTATGCATGCGGTAAGAGTGAGATAAAACCATGAGGATGCAACCATAAAGGCCTTATATAGGATCAAATAGCGCGAGAGAGAGAGAGAGAGAGAGAGAGAGAGAGAGAGAGAGAGAGAGAGAGAGGAAGAGAGGGAGTGTGGAGGAACAAGCACAGACACAGAGAGAAAAAGAGACAGACGTGAAGAGAAAGAGAGAATCACAAAGAGAGAGATAGATTTCTCAATATAAAGGCAGGGGAGTCCCCCAGACTCAGCTATTGCAGGGCTTGTTTGTCCCACCTCCACACTGGGCGATAGGCTTTATCTCGCATCATGAGTGGGTTTCTGTCAAAGCTGTTTGTCAAGGTCTAATTGTGTTTAGTGTTACCTTCCTTGGACAGACTTACAGAGCTTCAACATGGCATGGGGAATCCCCACTGCAGGTCTCTGCCAGTATCTGTGAATGTAGGTACATAAAGCTTTACATGTTTTAACCATTTGTGAGCAATTTATAGAGATTTAATACATGCTACAATTCCAGGAACCTTTCTGCTGACTAAAAAAATAAATACTGGTAGACCCCCTTTACGGTTTTATTGGCACACTGTCAGATAAAGGTACAGTCCCAACCACAACTGGATGTCACTGTGTGCCTTTTCTTTGGGAGAATGTTAGTCTCAGTTTCAGATAAGCATTTCAGACCAGTCTAAGAATGTCATCTGGTTAATAAATAAAGCACAGTTTGTAGAGAATAATCTTTTTCACCGTCCTGATACCATTAGCTTAAATATTGGCAGTTCAGTGACCCCAGTGTGGAAAACTGGTAACTGCACAGAAAAGGATGTGAGAAAGAATAATTAAATAATTTACACAAACTAATGTAGCATCCTGCACACACCAAATACATAAATATAAGCATCATGGCTGACTTTATGCATTGTGGTATATCTGTACATTACTTTGTATGTATTGGCTTTTTCCATTCACACCTATGGCCTTATAAATCTTTTTGCGAGCCTCTGTTTCTGACTTTGACCCTGTAGTAAAATGCCAATGGACAAAAGACCAAAAGCAGTGGAAGAGCAACAGTTGCCAACCTGTGGGTTAGGGACAACTGGTGCACCCATTGCAGTACGCAAGTGGGTTAACAAATCATATAAAAAAGTACAATTATAGTTGATTATAATTATAATATAAACAAAATAATCTTTAAAAACGATGTGATGAAAAACCCCTTCCATTGTCTCATATTGCATCTATCACTGTTTTGTGTCTGATTGTGTGCTTAAAAATATTACATCCATGGCAACTGCCAGTTTTGAGTTCCCTTGATCCTTTTTTTACAATGTGAAACATTCCTACCCACGCGCTCACAAAGCCTCACCTATTTCTCCTCTCATAACTTTACTCAACACAGGGACATTCTTCTCTCTTTTACATCACTGACTTCTTCTCTTATAATAATAGTATTAATTATTAGTAATAATTATTGTCAGATAATACAATATTGACAATATCTGTAAATATCTATAAATCAAAGCCACAAAGACCCTTTAAAAATAAAAATGCAATGTTAAGCTCACCCTCAAGTGATTGTCATGATGTTATTCCACAGGGTTGAAATAACAATTCAACACCAGGTTCTGCTGCTTTAAATGTGATTTGAAAGGGTTAGCGTTAGGGTTGTCCACGCAGCAGTCACAGTCAAAATTAAGATCATTTCACATCATTTAATTTAAGTTTTCACGTGCAGGTATTAACAGTTGTAGCCAATTAACTTATCCTGACAGTAAGCAAAGGCCTGCATCTTTTCAGAAAAGCAAATCTGAATGGTGTATGAACGTAGTAATTTTCTTTTATCCTTTTCATTATATATAAATTGGACTCTTGTGGTGGTTGTGCAAAGAAATCCAACAGAGTGGTGAGTCTTTTGTGATCATACTTGTCTTTTTCAGACTAGCTACTATCTTAACAGCAACTGGACATTAACTTATGCAACAGGATTGTAAACAGTGAGCTGGACTTGCCCACTTAATAAAAATATATAATTTCCAACTTTTTACCTTAATAGCCAAACTAATTATTGTTATTGTCAATTGCTAGCATCACTGAATGGCCACCGGATATACTTTGCATTTATATGTAGTTTCCAATTTATACTTATCAGTAATACAGATATGCCTGTTGATAGATATAAATGAGAAACAACTGTAAAACCATTTCCATTATTGAAAATATTTACTGAATCACTTTTGAATATATGCCGACTACTACTTCCTAAATGGAGACTGTTGTTTGCAAATATTTGGCTCTCTCTGGTGGTCTAAAGAGAAACTGCAAGAGAAATTTGATCTGATTGTTGTTTTTTTTATTTTTTAAATTTATTTATTTTTATAGTTTGTTTGTTTTACAAACAAATGCAAACATCTTCTGGCTTCATGTTTGTATTAGGTGTCTTCTCAATTGAGATTTTTTTCTCTTTTCAGTGTGAGAATTTATTCTGGTGCAGACTCACTTTATGAACATTTTGGTGTCCTCTTTCACTCTGACCTCACTGGTTTCTAAAGAATATTTAAAGTGGCTATAGTGACTGAGTGATTGAGCCTTGTAGTCATGCCTAGTGTGCCTTTCATAAACTGGTGTATGGGTGGGACCAGACAGAGCATGTTATTAAATTTATTATAGCTGACCAACTCTGGACTCAACTACACTTCAGTGGTTGGATTAACTTTTTTTTTTAAGTTGTGTCTTCTTCAAACAATAGATTGCGAGAGTAGATAAGAGAAGATTTTTTTCCCCCTCCTGGCATTCAACATTCACTTACGTAGGTTCTCTGCATTTCCTGAAACATACACAACAGTTATCTTGTAAGATGATCTGAACTGACCAAATAGAGTAATTGAATAGAGGAAGTTCAAATTCTTATGGGATGAATGCTGACTATAGAGATTGACCATTAATGGCACTTGCACAAAAACTGATCTGAACCTTTATCAGGATTTTGTTGACTCTACAATGTGTGGTGTTTGATTTTTTTCCAATTGATAACAAATAACTGTGGGAATAATTCAACATAGAATTGCAATAGATACGTCTACATACTGATCTTCAGTATACATAGGGTGTATGACGTACTGCTGGGATGTTTTAATGTCTTGTGTATTTTGTGTTTTGCAGTTTTTGGTGTTGTGCAACTTTCAGGCCACTAGGGTGCAGGATGCACTAACAACATGTGCTAGTATGGAGAGGAAACTAAACAATATGCATCATTATCCTCAGTGAACTGGAGGTTACACAAATCTGATGAATCTGATACAACAAATACCAACTTCTATGTATGTTGTGAGACTTGACCTGGAGAATTTAAATACAAAAGTGCAAAAAAATTATTAGCACTAATAGGCACTAAAAGTTGCTCAGTCTGCAGGCAGCAGGAGATCTGGAGTAATATCATATATATATATATATATATGTATATGTGTATATATACTGTCTCTTATACACATCTTAGGAAGACAATATAATATTGGGAGCTTGGGTTTTCTATTGATAAATTTGTGAACCCCTAAAAAATCTATATAATCTACAGAATCTATAAAATCTATCTACAGATTACATTTCATCTGTAGTGATTAGGTATTTAGTTGCATATGAGATTCAGTCTTTATGACCATTATTTGCTTCCATGTATCTGCACTGGCTTCCATTTGAAATGGTTGTCAGAAGGTCAGCGTGGTTCTTCGCTCCTTTCCGCCTGCTTGATTGATTCGAACAATTACCCGCGACAACACACCGCACTTAACTTTCCCGACCTCGCCCAAGACTCCGACCACGAAAATTACGTGCAGCGACGGGCAGAAATCCGGACTCCCCGAACCTGTCCTAGGNTATACATATATATATATATACATATATATATATATACATATATATATTTATAACAAATAGGTTAACAAACATGGAGTCTACAGTCTGATTCATGAGTACATGTGGCAAACACTGACTCTCCGAGACGCCTTAGTTCACTGGTGGAAGTTCTGCATGTATGGGAGGTATTGAGGGCAGTGGGTTGTCTGTACCAGAGCTGGTAGTTGAGTCAAGTATACAGGTTCCTAACGGTTCGTAGTATAATCTAATAGTTTCAGCAGTGAGACCATATATTACAGTCACCACAAGCACCACCTAATGCTGAACTCAGTTTGTTAGTATTCCAAGTCGTAGTGCTTTCATTTATGTGGCTGGCATCTAATATATATATATATATATATATATATTTGGTCAAATATATAAAGTGGCAGAAAGTGAATGTTTCTGTCTGTGTTGGTCTTCAGAGAGTAACCTGGAGGTGGTATGTAACACTGTGAACATGATTAATATTAACTAATCAATCATGGTGGATAAGACTTATTATTGCAATATGACAAAGTAGCAGTTGTAGTAGTAGTAGTAATAGTGGTGGCCCAGGAATACTTGATCTTTGAGATAAAAAGTTAGTTTCTTTTGGACAAAAATAAATAGTAATCTTTGCTGCTAACAGCTCATTAAATATCTGGCAGATGGGGAGTAAGGTGAAGAGGTGAAGATGGAATGCAACATGAAGAATCAGGTTTCTTAGTTATTGTTTTTAAATTATTATTAATATACTGCCGTAACAACCTCAACACTTGGGAAGACTTTCTATTAATGTGGGGTTGAGGATTTTGGCTCTGTGAAGAAAGAACATCACTGACCCAATCCCAAGCCCCTTTTCTGACTATAAGCAATTGTATCCTGTATGAAGATACTATTTTCTGCCAAAGTTAAAGGGGATTTTGCTTTTCAGTTTTTTTCTCTTGGTTTCAGGTGGGTGAAGTTGCAAAGAGGTGTTGTCATCACTTTATTAACATATTAACCATACTCTGACAGTTGATGAGTTGTTTAGACGCTATCAATAAAATGGTCTGAAACTATACCCACACAGTGTGCACAGAGGAGCAGTTTAACGTCTTTTTTGAACGTTAACCCTTCAATCAATAATAGCCAAAGATATTAAATATTTCACCGTGATTATTTCATGTTATACTAATGTTGTAATACTTTGTATTGATACCACATTTAATTGAACAGGGACTTCAACTGAAAATAAGAAACTGTAAGAAGCTGGCCAAACATCAGAGTATGACATAGCTACATATTGTATAATTTTGTCACTAGCACCACCAGAGAGTGACTAAAGCCTGCATGTAGGTTTTACACCCCTTAGCGCTTTTAATTGCAAATTCCTTTAAAAATAATAAAAAACGTTCCAAGACAACTAACTTTAATAGATTGGTTCAATACACAAAGGAAGAGCAGATCGTAGGATGACATCGGCCATAAAATGACATCTGTATTTAGATCTATGCTAAAGACGTCAGTAAACTGGGTTGGACGCTGTGTTTGACAGTGCACATTGGTACACATTATTGAGATATGTAAGGAACAAATGGAGCAGCTCTCTCTCAGGTGACTGACAATGACAGTGCGGGACACGATCAATGTTGTGTCGCAAAGATGAAGGAACATTTGAGATTCCAGTGGTGCAAAAAACATTGAACGCAGGCCTACAGAGGTGTGGAAATGAGTCATCTGTCACCATATTTTTGACAGGTATGTGAGTGGCTCTGCTATGCTGTGGGGGGCATTCTGCTGTCAGTCAACGTCAAGAAGCACTGACGTTGTTCTCGCACGTTGGCCCATTTACTAAGACACGTTACATTGGTATTTCCTATAATTTCTCAGCCTGCAGTTCTTTGAAACTGTAATTGATGACTGTGAAGAGCTCTTTCTGATACAATTTTTGTCCAAGAGGTGGGAATAAAATTTACAGTCTACAGTCATGTGCAAATATATATGTGGAGCTTTAGCAGTCTGGTTTAGACAAATCGATTAGGTGTTACGACATTGTAATACAAACCTCCCTCAGTATTGTTGTAAGACTGACTTGCAAATCCACCTTCAAAATCTGTTTCAAGCACATATTTAGAATTTCTAACATGATTTATGGCCTAGGTATTTTCTGTGAACTAACCTTCGTTGTCAGCTTTTGTACAAATGCTGCATGAATTCTGGCATGACCGTGGTGATCAAACCAATACTTTATGTGATTTGCTTTGCAAAATACTTACAAAAAATCTCTCAAAGCTATCTTTGTTTTACTTATTCATGTGATTTTAAACATCAGCAGTTGCTGTGGCCTTCAAATCTTGTTGCGTTAAGACGCAAACACAAACAAATCTGTGGTTTTAGTCAAAAAATAAATAAATCTGCATCTTGTCTTTCAGAAACATGACAGAACACATAAACTTCATAAACAATTGATTTCATTTTTTTTGCTTTTGTTTTGCTCATTTGCTTTCTGAAATGTGTTGCTGAAAGCCCTCTGTAGCCTAGCATCAAATAAAGAATGAGTTTTACACTAAATCTCATATAAATCAACTTGTTGCATTAACATGCTCATTGGAAACAAGTACACAAAAATGTGCCATACACCTTTTGCCAAATCAGAGCTGTTAAACAGGCCATTTTTGTTTCCACTGATCAGTAACCACAGAGAGTACGTGAGTAATTTGTGGTTTCAAAGGATTATTCAGCTCTTAGTGCGAGGCTCTTAGAGACTAAAAATTTGTATAAATGAGTTCAGATGTTTACAGTGTGACTAAAGGGGGTAAGCAAGTCTCACAAAAGTCATTCTGCACATATGCAAGACCCTCAAGACATTCACACAGGAAGGAAACACACATCAAACTTGCCAGTATTGAGTCTCCTCATCTGTGCCCAGCCCATGCATCCTCTTGCGCTAAAACTAATGTGTGTTTGTGGTGAACACAGAACACACAGAGCAACAAGTGTTAAACTGAAAAAAAAAAAAGAGTATGTGCAGCAGATCAAATGCACTGCACTGTGCTCTGCAAGCTACATTTTAAAGCTGCCGTTTAACTCGGAAATGTAACTATTGTCCATATTTGAGCTCATTTTAGAGATTGTAACTGGCAGGTTATTGTTTTAGAGTGCTGCTCTACCTCAGTGGAATATATGGAAATCAAGTTCATGGCGTCTTTATGTAAATACTTTCCAGTGGTCATGAACAAAACATATGTGGGTGTACATGACAGCCTACTCAGACAATGACACACATTAGATTTCAATCAGAAAAACTGCATTTAATAATAAAGCACTTACCTGTTTTCTATTTCATAACCACACATTTAGACATCACAAATGTCAGATACACACCAAAATAAATATCTTAAAAATGCTACAACTAAATCAGCATCGTAGTGTTGACTGACTCTCTGAACATTTACATAAGGCACAATATTTTCTTATAAATAGGTGCAGAAATTGCTTCAATTAACAACATTATAGTTTTAACAACATATTCAGTGCAGTTATTATACATCATAGGAATAACATTCAAATCATTTGGGTAAAGTGATGAGTAAGATTCAGTCCTGTCTGAGACACTCTGAGCAGTTGACATTCTTTAATTTGAGTAAATCACTAACACACAAAGCCCATCTCGACAAACTCTTCAGACCTTGTAGAGACCAAAGAAGTTGCCATAATGGGAATGACTAAGATAACTGGGGTGTGACACATTCACAAAAACTCTGTCGTATTTCTGCAGCTTCAGGGCAGAGCCGAGGTAACTCTCCGTGGTCCAGGAGCGCTGCAACTGGTGGGAGCAGAAACCTGCTCGGTGGGCCTCCATCAGGGTCAGAGGTGGCAAATGTCCCATTCTCCTCACAAACACTGAGTGAACAAATGAGGATGTGGGGGAACAGTTCTTAAAGATCAGTTCTACTCGCGAGTAAATGTGGTAGAGTCCGCTCTCATTGACTTGCAGACCACCATCTTCAATCCGGTAGGTCACTCCTTCAGATACGAACGCCTGACCTACCCTCGACTCCCATCGCAAAGTCTTAGGGAATGCTATTGTTTCAATCCGCCCTACAGGGGTAGAGACAAGATTATTGTTATTAGTAGTATAAAACCATCACAGAGTAGGCTACAGTGTAAGTTTGAACAAAAATATTACCAATCACATGTGCTGAAGGTCTGTTGTTCTCTTCTTGCTCCTCTGGTTCATGGAAACCTGGAACAACCCTTAGATTAGAATCAAATGTAATCTGGATTCGTGGGGGCCATCTTCACTTTGTTGTGTATAATTTATGCGTGTTGACACTTACCAATTTGCTTCTGTGCTGTAAACTCTGTCACGGGATGATCCTTAACGAAATGAAAGAAACAGAAATCTCAATACCACATCACACAGACGCCTTTTTGTGCGGCGTGTTCTTCTAAAAGTTCTCTCACAGTATGAGTTAGAGAGGATTTCCTGTCTCACTGGTCCACACTGACCACAGATGGAACAATTAAGATCTTGGTTTAAATGTCAGAGCTGAGATGTTTTGAGTTTTCAAATGGTGGCGATAACAAATGTGAATTAATTATTAAACTTTACAGGTCTGAGTTAATTTTCCAGCCAGGTTTTCCACACTCCCACCTTACACCCTCTATTCTGCAAAAACACATGTCACACCATCTCTTGTAGCTTTACCCATATTAAACTTGTACAAGCAAATATTAGACACAAAGAAATATTTATATTGTTTGTCACTGATCCACAATTCTCTACTTACTTTGCAAAGAGTTATCACCTCACTGTGGCTCGATATTTTAATCATTAGGCACCATTAGCTTCTTAATTCAGTAAAAACTCACAGAATTGAAAACTTCTCACCTTTGTCTCTTATGTTTACTTCTGTATCTATTGCACCCTGTGGTTTCCTTACCTGTCTCATCTGTTTCAGCTCTGTCTGCATTCTGTAGATCTGGTAGGCTTCAAACCCTAGGGCTGTGAACACAAGCAGGAACAGCGACAGCACGACCAGGGCCAGGCAGGGGCTAACTCCCATGAAGCCCTGACTCTTCTCACGGCTCCTCACCCTCTCCTGCGCAGGTGGGAATGACCAGCACGGTATAAGAGATGGCGGCTGGGCAGGGTTCTGTGGACTTCCACTTCCATCCACAAGGAACACCTGTGGGAATGGATAGCTCTGGTCGTGGCTCATGTTGCAGGTCCTATGGTGAGAGAAACTGTGTGTGCATGTATCGCCTCTGCATCAAGGAGGTGTGTACACTTGGCTCAACACCTCTGTCTTAAAAGGCCAAGCTTCAGCTGTCAAGAAACTCACAAACCACAAACCCCTCCCACACACATATCATAAAGAAATCACTTTTAACGAACTGATGGCATTTATTTATAAATACCCAACCTTATTGAGCGTTATCTCACAGTCTGGGTGTTATATGTGCTTACTGTTGCACTCAAGCTTTAGTGTTGCCCTTCACTTGTAAATTACTTTGGATAAAAGCATCTGCCAAATGAGCACATTTAAATGTATTAGTTCAACTTTGTCTTTAAACTGTGCAGTGCGCATACATACAACGATAGCTAGGGCTGAAGGGAAAGGAAGCTAGAGGTTTTATGTGATCCCCTCTTCACTAACCACAAACTCTTCAGAAAGAGACCAGTCCAAAAGTTTCTACGAAAGGAAACATTTTGCAACCATAAACATGAGCAGGTCTTATGAACCAGGTAACAGGCTTTTGAACACTGCTGGGGAGTTTTTAAATTTTTTTTATTTTATTTTTTCTGTGGTCTTTGCTGGGTTTTCAGAAAGTGCCCCTTCAAATCTAAATCATGTAGCGACAGAGTCAGCAACATTAAAAATCCACTACAATAGAAATGTATTATTCTTGCAGATCAGGTCTTTATGAGGCACAGTATGTTAGTAAACAGTGATACAGCAGTTTCAGTAGCACACAGCGTAGTCTTGGTGGGAAGATGTTGCTGCCACATGAAAAGGACGCATGTCTCTGTGCTGGCTTTTGTACTAGTTGTCTGTGATGAACTGCTAGCGAGAGAGACAGCGATGCTTTATGGAGGTAAGAATTAACCCCAACCAATACCTCAGAGATGAGTTTACAGCAAAGCTGAACACACACACACTGCCTTCCTCCCAACTCATTCTGGAGTTACTACCACCGTGGTCTGACACTTCTAGGTTTGTTTCCAAGGATATGGAGCAATTATGCTGCTTTTTCAATGCAGATGCTGCTGTTTTCATAAGAGATAAATTTCCTTATCATTATAATAATAAAATTTGTTTCCAAGTATTAGCATGTGGGTTTGAGGGGGTTGGTGTTTGATACAGGGCATTTTTTTTCAACCTCACTGATAAGAACTATATGCAAGAAACCAGCAACTTTGCAGTGGGGGGAGCTGCAGTGCTCTCTCTCACAGACCTACACTAAACTGTGGCTTCCATCATTATGATTCACATCAACTGTGAAACTAAGCCAACATTGTATACTATGTAAAACACTTTTGGAAACTGCATGAAATAAACTATCAGGGCTCATCTCTGTCCATACGTGCTAAAAGTTTTGTTTCATTTTTTCTGTCACCTACAGAGAAAAAGGGAAGCCCACCTTTCAATGTGCATATGACACTTTACCTAAATGGTAACTACGTCAACCTTAACCATACACTACACAGTGCCTGGTTTCTAGAAGCTGATGTGTCTGTTTCCCAGAAGTCATGGTGTAAGTGGTGCTAGCAGCAGCAGTAACACCAGCAGCAGCAGCGGCAGTAGCACAGAGTGGGTTAGGTGGGAGGCTAGGGTTTGGGGTCTAACCAGGCTGTGCTCAAGAATTGCTGCTCCACTTAACTCACTCACTCACTGAATCAGCAAGTATCATTACCAACACTCTGTTTCTCACAGTCTCCATCCTTTTTTGCTGCATAACAGAGCTAGTTGTGGTCACAATGACTGATTACACAAATGGGCTAATGCCTGAAAATTACACTGAATTTCTCAGCCAGAAATGAAAAGCATCATGCAATTTTTTCTCTTACACACCAGGTCTAGGGAGTGCGGCTTTAAGTGGAAACTGAAACGTATCTCTTGTTAAATTTGTTCATTCATTTTCTCTATTCTCTACTGAAATACATCAGAACATCTCATTACGTTACAGATTCATGGTTTTCGTGTATGGAGGAGTAAAAATGTTTTCCTGAAAACACAGTGACAAATACACAAATAACTATTTTCAGAATATAATGTGAAAAAA
This sequence comes from Rachycentron canadum, assembly GCA_038496675.1. NCBI lineage: Eukaryota > Metazoa > Chordata > Actinopteri > Carangiformes > Rachycentridae > Rachycentron > Rachycentron canadum. The sequence goes on along the minus strand of CM076656.1, from coordinate 15,101,449 downwards.
GTATTTTCTTCTATGGCTGTTTCAAAAATGCAGCTACAATTATCACATTATCATTAATATTTTGTTCATGTGACCCACAACCACAGAGGAGGTCTTTAAATGAGGACTTAAGATCATTCAGATCAATTCATTGGAGAAAATTGTGGATCATTACATATGATCTAAAAATATCACGTGTCACAGTCCTCATCAGAAGAAGAGTAACAGTCTAGTCCCAGGACATGACCAGTCTTCTCCTCTGGTGTGCTTCTGGTCGTTGATTTCTCTGCTGCTTCACAGTCTGACCTACATCCTTGGACGGCACCTTTCGGTCCAACAGCCAAACTTATCATCGTCCTGCCTTTGTTCTCTGTGCCTCTTGAAAATGTTTGTCCTGAAGCTGAATTACTGAGGTTTGGCAGGCCACACTGCAGCACCCTGGCCAAGCTGTGTGTCTGAGAGGAGTCAAACTGAACTGAAACTCCTCTGAATGCAGCAGTAGCCACTGCTAACCGTGTCTGGTCAAAGGAGAGGGGTTGGTCTTGGTCTGCACAGACTGCCTCTGACGTTTCTAACATGGGGTTGGTGGCGAGAGAAGTCTGAAATCTGGTGTCTGAACAGCTGAGAGGTCCCTTCCTCTCAGTAGCTGCCGTTTTCTGACATCCTGACCAACTCCTGGCTGAGTCACTCTCAGCTCCACTCCATTGGCTGCTGTCCTCATGTGACTGACTGCACCTAGGTTTTTTGACTGTGAACGAGAGTGATGAACAAGGTCAGAATTGCTGGTGTCTTAAACAGAGTAGTTCACACAAAATGAAATCTGTTGTCAAATGACAAAGCAGATTAGACAAGTATTAGCAATCAAAAGTTCCTGGTTTTTACTCTACATTCTTATTACTCAAGTATAGCACTGGGTGTAACCCAAGGAAATGTGGCATGAAACACTGCAAACTAAAGATACATGATTACATGATATTAATATTTCATATACTCATAATGTATATATGCTGTATTTTTATTTGCTACTTTTTTAAAAAAGGATACGTCTTATTGCCTGTCTCAAGGATCCACACCAAAATCTCATCGCTTCAAACCTTGGTGATGAGTCCAGTAGTTTGTAAACTGGCTGACAAATAAACAGACATGGGTCAAAACATAACTACTTGCTAGAGGCAGTTACCCCTATTTTTTCAGTGCCAATGTGTGGCATTTACAGCCTTATTTGCAATACCTGATGATGTTGGTGTGTAATTATACCAATGATTTGACAGCAGCCAGGAAGCAGAAAAAAAATGCAGAAAAAATCTATACAGGGAAATACTAGGGCTGCACTAAATGCAAAAAACAACCAGTTGCAACTGTGATGCCAGATATTTCGACTGCGTTATGCCCTTTCAGTTGAAATGGTTCTTTTTGCATTTCATTAACTAAAAATATATATAAATGATGTTATTTTTGTTGGGTCAGACAACAAACACCTTCCTTTACATCTGGAGAACATGATTTGTAGGAGGAGGCCTCTCTGTGGCACCATAACGCTTATGATGCTAACAATGCACAACAATGTTGTGTGACATTTTACCTTATTCAAAAAAATTGCAGTCCCTGCGATTTGGATTTTGCAATTTTGATTATATTTTGATTAATTGTACAACCCAGGTAAACATATGGTTTTTAAATACAGGACACATGATACGTATAGTTTGAGCACTGCATCATATTATTCCGCAAATATGTAGAGGTGAGTCATAGGCTTTAACAGACTGACCAATGCTCTGCGTCTCTGCTTTTCTTTTGCAGTATGCCCGAGGTGTCCATGGTTGATGTTTACAGGAGGGGTCAAGCACTCGCAGTTTGGCAATGAAGCTTTTGTACTCTTTTTCTAACGCCTCAATGTGCAGCTGGAACTCTGCTATCTTCCTCTCCGGGTAATGAGAAAGCTGGGATTGCTGAGAAGAGACAAACACAGAATTCAGCATAAGCAACCACTTAATAATTGCACTAAGCTTCATTTTACACATTAGAAACGACTCACTTACCTGCAAATAATACTCTATTTCATTCTTAATGCTGGGGACCCACTTCTTCACCGAGGAAGCTGAGTTGAGAGTGGACTGTGGGAGAAAAAGGTTTGGCTGAGACAAGCTGGTGCAGATAAACGTGAAATGTGAACAATTTGGTGACAGTTGATTTCTTCCTCTTTACCAGCTTGGGTCTCCGTTCGTGCACATCTTTGAGGCGCCCCTCTGGACAGGAAGCATTAAAAGACAGTAGCAGTTATCCGACGGCGACATGTTTATTAAATTTCCGTGTCGGTTCAATGTCCAGTTTGCAGCTTCTTACCCTCTCTCTCTCTCTGGAGCCACAGTCGGTTCAGCCTCCCTTGTTGCTTCTCTTCGTTCCTCGCCATTTTAACTTTTCCTCCATAGACTATGTCACGTGATGCACAGTAGCCCGCACGTGAACGCACCGTGAAAACGACGTCCAACGTCATCAAAGGTTCACGCGCCTTGCGCGCTCACGTACTTATTATAATAAAATGCTTAAAAAAAATACCCAGAATATCATTCCATTTACAGTGTTTTATGATTTTTATGGATGTTTTATGATCTTAACATTTAAACTTAAATCTTATATAATTTTAATCTTGGTTTTGTTGACTTCTAGATGATATAACTTGCATGTGTCCAGGCCACTGAGTCATCATATGTTAGCTTCACTTCACATATGTTAGGGTCTCCATACTGAGAAAATTGCAAAATTGTGATGGATAGTTGACTGGGTCAGAGCATCTCCAAAACTGCAGGTCTTGTGGGATGTTCCTGGTCCACAATGTCAGTCAGTACCTACCAAAAGAGGTCCAAGGAAGAAAAACCGGTGAACTGGTGACAGGGAAGTGAAGGCTGGCTCCTGTGGCCCAATCCAATAGAAGAGCTAATTCTGATAGATAAGTGTCAGAACACACAACGTAGCCTGAGATCAGTCAGGGTGCCCATGCTGACCTCTGTCCACCACCAAGAGCGCATGCAGCATTAGAGCTGGACCACAGAGCAATGTAAGAAGGTGGTTTGATGAATCATATTTTCTTTCACATGCCTGTGTGTTGCATACCTGGGGATGACATGGCACTAGGATTCACTATGGGAAGAAGGCAAGCTGGTGGAGGCAGTGTGATGCTTTGGGCAATGTTCTGCCGGGAAATTAAGGTTCTGCCATTCATGTGGATGTTACTTTGACATGAACCATCCACCTAAAGAGTTGTAGAACAAGTACACTCCTTCATTTAAACGGTATGCTCCCTGCCACACAGGAAAAATGGTTCATGAATGGTTTGAGGAACAACCAGTTCAAGGTGCTGACTCGGCCTCCAAATTCCCTAGATCTCAGTCCAATCCAGCATCTGTGGGATGTGCTGGACAAACAAGTCCAATCCATAGAGGTCCCACCTTGCAACTTCAAGGATCTGCTACTAATGTCTTGGTGCCAGAGACCAAAGCACACCATCTGAGGCCTGGTAGAGTCTTTGTTACAAGCTGGTGTAGTTAAAAAAAACAAACAAACAAAAAAAAAAACAACTGCAGCACCAGTGAGCTTCATTTATATTTTGCATTGGATGTAAAACAGAGATACTGACTAATATCACCGAATTGATGGAAAATGCAACTGTGCCCAGGTATTGGGACATATTGGGATGTTTAACAGTAGAAATTATGAAATGTGTCCTTAAGACATGCCAAAGATATAAGAGAAGAGATTTGTGTTGCTCTTGCACAAGTGTGTTGCTGAGACAAAGACAGGTCTTGATTAGTTAAGTTAATTTTCCTAATCGTCACTCTGAAAAATGCCTTTTTAGTGTCAAAATGTTCAGAAGATGTGTGAATTGTGAATAGGCGCTCCTGTGTCTATTTCAATGACTATAGGGGGAAAGAATCTGTCATAATGTGTGATCACGTCACTTCTCCTATTGGGGTGGTGAGGTGGTGAAATCCACCTGTCACAGTTACCAGAAATAGTATAATATGAAAGTGAAGTGATTGTCTCCTTTCTGACCTGTCTCTGGTGTCACCTAGATGTAAGATGAACAGCATCATCACCCTGTGCTTATGTTTCCCTTTGGTGGAACAGTGCACCTTTGATGGAAGTGGGTACTTGTTAATGAGCTACTTGGAACTACTATGTCTGCACAATTAATCAAAATCTTCTGCATAGTTAGCACCACAAGCATTGCGGTCTAGGCCTACAAACCGTATTCTCTAGATGTAAAGGAGTATTTTTTTTTTTTTTGGTACAAGACCCAACATGAATCATATAATCACAAATCATAATTCCAACTGATTTTGCAATATCTGCCAACATAATAGCAATATGATCTGTGTTAGTGAATGCTGCTCCTCCATCTAGCTCGCCCTCTTTGCTTTCCATCCTAGTTGTGGCTGGTAATGTTTAGTCATACAGGCATGTATACGGTTTAACATGCAACCTTTCTGTCCACTATGTGTCAATGTACCATAACAGAGGTGTTGGGTAGGCTCACAATCTCAAAACAGGTTTTTATGCAGCATGGTGCTGCTAATTCATGCTAATTACTGTTCTTTCTTTGTAGATTTTTTTCCATTTTGCTTTGCTTGCCCTTATGGCGTATTTTGCTTGAGGTTATATTGTCCAGTCATTTAGGTTGTTTATTTGTTTGATTATTATTTTTCACCAGCAGCTGAATAACTAATCCCTATATTACTGGTTGGCTAATCACCCCTGGTGAGGTCCCTGGTAGAGTCTGTCAGTCACACAGTAGCCATGCTCCAGGGCATACCCATCTATGTTAGCTTTACTGTATTTATGTGCAGGCAGAGAATTGATTTTTGATTGCGCTTAATGGCTTCACTTATAACATCATGGTCAACTTTAGCTCCTGCATTTAGGGGCACAGTCACAGTTGTCTCACTGTGCACAGCAGCTGCAATAAACAGAGCAGTTTTTTCACGGTTGTTTCTGGCATCAACGGGTGCCCCGCTCTGCAGCAGCAACTCAACCAGCCTCCAGTTGTCCTCTGTGGCTGCCATGTGGAGGAACGTGTCTGTGTGTGGCTCTCAGCCTGCTTGGCCTCCTCCTTCACCAGCACTTTTACAGAATCCAAGTGCTCATTTTCTGCTCACAGGGAGTTTTGTCCAAAGTGTAGATAGAGGCCCCAGCCTTTAAGAGGGCACTGACTATGTCTGTGTGACACCTGATGGCTGCAGTGTGACGAACAGTGTGACCATTATTATCCTGCACGTCCAGTCTGGCTCCTTTATGGATCAAAAGCTCAATGATGGGTAGATACCCATGCTTAGCAGCTACATGTAATAGAGTCTCTTTGGAGAAACTGACAGTGTTAATATCAGTGTCTTCTACCAGCTCTTCCAGCAGTGCCTGCTATCCATCTTTGGCTACCATGTGAATGAGATTTTCTGGTTTACATTGTGCCACCTTATTCTCAAGTGGCACAGCACTGCTGTCTTCCATCTCAGGGCTAAATAGTCTCTTCAATGGCGAATAAACTATGAGTCTTCTTATTAGGTTGGGTGACCATTCCTTCCTTTTGCAGCAAATATCCAATCAGCTGCCTCCTTATGTTTCTAATATGTTTGTTCACACTCTCCACATAGGTGTTGATTCATTGATAAAAGTCAGGTTCTGCCAACATAAGACAGGGATGGAAAAACTTCAGACATGTCCTCTCACCTCTGGCGTCCAGGATGTGCAGGACCCTGGAATTCTTAACAAGTCCGGATGGTCAAAACCATGGATCTCTTGGCTGCTGTCATGACCCCCTTTGTGACCAGTAGATTCAGTAGATCCTCAGTATGTGAGATCCCATAAACCAGATCCCTTCTCTTTGCCTTGATTACATCCACAGCCTACGGGTTGATATAGTTTGATGCTGCATGAGCATCAAAACCCTTTAGTAGATTTAGCGTTAGGCTATAAATACGTTGAGATTGTAAAGTAGAAAAATAAAGACGTTCTTAAGCCAAGATACTCAGCAGGTCGTTGTTATAACTTGTGATTCTGGCTGTGTGTTTACATATTTGTAAGTATTATACCTTATTGCTGCACAAAATACCTTGCCTTAGCAACTGACAGTTGCGTTGTCATTCACCATACAGATCTGTCCAGTTCAACCTGCCCTTTGTGAGATTATGTGAGTTTGTTTTTATTAGATGGAGCATGGTAGTTAAGACAGTAATCATACAGTGTTATTATAGTATGTAATTGAAATAATTATAGTAATTATACACTCTTTATTCTGTGCTTAATTTGTATAAAAGTCTTAGTTTACATTATTTCAATTTTGTAAACTTGCTCGTAAACAGCAATAATGCCATCAAAATAGGTGTTGAAATGGAGCTGTTTCAGGATGTGTATGTGTGTGAGAGAGAGAAAGAGTGGGAATGTGAGCAAGACTATACAAAAATGTTTTATTCCAAATAAAAGCCCTGCATTCAGAATCATATTATTTATATTATTTATTAGATCTTTATTATAAGATATGTTTCTCTATGTATAATCTAAATTTGCTAAATAATGAACTGTGACAGTGTGTATGTAATATATATATATATATATATATATATATGCTATATTTTTCTCTTTGTTCTTTAGTTCTTTGTTCTATTAGACTTCGACTACTCACCGTTGTAATACTCTCACTGATTTACCCTTGGAGGTAGAGCCAAGATCAACTCGGGACTCACCTTATTATGAAGAGATTACAGCGTCTATTCACTTCCCGTAATGCACGCCTCCTCCGTCGTGACGTACATCTTCCGAGTGGTACCTCTCCTTATTTGGTAGGGAAGGACACCGTTTTCCGGAATGATGTCATACTGCCCCAAGTTAGAGAAATCAGATCAGGTTAAAAGCAGGTGTTTGGCAAAGTGGACAATCACAATTATGATTAACAAAACCTGTTATATTAAATGATCCATCTTTCAACCTTGGACCGAGTCCCAGACCATCGACTTTCATGAGTGGTTCAGCCTTTCAGTTAATATTAATTATTATTGAATTAGTCTAATGTAATTGCACTTGTTTATGAATTCACTGAGAAAGGAAAAATGGCACATAATTGAATTAGCTGCCACGTTATCAAAACCGTGCATTCATAAGAGAATATATATAAATAAATACATACAAAGACAAGAGAAAACAAAACAAAAAAGATTGTATGGCAACTCAAGCAGAGTAGGCTAATAATTAACATTTATTAACATTTGTTCAGTCAAAAAACATTCCTCAAGCCTCTATGGGTTACCAACGTTTCTTTACTGAAAATGATTAATAGAGACAAGTAGGTCCGTATTAATTCAAGCACAATGCAACAATTGATAAGCCAATATAAACTACGTTGACACAATGCTGACTTGGGGAAAGCATCGCTGGCTCATCTGTCATATAACTAGGTATGTGTCGCCCTCTTGTGTTTTGTTATAATCGGTACAAAACCAGTGGCTGAGACGTTGTGCAGTTAAACTCTGTAACCTGTGTGTTGTATCTGATCTGTCCTGGCACACTCGCACG
>CM076656.1:15080835-15089981 GCA_038496675.1 Rachycentron canadum | reverse complement strand
ATATATATATATATATATATGCTATATTTTTCTCTTTGTTCTTTAGTTCTTTGTTCTATTAGACTTCGACTACTCACCGTTGTAATACTCTCACTGATTTACCCTTGGAGGTAGAGCCAAGATCAACTCGGGACTCACCTTATTATGAAGAGATTACAGCGTCTATTCACTTCCCGTAATGCACGCCTCCTCCGTCGTGACGTACATCTTCCGAGTGGTACCTCTCCTTATTTGGTAGGGAAGGACACCGTTTTCCGGAATGATGTCATACTGCCCCAAGTTAGAGAAATCAGATCAGGTTAAAAGCAGGTGTTTGGCAAAGTGGACAATCACAATTATGATTAACAAAACCTGTTATATTAAATGATCCATCTTTCAACCTTGGACCGAGTCCCAGACCATCGACTTTCATGAGTGGTTCAGCCTTTCAGTTAATATTAATTATTATTGAATTAGTCTAATGTAATTGCACTTGTTTATGAATTCACTGAGAAAGGAAAAATGGCACATAATTGAATTAGCTGCCACGTTATCAAAACCGTGCATTCATAAGAGAATATATATAAATAAATACATACAAAGACAAGAGAAAACAAAACAAAAAAGATTGTATGGCAACTCAAGCAGAGTAGGCTAATAATTAACATTTATTAACATTTGTTCAGTCAAAAAACATTCCTCAAGCCTCTATGGGTTACCAACGTTTCTTTACTGAAAATGATTAATAGAGACAAGTAGGTCCGTATTAATTCAAGCACAATGCAACAATTGATAAGCCAATATAAACTACGTTGACACAATGCTGACTTGGGGAAAGCATCGCTGGCTCATCTGTCATATAACTAGGTATGTGTCGCCCTCTTGTGTTTTGTTATAATCGGTACAAAACCAGTGGCTGAGACGTTGTGCAGTTAAACTCTGTAACCTGTGTGTTGTATCTGATCTGTCCTGGCACACTCGCACGCCACAATAACAGTCCAGAGCTTTCTGGATTTACTGGGGATATTCCCAAGTCAAAGTTGCCACACCTTCAGTTGTATACAGCCACGGTCTGATTTTCCACCTTATAAATCTGAAATTAATTGAAAAGTTTGATAATTTATCTCTAAAATGGTCAAACTTAAAATAATGGGCCGTATTCTGAATAAACCTTTGTCAGCATTAGGAAGAGGCAGAGCTGTAGCTGCTGTCCTTTTTCTACACATGTATTTAAGGATCTTTCATGATTTCATGATTTTGAGAAAGATATTGGCTTCCTTCTTTTGTTTACATCTGGATTATTGTTCCTCCTTTTACAATGTTTTTCTGAGGAGTTTATAGTGCATTTCTTGAAAGTATATAATAACTATGACAACAGGATACAATGTATTCCCATTATGATCTCTCACAGAAAAACAGTGGTGGCTTTTTATTGAGGTAATGCTAATAACAGCCGGTGTCTGTTCATTTGTGATGAAGGCCTACCTCAGACTTTGAGTTGTTTCAGTCAAATTGCTTCCATGCTGGGGCTTTCTTTATTTACAATGGGGCAGGAAGTAATGTTGAGCAACTGGATGGTGCAGTACTAGAGAATGTAATTTTCCAACTATGTACAAATATATATCTTAGATGTCTTCTATTGAGAGATGTATTGCTTTCTTAAATCCTGTATAAATTGATAATATGAGACAGTGTTACACAATGTTATTCTTTGTCATATTTACTATTAACATGAGGACAATGGGAGGTTTAGTGTCATAGCCAATGCATATTCTTCTGTGTGCTGAGATATGAAATGAAGAAACTGAGCTCTGCATCCTAATTTGCAGAATTGGCCTCCATCAGTAAGAAAGCCTGGTCTGTCAGCTGCAACACAATCACTTACTCTGAATCAATACTTGCACTAATGGAATTTACCTTGAGGTACTGGGAACTAGCAGCTCTTGCAACATGTTGCAACATGTTTTATTGTTTGAGCTCCTGACATGGCACACCCACTTACAAGAACACAGAGGCAATGTTGCTTCATTTTATCTGGTTTATTTTCTTAAATATTGATTAGTTTCTGAAGTGCTCAGAAAACAAAACATAAAAAATTATACAGTATTCTTATTACAAATGGTAAACATAAGTACTCGAAGTTGATCTTATATACATATAACAATGAGTGAAACCCCATCAACAACTTTAGAAAAAAACAAGTAAATCTTGAAGCTTTTCTAACTTAACTTCTTACAATTAAGAAAAAAGTACATTGTACTGTAACTCAGAAGTCAGGCAGCTTTTGTTACAACTTTTCAGCCGTTTAGAGTTGGCCAACACGCCCATGTTTGAGGCCAATATGGCTACAGCAAGAAAAGTCTCTATTGCATGTTCTTAAATCCTCTAATACTGAATTTCTCCTTTGATGGTCATGAGAAGACCCATGCAGAGCTGGGTGTAAATCAAGAAAACTTCAGTCCAGTCCAGTTCTGTAATAACAGCACGAAACAGAAACAGAAAGGGATCCTGCTTGTTGCCATGCCCCCTCGGGTTCATGGCTACTGTTACTGTCCCGAGCCCCCTCTCTGGGACGCACCACCGGGGAGCGCATGGCACTCAGGAACTTTGGTGGGGCTCCCGGTCCTGCCAGTGTCGCGCCACATTATCCCAAACGCCGTCACGATTTCGGGAGACACAACCACTCACTATCACAGGAAGCGCCCGTCTCGGTCAACTACAGTCTTTTCTCTCTCTCCGGCGCCGCTGACACCACCTCAGAAGGTCTGGAGCTGCTGCGTTAACATGAGCTGGCAGCCGCTGTTGACGTGGTTCATCACCTTCTGCTTCAGCTGGGCCACCTGCTCGCGCAGCATGTTGGCGGTGGATGCGAGCTCCGAGTTCTGGGACTTGAGGGTCTTCACTTTCTCCTCCAGCCGTGAGATGCGCTCCAGCTTCCTCTTCCGGCACTTGGAGGCAGCGATGCGATTCCTCATCCTCTTTCTCTCGGCCTTGATGCGCTCCTGGCTCTCCATGTCGATGGGGGAGAGAGGCGGGGTCTCCCCCGGCATCTCGGGCACGGTTTGGGGCTCCTCTTTGAGCGCCGCGAGCCGCGGGAGCTGGGCGGATGAGGGCTGGCCGTAGATGGGAAGCTGAGGCGGGGCAGCCGGGAAGGACATAGTCGGGGCTGAGGTGGTGTAATTCGGAGCTGAGACTGTACTGATGGCCGGGTTGAAAGTGTTCAAATCCTCATAAACCGGCGAGTCGGAGCGCATGGTGGCGTTGGTGTTGTAAACTGTGGCACCGGCGACAGATGAGACAGGCGGCAGGGCAGTGTTGACACTGGTCTGAGGAGCCGAGGTGACACTCACGTTAGCTGTGGCCGGCATGTGCTGGTGATGGAGTTCGGCCAGAGCTCGGACAAACCCCTCAGCGAAACCCTCCTGCTCGTCGGTGACATTCTTGGGGCACAGGAACTGGGTCGGGGTCGGCGTGGTGGTGATGAGCCCGTTGCTGGACTGGATGATGAGCCGCTCCAGTTCCGGGGAGGCGAGCTTCAGCAAGCCCACATCTGGGGAGGTGAGGATGTCGCTGGCTTTAGCCCGCAGGTGAGGTTTCAGGGTGCCCGTCGGGTCGGAGAGGTTCAGTGTCATGTTGTGTTTCAGCGCTTTGGGGTTGCTGTATCCGTAGCCGGCGTTATCGTGCTGGGAGAAAGCGTTGAGTGAGTCGTCATAGAAAGTAGTTTCCATCTTGGTATACATAGAAGAAAAACCAAAAACAAATGCAGCTATAAAGTCTTCTATAAAACAACTTTCGTCCCCCCTTCTCTTCTTCCTGGTTTATCAGGTGAGTAAAAAAACCCAAACCAAAACAAAAAAAAAAAAAAAAACCCACTGGTTTCCAAACGTCCTCTCTGTGCGTAAAACTTCCAAACTCTGAGTGCGCACTTTCTTGACACAGGAATCAGGACTTACTTCTTTTCAGCCGGCGACGGTCGATTGTTCAGTGCTCGGTTGTAAAGAGTTCACAACGCTTATGGCAAAGTATCCAGACTTGTTACTGAGTCCGCGAACAAAAAGTGCCGAGCGGCTCTTAACTTCTCTAGTCAGGCACCAGCAGCGTCTGTGGTGCCTCCTAAGCCTGGATGTGTATACACTCTGAGCCGTGCAGCGTGGAGGCAAACCTTATCTGCTGCCGCTGCCTCTCTAAAAATAGCCATGATGTCATGACGCGGCTCTCCCATTGGCTGGAGGGGGCGTGTCACGGACGGCCCTCAGCGAAGGACACGCCCCCTTGCCTGGACGACCACCCAGAATATTCTTAATCTCGCGGTGGATTGTGGGATGAGGTAATGCTGTAAAGAGAGCGTAAGAGCGGTGCATTGTGGGATGACGTATTGTTTTTGAATATCTGGTTACCCGCTTTACTGTTCGTGGCGGGACAGCCAGTATTCACAGCTCCTGCTTTACGGTTCTCCTTTTTTTTCTTTTTTTAAAAAATGTATTTGCTTTGGAACAAATGTAACATTCATTTTTTTATGTTATTTTACTTTTATTTATTAGCCACAATTTTGCGTTTGCTTCAACTTTCTAAAATCTCCAACAGCCTATAAAGTTATTCTATTCTATTCTATTCTATTCTATTCTATTCTATTCTATTCTATTCACCTTTCAAGTTTATTAATGTTCATCTAACCCTTATCACAATGGTCACATTATGATACAATGAATGAGAAAAACATTGACAAATCCTATTCTATTCTTTTATTCTATAGTCTGTCATTCAGGTTTATTGATGTTCATTTAATCCTTATCAAAATGGTCACATTATGATATAATAAATGAGATGAGATGACAAATTCTAAATTTATTCTTTGCCAAATATCTACATTGCAACAAAATGTGAGCTTCTGTTGGATTGAACTACAGAACTTGAGCACAAAGGTAAATACGGAGAAAATGAACGAAAGCTGTTAGACGAAAACAAATTCTATATTTTTCCACGTGGATGTGCACTCACGATGGAAAGTCTTCTTGTTTTTACTGTCATTTCACTTCTTGGTCTGGGATATCACGGTGGTCTCTGGTTGGTGGTCCGACATAATTTGCCATATGGCAGACATACACACAAAACCCCACATTTAATTTGACTGTACCGTGTATGCTGAGAGAGTTAGAATTTGACACCTGGGCAGGTTAATACAAACAGATATATTTACTGAGACATGCATTAAAGCGCTGTTATTTATCCAAAGTGCACTGCCAAGTCCATCTCATTGAGTCTTGTATTCTGGTAACAGTCTTTGCTTAAGATTTAAAACCACCTGAGTGTTAAGTCAGTCATTAGGAGACAGATTTAATAGGGCCTTTTGCTTTTACTACAGTGAAGACCACACATCTGCAAAGCTGCTTTTAAGACCTTTTTATTATGACTACAACTACAAATTGTTAAGGATAGATCTACAGATTGTCTGTTCATCCTCATAAAGAGCAAGTACATTTTCTATTATCCATGTCAGCGTGTGTAATTAGTGTAGTGTAGTCCATTGTCCCCTGGCCCTTGGTCAGAAATCACTGCTGGTTTAATGGCAGGAGGTTAACTGGTGTGTCTCACGTGTTCCCCTCTACTCCTCCACACTCCTACTGTCTGGGTCATCTTCTGCCCTGCTGGCTTTACTACCCACTATCTCCAGAACGCCACATCGAAATATGCCCCCCTTGTGTGACAAGTAAATCAGCCCCCTGGCGCTGCCTGGCTCAGGGAGGCACCTAATGCGGATGAACCAGATCATAAAAAACCATCACAGTCTGACTTTTTATGGCTTCTAATATTGTCTTTATATACTGTTGTATATGTCAGACTGTGGCAATCAATAAACTTGGATATAATCTGATCTAATTGGTTGACTTAATTGATCTTGTGCAATTTCTTTATGATTTAAATGCTCCAGAGAAGATTTCTTGTGTTATGTTTCTTGTGTTATGGTCAGGTTATTCGAGAGATGTTGAGATTAGTTTCATACCAAAAACTTATAATCTTATTCTCACAGTTCCTGTCAGTTTCATTCATTTTTTTGCAGTTTCATAACAATTACTCTGAGGATGAAATGAGAGGACGCAGAATAAGGTCAAGTTGTTTAGTTGCTTGTTTACACTCAGTGTTCCACTCGCACAGTTTAAAATATTTATCCACTTTGCCTCGTTCATCTATTTATGACTGCTTTTCTTCTGAATCAAAGCACATGAAAGAATCATAAGTAGGTGGTCCGGTGCCCACCACCTGACAGCAGGGATCCTCATGTATGACTTCACCCATTGTCCAAAATAGACCAATGAAGTTAAGGCAAAACATGTGATGTCATTTAAAGTTATTATCTCATTTAAATTAAAGTGCTTTCAGAGTCAAATCCCATGGCAAAAGTCAGACCTTGGTAAATTCTGTTTTATATACTTTCAAATGGTGTTTCATACAGAACCCCCTAAATGTTTCAATATGGCTGGATCGCTGCATGAGTTGGGTCTGCTTTTCTTCCCTACTCGCCATGCGTAAAGTTATAAAGGGGTAACCACAGCATGGTAGTTTGCCAAAGTCATTTTCTGTTGGGAATGTATAGGAAAATTAGCATGGAGTACTAACTGTGTGAGTATTCAAAATAAGGCTGGGATATCCTGCTGTGACCTTGGTTCAGAGCCTGGACATTTGGTCACTTGTGGTCAGACACAGTAAGCTACTTATTCAGCATTGTCCCTGCATGTTGTAGGGTAGAGGCAGAGGTCTAGGAGGGGAGTTGGCAATTGGTAACTCGAGAAGTGCTGCCAAAAAGTCGCTATAGTGAATCAAATAATTTAATACTGATGTGTAGTTTTGTATTTCTCTCATATAACTGATTTATGGATTGTAAGCCAGACAACAGACGATATTTAATATTTCTAATGAACTTCACCACCACCATTATCACCATTATCTAACTAGTGACTAGGTGTCTTTTTTTAAATATATTCTCTCAGGACTTTTGAACCACAACAGGATAGAGACAGTATCAATAATTTACTGCTTTCCATCAAAGAAGAATACAGGAGTAATGATGACATAGCTGCTGCCTTTTAGAAGCTGAATCAGTAGCTTTTGAACATCGTTTGGTTAATGTCATTCTCCAACTAAATTACTAGTGACAGAGCCTAGAAGATGATCACATAGAAATAATGAAATATATACTGATGAATATTGCTGAATCCCAAATAAATGCATGTACACTATGCAGCTGCCCATGCTAGCTTCATAAGACTTCCAGTAGATTTACACGTGAACAAGACAAAAAGCAGGTTACGGCCATGCTAACAACTCCGTGAAGCTGTATTTAGGTACAAATGTTCTTTGGGCTAAAAGCTAAAATCAATATGCTTACATGTCAAAAATGACAATGCTGATGATAAACAGGTATAATGTTTAGGTTTACACCCTAGTTTAGCATGTTAGCATGCTAACATTTGATAATGACCACAAAGTACAGCTGAGGCAGATGGGAATGTTAGTAGTTTTGAAGGAGTCTGGTCACTAACCAAAGCAATGAACAAGTTTAAATTTTAAAAGGACCAGAGATGCTCCAAATTGATCCTCTGGGGACTATGAATGTCTGTACAAAATTTCACCATGTTCATGTTAAAATAATGTATCTCAATCTGAACTTAAGTGGTTGACCAACTGTTTTTGTATTTTCCTTCCACAATTACAAATCAAGTACTGTGTTCCTGCTCAGCTGCATCCTGGCCTGAGGGGATACAAATGGACATTTTGACTTGTCTAGTCGTAAGCCTTTCCTCCCACCAACACTTGATGAACTTTTCTGTCATTACCACCCCCTCTCCCCAAGCTTTGACCTTCACTCCCTCCATCCTCACGTTAACTCTCCCCTCTGGACAGATCCCAAATGTCCTCCACTTACACTTTTTCCTTTCTCTTATCTCTCTCCTCCTCCTCTGTTCTCCCTCGCGCGTCCCTCTCCATCTCATCTTACTCCTATCAGTGGCTGTTCAGGCAGCAGGATTTCCCCTGTGATGGAAACAGGCTGTGGCTCAATTGTATTGTTTTAGCAGTTCTTTTCAGTAAAATCTCACAGTACTTTTTGTTTTTGTATTGGTCTCGTTCAAAAGTTGAACAAGTACACTAGCCAAAGCACTGCACAGTACAAAGGGCAAACTCAAGTGTAAACGCTGCTAAAACATTGAAAAAAACTAAACATCCCTTGTGGTTTGCAGGGTGAACAAGAGACAGGGAGACAGGCTGTTGAAGCATTTGAGACAGTGCACACTCACAATGGTCTTAGCCTGTGAGAACAATTGTTGTTTCAGCTGTTATGTGAAGGAAATAAGTGCCTGTTGGACTTGCCTATAAATCAGTAAAGGCCAGTCACTGGACTGACATCTGAGTCTGCTTTTATACTGTAAATGCGTGAATTTGTAAACATATTCGTCAGTGTGCTCAAAAGAAATAGTATCACTGAATCAACATTTTTATTAGTCATTAAGTCAGGTATAACACTTGAATACCATGTGTACGTGACAACTAAAGACTTGCGACAGGATCTCCCATGCTGCCACAGGCATCAACATGTTTATGTTTCAACCTCGTAGAAGAAGTACGCAGTAGTCATTACAACATTATTACATGACTAGGTGAACTCAGCACTCACGGGTTGGACTGCACCCATCTTTGAACTCAGCTTTCATTTTGATGTCTACATACCTGTAAAATGCTACTACAGGAACTACTCTGTGGTAGTTCCCGCTACAGAAGGTGGTAGGTGTGTTTGGGGCCACAGTTGACATTGACAGAGACATCATGTCTATTTCAGGGCTGACATATTGAGACATACAACTACTCATGCTTACATTCATTCGTATGAACAATTTAGAGGCAGTTACTCTAATGTGCATATCTTCTTATGTATATCTGTGAGTACCCAGAAGAAACGCAGGTACAGGGAAAATGCTGCCACACTATTTATAATATCCATATTTATATAATAATTACTGGTAAAAGTTGATTCACATAGGTTTATCTGACAAATTTGTGAGTTTGAGCTAAGAAAACCATGGGAGGAAGCTGTTGGATTTTGTCTCCTCTTGTTTTTTAACTGTACAAACAGTATATTATTCCACATCTCTTTGCATCTTCTTTGTCCTTATCCA
>CM076656.1:15043335-15078335 GCA_038496675.1 Rachycentron canadum | reverse complement strand
TACACTTTAAATGCTTCATTTCTTTTTTGCTTTGGTAAGTTGCCGTGGTGTGTCCCAATATAGGAAAATACTGGACAGGAGACTATGTCAGCTGTTATTTTTCCTAATTGGGCCACTTTGCTGTACATGTTGTATGTTGAAATTTGAGACTTTTGTATGGGTCATGTGTGTGTGTGTGTGTGTGTGTGTGTGTGCGTGTTTGTTGTATTTGTCCTTATTTAGTTGGGTGAGGCTGAAAGGAGGAAGCTGGAGGGGCCTACATCGTTGAGTGACAGCGATTTGTTCTGTTTCCCCAATGTAGTTGCTGCAGTGTCTACCTATAGCTGTCAATGTGTGTGTGTGTGTGTGTGTGTGTGTGTGTGTGTGTGTGTGTGTGTGTGTGTGTGCCTCCATTAAATCAACAATGAAAAACATGAACCACCTTTATCCCCATTTTATTGTATTATATTTTTGTCCCATAACACAGTCCTAATTCTCTGGGAGTTTCCTCTCCATGACTCTCTGGTATCATTGCAGGGATTTGCTAATAAATGTGCCCGTTGTCATACCAACCGAGCAACAAATATTTGGAGCTATGTGGCACCTTCCACCAACATTCCAGGATCTGCTGTTTTGGAAAGTCCTCCTGTCAGTCTTTCTCCCCTCCTTCCTTCCTTCTCCATCCAACTTTCAACCTCTCTCTCTCTTTCTTCCTCTGTCACCCTTCAGTGCCCCCCCCCCCCCTCTTTTTCTCCCTCCCTCTAGATAAATGGACTCTTTGTCTCCTGGGTAAATGCACTTGAAAACAGTAGTTGGAACAAGTGGCTCTGTCTAACAGCAGGAACACACAATGTAACTGGGCACTAATGTAGATCTAGAATAGCAACTGCTTTGTCATTGTAACTGACTAAATGTAGTTTTGACATACTTAAATCTCCCACAACTATTGCTGCCACCCTACTACTGTACTGTAAATAACATAATGTAGCTTCAATCAGTTACAGCATTGAAAAGGCTGAGTACATATCAGTTATCAGTAATAATTAACCAATAATGTAACTTAAATAATATAACATCTGGATGGACCTTTTTACGTAATGTGAACCTTTATTTTTCTTGTGCAAATGCATTTTCTGGATAATATTTGACTGACTGAGTAAAATATAATGCATTTTTACTCTCATATTACTTGCTTAAATGATGCAGATCCTCTTCCTCTTTTGTCTGTGACAAAACTCCAAAACACTGCTCTTGAGTCCAAACTTGTCTTCTGTCTGGTGATAAATACAAGCTAGTAAAACTACAGTGGCTTTTTCCAGATTGAGGTCACAGAAAAGGTACTTCCCCTAATTAATATGCTGCTCTGAATTCAGGTTTTCCTTCCTGTTTATGATTCATGAATCTAAATCAGTGAATTCTCAGTAAATTATTACATTAAGTTATGATTTGCTTGAGTTATTACCCGGCTGAAGAAAGGGTGAAATCTAAAACTTCTGACAAGTGATGTACAAGTAGTGGAAATGTGCAAGCTTGCACACAGACACTGAGCGCACAAGCAATCTCAGATCGGCTTGAGAAGTAGGTGCTGTCACTTGCATGCAGGAGCTGTTTAGCTGTTGTATTGTGCAGTCCTGCAGGCATGTCTGCATGCTGATGGAAACCAGGAGCAGAGGAGTGCT
This sequence comes from Rachycentron canadum, assembly GCA_038496675.1. Taxonomy (NCBI): domain Eukaryota; kingdom Metazoa; phylum Chordata; class Actinopteri; order Carangiformes; family Rachycentridae; genus Rachycentron; species Rachycentron canadum. The sequence continues at coordinate 15,076,677 of CM076656.1, read as the reverse complement.
CCATGTTGTACAATTCATCTTAGGGGTTTGCACTGCGATGTGGCAAGTGTGTGTAGGTAGATCTATCCCGCCTAAATATTCATCACAATTTGTATTCTTGTAGGATACAACCACTGCTCCATTCATCGGTGTAAAGACAAGAAGTCTGATCTGAATTCAAGAGAGACTGTTGTAAACTGAACTTTTTAGTATCCTGTAACCACTCAAGATGTGGAGAAAATCTAGAAGAGCAGTGCTCATATACATCTCTCATGTTAGATTATTGTTTCTTGTGTGTCCTGGTATGTTTTATGGTATGAATACAGAAATATTTGACCTTTATATGCTCCTAAATCAGTAGGAATCAGTAGCCTGTGCAACCTAGAGCAGTAAATATGCAGTTGGAGGGCTTAATTTTTAACCACTGTTTTCTTACAAAGTTCTCAGAGGAGATAATGATCGTGCAGCATGTAGAATATGTATATATGTATGTGTATGTACCTCATTTTAAATGGTGGCTGTGATCAGTGGTTAACTCTATGGAATGCACTTCCAGCTTCTAAGCCAATCATTAATCTCTATGTACTCAGTGTAGCTCAGGGCGTTCTGGCCGTGAGAAATTGCTCCCAAATCACCTCAACTTCAACACACTTGCATGTGTATGTGTGTCTGCGTGTGTGTCTGTGGTTATGTGTGTGTATGTGTGTGTTTATGTGTGTGTGTGCATGTATGTGTGCCTGTGTGTATGAATATGTGTGCAGTCAGACTGGTTTGTCAGAGAGGAATAGAAAAAAAAACATTTCTCAGTCGAAACTGACTCCATTGCATGCACATATATGCACATTCTGTCCGTGTTTCACATACAAACACAGACACGCACACACACATTGGTGATTGAGTGAACAGTTGGAATCCTGTATGCACTCAAAGTCCTGCCTCTATCCCAGAAGGTTAAGGGCCTTGGCTCTTATCACATACTGGGACAGTGTGTGTGTGTGTGTGTGTGTGNCATAATAAACCTGTGAAGGATGTAAAATGATGATGTTTTCGTTATGTTAAGACACAAATACTAATTGGTTAGGTTTAGGAAAAGATTGGGATTTGGATTTGAAAATGGAAGAGGACATTCACACGGTAAACAAGAATAAACACTTGGTTAACTATGCTAGCTTTAGCTTTCAAACGTTCTTGTGTTAAAGTCCTGTGTTTTGCTGACTTAACTGTGTCCCTAACATAATATGGCTACTAGAGGTCACAAGAAGTCGCAAGAAGTCATTGGCTGTTTGTAATAAGATGCTTGCACAGATGACCCGTGCAAGTAGCATCCACAGCATAAAGGTTTGTTCAGACAGCAAGCAAAATTTATTTTCACCCCAATTTCGCACAAAATTGACAGCTGAACCATTTGTGCATTCTGTGTTAGTTTGCCACAGCAAATGTGGCAATTGCAAATATGTTAGCTGCAAGTGAACTCACAGAACTCACCAGAAAATATAAAACTTTCAAAATTCATGGCACGAGACTGGAGAATTAAAGGTAGACAAAAACATTGCATAAAATAATATTTCTACTGCCAAGTTCATGGATATCCAGTTAAAATGAAGGCTTCATCTAGATGGGAATTTGCACTGCATGGAAAATTCATGCCATATTTTGAATGCACTTCCTATTTTTTACTTGCGTGGGAAAAGCAAGTAAAGAAATTCTCCTAATGCATTATCAGAGCAATCGCAGATAAACTCTTGAAATTGTTCTCAAGGTTTCTGTGAGAAATGTGATGTGCTTGAGTTCAAAGTGAAACACACACTGACGCACACGTTGGCAGCAGAGGTGACTGATTGTTTATCTCTGCGTCAGGTAACCACATCTGCGGGCCTGCACTCATGTTTACATCATGATAATATAGTCTCAACTCACCATTCTGCCCCGCTCCAACTCTCTCTCTCTCTTTCATCACAACGTTGTGCTGTGGAGGGCTTGTGGATTATGGCCAGCTTAAACAGTTCCCTCTCTCTTCCCACCCTACCCCCCTCCCACTCGCTGCCACATCAAACCTGACCTTCAGAAACTGACTGCAGGCCGGCTTTAAATGTGTGTTGTGGTTTTGGCAAATGGCAAAGAGGGGATATGTAGGAGGGAGATGGAGAAAGAAAGGCATGGATTCAACTGCATGAGAAAAGATGGATAAAAAAAATACTGGATTTGACAGCAGTCATGCAGGCATAGAGAAGTGCAGCAGATTGGAAGGAGAGGAGCTGGAAAGAAGGGGTGGTACAAAGCTGAAATCTGAACTCCTGCCAAACTATTGTAAGAGTAGCTGCTCCGCCTGCAGCTGTCCTAGTAATCTTTCCCACTGCTCGTTCCCCCTCCACATCTGTCTTCATTCCTCCTCCCCTCTTCTCTGATGATGATCTGATCACCAAAACAGAGAAGCTTTCTTGGTCTTAGAAAATCTGGCCACACACTAACATATGGGTACCTCTATGCACAAACTCACTGTTCTGTGATGGACTGATATGGTGTAATCTAAAAGTATGTATTCCTAAGCAAGAGACAATCAAGGTGGAAATAAACCATAGCCAAGTTGGTGCACGCAGGGTGAAATGGAGGAGAAAGGAGGGACGTTAAATGGAAAATGGCCGTGTGCCAAGTGGCAAAGTGCCCTTTCAGCTGTCTGCTTGTTTTATACACACTCCTCCATCACAAACATATCGTCGCTGAGGACAAGCTTCAGTGTATTTGTGTGTGTGCACATGTACTTGCAATAACTTGTTCCTTTGACCATAAAATGCAAAAAGCTTTGTTTGTCAGAAGACGACTATTTTGTTCAGCAGACAGGATTGGGGACACACAGACGTATAATTTAAAGTGCAGCTTTACTTCCTGTCAGAGACTCATAAAGAGAGTTGATAACACACTCAAAGAGACGTGCCTGTCACAAACCTCTCTGTGTGTGTGTGTGTGTCTGTTCGTAAGCAGGCTCATCAGTCAAACCCCTCTCCTCCCTGTCTGCGCTGAAAGAAGTGGATTGTCTGCTCTTATCTATGCATCTGTGCAGAAGGAGTGGAAGGAGGAGAGGGGGTGAGGGGGAGGAGGAGCTGCAAGGTTGTAGTTAACCCCCCAACCCCCCTCCCCCTGTTGCCTCCCTACTTTTAAGCTGTGATTTATATTCACCCCTCTTAACTCTGACAAAACAGATAGTGGCTACATATTACTGAATGATGAATGTTGTTATTGATGGGGAAGCTGGGGTCATCTCAGACTTGAAGATAACTCCACTTTTTAGTTTCATTGTAGAGAGTCATGAACTGCAGATGGGTGACAAATTAAAGGAAAACCCTGAATAAATGCGCAAGGAAACATGCTTCGACAGATGCTTCCACACAGGACAAGAATTTAGCAATCTCAGCAATCTTAAAACCCTATCATGCAGCACATGTACTTTATTTTTTTTTTCCAAGTAGGGGGGAGGTTGGCTGCACTGAAAGGCCCAATGTGGCCTCCAGATTGCAGCAATACGCATGCTCTTTCCATCCATTATCTTTACCCACGATGCAAGTGGTTGGAACTAATCCAGGTCTCGCTGGCAGAGAGGTCAGACCTGGACAGGTCATCAATATTTAACAGGGGTGACGCTCACAACCAAAAAACCATTCACTCTCTCGTCCGTGCCAATGTCGCACCCAGCCCAACCTGTATGTTTTTACACTGTGGGAGGAAACCAGAATACCTGGAAGAAGCCAGGTCAGGCTCATGGACTTTCTTGCTGTTTAAGGCATTTCTGTGATGCTGTCTCAAGCTGTCACCGTCTTGGCGACACAAAACCCTTTTTTTAAAAATTGAGGAAACTCACTGTAAACACTTTTTAAGTTGACATTGCTAACTTGCTAACAAGAAATTGCCTATTTACACATCTAGTCCATGCAGAGCATTTTTTTTCCTGTTCCATTAGGTACTTGCTAACTTTGTCTGTCTGCTGTTTGGTTCAGAGAGGATTGGGATTGGGAACCAAAACAATGGGCTGAAAGATGGTAAAAGGGGATTTGCAGAATCGGATGGTAATTCTTCACAGGTTTGTCAACATGAGCAACCCCTTTCACATACAACTCACTGTTAATGTACAGATATCAATTAGGGGCACTCTGAATGGATTACTCTTGGCTAAAACATAGTACTTCAAAATGCCAGGGTTAAAATGCTTAAGCAGTTAAAAATCCCATCGAGTGTATACGTAGATTTTGTGCAAAAAACAAGCTATTCAACTGCAGTATTGAAGGATTTGTTACTTTCCATAAGTTTTCAAATATTAAGCAGTTTGAGCTGCCAAACATGAGGCTTTCAACACAGTGTGGTAGTACTGGTATATGACACTATTGAATGTGGTACAGTATAAGTATTGTTTCTGCTGTATTTAGAGCTCCCAGCAGAGTAGTAACCACAATGAGTGCAATAAAACAAAGACCTCTATTTAAAAAGGGCCCTGTTTGCCGTTAAAATGCTGGAGCAGTGATATGTAGCTTTTGCCCAGTGTGTTCTGCAAATGGTATCAAGTAGATTTTTGTTGCTATCTTGGAGAGTTAAAATAAGAAACGCGCTTAAAATTCCCTAGCATCCACTATACCCCACCGCGCCTGATTGTCAGTGCACCGACATAAGAAAACCTGGCAGTGCGCAGGCCAGCTGGATCGGCCCTCGGCTCCACTGAGAACTACAGTCACAAAGGCTCACTGTGCTGGAGTGGCACTGAGTACTGCACCCTGGCAGCAGCTCTGAGACTTGACCAACGCTGGGCAACACTTGAAAAGACCTGTGATTTTTCTGTCTGCCTTTCACCTCCATCCACCTCGTTCTATTTCCCACTGGCGTCGCCCTGTCTTACTTTGCTGTCTCTCTCTGTCTGTCTGTCTCTCTGTGTCCCTTTTTATCTGCAAAGTAAATTTTTAGGGTGGATGTCTTTGATAAGCTGGACGACTCAACCTGTTCTTTCTGTTTTTTCCCTCTCTCCCTCTTTCACTATCAGTATGATCTGTATCTTTATATATCATGGCAGGCAGCGCAGAGGACTACTACTAGTTTTCAAGGAGGATTGTCACTTCCAAAATAGCACGCCCTTTTGCACACTAATCCATTGGCAGCATTGTTTTCCAAATGAGAGACGAAGAATGAGTCTGGAAGATTTTCCCCTGTTTTGCGTCAAATCCCACAGCAACAAGGCTGCCTGAAATCAGGTGCACTGAGGTGGAAGCATGGCACTAATCCTGCTATAAGAGGCCTAAAGGTGCCCACTAACTAGCAGTGGGAGGAGGAGGGATGAAGTATTGGGTGCAGGTGATAACAGAGCAGACAGAGTGTGTAAGGCAGAGGGGAAATCCCCACTGAGGTCACACTCCTATTATGAGTCCTGAACCCCCCCAGCTCTGCCGCAAACTGGGTCCAATTTAAGCTGTTTAAAGAAAAATCCCCATCACAAAAGCTGCTATAGACCAGGGCTGCCTGATACAACCCACTATGCATCGTACTTTACATGACCCGTGTCTGTCGCTTAAGTGTCCAAATTAGTTCAGGCCAGGTCATGGATGTAGTCCTTTGGGACATCTGTGACATTTAGCAGGATTGAGGATACTCTATTTCAGTTTAGCAAATCAAAAGTAACACAGCCAAAGAATGTCTTGGACTGAGTCTCAAGTTAAATCACTTGCATGCTTGTGACTGCAGCGATACTGTCCTAAACACCCTAATTTGAACACTATACTACAACTAGGGTCATAGAGAGTCCTATAAATACCCAGGGTTATTCAAACAAGTTATATTTCAGCTACATTCTTGCACTGACTTGCCTCTGCATCTGGTAGGATTGTTCATAATCCAAGACCAAACAGCAAATATTGGACTTTCAGGAGTCACAGATAAGCGCAAATGCCACAAAGTGAGGTGACTCTTACCCTGAAGAAAATTTCTGTTCCTGACCCACCTCTGTGGATGGATGAACAGTATTATTAATTGACATATTAAAGCCATTTTGGCTTTTTATCACTTTTTTTTTTTTTTTTTTTGCCATATCACTCTCGTATTATGCTCAATAAGAAGCTGAAGTAAAACCAGCTTGACTCTGGCTGAAGCTAAGCAATAAATATTAGATACCCTGTTTGCAAAATTCATACAAAAACCAAAGAGTCGAAAAAGAAAAAAAAAAAAAATCACAGTTTTACGGTTATTTCCCAGACAGTTTCCAGTCTTTATGCAGTTTTGAGTTTCCCAATTACTGTACAGACTTGAGAGTGAAATTGATCATTTAACTTTAACAGGAAAGCAGAAAAACAGTGTTTCCTAAAATGTAGAATATCCCTTTACAACAAAGCTATTAGAGTCATTCTAAATCTCAGCTCTGATAAAGCAACTGTAGGTCTTGCTGTTCTCATGTCAGGAGCTTATTATCATTTTATATTTGAATATCAACACATAAGTACAGTGTGTTTTTGTGACAACGGTTTGGTCATGAGACAAAGTTTGTGTTCAGTTGCAGCCTCAGGTGGGCTACACACATGCTCATACAGGCATTGGTAAAGGGCAGCTCCTGACTCGTGAATGCATAAAGGTTTGGGGTGTGCTAGAGGAGATGGACAGCCAATCTCAACAGGCTAATGCAACATCTGAGTGCGTTACAGTCAAGTTGACTTCAGCATCGTGGCCATCGGGTCAGTCCGAGGTGCGAAGTCACTGACCCAACATCTAAGCCATTGTCTCACTGTCTTTTTTGTTCCGAGCGGATGAACGTTGTTGTTTGTTAGCACCCAAATGCGAATAAAAGTCTCACAAACTCATTCTCACCCACCCCCACCACCCTATTTCCTCCTCAAATCCTCAGACCTACCTACCTATGTATAAATAAACATGTGTACAGGCGGTCGACTCACCTTTCCTCCCCACCATTCCCTATTCAAATAAACATGGGAGGGGGGAAGCGAGGGGTTAATAGGGCCAGGTTTAGGGGAAAGGAGGGACGGGAGGGAGCGATGGAGGGGTGGAAGGTGAGGGGAGCCCAGGGGAGCTCATTATACTCAGACAGAGGAGACATTAACGCACATACACACACTCTGACACACACCTCCAAACTTCTTTAACACACACACAGAGACTTATTACTCTCCATGTGTAACATATGCTGGCTTAAAGCCCCATTAACACACAAAGTTTTATAAGTGCACTTATTGAAAGCGGTTACCCAGAAAACTCACTGGTTCCCAGTGGGGTGAAGCCCGCAAGCTACATTATAACATGAGAAAGGAATATATGCCCGCTTTGCAGGATGATAAACTGCGTGCAGCAAAGATAGGGCTGGTGTTTTTAAGGTCGGATCTTATCAAGAGTTGGAAAGATGTTAATAGTTTAACATCTTAAAGCATCCAGATGTTCCAAACCAACATCTTTTTCAACAACAGGCAGGTATATGTGTTATTGCAGCATCATTAAACTGTTCTTTTTGTCCTTTCCTGCCTCTCGCTACGTTAGCTTGGCAGCGTTTATTTACAAGTGCTTGTTTTATGATCATCGCTTTAATTGATAGTTAACCATGGCTCTGCTCTCCCACTGTTGGATGAACATAAACAAGTACTAAAGCAAAACATGTGTTACTCTCTCAGCTCTGTGTGTGTTTGTGTGTGTGTGTGCACATGATCCACAGTGTGAGAGCCAGGAAAGCCAGACTGGTTTCATTATGCTCCAAACTCGCCCATTATGGTGAAGGAAAATCATCCAAACCCTAAACAGTTGCTATGGCAATGTCATGTCACCTCTTTTTTTTTTTTTTTTTTCCAGACGTCTCTAACTCTCTTTGCTCTTTCTTTTTCGATTTCTTCTGGTGCCTCACCCATTTTTTTTAGCCACCCTCTCCTCCTCCCCCAACACCCCCACCATATCACAATGAACACACACACAAAGACACAAACTGCCCCACACTCAAGCAAACGCACACACACACACCCCCACCCCCCCACCCACCATCCCAGGTGATAGTGTTTCACAACCACCTTCCCTCTGCCCCCTCACACTCACTGCCCTCTGCTGAAAGAAAAATAAACCAATGGAAAAGAATACACAGAATAAAAAACAGCAACAGGGTTTTGTGATTGTGGGTCTCTATCATTTTCCTCTCTGTTTTATTTTGTTTGGTTTCTGGCCCCCACGCTTTCCTTCCAGTAATGTCCAGGTCAGGTTCCTTTTGTAGGTATAACAACATGAAGAGTAATTGATCAATGGTCAATGTAACCGAGGTAAAGATGGTTATTATCACTGTCAATGATTCCTGTAATTTGTGTTCATAGAAAAAATGTTTTTCCAAGTCTGGGACAGGACTGAAAAGACTTATATTATATTTGCTTAAATATTAACCTAGTAAATCTCACAAAAGTCATGATGTGAAGCCAAGCATTGTTGAAAACAGCAAAACTTTGTTCAATCAATTCTACATAGTGGTGATCCTAGTTTCCTTATGTTTCCTAAGTTTCCTTTGTTTGGCTACTTTGGAAAAATAGTTCAACATTTTTGGGAAACGCCTGCTTACTTGCTCAGAATTAGATAAAAAAAAACTGAGTAAGCTTTATAAGTTATGACAGATATATCCCCTTTGTTTAATCCATTAAAAACAAATGAGCATCTTTTTAATGTTATTTTAAAGTTAAAGTTTATTTAGCAAGGCAAGCTAGCTGTTCCCCTCTGCTTCCAGTCTTTGTGCTAAGCTAAGCTAACTGGCATGATGCAAAAGAGCAAACAACTATAGTTCCCAAAATGTCAGTCTATTCATTTGAAGCTAAAGTAGAGTAAAGCTCTCTAGTAGCAATTGGAGAAAAACTACAGAGCATTGTGGGAGTGTCTTTAGGAGCCTAGAACACACATGCACACATGCTGAAAACATTATTAATGTCTTAAATAGATCTAGTAGTGCTGCATTTTGTGGCCTGGCTGGTGGTCTGGGAATCTTATTGGGTTGTGTTTGATGTCTCCTCTTAATGGCAAAGTCCCTTGCATTATGACTGCGTGCGTGCGTGTGCGCACACACACACACACACACACACACACACACACACACAGACTCAGACAGAGATAGAGAGAGGCAGGCACACTTTATTATGTGAGCACCCATTTGCCTTGTCGCTGTGATAAAGCTCTTGGCGATGCACTGGGCTTGTTTTAAAGCCCAGACACCCTTAGCCATTACTCAGGTGATATGCCAGTGGCTGGTGATCAATGTGTCTCTAATAGAGAGAATGGGGGGAGCAAAAAGCACAAGAAAGACAGCGATATTGATAGAGAGAGATAAAGATAAGCAAAGAGAGTGATTGCACTTTTACCTTCTCATTTATCACCCTGCTTGTACAGAGCAGTAACTGACTCTAACCTGCTCTGCAGTAATAGCCTGTCTGGATGCTGTATTTACGAGGTGCCATCAAAACAATGGCATTTATCTAGGTACTTGGATCATACACTTTCATCACTTTTATCATAATGTCTTCACCTCTGTGTGCACAGGCGTGTGTGTCTGTTGAAAGGTTTTAGTGGGAGTGAGAAAAGCTCAAGGGTGAGTGTCGACTGCACGGTGGTTAATGTTCCTTAAGAGTTCAACTAAATCCTGAGGTCAACACATGCGTCTGGCTGACCTTGAATCCGTTCATCCGTCTTGCTCTCTATCAGTTACTCTATTCTCGTCAAACTTGCTAAGTTGGTGCACAGAAATCCCCACAGGTTTCAGCATGTGACCACTCTGAATCACAAGGATGATTAAACAGCACCACGAATTTGAAAGAAATAAAGAGAAGGGGCTTGACTGTGCCATGTTTTGTCTCTGCATGGGAAAGGGAAGCCGAAGAAGCAAAAACTTTGATAAGGCATAGTTGGAAAAATGGGGGAGGTGCTAGTGTGCATTTGTGCTCTCAAGTGTGTGGGAGATGTGGAGAGAGGGGCAGGCGAGAGTGCCAGGCGATGTAGGAGGGAGAGAGGCTGAGGGCACGTCTGGAAAGCATCAAGCCATAGCTCGGCATATGTGCGAGTGCATGTGGGTGTAGTTGCTCTGGTTTCTGGCTTGTTAACCTGCAGGTCACGGGCAGCTTCAGGTGAGGAAGTCAATACCTGGCACACAGCATGGGAATAAAGACTTCTTCCATAGTGAGCTAGTGTTTTCGTGCCATTACCTGCCCGTGTACACCTTCAAAGGGTGTGCATGGCATTTTGGGGAACATGCTTATATCCTTCCTCAATCGGATGACAAGTTTGATACCACTTTCATGTGTGTCTGCGTGTGCGTAAGAGTAAGTTGTTCCCTGTTTATATTCTTTATGCTAAACTAAGCTAAGCAGCTGCTCGCTGTAGCATCATACCTAAATGAGTATGCTATCAATCTGCATATCTAACTCCTCTTTCACAATAAAGCACATAAGCATACAGTGCTGTCAACAAGTCTGAAAAAAACTTTCCCTATTGGGTGAGCGGTCTCAGATTTTTTTTGACTCTACTGTATTTCCCCCAGATATCACACTATTACTTTAAGACTCTGAATCCTGACAATGAGATGAACGTTACTATAGCAGCTGTAAACATAAAGCTTGTCAGCTGGTGTGTATCCCATCCCAGTTATCATTTTTAAAATTGGGGATCCGGTGCATCTGAGAGGGAGAAAAAAAAAAAAGTCTTCTCTGAGAAAAGACAAGTTTGATTGGAAACCATTTCTTTTAGAGTAGTGTCTATGTCTTTGATCAGCAGTCTGATGTGTGTGTTCATTATAGAGAGAGAGGGAGGGAGAGAGAGAGGTATTGTGTTTGTGTTTTGCCCTGTGAGACGTGGCCCTGACTGGTGTTGTATTACATGTACTAGTGTTGCTGAGGCGAGGTGGGGCGAGTTGGCTCGATAGCCAAGAAGTGAGCAGTGACAGATGAACAGGAGGGAGGGTGGGGGAGAAAGAGTGGGGTGAGGGGGGTGGTTTAGTACTGGGCAATTAAGCCAGTGTCTGACACCCAAAGCGCTTCTCATGATCTGGCACGGGCTATTGTCGTCTGGAATTTGAGAAATGCATTTGATCAGTACGGTGTGTCTCTGTGGGTGTTAGTTTTGATGACTCCTGGGGACAAAACAGCTACCAGAGATGGGAAAGGGAGAACAGACAGAAGAGGCGGAGGGCAAGGGTTACCTGATGAATACATGCACTTTCATCACACATTTGAGAATCCAGCATTTTTGTCAAGGTGAATTTTACCCCCCCCCCCCCAAGCAATTTGATCCAATCTCTGCACAGACAGGCCATCGGTTCTGTTAGGTGAGCTACTGATTAAAAAGAAAGAAGAAAAACATTCCAGTTCGCATTGTCTGTATGACAGGAGTGAAAAAGAGGAGGGCTCAGAGATATTTTATCTGGTCCTGCACACACTATGCCTCCCTCTTTCCTCAAATGGAATCCCTTGTCTTCTCTTTGACCTCGGCATTCCTCACACTCGGAGTGAATGCGAAGGCCAGAGTGCGTGCATGTGCGTGCGAGATCAGCGTTCACCTTTACACTACATAAAGTAACTCGAACGATTCTCAGCCATGCAGTTTTGAGGGTTGAATAACCCAAAGGTGAAACCTCCAGCTCAGTGCAGGCTTTAGTCTCTCGTCCACAGTCGAGGTCAACCTGCAGAGACGAGTTAATCATCTCATCTTGCTCTCAAAGCAAACACTGGTTCAGGCTTTCACCTGTTGTGATGCTTTAGAGAATCAAAGCTTTAGTTATCAACATAAAAGTAAATATGTCACACTCAAATGCTCACATGCTTGACATTAAATCTGTTATAGCCAGTGCATTAAACAATGATCCGTTAATTTAAGGCCTTCACAATAAAACAGTGGTAAAAGAAGAACCCAGGTTCTTTATTTTACTTAATTATAAAAAGGAAAACCTATCAATAGCATATTATTACGTGTGACAGTATTATTGTTAATTATGATGCATCAGTGCAGACTCAACTTGTTTTAGCTACATTTTACTTCTTATTTTGTCCACTGGTTCTGTACCAAGGCCCCATCCAAAAGGATCACAGTGTAAATATCAAAGGTTGAGAGATAATTAACAGGAGAGGAAGGAAAGAAATAATGGATCATTTTAAGCATGTGGGCCTCGGACAGTTACTGAAGTGAAATGAGGAGCTCAGATGGGGAAATGTTGCTTTGGAGGAACTGCTAAAAACATCTGAAATGTGACCAAAGTACCATAACTAGTCACTACTTTGTCAAGAAGTTTACAGTGCAAAACGCAGGTCTAATCTTTATCAACAGTTGTACTCTACAAACTCTATAATCAAGTGTATTTATGAAAGAGCATTTAAAAAGGAACCAGTAAATGTGTCTTTTGAATAACTGTATTGAAGTAAAAAGTTTAAATATTTACCTCAGAAATATAGTGGAGTAGTATAAAGTAACTTTATCATCTTCATAATGACATTTAAAAAGCCTCGACATCGAGAAGAGCGTTCAGGTTAAAACACAATTACATTCAAAACATGTAGGCAGCCAGGGCATTAGCTTGTGATGCCGAAGCAAAAATGCATGAAAAAGTAGAAGGAAAATGTTTAAGATCTTCAACTTTAGACTGAAAACTCTTAACAATGTGGTAGAAAGTAGATATCTATTTAATGTGGCCAGCCTGCTATTTAATTAACAGAAAGGGTAAATAAAGTAGTCGTTTGGATTCATGTGGCACCACTCCCTGTCACTGCAACTATTGAGAACAGGTTGGAGCCTTGAAGCTGTCATCAATCATGCTCATCACTGCCGCTCATTGATATATAATGGTACTGCAGCATGCTGATATTTTTATTTTAAGTTGTAGAGGGACACCTAGTGGTGCCTTTAGTTGTAGCAGAGACCAGTTGTCACTAGGCTTCCTCTTCCCAAACTAGAAAACAGTGTGAAAAAGTTCAGAGAACATGTGTAATGAAAAAAAAAAAAAGGTGTTTATTGAAGGAGGGTAAACAAGGCACTATACATTGACACTATAATCATCCCTGTTTCATTGCTATACACATGGTACGACTGAAAACATCATTCACTAAACCTGGTAAGTGCATCTATGATTTTGGTTCGTGCTACATGTGAATTACGATCCAAGGATTTCCAGGTCGCAGAGCAATAAAGTAGAGCGGGATGAAGTCCTTAGTGTGCGTTTTCAGAGCTGGGTGTAGCGCAAGTATTTCTTCCCAGAAGGTACCTCTTTCGTTGTCACGCCATTGGGGAAGAGAGCAGCAGCTTCAGCCTCAGAGAGCGAGGGAATGACCATGACTTCCTCACCAGGCTGGGGGGGAAAAAAAAAAAAAAAAAAAGAGAGAGAANTTACTTCTGTATAAAGAGCATATCACAGTGCCTACAAGGTCATTGTACATTAACTGGGGTGACAACACTTATTATTATTATTATTATTATTACTATACCGAAAACAATTCTATAATTAATCAATCTCACTTTCTACCACCTGAATTAATATTATGAAACATTACCCAGGTCAGGTCTTTACTGGTTAAGACATAACTACATAACCTACATTTGATTGATGCATCCCAATTTTGTTAATTACTAGTTTAAATTCCTTTTTCCTCCTCCCCTGCATTTGTCTTGGAAGAAGTACCCAGTTGTTGATAGACCAAGTAATTACACTGCTATTCAGAGGCTGTGATTTAAAGGACTTTCTGTGAATTCAACTTTCTGAACTTTTCAACAAAAGCAAAAACTGAGTTTGCTGAAGTAAATGTAAACTTTTGTTATTGTCATTATTATGGCATTGTCTGTATGTGTCTACAGATCGGAGCGTCACTGATGTCCAGTAATGTTGGCAGCGGTCTGTTCATTGGTCTGGCAGGAACAGGAGCAGCGGGAGGAATCGCTGTTGGAGGATTTGAATGGAATGTAAGAAACATGGTCTCTGACTATGTATACTCATAGGTGTTTCAAGTGTCATGTAATCAGTTATATGACTTCCAAAACCAACTGGGTAGACCAGTAATGATTTAGGTTTGCATTATTACAGGTAAGGTAAGTGATAAGTGTCAACCTCACACCGTCATTTGCGTTCTGCATTTCATGTATTAACCATAAAACAAATGCAGTAGACCTCAATAACAGGCAATGACAGGCAGTGTGTGTGTTTACCTAGGCAGCATGGGTCCTGGTGGCTCTGGGTTGGATCTTCATTCCTGTCTACATCTCTGCTGGTGTGGTGACCATGCCTGAATACCTGGCCAAACGCTTTGGAGGCCAGAGAATACGCATTTACATGTCTATTCTGTCACTCATCCTCTACATTTTCACCAAAATATCTGTAAGACGTGCACACCTGCATTCACACATTTGGCCAATGCTTTTATCCAAAGTGATATACAAATGAGTTACAAACTGAGATAGGGTAGATAAACATTTGTCTATGTGTGTCCGTGTTACCCAGACAGACATCTTTTCGGGGGCATTGTTCATCCAGGTGTCGTTGGGCTGGGATCTCTATCTGTCCACAGCAATACTGCTGGTGGTCACTGCTGCTTATACTGTGGCAGGTAAACACACACACACACACACACACACACACACACACACGTACGTCTTTGTCCTAAGATACATGCTCTTAGATAAAAAGGAAAAAATAAAGGTCCTTTTTGTTTCTATTTCATACAGCTGATTCCATCTTGGTTGGTTTTGTAACCAATCGGTAGCAGGTGACGTGTCTCTCCTGGTGAATTTTGAGTTATTTTGTTGATATGTCAAATTATATGAGAGCTGTTCTTCTCACGGCTGCTTGTACAACTGTGTTCATCTCAACCATGGTCTCGCACAGTTCTGTCACTACGTTCGAGGACTTTATAATTTCCTGTCTCCAGTCTTAATCCAATGATGTTCTGATCTGTTCTGGTCGACAGGGAAACAGCCACTAATCAGCACCAAACGCCAGACCTGGTTGAATAACCAAACAAATCAGAGATGTAGTCAGCTGTGAGCAGTTTTTGGCATATACGTGAGCCAAACACAAAAGCAGGGAGATTCTAGAGACTTGAAACCTTAGTTACAGCCAGAGAGCAAATTAATTTACATCAATAAAATGTATCCTCCATATCATTCACCTCCTCTCTGCCCATTTACTGTCTCTCTCTACACTGTCCTTTCTCATAATAAAGGCATAGGATAGCCAAAAAATAATATAAAAGCTCTGGATAGAGTTAGGAAGTGGAGTTTGAGTCAAGAATCCTTTAGTTAAATTCCAATTAGTGATGTATAAGAATGATTAAAACAATGTTTATCCTATATAATTATATCCTCTCTAAACCTAATTCTCTGATGCCAGTTTCTTGTTTAAAAGTGGCTTCATGTCACTCAGGTATAAATGAATTGTCCTAATACTGAAGAACAATAGACACATTAACATAAGTGTGAGTGTGTGCATATGTGTCCGTGTGTGTAGGTGGACTGACAGCAGTTATCTACACTGATGCACTCCAGACTGTGATCATGGTTGGGGGAGCCTTTGCACTAATGTTTATAGGTAGGATGCACACTCAAACACACTGATGCTGATGGAAGCATTGTATTTTGTATCAGTAATGATTTATTGAGTGAACATTTTCATGTTGAATTTAAACCTATTACTCATTGCTAGTAAAGTGTCTGTTTCTGTTTATTTTTCCAGCTTTCTCCAAAGTTGGCTGGTATGAGGGCCTTGTGGACCGTTATATGTCAGCTGTTCCCTCAGTGACAGTCGGCAACACCACCTGCCACCTACCTCGTAGTGATGCTTTCCACATGTTCAGAGACCCCGTGTCAGGGGATATACCCTGGCCAGGTCTGGTGTTTGGGCTCACAGTGCTGGCTACATGGGTCTGGTGCACAGATCAGGTGACTACACCAAGTAATGTGGTCATAGATTTAAATATTTTAATATTCAACATTTTCACTGGTTTGTATCTCGTGTGGTGTGTGGTGTGAAGGTGTGAGCCCCCCCTCATCATAAATACATGATTTTTTCCATAATAGGCATAATAATCGTGGCAAACATTAAATGCATATTGAAAGTCAATGTAGAAAGAGCTCTGCAGCCTCGCATGACAGATAACCAGGGAAAGGTCCTCTTCTGACATGTACTGTGTCTGTGCAGACAGTATATGCCACCACTGGATCACCTGAAGAAGCAGAACCATCGCCATAGAGAATAATATCAGTCAGACAAAAGGGGATCAATACAAAGTTTAGTGGCAGCGTTCCTCAAGGGCTCTGTATTCACCAGGTCCTGTTTCTTCAGCTGTGTGTGGAGGAGCTGTAGGATTAAGAACAGGACACCAGGGTGAGGTGAAAAATAAGAAAAGAACATTTAGCTCACGGTTTTAGCTGAAGAGAGGTGAGCAGTCTTCACCTGCAAAATGAGGTTTCAGTGTGTGAAATATACACAATCATGAAACCATCTGAAACATTGCAGTTTCTGCTTTATCTCAGTTTATCATGACCTCTCTCTCCTCTCTCTCTCTGTCTCTCTGTGTGTGTATGTGTGTGTGTGTGTGTGTGTGTGTGCGTGTGTGTGTAGGTTATAGTGCAGAGGTCTCTGTCAGCTAAGTCTTTGTCTCATGCCAAAGGAGGAAGTGTGTTGGGAGGCTACCTCAAAGTGCTGCCCATGTTCTTTATTGTCATGCCAGGAATGATCAGCCGAGCACTGTTCCCAGGTCAGTCTGTCTGCTTCCCTCTCAAGTGTCATGTCATGGGTTCTTTGTGTTTATGTACAGGCACCATTTGATCACTATGTCATTAAAGCAGACAATAGCAATGTTTGTTTCTTTGGGACTGGGCAGTTTTGGGAGAGATCCAGGGCTCGGCCCTAAAATCTGTGAATGAGTCTGGGGTCACCAGTCAATCAACACACATTGCAATATAAATAATAATGATATAAATAAACTCTAATGAAGATACAAACATATGTATATGACCAAGACTATTTGATTAGAGCTTTCAGGTGTAACTGGTAACATGGCCACTGAGTGTATATAAAACTAATTAAAGCAAACAATGCCTGTAATCCGACTGAACTGCTGTGTAATTTCACTGAAGTGAAACACATAGTGTGCCTGAGGTAACAATAACCTGGATCTGGGGAGGGGCAAAAGTCAGTCGTTCTGCCATGTTGGACTCAGATATGATAGACGTGTGGCTAACAGAGACTTCCTCACTTTACTATCATCATTATTCTCTTTACCAGGGACATAGCAGTGACTCTGATGTTGTTTGGCTTCAGACATTTTTCAAATCTGCTGAGATGATAAACTACTGCTAAAAACCTGTATGCTCCAATCAGCTGGGCTGCTGCTGACACCAGTTCATGTATCAACCCTCAACACTCCCTGTACCTACCAAACTGCAGGTACAGGAAGTGCAGCCTGTATACTTTTTTCCTCCACTACTGTCATGATACACGAACAACATGATTTTTACTTATGTACTGTAAAAGTACACACATCACATCACACCAACACAATTATCACACTCAAAAAGCTTCTTGTTGAATTTGTCACTTTTGTAAAGCACCGTACGTGCACTGTATGAGGTAAAACAGCACTTGAACCTATCTCTCTGCGCTTGTGTGTTTGTAGATGAAATAGGTTGCGTGGATCCAGAGGTGTGTCAGAGTGTTTGTGGGGCTTCGGTCGGTTGCTCAAACATCGCCTACCCTAAACTAGTGATCGAGTTAATGCCTATGGGTGAGTTCCACACACATACACCAAAGTAATCTAAGATGAAAATCTAAAATGAAACAAACCAAACTTTTGGCCTTGAGGGTCAACAGCAAAATGGGCTCCCCACTCTTTAAAGCATTAAAATTAGATACTTACATCGAACAAAAATGCTTTCTGTTTCTCTCTGTATTGATCCTCAATTTCACTTGTCAGGACGAAATAATAGTTTATAGTACAGTATGTGTACCACTGTAGACTACTGTGGAATACACTAATTGCAAATAGTAAAAAAAAGATAATTGTATCCTTGTTGCACTTACATGATAAAACTGATGCTGACAGACATTAACTCAAGTAACTGCAGTTTAAGAAATCAAACACCATATTGATATTGTTTTATCCCAGTATGGACTAATTCTTGTCCCTGTGCAGGTCTTCGAGGCCTGATGCTAGCAGTGATGTTGGCCGCTCTGATGTCATCTCTGACCTCCATCTTTAACAGCAGCTCCACTCTGTTTACACTGGACCTCTACCACAGGGCCAGACCTAAAGCCTCCGAGAGGGAGCTCATGATTGTTGGAAGGTAGCGGTGTAAAGATGAAGTGGAACTTTTTCCTAAAGAAAGGGCACTTTTCAGCCCTCTCGCTTTCTCTCTCGCTCCATTCCTGTACCTGTAGTCTCTGTGAGTTTGTGCGACTGGTTCACCATGATTCCCAGTCACGTGGGTCAGACCATCCACAACAATCTGGCACTGTGTTTAATGCTGCTTAACATTTAGAGTAATGGAAATCCATTTCAAACGAACCAAAATTATGCCTACGTTTTTCAGTTTTGGTTTCTGTCCTCACCCAAAGCTGATATATTGCTAATACTGTGTGCATGTTTTTTTTCAGGGTGTTCATCCTGCTCTTGGTGTGTGTCAGTCTGTTGTGGATTCCTGTCATTCAAACGGCCAATAGCGGCCAGCTGTTTGACTATATCCAGTCAGTGACCAGCTTTCTGGCTCCTCCCATTACTGCTGTGTTCCTAATGGCTATCTTCTGGCCACGTGCCAATGAGCAGGTATATTTCTCTCTCTCTCTCCCTCTCTCTCTCTCTCTCTCTCTCTCTCTCTCTCTCTCTCTCTCTCTCACGCACACATACATTAAATTTCTTGTGAGTTTAGGCGTCATCAAAATTTAAGACCTTTCATATTCAAAAATATGACAGTGTCAGGAATTTTCAAGGACCATGGACACCTTGACAAACACAAATCACAACCTTTACCTTGGGAGCAAGAAAATTCACAGCACGCAGGCAGCTAGTATTGTCACTTTGTGCTGTGAGTGTGTATTTGTAGATATTCAGGTCACATAAAATTGCTTGCACACTCAAGCAAATTCCATTTTTACACTGATGAATGTATGAAGTGGCAAACTTGTTTCTTACTCCTAGTGAATCTGGGAAGCAGATTGTGAGAATGTGTTCGCAATAAGTTACTGGGTGTTTATCACACACCAGACACATCATGCATCTGCCTTATACAGGAGAAGACTGCTGACTGGTCATCAACTTCCTTATAGGGACGTTTTCTCTGCTGCCGAATGTGGTTTCTTGCCACTGTTGTGTTTACAAGACAAGAAGTTGCAGCAGTAGCAGTGCTATGTCTGCAGGACAAATTGGGGTAGTGTCGCACAGTGTGTCGCTATCGGAAAGTGACAAGATGGGCCAGGGTTAGCTGGTTAGCATGCCAGCAGAAGAGAAGGCGTGATAGAGACGCTGGTTACTGGACTGACACTGGAGGCTGGACTTCTCTACAGGACAGAGCCACCAGACTGAAAATGCAGAATCTGCCCTTTTTATCTCTGTGTTTTTCTGTGCCAGTTCTGCATGAGTTTGCTCTTAGTATTTTGTATTTTCTCTGTCTCAGGGTGCATTCTGGGGTCTGATGACTGGACTAGTGGTGGGACTGATCCGCATGGTTCTGGAGTTCTCCTACTTAGCCCCTTCCTGTGGTCAGCCTGATCCTCGGCCTGCCATCCTGGCTGACGTCCACTACCTGTACTTTGCTCTCATCCTGTTGGCTCTCACCTGCCTTGTCATCGCTGCCGTCAGCTTGGCCACGCCCCCGATACCTAAAGAAAGTGTAAGGAACACAAACAGATGATAAGTAACTGACGCTTGTATGTTTTTTTCCTTCTCAGAGGCTTTTGTTATATGAAAGTGGGCGTTGTTTCATCTAAACTGGGTTGGAAAAACTTTAGACACGCAGTGGATTCATGCTGTTATGCCGCTAATCTATCATACATGATCATAATGAAGGCTGCAGGCCTTGTATGTCTCCTTCTCAGAGGTACGCTTTAAGATCCTCACTCACAGCTTTGGTTTGAGGTTTTATGATGCATTTCCACTGTATTAAACAAGCTGGGCATGTTTCCTATATTAATCTTTAAAAGCACCACATTTCAATGTGCTGTTTGCAATGCAAGTGAGGGAGGTGGTTCAAGAAGTGGTTATATTTCTGTCTACATCACTTTAGTTTTTACCATTCTAATCTTGTTAATAATTCTTTTCATGGTTTGGCTGTGTTTTATTCCCATTTCACTCTGTTATGGGACATCTCATCTGCTGGACAAATCACCCGTCTGTGAAAGTATGGACTATTAAATTCTTTGTAAAAATATGAGATATTCTGTATGAAAGTACCTAGTGTCACATCCTGAGCAGGTGGAGAGCAGTGGAAACAAGAGCAGAACTGCTACAGTAGCGGAAAGCATGCACATACTGAACCTGTATTGCAGATAAAAGGGAGTGTGTGACATTTGTGTTTGATCTCCTCTCCTGTCCAGCTGCACAGGCTCACCTGGTGGTCCAGATATAGCCAGGAGCCTCGGATCGACCTCACAGCACCGCCGACCACTTCTGACCCGGTGAGCTCTGACGTCAGCTCTGACCGTCTGCCAGCTTCCAAGTGGCGGAGAGCTGCTCTGTGGCTCTGTGGCCTGACTGGTCCAAACTCCGGCTCTGCACCTCCAGTGACTGAGAATAGTGGGCTGAACTCCCTGGAGGAGAATCCTTTTTGGAGAAGAGTCTGCAACATTAACGCTCTGCTGCTACTGACTGTTAATGTGTTTCTCTGGGGATACTTCTTTTAAAGTGCAGGTGTCATGGACAAGATGTTTTCACTGAGGTTAGACTGATGTTCTGACATTCTGACATCTTAGGATGAAAATGTTTGACAAAATGACAAGTGATCGGTTGCTGGATTTGTATTCTGTGCAACAACTGACTATTAATTTAGAAGTGACTTAATTATTTAGTTTCTAATGATCCTGCTATACACCGATTTCATTACTGACAGCATCTATAACTGACTTACGTCTGTGATCAGTTTGTAAATATTCCTATGAAAGGAAAGCTGAGAGAGCCCTGTCTGAGGGACTTTCATGAGTCAGAAAGGTTTAAATGTAAATAGAGCATAATGGAAAAGAATAAGAAAAGTGTTGTCCTAAAGGTATTTTAAAAAGGTATTTCCCTGCAACTCAGAATCAATGTTAAGCTCATTATTCAAGCAACAGACCCTTTTTGGGGCCCTAAAGTAAAGTGGTGCATCATACTAAGAAGCACCACAAAACGAATTTCTCAGCTTCCCTGGTAAGTCACAGGTGGGATATAAATAAGTGACATGAAAGAGGCCTATGGGAACTTTACTGCTGAAGTTAATAAAGAATTCAGTTCAGCTGGAGATTTAACTGTTTTTCTACAAGTATTTACATGCTCTCTTTTTTTTTTTTTAAATGGTGCAGTTGACCATATTATTATTATTATTATCTTGTTTGATTTATTTACCCCCGGTTGTGCAAAGAACAGCTGTAAATCTTTAAGTTTTGGGCACTGGGGCCCTGGATTAGGAGGAATACCCATGAATCGGAGAGTGTTAAAAACAAATAAAAACAAAGTGCTGTTCTGAAACTGAAGTCCATACTTTATTTTTGATAATCACTGTATTTTTCTTTTTTTTTTATGGTTGGAATTTTAAATAAAATTGGGACCCCCCCCCACCACCTGAAATGGCTGTGCAGGATCACCCCCCACCAGCTGGAACCCCTCTGCAACTATGCAAATAGTAAATTGTAGATCTTATTGTTATTGTAGACAATAAGGTCAGCAATGCGGAGCTTTTCGTCTTCCTTTTATGCCTGTTCAGACTAAAACACAAGCCCAAAAGTCTCTGCTTTAGGCCCCTCAACACTCCAGACTAGTGTGGATGATCAGGTGTAAACACAGCAAAAGTCAAGTTTTAAAACTAAAACGTTGTGTGGGCGATGTCTGTGTAACTTCAGTTCATGTCCTAATAATGAGAAATAATTTCAAGGAAACAGTGCCTGAACAGATACAGAAAGGTATTTATTACTTTCCAAAATTAAAAAAAACAAAAAAACAAAACAAAACAAAAAAAACTTACAAATATCGGTTGGTCAGCGGTTACATGAATGACATAATAAGACATCTGAAAAGTGATTTATCAGCACAGGAGATTTCGACCACATGTTCATGTTGTTGTGTCTAATTCACAGAAATGCTCACCATAGAGTAGAAGGAGAGGAAGTAGAGTTTCTGACAGTAAACACAACCATGATCATCTGGTATCCACTGACAGATGTGATGCTCCAAACCGTAACTCTGAATGAACTCAGTTTAATCTGCGTGAAGTGCTAATGTCTCAATGAGACCATTGGTCCTGTTGGAAGTGGATGACATTAATCTCTGAGGGGAGGAGACGCCGCTATGGAGTTTTAGCTGTTCTGGGAGGCTTGTTGCATGATGACTGAACAGAGACTCAACATCTGCAGGTACTCATCTGCACCATCTGCCAGGCACTTACTCACAACCTGAACGAGAAAGAAAGCACAAACACAGTTTATGAGGTCAGAGTATGCCATAGAAACTAGATCGCTCAAATTGGATTTTGTTTTGACTGATATTCAATAATAAAAAGGACACAGATTAGAATCGGGGCTAATGAAGATGAGTCCAGATAATCTGGTGATTATTTCAGCAGCACTGCATTTGCTTCTCTTATGCATACATCGCCACTTGACTTGCTTCTGTTCTGGAGCTCCACCAGCGCTTTCTCAGATCACTTACCGCCATCTTCTCTGCGATGGCTGACTTTTGCTTGTCACTCAGGTCCCTGTCTATGATAGACTCATGGAGCTGACCCAGGATCTGTGTAGCTGCGTAGCCTTCATCCACCATATTCTGACAGAGGAGACATTCAACATGTGAGAATGAGACGTACAGGGCGTGAGTAGTTTGATCATTTAATGTGTAATAATACAGATAAATCTTTCTTCGTTATGATTGCATATTAAATCTATAGCTTTACATCTGGAATACTAACACAAATATAAAAGCATATCACACTCAGGAAAGGGCTGTAAATTTAAGATGCCAAAGCAGGGACAGAGGACTGACATGTGACCTACCCTGACTGCAATTTCTAGTTTCTCAAACGTTCCTTTGAAGCAGATCTGGAGCAAGTTGTCAATCATCTTGGCAGGGACAACCTATAAAACAGCACAAGAGGGACATGACTAGAATACAATATGGCAAGATCATAGCTGTTCAGAGTGTTTTAACCAACTAAATAAACCATAAATCACATACAACACAGAGAAGTATATCTCACCCCGGCTATTTCAATGACTGCACGCTCTGTGATCTCTTTGTCGCTGTTGAGGCGCGCGGCGCTCTGGAGGAAGGTAATTGCTTTCCGCAGGTCACCCTCAGACACCCTCACCAATGCTGCTATACTCTAGGTAAACAGAAACGATCATCACACCTCCACAACACCAGCTGTGCAAAGAAAAAGCAACTGAGTTCTCTGCCAGACCTGAAGCTTCAAAAGATTTGCTTGGTGAGTAAAAGAATTAAGTTTGAAGCTGAACTTGCAACGTGTCTTCTAAACAGCTCTTGATGCTAAAGCTAGCTATGTAGAAATAGCAGCTCATTTAGTATCGCAGTGACTATAATGTCCCCTTGACAGCCTCTCATTTGACTATGAAGATGTTTTAAGATCCCAACTTCATTTGAAAATATTACTTTTTATACCATCACAAAACAGTCACCTTAAAGGTCTTCATTACAACAACACAGTCATATCCTTTAATTTTTTACCTCTTTGGTGTACTTGAGGTTCTCCTTGTCACAGATCTGCAATAGGCGCTCTTCTTGGATCTGATTGGCCAGAGGTTTGAAGCGAAACTTGGAACATCTGGAGGTCAGAGGTTCAATAATCCTAGAGAACCCAGATGCACGGAAAGGTCAGGATCAGTCCAAAAAAAAAAAAAAAAAAAAAAAAAAGGACTGCTAATGTGCTGGTGATTGTGTTGGGTCAGCTGACCTGCTGATGTAGTTACAGATGAGGCAGAAACGGGTTGTGCGTGATTCCTTCTCCATGGTCCGTCTGAGCGCAGCCTGGGCCGGTGCCGTCATAGAGTCCGCCTCATCCAGGATGATGATCTTAAAGGGAGGACATGGCTTCCCACTAACAATACAGAAGTACACAATGACTGAAACCTTTAGCATTAGTTTGGAATTCACTGACAGAGATAGATCAAAAAGTATAATCACAACATTATGGGTTTTTTTCATAAAAATTAAGCCTTTTTTTTTAGTGTATATATAAAATTGCTCTATATGATCAATTCTGACTCACTCTGTGCGAGTTCCAGCAACAGTGAGCTGCGCAAAATTCTTGACCTTCTCTCTGATAACCTGGATGCCACGTTCGTCAGAGGCGTTGAGCTCCAGCACCCTCTGTCTGAACAGCTCGGGACTGAAGGAGAGACAGTGGAGGATGACAAGATTCATACAAGAGGGAAAATCCATGAGCAGAAAACAAGTGAAAAATCCAATTATACCAAAAAAGGTAACTGACAAAGAGCTGAAGTCCCTGCTTCATACCCACAAGCTCTGTTAACAGGTCACTCACCCATAAAGTTCTCTGGCAGCAGCTAAGATGGTGGAGGTCTTTCCTGTTCCAGGTGGGCCGTAGAAAAGCAAGTTGGGAAGCTGCAATCAAAACACAAACCCTGATGAGATTTTATCTTCCTGGCTTTGTAGGACATCACAGAAAGACTCCATGATTGAGCTTTTGTTTGATTTTTTGTGCTGATTTAATTTCTTTTATTGACTAATTGCCTTTACATTGTTGCAATATTACAGCTTATTTTAATATTGTTATTTGAAAAGTCAAGTCTTCTATAGCACTTGGAGAAGAATGCTTACACTCAGCATGTAATCAGTCAATCTAGCACAGTTTGGCTGCTATAGGTGGTCTCCTATGAAACACGGTAGCTGACCTACTTATTTGCTAATATACATTTTGACAGAATATATATTTGCATACTTTTTGTATACAACAACCCTGACATGATAATGCACCATGTCACAATGCATGGTCGTATATGCATAAACTGAATTTTTGACCATGACAAGTTCAGTGAACTTCAGTGTCCTCATCAGTCACAAGATGTAGCAGAACAGGAGATAATTGTGCATCTGACAAACGATGTGACGCAGTCACGTCAACATGTTTCCATGTTGTAGAATCCGTGCCACATAGAACTGAGGTTTATTTGACAGCAAAGGAGAGAAACTACTCTGTGTTTCCAGTAATGTGCTTGTTAATGTATGTGCCTGATACTTACATCTGCTCCTTCCAGAGATTTCTTCAACACTGCTACTACCTCCTCCTGAAAGGCCACCTCATCAACAGACTTTGGCCTGCTGGGGTTTGCAAAAACAGAGCCTGTTAATATTTATTTACCATGTCTCACTAGACACAGACACAGACATTAGACACATTTAATACAGCCCTGCAAGGGTATGATTCATCTTCAAAGATTACATGCACTCAGTGGCCTTTTTCAGGCACACGTGTACAATATACTGCAATCCAATGCAACAGCTCTGCCATAACATCAGTCTTTGCAAAACCCAAAATGGTGCATGTGCATGTTTTAGTTTAAAGTTAATGTTAATATGTTTAGAGGAAAGAAGTCGAAAGGTTTAAAATATAGTTTGTCCCTTTCTGTTTTTATTGGACCAAGAGTAATTTTTATTCAAGAATGGATTCTGAATTGAATCATTGCAACAAGAATGAATAGGGATGGTAATCATCCCTATTCATTTTGCTGCATTGTGCAGAAAAGTTACAGAGTTGTCAACTAGCTTGGAAAAAAAAACAAACAAACATAAAACCAGTGATTTTATTTAGTTGGCTATATAATTATGTTAAGACTTGTGTTTGTGATGAATTCATACAATCAAATACACACAGTATACACAACGCATACACAACCTCTGGGGTGAACACTTACTATTTTTCAACCCATGGCATAGCCTTTGCTTTCTTCTCTGTACTGGGCCCTGCTGCTGTCTTGTCTTTCTGTGGTCTGGTAGCGTGAACAGTCGCTCCTTTCAAAAAAGCCTGCATGACTCCTGACTTTTGTTTCAACAGCAGCAGAGACATCCAGGGTTAATCAACACACAGACACAATAACATAGATAGTACACGTTTTGCTGACTGCTGGCAATTGGCCGATTTGTCAAAGTGATTAAATTAACAGGAGTGGCCGAGGATAAAGTCAAAATGTCAATTAACACCAGCAACTCCTTAATAAACACAACGGCACTTCCTTATTGGTGACGTTTAACGCTTCATGTAGCTCGACCACATCCAACAAGTGTAACTTTATACCAGATTACATTTGCTACCACTTGGCCGGTCCCTTATTCGCATAGGAACGTCAGTGGTAGAGTTAATTATGTTACAGTCATTATAATATATTTCTGAACGAAGTTTGGCAGAATAGCTCTCAAGATTGGATATTTTTCTAAGGCTTAAAAGCCGCTAAAAAGACATTATGTTCCGTTATCACGGAGCATTAAAATGACCTACGATAGTTTAGTTGCAATGAAAAACATAATAGCTAGCGTTACATACGATGTTAACTAACCTGTTAACAACAATTCACTGGTGCTGGCCTGTTTACTCTTGGTTGGCTAACACTTATTAGCCAATTTACCTGTTGATACTGCGGATGGACACATCGAGCTTACCGTAAATATCAACCGCTGTTAAGGCAAGCTCCGTCCTGAAGGATCCTACGACCGGGGTTAACGCTTGTTAAAGTCCAACTATGATTTTACTTATAATATCGTCTCAGTATCAGGCACAAGCCGGTTGTTGACATGTGTAACTGCAGCAGTATTTCCCGCTCTGGCGGCAAACATAACTTCCGCCGACGACACTACGTGGCTTCCAATCACGCGCTGCTGACGCTAGGTTAGCACTTCCCTCTCGTCTCCTAGCGACGGGATTGCGGAGTGTTTTTTATTTTTAATTGTTTATTCATACAAAAGCCTTTTATTTCACAGTTAAACATCTGTTATACCAGCAAAATGTTCATTCAGAAAATAATAATAATAATATTATTTATGTACGTGATATTGTTTTTTATTTTGTAAGAAACATTTATCAGGAGAGTGGTTGTGCTCATATAAAGGCGGGGGCAATGGAAGTTGGAGCGTTTTGACATGAATTCCTTAAACTTTGAATCAACCGGTGAACTAAAATGTAAGTTCACTAACAGCAAAAGGGCAATTTAATGAATATTACAGCTACGTTTCCATGAACATAATGTTTGGGATAGTCCCTCTGCATGTTATCTTATCTGAGACTGTGATTTAAAGAAGAACAGTCCAAAAATGTTATGACCTTCTTTTGCGGGAGACATTGTTCGACCATGTGTGTCTTATTTCTCCAAGTGAAGCTGAAAAGAAGCCAGTGCAAAAACGAGGTTTTATATGGTGAGATCAAACCACGAAAGGATTTAAGGGGCACTTGACAGGGCCATGGATGATGACAGTTGCAATAGTTTTTTTGTATTTCTCTGAGGGACTATTTCAGACCAACCAAACCCCTAATAATAATAACTGCAGTAAACAACTATTATCTCTCGTCAAGATATAGCGTAGTAATCGTATCTTGAGCAAAACAACTGCAATGTGTATTTTGTTCTTAACAGCTTCTTGAGCCGCAGAGGATTTTTTTTTCTCGCAGCAATAACGCAGGACAGGGTAAATCAATCTCCCACGGGGTTGTCTGTAAACACTAATAAACAACGAGAGAGATAAGACGGGGCACAGGTGGACTGGTTATCAGAAACGTGTCAGTAGCTACGTAACATTAGCTACACGTGGCTAACAGCAATGTGGGCCGGTAACGTTAGCTAAAGCTGCTACTGCTAACTGGCTTAATGGCAGCATTGCTGTGGAGCTAACGGTTTTTTTCTTTTGTTGTTGTTTTTGTCTCATGTTTACAGGTGACTTACTCAGGTGAGCTTCTTGTGGTAAATGGCCACTCCCATACACCTTGTTTGACTTAAAGTGGTAACAGAGTCGAAGTTGTAGCCCATGAATTTTTGTTATGGTCTAACGGCAGCGAGGGGACATTTAAATAAACTAGTTTAAAAAAAAAAAAAAAAAAAAAAAAAAACACAAAATGGAACTAGTTTTATTTTATCGGCTACTTTTCATCTTTTTATTTGCCTATCACAAACGCTGTTGCCTTCAAAAAAAGTACATTGGGTTCCGAGTAGGCCTCATTATAAACAAGCAGTAAAAAAAAATGTAATTAGGCAAATTGTCTATAAAATTTAGTTATTATAATGTTTTGATATTTCATACCTGTGAGTATTTCTTCAAAATAACCTTTTTGGAGCATCCTGTGCTAATATTCATAGTAGCTGTTTTTGTATCTTGTACTGAATTCACAGTATTAGAGCTATCATGAAAACCTGACCTGGTTTTTATTATTTGCATTGTGATTCTTAGAGCAGAGATAATTATAGTTATCCCCCCATATAATACTTTCTAATTTCATATTATTAAAAAAAAAAAAAACATAGTCAGAACCATATTGCAGAACTTTTCATTGAGCCCCTTTTGACATGTTATGGAAAAATGTTCTTTCTCTTATTAAAACTGAGCATGTAGACAACGCGAGGCAAAGCAACAGGCCTGACTATAAAGCCTAAAGTTGGTGGCGGCATGAGTCAACACCTCCAGACTTAACGAGCCCGGAGTCTACACTGTCAGACCCCGGTTTACTTTGTGCAGCTCAGGGATGACGGAAAGTGTCGAGGGCAGCGAGTCGGGCCGAAGGCTGCCGAGCGTAGTTGAGTGATCAGGTTTGTAACTGAACCCACTCAAGCTCATCTTTGTCAATGCGCAGAAAACCTTGAGATTTTTCATTGTCTTTCATTTATGTTTATGATAACTGAGTATTCAAAACGAACACATTGACTTTAAATCAATGTTGCATATCCAGTGGACACCGCATTAATGACTACACATTGTTCGGGATCACGGGTTGCTTTGTACGGCAGATGCTGTGCCATCGATGCTGCGCGTCTCTGTTGTCTGGAGCTTTCAGGCAGAGCCTCTAATTGGCTGGCAGAGCGCAGTAAGTGGCGGGGTTCGGCCGTGCGCAGATGTCTCGGGCTAATGGTCGTCTCCCAGCAGTCTCCGCGGTCCCAGGGGCCTCAGACTCGTGGAGAGATGCTGATGCCCCGCCCAGGCATCATTGCTCCGGTCACAATGGGGAGCGAGGGCGCTGAATGAATCCAGGCAGCTGGTATTATTGACAAGTGATGGAGGGTATTGATCTGCTTTTGTCCGCGGTGAAATCAGCGATGCTTGGCAGTGATATTGTCTTTGAAGTGACTCAAAAAAAAAAAAAAAAATGGAATTGTAAAACTTCCCTTTACCTTTTTTTTTTTTCATTTTAGATTGAAATAAAATTTAGGAATATGTCAGTTTAATTATCTGTAGCTCCGATCCATGTGCTGCCTTACCTCCAGGCACCAGGATTTCTATCTAGAACCTGCCCCCACCCCATTCTTCTACCCTCCCCTCTGTGTCTGTGTCTCTCCCTCCGCCCTGCAGGTATAGAAGCCCTCTGATTCGTTTTCCCTCTTCGTGACTCATCTTCTTTATTATAGCAAACAGAGCATAATCAAAGCAGCAAAAACAGAGCCTGAAGACTCTTCCTGTAAGGGGAGTGGACTCACATTATATATTTCTTTATATATAAAAACAGACAGAGAAATATAGGAGCGTCCTGTGCTTTTTCTAGGTTTGACATGTCTAAAACATCTTTTTTGCTGTGTGGATTATTGTGTTTTTGACTTGGAGAATAGGTTTTGCCATCATCATGAAAAGGTTTGAATAACATCTGATATTTTGCTGACTTGCTTAAACTGTATTAGTGTGTGGCTGTTTTGTTCATTGTCTTACAAATTCACTGATTATCTTTTTTTCTTTATTGGTTTTCTGAATGTTTTTTCAGTGATTGCGTAGTTTGATAACTGACAGGCTGACAGTCCCTCTTGTTCCATAAGGGATTGACTGATTGACTGGTATTGTTCTGCATGTCTGGCTAATGTTAACTTGTTATTTTGATCACTAAACACTGGCTTATTCTTTATCTTATTCACTGACTGGCTTGAGCTACTTGCTGTTTTGGTTATTTCACCTGTGCCTGGCTTACAAGCTGATTATTTTATTCCCAGGCTTACTATTTTGCTGAATGACTTGAAGTAGCATCATCATCCCCATTCTCAGGATTTGTGCCTCTTTGGATTTGAAGGAGCTGTGATAAAGGAGAGGAGAGGCTTGATGGAAGACAAATAAAAAAAGAAACAGAGACAGAACTACAAATCAGAAGCAGGCAAGCAAAGAGGAAAACTTGGGATGAGAAAAACGGATCAGGGAGTGAAAGCAGGCGAGATTGTCGAGGAAGGACGAGCGATCGGAGGAGGCGTGGCAGCGGAGAGAGAGAAGGAGAGGAGAGTGGATGCAACCTACACCCTGAGATGCTGTGCTGGCTGAGAGAAGACGAGATGTCGGCTCAGGAGCTACTACAGAGGGTGCAGTGTGTCATCACTCACGTTGGTAAGTCAATACATTTCTCCCTTTTTTCATCGTCCTGTGTGTATTTCACACCCTGAGGTGGTTAGACCGAGACCTTTTGTCGCCAAGAATGTCTCCTGTGGGGGAAATGTAAAATGTAAAGGAGAAGCCTCTTCAACTATCACTATTCTCCTGTTAGTTGTGTGGTGGAGGAAGTGGTACAATTTTTGTGTTGTGTTTTTCTGGAAATCCTTGAGCTGGTTGTAAGTGTGAAGAGGGGCAGAACAGATTAAAAAGAGGCAGGCAATCGCCATCCTCTCATCAGGACCGCCGAGTGAGGAGGGATGCAGTGCACATGGGCAGAGGGGAAAGAATATCATCAGGATACCACAGGGGAGTGTTTGAGTTTGATGAGTGTTTCGGTTGGTTATCAGCATTCCGCTGTGTTTGATCTATCTGGTGATTCTCCATTTCGCTCTATACATTATAGATGATCTTGTGTTGATGTTTGATTCTATCTAATATATATAAGATTCTATATAATATTTGCCAATTGCAGTTTGCAGTACTGAAAGATTTACAAGAATGTAATTACAGAAAACATTCTGCATTATCTTTGGTGTGATTTTAGGCTTCCAGTATTTATTAAAGTAATTATGTGTAAACATTCATGTTGAAGAATGACCATTAATCCTATTCACGTTGTTTTTATTTACAAAATTTACAAGGTCAATTTAATGCATTTATAATCCAGCCACTTCAATTTTATCTTGCATCCCGTCACCTTTTCCCTACCTTTCTTATCCCTGTTTTCCTTGTCCTTCCATTTCTCCTTTGCTCTCTTTCTTTCTCTAGTCATTTTCCTCCCTTGCTCATTTTTCTCCCCCCACCATCCCTCCTTCCCTCTCTTTCTGCCTCCCCATCACCTCCCTTCCCTTTCCTCCTTCTATCCGTTTTCCTCCTCCTCCTCTCCTCTTCTGTGTCCGGGTTATTTCCCGGCTGGTGCGGGAAGTAGGTTAATGTGCCACGCTGGAGACTATCGCACAGCATCCTCCATGACAGCACTTCCTGTATTGCGTTGCAGCCATTCGTTTGTGGGTGGGTGGGTGGTGGGGGTTGGGGTTATTGCAAAGACAATTGCCATGGAAACTGAGCTAGCTTCTACTAACCAAGGGACCCTGTTTGACTTATGGGTTTCCTATAATAGATGTTCACTGTTGCTGTTTACCTTTACATAGGAGACGAGGCTGGAACATCATATTGTATGCTGTTAATGCAACTGCATTCAAGAGTCTTTTAACTGTCACATAAGTAACATGGAAGGAAACACACTGTGGCATATGTATTAAGACCATGTGTAGTTAAAGTTGTTATGAAACTATACTGTATGAATATATTTTTTGAGAGCAGTTTAAGAAGTATTGTGTACATTTGTTCAATATGTTAAGGATTTGGGAAGCACAGACAAACATTGCCACCCTAGTGAAAGGAATGTTACATTCAAAAAACCCTTGTATGTATTTTAGAAAGCAATGGAAAACAAAATAGGGAAGACTTGTTGGACAACATCTTCTGTGCTATTACTCTATTTATGTATTATTTCTAGTTTTCTTTCCTTTCCAACAACACACAGTAATATTCATTGACCAGCAGGGAGCTCACTTGCTCCTGTTTCAACACAGCTTCAGGCAGTGGCCATATAATTACATTGGATGACACACATACCTTTCAAAATATAAATGAAACAAACTACAAGGGATCTTGAGAATGGATTTCCTCCTCCCCATTTAAAAGCCACGACAGCTCATCCTCTTCTCTTTAATTTCTTAACCAGTCCTTTTGAAGACAGCCTGTCGTCTGATTGTCATGTTGGCCCTTCATTAGTGTCATGTAGAACATAAAGAGCGGGAGAAAAAAAGGTCAAATAATTGGACATAATGCATCTCAATTGACCTCAACTCTCCATGTGTGTGTGTTAAATGGCTGAATGAAGAAGTCTCTCTGTGTCACATCACATGGTCATCTGATGATGCTATTATAACCCCTGTATTTAGCTAATTGTCAGTTTCAGCCAAATGAAAAAGTGTATTTCAAAACACCATAACAGTTAACTGCTAAGTAATTGAATAAAGTCTGAAATCAATACATGTTCACACACTCAAATACAGACTGAGACACCTTACAGTTTCACAACTCTCCATAAACATGAGTAAATGTTGTTGTAAAACATCTTTTTATGGCAGACATTACACATAAATAGCATTTGCAGAAAATGGAAATATAATGTGACAATATTGAAATAAAACTCAATTAAATTATATTACTATGTTCCACTACCTTACACACATACGGACCTTGTGTGACCTTGAATAGGTCAATATTATCTTTGTTGATAAACCACATAATAATAATAAGACTCACAGCAAAATCCCCTGATGGTGGCCAATGATGTCACAGCAGCACCAGGATGTGTGATTTTCCGTAATGCCTGTGTTCCCCTCATGCATAATTCATGTCAATGCATGCTGCTTTCTGGATGCCTGATCTAAAATGGCTACTCATGTCCCACTGAAGCGTGGTGTATGAATGAGTGGTACTGGGGTCTGCAGATAAGAGCTTGCTGCTCAGACAGCAGTCACATTGTTATTCAATTTAAAGATCCCTTAAACCGAGTCTCAAGCACCCC
>CM076656.1:14827700-15042944 GCA_038496675.1 Rachycentron canadum | reverse complement strand
CCGCCGATCTGTCTGCGAGCCCCTCCTGAGCTGGTGGTTAACGGGACACTATAAGTGACATCTGTTTCTAGTGAAATGGCTATGGGTTTTCCAATTGATTTAAAAGAGCGAAAAAAACATTAGCACACGATTGAAAACACTGTTAATCAAAAAATTAGGTGGGTTCTCTTGGCTACACATCTTTTTAATGTACAAATTATTTTGAAGATAAATTAAATCAATTAATATTCATCTTAAATCATTTGAAATATACAGGTGTAAATTAATGATATCTAATTGGTTCTTATTTAGTATTCAGTTATTATGTATATACTAAAATTGCCACAAATTGAAGTGACATTAACAGATAATAATCACTTTTATGTGAGTATCACGAAAAAAAAGTTCAGCTGTGAAAAACCCAAATTTCAAAATAGCACAACTCATTACTTTTTAACTTTCAAAGGTATTTAATTTTTAAAATTAATGTTCATGGCAAATTTTATGTTAGGATTATGATATATTAAATGATTGTGATGGATTATCTCCATGATGAGTTGTTAGCATTATCTTTTAAACCCTTTTGACATTCACTGGATAACTGAAAAGCTAACCACCTTTCTCATTCATAATAGCATTATTAAGGTAAAAAAGAATAGAAAAAAAAATTGAGGGATTCATTTTGATAGTGTGAAAAATTAAGACTTAAATTTCAATGAAGAGGAATTATCCTTTAAAATGTTGTGGAATTTGAAGTGTACTTGCGCCCAAGCAGTGTGTGTTAAGTAACACAGTTTCTGTCTTACATTTTCTGCACTCATTACAGACTCGTTGGCTAAATTAAATAATATACAACCAAATACAGAAATGGCAGCTGTGGAGTGTTTCAGTCATCTGTTGGAAACGGAGCTAAGAGGATTAGCATGACAGCCACAACTGGGCCTGGGTGGAATTACTGGAGCAAAGACTTTTTCTTTGCATATTTCTTCAAAATATTTAGATACTTTGCTGGGTAATTAACTGCAGGAATTTTGAATGGGAGAACATATTTAGCAGCTATGTGAACGAGACATGAGAGCTAGCATCATTGTTTGTGGGGAATTGAAGCTTATTTTTAACATGTGAAAATGGTTTTACTATAATTTCTTGTCACCAATACCACTGGAAAACCCACTATGATGACAGGTTCATTGAAATGATATGTGCAGTCACTTTACCCAGCAGTTGTTGACCAAGAAATGGCTCCAAAAAAGTTATTGCTGCTAAAATCTTAATGGACTCAACCACTTAACAAGCACACTGTGAGGATTTTGGGGGCACACTGACAGTTTGGGTGTCCCCACCTGCTAGTTTGGCTCATCAAATCAACAATGCAATTTTTCTCCGGAAATGGACATTTGAAAACATACCTGCGCGACATCTAGGACCCAGTTCTCACCGAACACACCAAAAATCTGCTGTAGAACAAAGCGTCATTAGAATAAACCTCTTACTTGTATCTCCTTCTCCCCTAATGTGTATAAAGTGTGTTCTGGACAGGGCACATGAATACCACACAGGTGAGCAAAGCCAATTTTAAGTTAAGCAAAATACCACTACTACAGTTTGAGTGCTGCCTTTGCTCCAACAGTCTTATTTTAAGATTGGTCCTAAAGGCAGCTTCTAGTTTCCTAATTGTTAAATGAGGTGACAAATGGGAAGGTCAGAGGCCACAGCTGGGACAGATGTTTTCATTTTTACTCAAATGGTTTCCTTCCTGCACACTTCCAACTTTACCAGTTACATCACAATAAAGGAAATTTTAGGCAGCAGACGTACGACTGTGTAATGACATTTTAGAGTGGACTATGAATGTGTTCAGGGAATTTACAAGACACTTTCCCATCAACATACTTGGCTACATCATCCAAGATATTTAAAGCACTCTTTACCATTAGCAAACAGGTCATAGTAGCAAGCAGAACACTGGGTTAGAGATATGTATTTGGAAAAACTGAGATCTGTTTCATTATGCTAACTTTGGTTTAACGTGGTAGATTTTGAGGCAGTGTAAAATGAACCAAGATATCATTTCAACATAAAACATTTACATGTTGGAGCTGCTAGTTAGCCTGTTTTCCCTTCTGCTAGTCTATGCTAACCAGCGCCATAGTTAACATGGACATGAGACTGATATACATTTTTTTGTTGTCCTTCATGGAAATCAAGCAAATAAATATACTTCCCAAAGGTTGGTTCACTCATTAAACAATTGCATTTTCAAACACAACTTCCGGACACGATGTGTCATCATGGAAGCTCTGCGATCTGACTATATAATATTTGCCGCGTCGTGGGAAATGACATATTGTGATTTGGATTTTAAAAGGAAGATTTTCACACCATTAACAACTACTGTAAACTCACTTGTTGCCTTCTAATAGCTGCTCCGGATTTGTGGTGTTATCCAGAGGCCCCCCCAGCAAGCCCCCATGTTGTTGTCATGACGTCAGAAGTGCATTCTCTCTGCTTCCTCTTCCTGTCTCTGGTACGGTGGCGGTGGTAGCGGTGGAGAGGGTTGGGTCACCATATCCTTTGTCTTTCTTTCAACACAACACAACACAGCTAAACAATAGATTTGATCCACTGGGCCACAAGAGAATCTCGATTTAGCCTATGTCAAGTGAGCTGGTCATTGACTCAGTTGCAAGTTGTTGTTTGGGCAGAACAGACTCATGGCCATTGAGTTGAGAAAGATGAGTCGGTATGAAAACTGTATGTCTTTAGCATGAAGGTCACAAAGTCCACATTAAGACGTTGGGATGAATGGATGGGTCAAAGAACACAGGACTGTGACACAGGAGAGTTAACCATTATGATGAAGGCCCTCTAATCTTAAAGAAGTACTTATTTTAACCAAATTGTACCTCATCAAGTGGTTTTTGTGCCTAATACCGTTTTAAAAGCCGTCACCGACCTATGAATCACCTCGTGGTAACGTTGCTTGCTAAAAAGCTGAGTGTGATTTGATTTTTATTTTATTTGTCATGTTAAGTGAGTTCTTCAGTTCAGTATAGAATTTGATAGAGAAATGTATTGATTTTTTCTCCCTGGACAACAGGTTTATTTGCATTTAACCAGAACCACGATATTTCCCAAACCTTAACCAAAGTGCTTTTGTTGTCTAAACCACAGACAGGAGTCTGGATTAAGGATGAACCCCGGTCTCTGGTGTGACAGTTGTGAGGGATAAACTCAGGTGATGTAATAACAAGAAGTATGAAACGTTCCACCCTGTTCATCTCCCTCCATCCTTCAGTCTCTTGTGTTTCTCTTGGTCATGGATTTAAAAAGCATCACCCCAGAATATGACTTGGATGTAAAAATATTGTGTGCTGTGTCCTAAATGCCCTTCTGGTTTTATTTTCATAGGGTTATGAAATAAAGAACATACTAACATGTGGGAATGTACATAATGCTAATAATTAGTAAAAATGATTCAACAAACAGCCCAACTCTACGTCATGCTTGAGTTCCTCACTTGACTTATGCGTTTAGCACAGATATAGATATAAGACTGATATAGATTTTCATCACTAATTCTTGAAATAAATATTGAGAATACTCTATTCCTTGTCTTCAGCATCCTCCTCTATTCTGCCTGGGACTCTGGTGCAGTTCTTGGCCAATCGGCTCCACTACTATTCCACTATTGCGGTCAAATGAGATGTAACATGATCAAATCAGTCAGTGCAGTGGCACCCAAAACCACAATACACACTGACCGAACAACAGCTGTGTCTAGACTATTATTGATTGAGAAACCAAATGCCCATTTTGGCTTTTGACTGTTTACATACTGTCGTGGCTATTCATTATTTGATTTGCCTGTTGGTTTTTGTGTGGACTGGATGTGTACCGTTCAACACCATCATTAGAACGACTGACGTGAAGTGCGAAGTGAATGACACTGATTACCTCGCTACTGTGGCACCTGTCCAGGAGGACATTGCTTTGTAGTGAAGTTGATGGGTTTAATTCCCAGGCCTGGGGCCTTTCTGTGTGGAGTTTGCTCTCCCTCTACCTGTACTCTGGCTTCCTCCCACAGTCCAAAGATTACTTGGTGACTCTAAATTGCCCGTAGGCGTGAGTTTGAATGGTTGTATGTGTCTATATGTCGGCCCTACGCGACCTATCTAGGGTGTACCCCGCCCTCGCCCAATGTCAGCTGGGATTGCCTACAGCCCCCCCCAACTCGCAACCCTGGATGGATAAAAAAATGGGTAAGCATATGGACTGAATGACTTTGACCATGGCTAAACTGTGATTGGCATGATGACTGGGTCAGTGTATCTCCATAACAGTAGGTGTTGTAGAGTCTTTGAAGAGTCAGAGCTGTTTTGGCAGCAGGACCTGAGGTGATTTTAATGTCATGACTAACCTCACAATTTTCCCTGCATAAATATAGAGAATTAACTACAGATGACGGCTTGTGGGAAGTGTGTGTCTGTGTGTTTGTCCTGCAAGGCTGCGTCCTTTGGCTACACATACAGTACATACACATGGCACTTCAACAACAAAGCCATGTTGACTGGTGATTTATTGAGGAAAAAGTTCTATTTTCAACAAGCAGGCCTCTGACGTATGTTTTCTTCAGGAGCAATTGCCCCTCAGAGTGGCTACCGGGACAGTGGAGGAGGAGGAAGAGGTGGAAGGAAGAAGGGGGACAGTTTAGGCGTGTGTTACTGGGAGGGACTGAGACTCTGGACATATACATTGACCTCAAGGAAGAAAGCTTGGACTATGAGACAGGCAAGCTTTATAATTTTGCCTGTTATTTACCTGATTCATGAGATATAATTATTACTGAGGGACGTGTATTGTTAGTGTGTCTCCAGTCAATAAAAGCCTATGCATCAAGGAAATGTATGTTTTGAAGGAACTTAATTTGTTTTGTTAGGACTTGTTACAGCACAGATTAACAGCTCATGAACACCCATCCACACCATTAGGCAAACATTATTCTATCATTGCATAAGAAGAAGGTACAATGAGATGATATAAAATAGCTTCATGTCTGTTTGAGTCCGTTGCATTTTATTTTTATTGAAACATAAATCTTCTAAATCATCTTCCATCCAAGCTAAGCATAAAAACATTTTTTTTAGAATTTTTTTTAGGCTTTTTTTTTTTTTTTTTTTTTAATATTTCCAGTGTGTCCACCCATGTTTTTCAATGGAAAAACTGTAAGGTTGCATTAAAAACTCCTCGACGAAAGAACAACAATGCTACTGTTTTGCTGTGTAGCCAGTGTAGACAAGGTATTTTGCAGCCTGATGGGAGTGTCGTTGAGCATAACTGTCTAAACTGTAGTTAGAACTGAGCCGCTCAGCTGGTCACAAGGCTGCCAGAAGAGGCTCAGACCCCTGCTCCGACAAAAACACACACAGACCCACATTCACACACACATTCCCCCGTCTCTCTCACTCAGTCTCCCTCTATATCTCTCTTGCTCTCACACAAAAGAAGAGGGCTGGTCTTGCAGTACTTTGGGAAAAGTGACAGCCCTCAGCACTGGACTGTAGTGTCACTGGATTTGTGTATGTGTGGGTTATGTTGGCATGGACTTCTGACTGGATGCTGGTTTACCTGCACGCCTCAGCCTCCTTCTCTGTGAGGATTGCTTCATAGCAAGAACAGCAGCAACATGGGATCAGTAATGTGTAAGTGATGAACATACTGACCATTTTACCATGTTATCTGTGTGTGTGGTTGATGTACTCTGTAACTACTGAAAGTCTGAAGCGTCAGCACCTGGAACAAGTTGCTATAATCTGCTCCTGCCTGCTTGCTTAGTACCACTTTAGCATTATTGGTGATGGGGATGGGACTTCTAACCACTCTACAATCAGTCACCCATCAGAGCGTGTGTTAGGAATCATTTTTTGTGACGTGAACTTGCAGTCTGTTTTAAAGAGCAGTTGCTGATAGATCTAAGTCTGTACCAGTAGTGTGTTTAGTTATTTTAGTGTCCTTATGAATAGGTAGAAATCTAGATTGGTTTACTGAAGCTACTTAAAAAGAAATACACAAAGGTCAAGTGTGTGTGGTGTGGACTGACAAATCCACGGCTTGTACATGCTTCACAGAGGATGAGTAGAAAGGGAGAGAATCTGTGTCTGCATTATTGTACTTTGTGTGTGTCTCTCTGTTGATACGGTTTTCAATTTTGAGTCATTTTCACTGGGCCCTGCAATTGCAATTGCCAAAAGCCATTTGGATGGTTTGAGAGAGTTACATGTTTTCGCCTCGCAGAAGTGATTTCACGCCAGTTACTTAAGGTGAAGAGTTTTGAGAGTGAGCGTGTGCTAGCATCAACTGCGCCACTTTAACCCAGTTTCACTGTCACTTCAAATAACACCTTAGTAGAGGAAAAGAGCCGGCAGAGGTGACATGAGCCACCTGAGGGTGGAGTCACTCTCTCACAGTTGTAGCTGTTCTCGTGGCTGTGTTTGTGGTCATCACAGGGACAGGCGTATGCAAATGTCCTGTA
The DNA here is from genome assembly GCA_038496675.1 of Rachycentron canadum. Taxonomy (NCBI): domain Eukaryota; kingdom Metazoa; phylum Chordata; class Actinopteri; order Carangiformes; family Rachycentridae; genus Rachycentron; species Rachycentron canadum. The sequence goes on along the minus strand of CM076656.1, from coordinate 15,036,433 downwards.
ATTGGCTTTACTACTTTACTTTCCAATGCAGAGATTACGAGAGAGACAGACAGGCTGAGAGAGGCGAGGAGGTTAGAGGCACCTTGCTGGCTCCATAGGGACACATGCAAGAACAGCTGCAGTGGCATTGCCAAAGGGGATGTGAGTGTGTATGTAACAGACAGAAGCACCAAGGAACCGTTGTCTCTGTTGCAGAGCCGGTGGGCAGGCTTGATGCATAGATACAGTCGACTGGAAAACACACACTCTTATCCCAGATGAAATTAGGTGGATTTATGACTGGAGATGGACGCACTAGGCAGGCTGCGATACCAGACCCTCCCGTCTAGATGTCCAAACTGTGGTAAATATGGGCGAGCTTATTCCACCGTACGGATCTCTACTGCTGAGATGGAGTCTTACTACCACTTCCTGGGGGTGTGTCAGGAGACTGAGTCAGCCATACTAAGAAGTATGTCCAACCATCCCTCCACTCTTCAACATGTCCATCTGTGTTAGTATTGTTTTAGTATCTAGAGTCTATTTTTTTGTTTGAACCCTTCAAGCTTCGCAGGTGCATTACAGAAGTCCTTACACTGTATATTAGTAGTGTTGTTGGTCAACACACCTGGAGCCTATGTAGGTATTGAGCTTATAAAGTGAAAACCTTCATGGTTGCAAATAATTTGGCATGGAGTTCAACATCTTATTTATTTGGCTGATACACCACCAAAACACTAGACACAATTTAACCCGTCTTTATGGTTGATGTTGTGACTGTAGGGCTAACCACTAAAACTCCCAGCCAAACTGACACTAATCAGCAAATAATCTGTACTAAAATATCTCCTAGCATCTGGCTATTATCTCCTAATTGAACTCTAATTTAAATCCATGTATAAGTCAGAAAAACATGGATTGATTTGGACTGGAGTTGACTTGGTATCAGCTTCACTGCATGGGCTACAGTTTTACAGAGTAATGGTGCTCTGGGATAAATGCTAATGTCAGCTTGCTCGTCCACCAGCTTGGACTGCTATATACAGCAACGCCGCTTGGACAAATCACAGTCCCTGATTTGTGTTGAGATGTTGCAGTTCAATACAGAACAGTCAGATATTAGGTGACCTGAAGCACTCCAGCCTCATGGATGTGATATTTCCTGAGAAGACAGATACGTTTTGAGAGTAATGCTGGTAGCTTTTAATTCTGGGTCTGTCATACAAATCAGAAACAAGCCTACGTCTTCTCCTATTGATGTCAATTTGTTGATGAATCAAAAGAGCAACTTATTCAGAAGTTAATTCCAATAATACGTGAGAAATATCCAGTTTATATGTATGCAATAATACACTGCAGTGAGTGTCAGCATGCTCCCATTTTGATACTGCCAGTGCTAACATGCTGATGTTTAGCGGGTTTTATGTTTACCATGCTTTCCATTTTAGTATCATATTTCTATTAGTTTTAGCCTGATGATTTTAGATGGACATTTTGTTGAAGTGTTTTACCTGCAGCAGGTTCAATCAGTGCTCTGCCAGTTAAGAGAAGCAGCCACACTATCACTTTACACAACAGTAAAAATGCAACATTTTGGTTGAAGTTATTCACTTTTTGGTTAATGTTTTGAGCTTTTGACATGCTTTTTCAGGGAAATATGAAGCATTGCGCTGCACAATATAAGATTACGTGGGGGTTGATTTGAATGAATTTGAATGAATTGAATAAGCTGAAAAAGGAGATGAATTGGTGGCTTTAATCATGATGTGCAAATGCAGCAGTTGACGTGTTTCCCAAAGCTACTAATTCGGTAACAATGACAAAATCCTGCACATGCACAAACATCCGCACACATCCAAAACAAAAGTCAAGGTCAGGTTTGTTTTGGTCCTGAGCAGTTTAGGTCGCTTTTATTAGTCTGCCATCAGTTGTGCAGGCTGGTTTCATGTGTGCAAATATACAAACTCACCAATCATCATTAACAGAATGCTGTCTAAAGGCATATGTGGTGCATCAGCTATAGTACAAGGTAATACCACAGCCACCTCTCCAAAAACCGCAATACAAAACATTGTACAAATACAGTGGCCCATTTACACAAATGCACCCTGGTGTTCCACATTAAGACAGAATCGAAATGCAATATACAGGAACCATCTGCTCCGCATCAAATGGATGTGTTAATGACCAGCTGTGCCACATACAGTGCATGAGTGTGATGTTCACACCTTGATTCTGCTGCCACCAAGGGGCCAAAAATATCACTTATTGCAGGATTAAAGTTATTTTAACTCACAGTTTCCCCCCAGATCATTAGAAAAAAACAAGCGTGAATCGCAACACTGTAAAGATATTTAGTCTTTTTTTACAGGCTTCACTTATCCAGAAAGTGTAAGTGACAAATGTCTCCTTTTCATACAGTGTTTAAGATTCAGAGCAGCTTTAAATCGATAGATAAAATTCACAGCAAAAGTTAAATCTAGTCATATTATACAAATTTCAAATTGTCAAGAAATTCTACAAGAAAGGAAACAGGATTCCATGCGTGTCTAAAGCCTAATTTATCTTATGCCTCTGTGCCTTAAAGATACATTGTTGTCCAAATACTATGAGAAACATGTGAGCTACACTGGGTGGCATGTTTATTAGTTACCATGAACACACACATTGTAGTTAATCTTGATATGGATCAATCCTCCACAAAAATAGTCCCCAGCAAATGCAGTTTTTCCTCCTGTTTGCGTGACATTTGCTACAAATGACATGTTTTGAGTGTACGACGGCCTTAGCACTTAACATGTACTGATGACATCGAAGTCAACTACAACGACTACACATGTATATATGCACACATTCTCATGCCACAGAAGGATGACATGCCTTAGTCAACCACTGTATTTGGCGTTAGGACATTGTCAGGCCTATGCCTGTTCGTCAGTAGTGTATATTTCACGAGGTGATGATAATATTCATTGGAGGTATCTGTGTCTGTTTGTATGTGTGTGTCTGTGTCTGTGTGTGCGCCCTGTTATCAGCAGATCCTGTCATTAGACATCCTCTGATTGTATTCTTGTACTGACGCCTTTTTCCAGACAACCAATAGGAAACCCCCCTTACCCTGAACCTTGAGGTAGAACCATCCAAAAATAACACAAGCTCTGCTGTGTGTGTGTGTGTGTGTGTGTGTGTGTGTGTGTGTACTGCTGGTGCACTTTCTTGATTAAAATCATCTCGTATTCGAGAATCTGCTTTATTTAAGATATAAAAGATAATGGTTACATTTGTCTTTAATTATGTATTTTAATGGTGCAAGAAAAATCGCTTTTGATATTTCAACAAACTCAGATGTATAGTTGAATCAAACCAAAAACATTTAAAAATATCAGCCTTTAACCTTAGTCAGACCCATAGTAGTTGAAATGCACTGGCGCAGGACAAAGGATTAGCCTCAGCTGGGGAGAGGGGAATGACACAGAGAGACACAGAGGGCTCTACAGTGACTCATGATGATGTCACAGAGAGACGATGAAGTCCATGGTTTTTATGTAAAGTAGGCCAAGCATATTTCCAGCCCTGCTGTCTTCCTTTAGGCTGTAAGATCTCTGAACATGTGAGAGGCAGTCAACAGAAACAGCCCTTACTGATCTTCAGACTGTCTGAGGAGTTCACACACTCACAAGGATAGTTTACGTAAGACTGATTGACATTATTTATTACTAACCCTAACCCTAACCCTAACCCTAACCCTAAGGATTACAAAAAAAGCAAGAGGAGTGGCAACTGAACCTTTAACCTCTTATACTGTTTTACAACTGATCATCGCTATTCAAATCTCTTCTTGGATGGAGCCAGATGGACATTACCAATAAACATGAAATGCTGCACAGGGGTAATTAGCATGAATAGCCTGATCTGATCTGAACATGTGTGTTTTTGTTATTAGGCTTATGTGCTTGTCATGGATTGGCCATAACAAACACCATGTTTGAGGGTGGAGTGGTTTGTGACTGTACTTGTTACCAGGCCTCAGACTAATGATCAAGTCGTATATCTCGGACACTCGGGGGAAGAGAGGAGCAAAACTGTCAACTGGTAACCGTCTGGTGGTGAGCCAGATCAGATAGTGAGGGAGGCTGCTGGACAGGCCTGAGAAACCCACACATCTAGTGAGAACGCCTAGTTGAGTCCCATGTCCATAAGGTCTTCAATCTTGGCTCTCCCGCCTCTAGAACAACTGTAAAACTGTGTTCTGGACATAAAATCTTAGAGGCCTAGTTGCAGTCAGAAGGCTGTGGGTATTGTGACAAGTTCATGGTATGTGTGTTGTGCATATTCACAGATTTGTGTGTGTCTGTGGCACTTTCAGTCTGTCTCTGACTGTATATGTGAGTGTGTATTTACCTGCTGTGGTGAGTGCAGTCTCTGCAGTTTGGGTGTTTCCCAGGTCATGAGATGTTCCTGCAGGCTTAGGGTGAACTGGTCACATGCTGACTGTAAGTGTTGATCTGCTGAGAAGAAAAACAAGGGCCTTTTATAACTCAACTTAAAATCATTCTTATGGAGAGAGGATAGTTTGAGAACAGCTTAACAATGCAACCTAATTTGGAACTTTATGTGGGAATGGATCTGTTTTATTCCTTGGAGTCGATCATGATTATTCAAACTAGGAAATATATCCACAAATGGGCCAATGTGCTTTTCTTATAAACCTTAATTTGTTTTTATAAGATTGGAAAAAAACACTTGAAAGATAAGAGACTGGACCTGAAGGAAATGTAAGAACAATTAGTTATGTAAAGTATCTCTTCAAGTGATTTCACCGACATGTAGAAGAGCATGCACTAGCCATAGGCAAAACGCCAAAGTGAATTGAAGAGACAGTGAGATCCAGCTTTTCTAACCCTCTACCCCAAAATGCCTTTCTTCAATTTTTTTTTATTTATTGTTTCTGAATTTCATAAGTCAGCATGCATGGTTTGGTTTCTTCATGTGCATGTGCAAGAAACTGGAAAGACAAAATCAGAGGTTTGATCTACACAAATAAGATGAACTATATCTTCTCCTGACAAAAAAAAAAAATTTGGGCTTAGGTAGGGAACAGTACATGCAATCATCCATCCAGATAATGTATCCAGTGAACATATGGTAATCCCCGCAGAAGTTAAATATCCTCCTTGAGACAAAGATATGAACTAACTCTAAATGTCAAACTGTGGGAAATTATAATGAAGGTTTGACATTGTGAGAATCTGTAGTTCTTTGAGTTTCGTATGTTTTTTTGAAAACATTTTTTTTTTTTGAAAACTTTTGTAGAGTCTGAGAGAGAAACACGCACACACGTTACTTGCCTGGGAATACAGTAGTGTTTATGCTCTTGGAGGAAGTATTTCCCAAAGCACATCTGACAACTCAATAAGCATTGTATTGAAAACAATGTGTGTGTGTCTGCATGTGTGTCAGTGTATGTGTGCAGTTTGCTATCTGTGCCTAGCAGTGTGTGTGTGCGTGCATGTGTGCATGTGTGTGTGTGTGTGCGTGTACACGTGTATCGTGAGTGTTTACAACTAATTCTATCACTGTTCTGTTAATGTAGAAGTTATGGCGACAGCAGAACGGTGGTGGAAGAAGTGGAAGGAACATGTGTTTCCTTTAGTTTTATTATTAAAAAAAAAAAAAAAAAATAGAAACTCGCATGCACACACACCCACAAACACACATGTAATGTACATACATATAAACAATGTCTTTTTTAAAAATAAATAAATAAATAAATAAACATAAAAGTCATTTATCATCAATGAGTTCGTTGGAATACCTCAACTGCAGACTGAGTCTTCCTGGTAACTAATCAAAAGATTTTGTTTAAAGATAAGTCTGGTGAGAGGAAGATAAAAACAATTTTCAGGAAGTAACTGGTAGATTAACGAATTATGGATGTCACTGGTTGTAACCATAATTAAGATATTAGTATCTTTCAAAATCAATTTGAGAAAAATAGCAGAAGTGATGTTTTATCAAAAAAAAAAAAAACATACATACATAAAACAAACATACTAGTTAAAGTTGCAGGTTCCAGATTTTACTTAAGTACTGTAAAAGTAAAGACATAGTAACAGGAAAAGCATTGTGAAGTATCTAAAGTAAACATAAAGTAAACATAAAAACTATTTTTTTGGTATGTTATTAACTGAAAAACTTACAGATGCATTAAGAGTGAATTGAAGTAATAATAATTTTAATTTCACAAGCCAATTGAATTGATTCACTTCCACTAGGCTTCTTTTGGTAACTAAGCTGAACAATTTTATAACATGATCATATTTTTGTACTATATTATAGTGGTTCCCTCTGTGATGTAGCGAAGTAGTGTAGTGCGACATTGAAACACTCAACTCTCCACCGCTATGGCGCTACCTCGGCTTGATTCGCCCTGTTTGGTTTTCCGTCAGTGAGCTTGGAGATACCAAGAGGTGACCACTGATTGGTGAGAGAGAATCGTCACTGCTGTGTCATCATTGCGTGAGGCGGGATGTTTTGAACAGACAAAGATTCCTGTTAATTGCTGTATATCTTTTTGTATGGAAACCTGCAAATCCAATGCCATGCTGATTCAAGCACGTGCAGACATTTCACTATTGGTATCCTTTCAGTATCCTCCACTGGTTGTGTCTGTGTGTCCTGGTGAAGATGACACCATACAGGGTTGGTGCGTCATTGCGTCATATAGTAAGAAGACTGCATTTAGTCAGTGACAACAAGTTGATGTAACCTTGCTGCTAAATGTCCCCATGATGATGTAATAGAAACTGTTCATTTTAATTTGACTGAGTAGTGGTGTAGCTTCATCACTGGCCTTGCTGTTGCGGTCTAGCCAAAGAAGCGCTATAATAAATAGTCCCGCCTTAGCAACTATGCTAAGGTGCTTTTCTCCTGGTCTCTTAGTACCTTGCCTGGACATCTGAGATGGTGGCGACAGGCAATGTAGTCAGTGTAGTCGACACAATGGGTGGGTGTGGGTGGTCCCCGTCTCTGCTCCGTACAGTAGAATGGCCTCGTAAACGAGCAGTTTGGTTCTTCTCCTGGGTTTTGCCAAGGCCCGACTGCCACACATGCAGCGATGTATTTCTTGGTTGATGTCAGCTCAGAGGAAAAGGAGGCTGCCAAGGTAGGAACAGTGAGCCACATTTTCACAACTGATGTCTATATTTAATACTACTGGGGAAACAGTGTCTGAGTTTGTGTCTTTTCTGATATTCAGGGCTAGTTTGAAGAGCCTGCATGGTTTAGCAGATATATTAAGGATGCACTGGAGATCTTCTTATGTAAAGGCAAAGACCTTGGATTTGGCCTTGATCTTCTTTAAGTTTAAAGAGCTCACTGTCTGCCCTATACAGAATTTAAACTGAATGTGCCTTCACCACTGCATCCCCCACCCAAGAGTCTGACACTGGCAATCTCAGCCCCTCCACACTGTTCATAAAGAAGTAATTTTCTGTTTAAATATCTCATCCATTTGAACCACTGATCTTCATGTTTGCTTTGAGACTCAGAAAAAGGAAAAAGGTAGATTTTGTTACTCTTTAGGGAAACTTAGTGAAGCGGCACTTCAGTCCGTCATCTTGTTTATAAAGGCTACTTCCACACACTGTTCACATTTGGCAGCACAACACAGACCTCATAAAAGCACCACAGATGCATAGGCCTACCAGCGTTCAGGTACAGTCTGAGCCGCACACGCACACACACGCACACACGCATGCACAGTCTGAGCCGCACACGCAAACACACGCACACACGCATGCACAGTCTGAGGCGCACAAGCACACACACGCACACACGCATGCACGCACACGCATGCACGCACACACGCACACGCGCACACACACACACAGACACACACACACACACACAGCAGCTCAGCCCCATCCTGTAGTTTCTCTCTCTCTCTCTCTCCTTCTCCTTACACCTCCCCTGCCCGTCTCCTTATTTTTCACATGCACGCACACCCTGCCCCGTCTCCTCTGATAGGCTGTCTGCTGCTCACAGTAGAGCTGTTTCACTACAGCTGGAGCTGGAAAAACTGACCACAGATGCACGTAACAACTATAACACTCACAGTTCAGGGCTCTGCTCCAGCTGTTTGTGTGTTCTTGTGACTGGAGATGCAAAGAGAGGGCAGACAAAAGACACCAACAGGCTCAAAGCTTGTTGTTCCGGTTGTCAGGAGCCGTCTGAGTTGGTGAGGAGAATAGTGACAGTGATGAAGAAGCAGCTGCTGTTGACAGACTGATATTGCCGTGTTGTCCTCACTGGATGTGGATACCATGAGATTACTGCCATTTAATTGGATTACTGCTTTTCCTGGAGGGATTTACATTTACGCTTGTGTATCTGTTCAAGCCAGGAAGGTGTTGATGAGTGGCGATGAGTGTCAAACACATTATAGGTAATGCTCACACACACTCACTATACAACTTCACAGACACGCTGTCTCAAAACCAACTGAAAGGTTATATAGAGCTGTAGATTAACAGTGTCAATATTCATGTGCTTACTCACACTGTCTTGTTCTTTGGGCTCTGTTTAAACTGCAGACTGTTAGTCGGGAACACACACACACACACACACACACACACACACACGCACACACACACACATCTGTTACCAGCCACGCTTCTCCCTGTCTTCCTGGTGTCATTATTTTTCCATTTCACCAGTATTTTCCGTTCTCATCTGCTGGTTAAGTGATTTAGTTTACTAATTATTTCCTTTAACTTTAAATGGAATTTAATATTATTTGCACTTTTATATGTTGAGACAAGGTAGTGCAGCATGTGTTGAACTCATCGGGCCACAGACTTTGTAAACAGTCAAGCATGTGTCACATCCTGTCCAAAAATGGGTAAAATAGTTCTTATAGGTACGTATGGAATTTATTAGTGTTGAGGTACAGAGTGGGTATTTACTCTGATGACATTAGGGACTTTTTATTACGCCCTTCAAGGTAAAACTATGTTCTTTGCTTGTTTTGGTCACGTGGGAACAGTGAACCTGCCCAGGTTGAATCTAATGAGAATAACAACAATAGCAACTTTGTCCCACCCTAACAGGTGCAGTAAGAATCTGGGAGATATTATAGAATAAAAACTAATAATTTATATTGAACTATGTCAATTATATCATTGCGTTACATAATGTTTTGACTTGGTTTTCATGTTTCGTTTTTCTTCTGGCTGCCTAAAGGCCAGTTCCTTCTGTGACCTGTGTTTGGGCTCTTGATAGGCTCCTCAGCTGATCCCTGTCTTGTATCAGATGAAAGTGGGATGAGGAATAAACCAGTGATAAGATAAGGGCCACTGCATGGCTTGGACAGCGCTCATTAGAAAAGAAGTGAAGAATAAAGAATAGAATAAAAGTTGTATTGTTGCAGTTCATATTGCATAGCAATGGTCCAAGTTAAAAAGGCTTAGAGATTATATGCAAAAAAACCCAAAACAAAACAAAAATCCATTTTTTTTATCGATTATTTTGTTCTTCTCTGACTGGGTGACTATGGGTGTAGAGCTGAGTCTGTCTCTGAATACCAGCAGCAGCGACAGCGTGTGAGAGCGTGCTGCTTAATCCTTTTAAATTTAGAGCAGATGGATGAGGGAAGGTGTCAGCCAAAGTGTCTATGTTGTATTTTGTGTGTATGTGTGTGTGTGTAGACGGGGGGTGAGGTGGCGTTGGCACCATCAGCGTGTTGCCATGGAGTTTAGACACCTGACAACTTGGCGAAGAATCATCCATGGGTGTTACAGCTCAGTCCAACCAGATTCCTGGAGCTGATCCCTCTGCAGTGTAACTGGTGTTGCGTGATTCTATGGCATTTTTTTTTTTTGGCACATGTACTGTGTTTTAACTGTGCCATTACTAAACTGACCAGAACCACGCACACATACGCACACACACGCACACACATCTTGCACATTGAGTCAAAAAAAGAAATTGTTTGCCCAGTCTCTGAGGGTGCCTGCATACCAATTGGTTGGTTCATTTGTTGCTGACTAGGAGAAGGAAATGACAGAGGCTGTGTCTGCACACAGGACAATATCTCTATGTTGGCCCTTTTTTTGCCATCTCTGAGAATAGTCCCCAAATATTACAGTGTAAAGCCAGAGTTTGTGTTGCTTTAGTTCTTAGGGGAGCACACACAGACAGGGGCGGAGGGGGAATGAAAATCAGCCTGGGACTTTTGACTCAGACTGCCCCACCAAAACCCATCTGGAGAAACACTACCACATACAGCTCGTGTCACATTTCACTCTGATGATTTTTAGAAAAATACGTGAAGTAAACACAACAGTCTCCTGCTAAACAAAGGCACACAAAACATCCCAGTTGTCCCCTGCATACTGCTTATGTTGGTGTATGTACAGACCACAGTGAAACCAGTTTAATTACAACTATTTGTTAAATTTTTTGGGGGTTTTAATTGGAGCTAATTCTTTGAGCTTTTTGACTAAACATTTACAATAATTTAAAGACCCCCCCCTCTGGTGGAAAATCAAATTGGTAAACCATGTTAGCATGTTCATATGTTTTTATATGATACAATATATATCAACATCAAAATTATGTATTTTCAACTTAGAGCTGCAGTGAAACAATAACAGTCTTATAAAAACTGATTCAGACAGCCAGGTACTCACATGTGACTTAGCCTAAGGAACCACAATAAACCCCAAACCCTGACAGTACAGAGAGCCAGAGTTTGCAGTAGTACAACCATGAACGCTGTGTCAGCCACTGCCAGTTGCTAATTAAGAACTTAAACAAATGAAATCTGCTAATGGCGCCAACTGTTCTGCTGTTTGCTTGTCGCTGATTTTGATGCACGACAAACTCCTCATCTGAGCAGACAAAATCACATTAAAAAAACAGAGATACTCTTGTAAAAAAAAACTGTTGTAAAAAAAAAAAAAGTTTTTATGTGTATAGCAACAAAAAAACATTTGTCATGTCATTGTTACAATCGATAAATTGGTAAAATTGTGAATATTATGTTTATATTTATATGTCTGTTAATTGCCATCATTTCACTGGTGCCTATCTACCATTGAAAACTGATGGAAAAAACACAATGGCTCATAAACCACATTGAAGTGATTAAAGCTAAATGGCTGCCAAATAAACCTATTCAGTAGTTGAAGTATTGACACAGGGACAGACAGGCACAGTTAGCGATTAGCTGGTGCACGTAGTAGAGCATTCAACAGCTAAAGGGAAACTCTGTGACAAATAAAAAACATAAAAACTCTCACTGTCTTGGTTGCAGTTAGTTCATGGAAGAACAGATGATAGTGTGTGTGCGCAGAGCTGATCACATCAGTAATGGTTCAAACTAACAGCCGCTGTCAGCATCTTTTTATTTCACCGCTAAGTGGAGCAGGTTGGCGACGTCCGAGTTTGGATTTTCACTTAAAATGAAACAGAAATATCTCTGCAGATTTGTTGGTGCTCAGCGCTCATCCTGTGGCCAGCTGCTTTATTTGAAATGATCCGTTTAAATAAAGTTGGGTCATAATTAAGAATTAAAAATTACTGCTGTTTAATGGCCACAAGTATTGAATAGTAATTATAAATAAGAAATGTATTTGTTTAAGCCATCACAGACGAGAAGAGCTAAGTTAAGGAAGCTAAAGTCACCAGACAAGAACAGTATCCAGTGATTTTGGAGAGGCCTGTGCGTGCGTTACGCCAACTACAGCCACACAAATTGCAGCTTATGCTTGAGAGCTGGAATGTGGGGGGAATAAAACGACATTGTCGAGACACATAAACAACAGACCTATTGTAGCTATATAGAGTATTTGGAAGGTGTTCAGACCCCATCATTCTACATTCGGCACCACATAATGACAAAGCAAATGACTATGAAAATCTTAGAGTCTACAATCTTTGAAAATCTTGCAAATGTGTTAAAAATGAGCCACTGATAAACATCACATTGACATAAGTACAGCTCCACTGTCAGACTCCATTGACATTGACCCTTGGCTATGACACTCGAAATTTAGCTCAGGCCCATTGTAATATCTCTTGATGACCTTTGAGATGTTTCTGCACCTTGATTGGTCGACCTGTGGTCAATTCAGTTGGCTGGGCATGATTTTTTTTTTGAAGGCGCATGCCTGCATATATAATTCTCACAGCATCATGTCTGGAAGAAACTAGACATGATGCTTAGTTTTCGTTGCTTTCTGTAAAATCTCTGTTCGACTTACTGTTCAGAGTTGACCTTTGTTAGCCTCTGACCGAGAACATGTGCATGGTCATCCATTAGACACATAGATGCATTGTGCTTGAAAATGGACCAGCGTGCTTCATCACTATGTTTAGCTCAAATTATAGCCAACTACCAGATTATCAACTGTAGTATTGTAGTATTTGTTTACAATTTGTAATCATTGATCAATCTGTGAACTCTTTGACGAAACCTACAGTGTTTTACGTCATTTCAGTACCTACAATGCATCTTATTTTGTATCCCTCATCTTTGAATGTTCTCATACTTTCGGCTGAACAGGAAGTCCTTTGTCAAACTGAGGAATGTTGCAGTCTTTGAAGAGGCCCTTCAGGGTTTCCATCTTTACTCTCAGAACCATAATTTCAGTTAGATTGAACAGGACCAAGTCCAAAATGTAAACAGAAACTCTGACGCTGTACTTCCTCAATGCTGAAACTTAATTTTCAAAATCAAGAATCTCACTCGTCCCATTCACATGTTTACTGCCTATGTAACCTGACATCTGCTTATGTGGGTGCTTCCTGCTCTTACTCTCTGCCAGTCACTGTCAGTTTCTAAAAACAGAGCGTGTCTGTCTAGACTCGAAGTGGTCATACATCACGGCTGCCTCCACTACTCCCTTCTACTTTGATGTTCCAACAATACAGAACATCCTCCCTGCTTAAGAGCAATGCTCTGATTGCATAACCCTGTTTTTCCTGGGCAGCTAAAGAACATTTCCTAGATCCTCTTTCCCATCCTTCTTTTTGTGCACAGTACAAAAAGTTCAAACAAATTCTCTGCAGCTATTTTGTATTAGTTTCATTGGAGAGGTACAAACAATCCTTGATTGAAATTGATTTTTTTTTTTTTTTTTTTTTTTAAACATTGGAGAATGGACCTTAAATGTTTATGGCTAGACAGCAAATATGAATACTATAATAATAATAATGATGATAATAAAAAAATTTGACCCGATAATATACTTTGAAAAGACACAAAATTAGAATTTTACATAATTTGCCACTAATTTCACAGATTAAGCCGTCAAATGGAAACATCCTAAACACCCACTTTACAGTGAAAGGTTCTTATAATCAGCTGATGAGCAGTGTGAACAGCATAATTTTCCATTATGCGTTCAACAGTTTGCTGCTAACTACATGGCGGAAAGAAGCATGAAGCATGACAATAAATCTTTTGGAGAGTAATCAAATATTGTATATCAACTATTAAGTAAATTTCACATTTACTGGCCCAATGTAGACTACAATAAAATGTGACAGTTATAATGGTGACAGCATGTTAGAGCATATGTTCCCTTGCTAAATTTCCAGTGGTTCATGTGCTATATTTAAAAAAAAAAAAAAAAAAAGATTTTTTTTTTTTTTTTTAAACTAAACAGCGGTTTTCAAGGTAAAGCACAGCCTGTCTGCCTCAGATTTCACATCATGAGATAAATTAAAACCCTAATATCTTTGGATTTCGGTGCAGCATAGTCTTAGCTTTCTCTTAAAAATTGCGTGGTTCATTGGTCAAATCTGCAAAACTACCAATCATTTGTCTAGGACAGTTCTTTAATGGAAGCAGTATCTTTGATATCCTTGGTAGGTCAGCAGACTCGGATACTAAGAACAGAGGTGCATTGACGTTGTCCCAGTTAGGGGCCAGTCTCACTACCAGCCACTGTCCTCCTCTTTTCCTTCTGTCTTTCCCCAGGCCCACCAACACACATGCATGGTTTAAAGAAATAAATCAGTGTTAATGCATGTCTTTATTCTCAGTGACAGAAAAAGGTTTGTTCACCATACACTCTGCTTAGAGCTTCAGGCCGCAGAGGAACCATAGCAATCATTAAACTTGAGCAGGGAAGAGTCTAATTCATGGATACATATGCAGACATGTCTGAGAATGCTTTGTCCTGGATTTCCGATATATGGGACAGCCCAAATGGATGCCGGTCAGAAATAGTTACAGAATAGGCTACATGTGAACACAGTATGTGACCAAATTAACATTTTCTGAATGAGGTAGAAAACAGCTGTAATATCACTCACTCACTCACACTTAATCAGCGCAGACAGTTTACTCCTATAGTCACTCAGGCCACCATAGTCTGACAGTCAGATAACTGCCATTTTATTTTCACCTCAGTTCCAAATCAAAACGTGTGAAACTCTGAAGCTGGACATTTCCTGGCGATCTGAGGGTTTCTTTTTTTAGGCCTGTACCTGTACAGTCAACTTCCCCAGCTATAATATAGACCTCTTACATCACCTCACCTGTGTATTCCCTGACTACTTCCCTGAACATGCTGCAGCACAGCAGCCACCCAGTTTGCCTTTACTCTATGAAACAACTATTTTACAGAACAGAGCATTTTTTTTTTTTACTGAATCTGAAATAGAGGGAGGCACTTGTGTTGTTTTTCCCCCCATCTGTTTAGCATGTTTTCTTTGATCTCTGACTAGTTTGGTGTCTGTTTAATTTGATGTTTAGCTGTTATCCAGCTAAATCAGTTGTGTGTGACTTTCCTTTGTTTTAAGTCTTTCAGTTTATTTATTTCGATATGGTCTAATCACACAGTTTCTACTGTTAAGTAAAAATCTTCACCTCTGGGAGGATAACGCTCACTGTGCATCTGGTTTTGCCTTCACTGACTGTCTTGAATTGGTAGATGTTTTACCGTGTATCTGATCAGTATATCTCTCCTTACAGATGAGATCATGCAGCAGGAGATCAGGCCGCTCCTGGCTGTGGACATCATAGAGCAGCTTCATCGCCAGTTTGCCTTGCTTTCAGGTATGTTCCAGTGTCCTACTATCCACACCTGAAGTTTCCAACCTAGAGGTTTTTTTTTCCCTGTGCATTTAGATGGAGGGCTGGGGAACACTAATAATCAATCATACTGGCAAGTTGTTATGTTGTAAAACAAGACATTATGTGATAACTGGCTAAAAAAATGGAAATCAATCAAAATTTGAAGATAAAATATAAGAGCTCTTGATTATGTGGTAAATCAAACTTGACAAAAGCGCTGTAATAATTCATAGAGTCATTTTTTAAGACTTATAAAATTTGATTTTTAAGTCTAATTTCCAGAGAACATTATTTTTTAAATCTTGAAACAATTATTAAGTTGTTAAAATTTAGTGCATTAAAGGGTTAATCATAGACCTCCTCTTCAACTTTGCATATGCCCCCCTTGGGTTATCTGAATCCCATACTGATAAATCTGGGGCTCAAAGGGTGGTATTCCAATCTAAGCGATGGCAGGATGAACATTTTGTCCCATTGCTGGAACCATATTAACTAACTAACAAGCCTTTCCCACACCTTTATGATATATTTAAGACCAAATGACGCACTTCATCATGTCAAGCAAAGACTTTCCGTTCTTCTGCAAGTTGATTGGATGTGTTGATTGGTGAGACTGTGGGTGAGAGAGCAGAGAAAATAAAATATGTGAAATAAGAGCAAAAAAGGGAGAACTGTTATGTTAGATAGACTTCTTACACCTCACATCTTGGTCATCTATAAAACTATACACAGCAATAAAACTCTGTGTTACACATGCCATAGTGAGGGGAAAATGTTTAGCTCAAGGTTGCCATCTTGTGGATATTTTGTAGAAGACGTTTAATGAAAACGTGGGTGTCTTTAAAATTCCAAGAGTTTTAAAGGATGTTCCATGACTAAATTACCTAACTCTGGCTTTTAAATTGTTCCCTCTTCCTGGCTCTTAATGCTGTTTTTAAAGAGACGAATAGTGATTTGCATGCAGATGGAATCAAAGGCAACTAAAGCAATAAAGACAAGGAAAGAAAACCAAATATATATTCACGGAAAATAAATTTAGCTGATATTCCAAACCTTCTGCCTCAAAATTCCAGCAACCTTGTTTGTCTTCCTCAACCCCAACAACTCATGCTGAGCAGCTTACTGTTCAAACCCAACAGGGATAAATATGCAGAATCTGTACATATTGCACACTTTACTCGAGCCGAAATTGTGGGGAAATATGTATAAAATGATGTGCGACAGGACATAAAAACTTCAATAAAGCTGAAACTCTTCAATGAAGAGCTGGAACAAAAAAAAAAAAATCTTTTTTTTTTTGCAAAAAGGATTAATAATTAATAATAATAATAATAATAATAATGTTGACGTCGGTGGTTTTGTGTTGCAGGGGGGCGAGGGAAAGATGGTGCCCCCATCATCACTTTCCCAGAGTACTCAGGCTTCAGCGAAGTGCCAGACGAAGACTTCCTCAATGTAGTTACATACCTGACCAGCATCCCCAGGTACGCACACTCTCATACACATATAACATAATTTTCCCTGTGGCTATCCTCGCATAATGAGAAAAGACACCTGGTGGCCACTCTGCTCACTGGGAATCAATGGAAGACATGGTACCATTTATTTCTAGTCACATCATTGAGCTGGTCAGTGAAACTAAAGTGATGAAAATATCACAGAAGCCATTTATCTATCTCTGCTAAATGTACTGCACCTGTAACAGCACTAGCTAATTGATGATTTTTCAGTGGTTGATTTGACAGTGCTCCAATTAACATGCAGTATATGTTCACCGTTACCACAGAGAAATGTTCTCTAGTTGTAACTGTTTTCATTGAACCTTCTATTAGTCATCATATCATACTTTGAGTAAAGTAAAATGTAACATGGAATCAGTACATTTTAAAATGCACCTCATGTTAAATTGTTAGCAGCAATGCTCATGTTAATTAACGCTCTCGTTATTGACTGTCAACAATCAGTTGTTGGACACAACAGCTGCACAGCATTTGTTCAGAGTAGTTTCTCATTTTTAAGACTGCCTCGTTACTCCATCACTTCTTCTAGGTTTGTATATTCCTTAAAACGTGCAACATGCTTAGTGTGAGATTAGTGTGTTCAGGAACAATGACCTCCAGTTGTAGGGAATTTGATTGGCACGGCTTACACACAGGCACAAAGCATCAGTCCCGTTTACTACATCTTCTCCACATCCTGTCTTCAGTCTGGATGCTGCCAGTATCGGCTTCATCATTATCATTGACCGGCGGAAGGACAAATGGAGCTCGGTGAAGGCCTCTCTATCAAGGATCGCTGTAAGTTCTCTAAGACTCCTAATATTCAAATCATCATATCGATGCACACGTGGATGTGAATACATAGGTAAAGATATTGTTAACAAACAGATACCTTTTCAAAGCAAAAAGTACCAATAAAGAACAGTTGCAGAAAAATTGTATTTTATACTAATGCGTCTTCTACATGCACTGGAATGTTAAAAGCGGTATGAATAAGGCTTTTTCTACTGAGGCCTTGTATTATAAAAATAGTTTTGTTCTATATGAGTTGAAATTGATTTTTCAGTCTATACAGTGAGTCACTGTGGTGATGCATATATATTTGCAGTTTTAAAATAGAAGTCAATCTTGAGCTACAAGGCCACAGTTAATTCAGTGACTGTCTTCATGTGCTTTTTAATGAGAACAGACGAACTTGCTCACACACACACAAAGCTATGTTTATTCATCTGTGACTCAGCTGCTGTAATAATTTGATCCTTTAATGATTTGATACCAACAAGAGACATGTCTGTCTCCATCATTGTGGTCCTAGGATTTTCCTGCTGGTTGGTGTAGCCTAGTTAAAGGTAAATTACTGAATGAATGAGTATATGAACTGATGAGATGGCTTAGAAATGAATGGAAGTTTACATGTTATTTAATTATCTAGGGAGCATTTCCGGGAAACCTGCAGCTGGTGTTAGTGCTGAGGCCGTCAAGGTTCTTCCAACGAGCCATAGCAGACATCGGGATCAAGCTGCACAAGGATGACTTTAAAATGAAGGTACCAATAAGCATGCTTCAAGCATTTTATGCAATCACGAGGAAAAATTTATTTGATTTATGGCTGGAAAAGATGGTTAATGTGAGAAGTTTTAAAATGAATGCATTATCATGATAAATATGCATGAAATA
Source organism: Rachycentron canadum (assembly GCA_038496675.1). Lineage (NCBI taxonomy): Eukaryota > Metazoa > Chordata > Actinopteri > Carangiformes > Rachycentridae > Rachycentron > Rachycentron canadum. Next base: position 15,018,190 of record CM076656.1, on the reverse strand, counting down.
TTTTTTTAACCCAACAGAATTTGGCATTGCTTAGGTCCAAGATCAAACTGCTAACCCCCCACAGCAAACAGTCAGATATACTGAGAGCTGAATGCTGTAACAATTCACCTTATAAACTGGTGTGACTCCCAGGTCTAGTGCTATCATCATCAAGTACATATTAAGAGCTTAAAATTGTGTGCTTGTAAGCTTATTTTATTTGCATAAATGAGGTCAGATTTACACATCGTGACTAATAATTTTTGAATCGTTTTATAAATACATGACCTCAGTCGCCCTACAATTACAACACCCTTATCACAGAGCACATTGAATTTTTTTTTAGTTCAGCCAATTCAGGATATAAACCTGCCTCAGATTTGTCACAATAAATGATGATGATTGTTTTTTTCAAAGTTAGTCTCACTGTTATATAAAGTGGGTTATGACTGAAAGTGTTGTATTGCATTGAATGTGTTTGCAGATTGTAATGCTGAACTCTCTGGCTGACCTACATGGCTTTGTGGATAAAGGCCAGCTGACCCGGGAGCTCGGAGGAAGTCTTGAGTACTGTCACAGTCAGTGGATACACCACCGAACTGTGAGGAACCATACTAGTGCTAAACGTTGATACCTTAACCTGACCTGGAGTGTTTGGGAAATTTGCTAAATATAACAGACAGAAGGGATCACAGCCTTTCCAGCAGCTGTACAGTTACATGGAAGGAGGCTGCAGTCACATGTGGGTGCTTCTCCCTAGGCCATCGAGAACTTTGCCATGACGGTGAAAACCACAGCCCAGATGTTACAGAAGTTTGGGACAGACCTGGCAGAGACAGAGCTGCCCAATGACGTCCAGTGCACCAAAGACCTGCTCACAGCACATACTGACAAACACACCAACCTCAAGGTGATTTATCACATTTAATTGGCCAACTCATACTATCACAGACAGTACATGAATACATGACAACAAAAACATCACGGTGGTTGGGCTGAAACAGATTCACAACTTGAACAAAAAATGTCGGTCATGTGTCCCACAGTGCGAACACTTCTAGAGCCCTTATAGTACAGCAGCATTGCTTTGTGGAGCATTCACAAATGTTTTTGTCACCAGGTTGTCATTTATGATCATCAGAGGACACTGCATAAAGTTGAACCTCTTTCAGCCGCATATCCTGTATTACTTATTTTGCATATATCTTTGCATATAGCAGGTGTTTGTGAAAAGAGCCAGTAAACAGATGTTATTATCTCAAAAGCTTATGTGATACAGATTGCATGTTTCAATGATCTGTGGAAATGGGGCTTTACACACACACACACACACACACACACACACACACACACACACACACAAGTGCACAGAATGGTTTGCTGTTTTACTGATGATAATATTTTTATCTCTAATGTGTCTCTATACCAGGATGAACTGAAGCTTGCTTTAAAGCAGGGCACCACCTTGTTAGGTTGTATCAAGGAGCAGGCAGCCAAGTCAGAGAATCACAAACTCAACCCAGATGAGATGGAGAACCAAACCACTGTTGAAAGGTGAGAGTTCGCAAAGCTCTGCTAATATGTTACATAATGTTTCTCAGTCTGTATTATGGCCATGTAGTGACACAGAAACTCCCAGTGTGTCTCTGTGTAATTAAGTTCCTGTTTTGTCTCAGGCTCCTAGCCCAGCTGGATGAGACAGAGAACGCCTTTGAACAGTTCTGGTGTAAACACCATCTGAAACTGGAGCAGTGCCTGCAGCTACGCCACTTTGAACAAGACTTCAGAGAGGTATATCTGTAGATCTGTCTGTCTCTGTCTGCCTAGCCCTCGCCTGTGTCTCCTCTTCCTACAATTTCAAAAGACTTCAGCTGTGAAATCATACTTTAAAAAACATGCTTTACAAAACACTGTCCGACAGAGTTGGTTTGGAAGTTGTAAATGCAGTGACTCTGTGTCCTGTCTGACACCTCTTCTTCTAAAATTTGTGGAAAGCTCTGTGTTACATGTCTTATTGCAATGTATCCTGTATCCACCATGACACTGAATATGATAATATGATAATATGCTCAAGAAATTAACCCTCTCTTAGGATCGTTTAAGTTCAAGAGTTGAAACGAAAGGAACTGTATTAACATGACTTTTATTAATAAGGTATTTGTGGAAAGAAGTTGTACTTTATTTAAGATGATCAGTGGTAACATTGTTTGACTTAAAATATACTGATGTGAAGGTGAGTCAGGATATAAGAAAATTAATATTATTACATTGTGGATTATTTTCTTACTTTCTGTTTTCCCGTCTTTTGTTCTCTAGGTCAAAGTGTCTCTAGACAGTTTGGGGGACAGTCTAACCAGCTTATCAGTCATCGGGGATTGTCTGGCCAGAGTTGAACAGCTGCTAAAGGAACTTAAATCACTGGAGGAGAAGGCTCAGGTCAGTCATTGTGTTATTTGTTTTTAATAATTTATTTGTTTTAGTAATTCTTCATAGATCAACAACAAGCCATTAACCAACATTGATATAGTAAAATTACACACTGACGTTATTCATGCTGATGTGAATAACATCGCTGTGTAGCATATTTAGTGTTAGTATCAACATTCAAACCTGCCACCTTTTTAAAGTTCTGTAAACCATCACCACTGCCACTAGATGTCACACCAGACCACCAGTTTCTTGGACCAACACCAACGCTACACCAGCCACACCTCAGTCTTCTGCTCAGCTGCAGCTCCCCCTTCCCTCCCATCATGTTCTCAGTTGTCTCAGGTTGTCATGGAGCAAAGTGAAAGTGGTCACAAACACGAAGCGCAGCCTAAAGAAATCGCCCTGTGTATACTAGAAAAAAAAAAACCAACCACAACCACTAGCTCGTACTAGCAAGTTAGCTAATGTTATTGTACTACCTGGAGCTGTTAAACTATGAAAACAGAAGTAAGATTATGTAGCAAGTTGCTACATAATAGCTAAATAAATAATAACATAAATGCTACATAATAGTGCTCAAGTTGTTTACACATGGAGCGGGAAAAAAAGACAGTTCTGAGTCAAGTGGGAGCCCTTTAGCAGCTCGTAGGGCTCTCCATCTCTTCTAAGACAGACCATTTGCATGTAGTCCATAGTGGGACTGGGAAAAAAAATTCCCAGTCACACAAATGAATCTGACTGAGCTGATGAGGACAGGCTTGCAAAAACTTAAACTGTCTCAATGATTCGATGGCCCACTGGCCGACCATGGTCTGAGCCAGTGGTCCCCATGGCCAGTCAATCTGTGCTCTGGACCGGTCTCTTTCTTTGTCAGATGCCTTTTTAGACGATAGGTGGTTTCTTCTGCGGAGGAATTTCTGGACAGTTGCTTTGACCTCATGGCTGCATACTACACTGTGCCATCTCGCACAGTGCAGTATGCAATGCAAAAAAACACAGAACAGAAAACTCTGATTACAACATACACAGTGGATGTGTGACACAGTGGGTTAGATAGAAATCTGATAGAAGCGAGGCCTTCATTGTCTAAGCAGTGCTCTATTACATTAAAACTCTGTCATGGATATTACTTTATGGTTCTGAAATAGGCGCCATTGACCAGAAAGTAATATTTTGTGTAGACAAATTAAACTGCTACAATAAATTATGTCTTGTCGTTCTTCCAGTCTACTCTAGAAAAGGCCCAGCTCCACGCGCTGCACGGTGACCAACTGATCCAGAGCAACCACTATGCTGTGGACTCTATTCGACCTAAATGTGTAGAGCTCCGGCGGGTCTGTGACGACTTCAGCAATGAATCCAAGAAAAAGACGGATGTCTTGTCCAAATCCCTGCAGATACACATGGGCATTGAAAAGGTGAGGACACATTATGATCTAAACACTGTTTAGGTTCTACTACTGAATCTGTTTTATCTCCTAAATCTGCTAAATCTAAGCAGAGGTATAACACCACAGTGACATATTGTCAACAAGTCCTCAATGCAAACGGGCCTTTTGCAATCATCAGCAGACAAAGCACAACATAAGCATTCGTACAGCGTTGTGTCTCTAGCTGCTTGATAATTGGAAAAAAAAAGTCCAGCATTCACTCTCAAAGACATGGTGAGGCGACAAAGCTTCATCCCCTCAACAAATCAGAATGGTAACATTTAGGAACTTTTTAAGTTCATGTTGTATGTTGTGTCTTCTGGAATAGCTGTTGGCTTGTTTTAAACAAACTTTGTTATCACTGTGTGCTGCCAATCTGAGCTATCTCTTAAGTGAGCACAATGTTATCTTAACTGATAGAATTGACTGAGAGAATTACAAAAAATAAGACCAAGGTTTCATGGAGCCACAATGTTCTACTAAAATCAATAGTCCCAGTCTTTTTGAAACTTGTAATATGACCCATAATTAGAGTTTATACACTGGTAAGCCAAATGAGATGGTGAAGAGGTTCAGTATGACTTCTGCACGCAGTTTGTCCTCCTGTCATTATGTAACACCAAGCTGCTTGAAGAATATGTGATGCTACACCTTTCAAGGTTCCAGTCGATTCTAGTGGCACTCAAACACAGGCCCCACTGAGTCACCACATAGGAAGGGATGGCGTCTGAAATCAGTTTTAACCTGTTTCAATTTCTCCTGTCTGCAGGTAAACCAGTGGTGTGAGTCTGGTATTTACCTGCTCGCATCCCAGCCTGTGGATAAATGTCAGTCACAGGAAGGGGCAGAGTCAGCATTGACAGACATTGAACACTTTCTGGAGTCAGCAGAAAAGAACCAACTGACTGAACTAAGGAACCTCCACAACCAGTATGAGGTTGTCCTGTCTGAGAATATCAAGGTATGGTGCACAAAACAATAGTTTATAGGCTGACTGGACATTGTGTTACAAAGCCAATGAGGACAAGGGTTGATAGTGCACTCTCTGCCTGCAGGTCAGTGTCCTGAAGGCACTGAAGCGACTGGAGGATGTCCAGGAGATGTTTGAGAAACGGCACATCAGTCTGAAGCGACTGTCAGCCAAACAGACAAGGCCTGTCCAGCCAGTTGCCCCGCGGCCAGAGTCCTCTCCCAAACGGCCCGCACTGAAGAACCCTTCCAGGACTACCGGGAGTCAGCAGCGTGAGTCTGATGTTGTTAGAACTCACTAATGCAGCATGATGAACCTGGTATAACAGGTTCAAACTGATTAAACTCTTACTGAGCCTCAAACTTTTACAGTAGCTTTCCTTTTTGAGCCTTAATCTGAATTTATCTTGATTTAATGCATGTTATGTAACACACGCTCTGATGAGGGAAATGATTAAAGTTATTTATGCTGTGTCATCTCAATTCATTTCAGCTCTGGCTCGCAGAACATCTGATAACTCTAACAGTGGCAAGCAACTAGCTGAAGCTGATCCTAACAAGAAGAAGAACATACGAAGGGCCAAGGGAGGCATCAAGGTACCCTCTAATGATCCCACTCTCAAATCTCACTGCATCAAGTAAAGCCCCTTTAACAAGTCAGTTTAAAGCTGTTGAAACTCCTCTTCATCTTGCTTAAAAATGTACAAAAATATACCATTGAGATGTGTGGCTAATTAAGATAAGTCACATCTTTGCTATTACTTCAGTGTGAATATGCAGCACTGTATAACAGTCTTAGTAGTTAATACTCAGTAGTACCAAAGTACCAAAGTATATCATAACGGGACTCAATTTCAATATATTCTAATATGCTATAAGAGAATTATGCACCAGAGATTACGAACCATCACTTTTTTTGTGACTTTTTTGTCTCATTTACACCTCTGTCTTGTTACACATTGAGCAGTGAGTTTCCTGTGGATGCTAAAATGTGTCGAGATATGTCCACTGAGGTAGATCGAATTTATAGTTTCATTTGGAAGTAGCCAGGCGATAAAACAACAGCAGTTTGAAAGACACGAAAACCAGCTTGTCGGCCACTTTTTTTCCCCCATCATGAGGTTTCATGTGGACATGAAACTTCTGAGCTGTGACTCCACATGATTGGCCAGTTCAATAACTCCATGAAGCGGGTTTGCAGTTATTCCAAATAAAGTGCTCAATGGGCATATATTGGTTGCTGACTTTGGGATGAGAGAACCACAGGTGCTAAAATGCTAATTAATTAATTGGATTTTTACAGCAGCACTGTATGATGTAGATGTTGGTTTGTCATGTGACGTGACATAACTACTCTCAAGACTTATGAACTAATATCAGCCTATCAAGACTGTGTTGATAGGAGCGATAATTCCTGCTTTGGTTGCCTGGCAACTGCTCACAGCGGTCTGGCACATAACCAACCCCTTAGAAAACATTAACATTTTTGCTTGGTGGCTGTTAAACAGACAGAGATGTTGATAGGAGCATTTACCTTTGGAGAGAACCATGCTGGTTCCTCCTGTTTCCAGTCTTTATTCCAAGCTAGGCTAACCTGCCGCTGGCTCCAGCTCCATATTGAGATGTTAGATTGGAATTGATTTTCTCATCTAAGTCTCGGCAGGAAAGAAAATAGGTGTATTTCCCAAAATTGTCAGACTAATCTATACAATGATGTACAATTTAAAATAAGCTTGATTAGGCTGATGAATCTTGCTTTGGCATAGGGCCCGCTATTCACATGGAAGGCTTCATTAACAGTAACATAATTTACCTGGTGAGCTGTATGCAAATACATGCATCATACATACATCACAGTGACTTTTGGTTTGCCATTCAGTGGTGAGGTGGTTATATCATGAATTTCATAACCTATATAAACTGAAGAACACCATATAGTAGGTCTCCTATTTGAGAGTTAAATTAGCAACACCCTAATAATTTGTTTATATTTGCGTTATGAATACTTTCACTTCAATATGAATACCTCTTCCAAATGGAAAAGTAGAGACTGTAGGCATAAATTCACTCTGTTCATAGTCATAGCAGTGTGACTCTACTTAGGCTCAGCACACAGAAGCAGACAGGGACAAGTAATAGGCAAAGTCATGGTGTGGGCCATTGGATGTCAACAGGTGGAAAGGAAAACCAGTCAATCAGACAAAAGGTAAAATGTAAAAAAAGACAGGTGGGAACTTTACCTCAAATGCCTCGCTCCTTCTTTGGCTTGACAGTCCATCTGTGTTACTAGTGACACCACACTGATCTAAATGCTTATCTCAAAGAAAAAGTGATCCTTTAGAACTAAACCCCCTCTCCTCAGGAAAGGTCAAAGATCCCCTTCGGAACAGCAGCTGGTGGGGATTAGATGTTTTGTCAGCAGGGGTGATTGTGGTTTAGTGGAAGTCCTTCTGGTTTAAGGAGGGACTCACTAATCACTATGCCACCCTGCTGCCTTTTGCTGCAATTCTGCCCTGCTCTCATTAATTGGTTTACAGTGTGCACAATCTGAATGCAGGCCTGAGGTTATTTTGTGCTGCTGACAAACAGGATCTGTCTGTGTAGTGATAGTGTCGGTCTGTTAGACCATAAACCTTCCTCCATAATTAATGAGGACAGACAGAGTTGGAAAATCTGCCTGAGATGTAGTTTCCCCACTTGTCATCAGCTGCATCAAGCTCTTTGAACATGCTTTAAAAACCTGTACTGAATTTCATATGTTCAAGTAGGCAATTTTCTTAACAAGTGAAACCAGCATTTTTTTTTCATTTATTTTTTTTTTCATTTTGCTGACTTCTGGTGAGATGCCGATGATAGGAACTGAGGTTCCGGAGATCTGTTGGAAAACCATGTCATGTAGTCATCCTTGCACCTGTAAATAGGTCAGAATCATAAAGAAATAACATTTGAAGAGGCAAAATGCAGAAGGAGGTAGATCATTTTCCATTGGCACAACCCTAAACCTGAATCTAGTCTGAGTCATGGCACCACCATGAGCCCGTAGTTATCTATAATTTATATAATTATAATTAATTGATTTAAATGTTACAATTATTATTTCTGTCCAGTCTGAAAACTTTAAACCTCCTTGTTTCCTAATTGACTGTGTCTGTAGTTACTGCTCTTTGCCTTTGTAGGGCAGTATAATTCAGTCAAAAAGTCAAAAAAATTTTCACTAACAGTGTCAGTTGGGAATATTACCTACTTTGGTACATCTTAGCTGATGAAACATGAGAATTACATTTGTGGCTCAGTTGTAGTAGATAATGGGTTTTTGAGGAAATTGTTTTTCTTTTTATATGGAATGAATCTCAAAAGCAAAGAGCCTATTTTTATTATGGAGTCAGAAGCCAAGAGAAAAAACAAGGCTAAGAATAATGTATTTTTATACTAACGGTCTCTAAAAAAACAGCTGACAAAGTGTAGATATCATTATTATTTGTTTCACCCACAAATTAAAGAACTTTTGTTGGTAGATAAAAAAAGGGCTTGTGTTTTTGGTCTTACAATACATAAATACATTTTTAAATAATACATAAATGTGTCTTATCAGAAATCCTGTACTTCATATTGATCAGCCTTTTACACAAAGATTACACAGGGGTCATAGCTTGTATAACTATAGCTGGCTGCTGATTTGCCTGTAAAAACAAAATCTTCTCACCCATGTTGGTTGACATCTTGCTACACTTCTGCTACACTGTAGGACTGTTACCCACCATTGTACAGAAACTGCAAGAGAACTCCAATGAGCTCCACATCTCACACATGCACCACTTAGTGGTTGTTGGCGGACACAGCAACTGGGTGTTAAAAATCCAAATTCAAATGAACCGTGGTACAGTACCGTGGTAATGCCTGTAGCGGTGGAGTGGAAAAAGAACATGCAATGCAGTTACTTTTGAGATCTGTCAAACAGAGACACATGTGGTTAAGTGTATATGCAAGTGTTTTAACAGGATGCAAGAACGTTAAAACAAATTTGACTGATTATTGTTTTCATAATGTGAAAGTAAGTTCACCCCACCAAAGCTGTGTCCCAGTTCAGTGCCATCGCCGTGTTTAGCCCAGAGTCTCACAGACACCACACAGCAGTGGAACCCAATGGACAAGATCCATCATAAGTTTCAGTTCATGCACTTTGCAACCAATGTAATTTAAAATATATGTGCTGTATCTTCCATCTACATTATCTCAATAACTAAGGCACAATAAGTCATTACTCTATGCAGTAGTCCATTTCCAGGCTGCTGGCAGGTGTACTTCTGTGCATTCAGCAATGCCTTTATTGTTGGTTCAGTTAAACATTTACCAGTGACTGGTTGCAAGCACCACAGAGACATGATATTTTCTGACAACAAATTGACTGGGATTTCCTGAATGCACCATTAAACAGCTCTATTGGGTCAAAACTTAAAAAGAAAGAAAGAGATATTACGTATACATCTAGATTAGTTTTTTGTTTGACACGATGGCACCTACGTTGGTATTTTAGACATAATATGCAAAGCCTGTGTCCTAACAACTAACTATATACTATATGTATATATGTGTTTTTGTGTCACAGATTGAGGTGATGCATGAGGAAAGCCAAGGAGGTTCCACCCATGTTGTTGTGAGCAATGAGACAGAGGAGAGTTTGTCCAACAGACGCAGGTAAGAACATAATACACAGGTGTGATTTATGTGTTCATGTGCAGTTCTTTGCTCCACTGTAACACCAGTGGGCTGAAAAGACAACACAACCGTGTCATTGTCTTTGTCCATAAACTAAGGGTCATGTTGCAGAGCAGTGTTAAATTCAACAGATTCCACAGAGCAATAGTTACAGGCTATAATTATGTGCATGGTTTGAAGTTGGTGTGCTGTAATATAGTGATTTATAGCACTTTGCGCATACACTGTTTATGTGAAGAGCCAATTTCAGACAGAGGTGGTGTAAGAGTTAACATCTAGGAGACGGTGGTGATGCAGGACTTGAGGAATTTCTCCATGTTTAGTTCTCCTGTGTGTGGTGTGGAGGCAGCTGCTTTATTTAAAGGTCTTCTCCAGACATTTGTTAGGATATATGAAAACACTCTGCTTGGATGAATGTTTGTGGAAAATATGTTGTTATGATAATGCATCGAAATATTTAAGAGGTCTAGACCATGTAAACTAAAATAAATGTGAATAAACAACAGTACTCACACTGATACTACTGTAATTTTAAAAATCACATAAAATGATGCATCGTCCTAAGAATGATTATTAATGATTTATTTATGAAAAATAAACATGGCCGAGAGACTGAAAGCACACGAATGACCCCTCCACCTGGTTTATCACCACCATTGACCACTGCAGCAGAGGAAACGGCATATGAAATTTATTGTCTGAGTAACTAAGTCATAAAATCTGCATCACTGAACACAGAGAGGGAAAGAGGCTGCTCAAAGCATTATTTAAATTTTCATTCAAATTTAGGACAAATTTTGATGAAATTTTCAGAGACTTGACAAATAAATGTGAATCTGCCTCAAGAGTGTTTATGTAGGTTCCTGTCCGGTATTTGCTACATCGCCTGACAATATAACATCGTCTCGTGTAGGCTGTAATCTTCAAACGTGTAATAGGATCACCACCCTCCTCACTACCTTGCATATTAGTCATTGGCTGTTTTGTTATCCAAACACCTTGTTTGCATGTATTTTTACTTTATGTGGCCTGAACCATTCCCTCTTTATTTCTGTCACAGTACAGCACTGTTGTGATGATATATATCATTTGCAGAACTGTTAACATCTTCTAATTGTTTTTTGTCTTCTAATACCACCACTGTTTTTGTTTGCTGATATCTGACTGTTTCTTGAAATGCTGCAGTGTAGAACTCTTCTCTATGTTATTGTATGGCTTTTTCATTTTTTTTTTTTTCTTTTTTATGAATCGAGTCTTCTCCACAAAGAAAGCAGAACAGGTTGACTTATGCAAGTGTACATTTCCATATCCACAAGTACGAGCAGGTCCGGCATAAATTTTGCCATTGTGGCTCTGTGCAGATGTCTGTGTATTCTCCATTTTTTGTGTCTGTGTGGACAAGCCTGCGTGAGTATAATAACAACTACGCAGCTGAGGTGTCTGCCGCTGTCTGTATGCATTGTCTGCAAGGGTGTATACTTGAGTCTTTACATGGGAATGTTTTGGGGAATTGATTATGCTAGTGGTCAAATTTCACACATCCACATGTTTTCAGCAAAATGGCTCTAAACAAGCACAGTGTACCACCTGCTCAGCACTAAACAGCAGACGGCAGAAGACTAGTTGCAGAATATTGGCCAAGTTTCTATAAACACTCCAAATGAATGAGTGTTTCTTTGTGAATGTCTAAATAAGCATCTGTTTGGTAACAACTTGCAATATCAGATTAAAAGATGATGCTATTTTAATGTTTTTCTAACAAAACACACTTTCTACTGCCCTAAAATGGCAAAAATCTGTTATCGTAACCTTAAGTCAGATATCTACTGCAATGGCAATCATAGTCATGACAATCATAGTCAAAATTCATCTTCTTATGTTGTATGAAAAATCTTGATTAAAATGAACATCTTAATATGATTTACTCCCAAGCAGAAGCTTGTGAACCATGCAAATAAAACATTGTTATACTTGTGACTGCTACTGTGCCTGTTTCTGCCTGTGCTTTTTAGTGGCTTAAAGTAAAATTATCCTATAATTTAGTCTCATACATAAAAATATCCTTCCATCCATGTGATGTTCTCACTTCTGTTCCTGTCAGTCTTGCAGCCTTTTTGTGAACCACTGAAACTTCATATATAAATGAACAAAAGTCCCATGCTGTTCTTTTTATGAATCACATTTACAGAGGCAATTAATGAGTAAATGTGTAAGATTGTATAGTCTTTTTGACTACTGTTTAAAACCCATCTCAATTTGCTGCTGCTTCAGGCCAGCCCTGTTGTCCTCTCACATGGCCTCTGCATTACCAAAGCAAGGACTTCAAGCAATGGGACACATTTGTGTACAACTGAGCTTTGTATCTTGAGGCTGATAATAAAACTATATCATCTATCAAACCTTCATAACTGCCTTAATGTATAGTTGGAATCATACATTATACAGAAGTGTATTCATATTTGAACAAATTCTCATTAATCATCTAGAGAGTTGCATATAGCTCTGAATGTGACATGTATTCATCAGAATTCATCATATTTAAAAGATTAATTCAATATTAGTCTCTTCCATACAGAGCTAAAACTCTTCAAAAGTTGTCAGGTGAATAAACAATCAGAGACACTATGGGTTTGTGTACACAGAGGCACCAAAACATCATGATGTCAACAGAACTGGTGAGAGGTTTGGGCATCTTTTCTCTCTTCATCTTAAACAAAATGAAAACTGATCCTTCTGATGACTGAAGAACAAGTAAGCATATGTGTTTGCTGAATGGACTAGCCTCTTTATTACAAGATAGCAAATACATAGTATAGGCAGCAAACAGTGACAAACAAAAATACGGCAGACTATTTATATGAGGTACTGTCATTTGTTTGCGTAGCACATGAAGCAGTCTTTGCATCACCTAAAGACCATTCATGTAAAAGCAGCCATGCAGGAGTATGTGTTCTGGTAGTATGGAAGACACAGCAGCATCACTCTCACTGCAGTGCAGTACAGATTACCCATGTATCCTCTGTCGTTGCTGTATATTGTAGGATCTGTTGCTGTGTGCCATAGTGATCGCACATCCGTGGCATGACCGTGCGACGTGATCATGTGATCATAGATGCAGGGGTGGTATGGGGCCTTGCCCTCACCTGAAAAATATACATGCTCCTGAGGAGAAACCCCCATGGCCTTGGCACATATCCCCATGAAGACGTCGTCTATGTAGATGGAGGCGTTCAGAACCAGGGTTGCGTGGTAGATCTTACTGGCCACATCACCTGAAACTACATACCCTGCTCCAGCAGTGTAGTCTGGGTAGGAAGGCCAGGGGTACAGATCATATGGAACGTGATACTTGCTTCTCTTATGGCGAACTGGAGGGGCTCCTCTGTGTACATGCCCGACCCACAGGTCTTTAGCCCCTGATTTGCTACTCTCAAGCTGCCGCAGGTACTTCACTAAATTGGGCATGTGGACGAAGACGTCATCATCTGCAGACATGAGGAAGCGTGCCTGACGACAGTAACTGTGGCCCCAGTGGAACTGCAGGATGAGTTTGGCGGTCAGATTGTGGAAAGAGTCCACAAAGTTCTGCTGGATCAGGTCTCCAAAGGCCTGGTCCTCCTGCAGCAGTGCAGTCTGCACCCTTGATCTCTGCCTGACGTCTGGATACATGCCCAGGGCAAACACCACCCTCACGTTTGCCCCCAGTTCTGACCAAAGAAAGCTCTCATTTCCCCATGTTTCCCTGATGGCCTGACGCCGCTCAAAGTGCTCAGGTGAAGATTTCACAAACAGAAGCAGGAGGATGTCATCCCAGCTTTCATCTCTACCACTTCCTTCACATTTCCCTGGGTGGTTAATGAGGTATGAGTAATTCCACAATTGACCAGCCTCACTAGTAGAACCATCTTTGTTGTGGTGATATTTGGAAGTGATGGTGAAGGACGAATTGAGAAAGTCATAGCTGTTGACTAGGTAGCGGTATGTATAGGACCTCACGTGGCTGACCACATGGTGGTCCAGTTCCTCCCAACACACCATCACCATACACAGCACCAGGCCTGTGGTCAAAAGCTGCACGCACTGGCACTTGCGGATACGACGGAAGTTCATGAACATTGCGACTATTGTTTATCTCTGTCTCAGGACTGACAGCCCGTCTAGCCTTCTGCTCTCCTGGAGCTGTATCTCCCTCTGTCCTGTGTTGTTTTTTTGGATAGAAGGGTGTGTTATTTCATATCTACACTCATTCTCTCCCAAGCCTGACTTATCATTTGATTCTAAAGTCTCACCTTCACTCTCTTGTGCTCCGTTCATCTATTTGTCTTCCTTGATCCTTCACTTTATTTTCTAATGTCAGTCTCGTCTAACAGGCAACCCCCTCCGTCCCCCTCCTCCTGTCCCACCAGCTGGCTTTTCCTTTTGTTGCTGTCAAGTCCAGTAGGTTTTTGTCAGGCTCTTGAGCAGTTTAGGTGCTCTGATACTGCACTTGCTCCACTGAGTGAAGCAAAAGTTTTGTTCCCTCATAGCAATCAGACTGCTCACATGCCCTTTTTAGTCTTCCTGTCATGAGAACAGCAACCGAGTTTAACCCTCTCCTCTGTTTGCTAATACCTTCTCCTCTCCGGTTATTATGACATCTGACTGATATATAAACCCATGGCACCTGAAAACAAAAAGAAAAAGGAAGGATCAGAGTCATAAAGTCACACATTGGAAAAAGAGAGTGACACTCGTTCAAAATAATTTCACCATTTCCTTTCCCTCTCTTACTTTTGGACTCTACCTTGAATCAATCAAATTAAACAAAATGCAAAACATGTCCAAGACTTTACCCTTCATTTCCTTAAATGTCATAATTTAAGATTTGTTGATAGCACAACTTTAGCTATGAAATCAGTTTAGGCCACTAACTTCCAGTTAGCACATCTTTCCAGGTAGACCTTAAATGATAAGTGGACTACTATTGATTACTTGATTAACATAAAAAAAGTGAGTATTTGCTGCTTGCCTTTCTTCCATTTTATAATTTAATATACTTTTTCGTTGTCTGTTGTTTGGACAAAACTGTCTATTACTCAATTTCAGAGACAACACATTTCAGTATTATTAGATTTAAGGCTGCAGCATTTTTATTATCAATTAATTGAGGAATCGTTAAGTCCATAACATGTCAGGTAATCTTCCAGAAAAAAAAAAAAAAAAAAAATTCCCAGAGCTCAAGGTAGGATTTCAGATCTTTTGATTTGTGTCACCAAAAGTCCCAAAGGACCCCAAAATGTATTAATACTGGAGTGATACAGTGTTTGGTTGTGCTGTTTGAAAAATTACTGAATGATTAATCCCTACAGTTATCACAAATTATGTCTCTCTTGAGCAGCAATTGTGTTACCAAGTCAAGGACTTCAGGGGATGGAGGAAGCTTTTGTATCCAATTTGAACACTGAGATTTGTAGCTTGAGTCCGATAAGAAAACTGTATAATTGATCAAACCTCCAAAGCTGCCTTTACATTCATCAGAAATCATACATTTTACAGAAGTTTATTCATAGTTGAACAAATTCTCATTAATCATCTACAGAATTGCATTTAGCTCTATATATGACATGTATTCAGATCATGAAATTAACTTTGTCAATTGCCTCAGTGGCAGCAGAATTCATAATGTTTAACAGCCAGGGTGGCAGTTATCTTAGACTCTCAACACAGAACCTCTTCAGAAGTTGGCAGGGGAATAACAATGTGCACCCAGCATGAATGTGTGCACACAGACACACAAAACCATCATGTCAACAGAGGAGTGGTTTCAGGTTTCTTTTCTCTCTTTGGTTTAAACAAAATGAAAATTGATCCGTCTGATGACTGAGGAGCAGCTAAGTGTATGATTAATGAAACAGCTTTGACCTTTACAACATGTTAGCTAATACAATAGCATAGACAGCAAACAGTGAACTATAGCATGGAAGAGAAAAATGTGGCAGACTACAGTGTGTGATCTGTAGCTAAAGTTAGCATGAAGCAGTCCTTGCATCATCCCCACTGAATTCTGCATAATTACAGTTGGAATAATAAGAGGGCTTCCCAACATGGGGCTCATAAAGACTAAGGCCCTCACATCTATTCAGTAAGAAAATTGAGACAAAAGTGTGGATGGCTTTATTATGTAACTCAGTGAGTGAGTATAATACAGAAAATTGTACGATGAACCACAAGTAATTGTAAATTATACTGTTAAGGGGTCAGACACGGGTCAGGTGATTCATCTGCACTAACAATGCTGAACTGAGCAAATTGCTTTATCAGCTGTGTCACTTGCATGTGACTGTTCATACTGTGCAGCTGAAGGACGTCCTCTTTGCTGTCTGTTGGACGTGCTATGAATGAAGTGGGTTGACAATGTCACCCCCTTCTCTGGTCCATATTTCTTTTGCAGTGTTTGAGTCTAATATTTGACCTGCCTTTCTGCCATTGTCGGTTAAAATATTAGTAACAGCTCGTACAGGAAGATAGTGAAGGTTCAACCCCACTAAGCCTCGCCCCAAGTCCAACCTGGTACCGAATGTCAGTTCACAATATTGATGATGTAAGGAGTGGGAACAGTTTGCATTTAAGAAGAATAAGACTAAGAACTGACATGAACAGTGTTAAACAGATTAAAGCACAGATTGTGTCCTGATTTAGATAGATAGATAGATAGATAGATAGATAGATAGATAGATAGATAGATAGATAGATAGATAGATAGATAGATAGATAGATAGATAGATGTTGTTTTTATGGGACTTCCTTGTCTCTGACCAGTTGTACACATCAGGAGTTTTGGGTGAACCAATTATTTTTCTTGCCTGATTATTGATATGAGGAAGTTTTTTTTTTGTTCTGCTTGGTGGTAAGAGAGTCGTACCAAGCAGAAATATTGAAATTCTAATTTCATACAGTTTAATTATAGCTTACATAATTAACAGTTTCTTAACAAGCTGTAACAGTGAAAGGTTTGTCAACAACTTTCATTGGCAAATTTACTGGGCTGTAGCTAATTTATTCTGTGAGTTGGCCATGTAACAAAAATTAAAGTCTTGGATGTTTCCTGGTTAAAATGCTTGAAGAAACATTGCTTTGCTTACTTCTGAAGTATGGAGAAATGGGTAGTGGCCCCTGTATGTGCCCATTTATATCTCATGTCAGTTTTAGATAAGTCGGCTTTTTATTTCCTGAGATAAATGAGAGATGGATGTTAAAAATCTCCCTTTTGAAGCTTAAAATGTTCGCTTGTTCAATTTGTAAATATATGTACATACTTCTCCACCTGCACCTGAACCACATCGTAACATGGTTATTCAATTACTTTTACAGTTTAACACAACTTAATCTGTTAAAGTTTAGCTATGTTCAGTTTAAACTCAGCGGTGTCACCCACCTGCTTGACATTTACACTCAGGCAAATCATCAGTGGACTGGACTTATTTAGTATGAGTAACAAAGAGAACATTTCAGAGGCAAGAAGCTGAAACCCAGAAAAGCTATGTGGTTGTGCATTAGGCAACAGTAACTGTGCAACAAACTGAATTTATTTAGCAAGATGCTGTTATGCAAGCTTTGTTTTCTACTGACTTTCTGTATGGTTTCATTAGAAATTGTAATGCACTAATTTAAGCACTGAATGTCTGTATCATTGGTAAGTAGAGTAAGAAAGGCCACTCAAATGCTTCTATATGTACCAGCCAGTTTCTAATCTCTCTCGGTACTAACTTGTCATTATATACAGTGGTTTGCAAAAGTATTCATACCCCTTGAACCTTTCCACATTTTGTCATGTTACAACCACAAACATAAATATATTTTAATGGAATTGTATGTGAAAGACTAACACATAGTGGCACACAATTGTGAAGTACAAAGAAAATTATACATGATTTTAAAATTTTTTTACAAATAAAAAATTGAAAAGTGTGGTGTGCAAAAGTATTCAGCCCCCTTTTCTCTGGGTGCAACCGATTGCCTTCAGAAGTTGCCTGATGATTGCTGAATGATGCCGAATGTTGACCTAATGACTAAATAGAGTCAACCTGTGTGTAATCTAATCTCAGTACAAATACAGCTGTTCTGTGACGGCCTCAAATGTTTTTTATAAGAGAATATTGGGGAGCAAACAGCATCATGAAGTCCAAGGAACACACCAGACAAGTCAGGGATAAAATTGTGGAGAAGTTTAAAGCAGGGTTAGGCTATAAAAAGATTTCCCAAGCTTTAAACATCTCACAGAGCACTGTTCAATCCACCATCCAGAAATGGACAGAGTTTGGCACAACTGCAAACCTACCAAGACACGGCCGTCCACCTAAACTTACTGGCCGAACAAGGAGTGCACTGATCAGAGATACAGCCAAGAGGCCCATGGTTACTCTGGACAAACTGCGGAGATCCACAGCTCAGTCGGGGGAATCTGTCCACAGGACAACTATTGGTCGTGCACTGCACCAATCTGGCCTTTATGGAAGAGTGGCAAGAAGAAAGCCACTGTTAAAAGGAAACCATAAGAAGTCCAGTTTGCAGTTTGCCAGAAGCCATGTGGGGGACACAGCTAACGTGGAAGAAGGTGCTCTGGTCCGATGAGATCAAAATTGAACTTTTTGGCCTAAATGCAAAATGCTATGTGTGGCCATAAAACTGACACTGCACATCACTCTGAACACACCATCCCCACTGTCAAACATGGAGTAGCCAGCATCATGCTCTGGGGGTGCTTCTCTTCAGCAGGCACAGGGAACATTGTCAGAGTTGATAGGAAGATGGATGGAGCCAAATACAGGGCAATCTTGGAAGAAAACCTGTTGGAGTCTGCAAAAGACTTGAGACTGGGGTGGAGGTTCACCTTCCAGCAGGACAACGAACCTAAACATAAAGCCAGGGCTACAATGGAATGGTTTAAAACAAAACATATTCATGTGTTAGAATGGCCCAGTCGAAGACCAGACCTAAATCCAATCGAGAATCTGTGGCAAGAACTGCCGTTCACAAACACTCTCCATCTAATCTGACTGAGCTTGAGCTATTTTGCAAAGAAATATGGGCAAAAATTTCAGTCTCTAGATGTGCAAAGCTGGTAGAGACATACCCCGAAAGACTTGCAGCTGTAATTGCAGCAAAAGGCGGTTCCATAAAGTATTGACTCAGGGGGGCTGAATACTTTTGCACACTGCACTTTTCAATTTTTAATTTGTAAAAAGAAAATTAAAAATCATGTATAATTTTCTATGTACTTCACAATTGTGTGCCACTTTGTGTTGGTCTCACATAAAATTCCAATAAAATATATCTATGTTTGTGGTCGTAACATGACATGAATATGGAAAAGTTCAAAGGGGTATGAATATTTTTGCAAGCCACTGTAGTCAATTTTCTACAATGATAAAATCATCATCATCATCAATTAGACAATAAGTCTACAAAATTTTATAAATACATTAACTATAACATTTTAAAATGACATAAACATAATTTATGTGCAGAGGTGTTTGTTTGTGACAACCCCTCCCACTCTGCTTGTGGTTCCTGGTGTTTTTGTTTCTACCTCTCCTACTTCCTGTTTAGGAGGCTGGCAGACAGGAAGAGAGCATGTCAGGAGAAAAGTGCCACACTTGAATCCATTTCTCCTGCCTGCATTACGTAGAGGGCTTCTCCTTGTTTTTTCTTTCAAGCAAGCAGATTTCTGATTTGGTTGTGTTTTAGGTCTTGGGTAAGCTTTACTGTACCACTTTAGTGACTACACACTTTACATGCGTTCATCACACCACTGATTCTATAGACCTACATGTTTTACCTTAAATTTGAGTGCTGCTTCTTGTTAGTTAAAATAAATTCCACTCACTTTTGCACCTGATTTTTAAAAAAATTTTTTTTAGGTGGTCTGATTACGCGATTCAAGTACAGATTTTAATTCCCACTCATTTAAGCCTCAATTTCCATTGACTTTTCTGTGACAAAGTGGTTTGCAAAAAGTAATCCAAGTAGGACTTCAAGATCATGCAAAAGCATTATTTTATGTTGCTATAGGTATATCTTGGTGTCAATTAGTCATTTTCCTCAATTTGTTCAGCCCTAGTTGGGACCAAAACAGGGCAGGGAGGGGTAGCCCTCAGAATCAGACTGGCCCCCCAAACACAAACATTGTATATTGTAAACACAGCCAACGCTGCCTGCCCACCATGTTGACTAATTGTCTTTAACTCTGCAGAGGTCGCTGTGAATGTAAGTGCTAACCTTGCACAAAGAGCTATAATAGAGGGGCTTTAGGCCAACAGTGCCCCCGAGCAGGGAAGCTGCCGACGTGCGTGCAATGCTGCCACATAATAGGCTGAACATGCAGCATATTTTGACACTGGGGTTAACCAACAATGGAGAGCTCTTACAACCCATGGCCAAGCCTTAACAGTAGTCATCTTCTGACTAAACATGATGACCCATCAAGTAGTAATCTGTACATTTTCATATAGAACTCTAAAACACAAGGAAAAATTCCTCTATCACAAGTAGGGAGTCATTTTCACTTACGAATATACGTGTATATGTTTTAACCAACCAGTTGTTAGGGGTTGTGACATATGTAGGAAGCAGCGTCATGTTTGACATATCAAGTGTAAAAACCCAAATCGATTTCACTACTTAAAACATACATAAGAATTTTGATTTTTGTGCAGAAGCATAATTCCAGTTTTGTAAAGCATGTGCGCAGATAAGCTCCAAGTATAAGTACTAAATCTTGTTGAACTTCGACTAACTTACTGTATGTTTCAGAAATAAAATGTATGTTCAAGAGTTCATTTTTCCCACACACACAATTTTCAGGTTAAGACGTAATTATATATATTTACGAATTGAACATAAACCAAAAAACAAAAATGCAAAAATGTCAAAGGTCATTCCATCTCAAACTGTCCCAAAATCAGTGAAAATGATCAAATATGATGCAGTATAACACTGACGTGCCATTCTGCTGTATATCAAGTACTTTGTTGCTAAAGTCCATTTTCCTTTATACATCTGTAATTTTACTTAATAGTGCACTGTACCAAAAGAAATAGGTTTTTCATTTTGCCTGTGCAAGTTTGAACAAACAAGACACAAACAAAACAAAATGGTTCTATTCTGCACATTCTGATCATACAAGTGACAGTTTCAGAGAGTTATGAATTCAAATGGCACTTCTCCTGTACAACTACTACCAGTCTGACTGGTTCATTAAGTGTCTGGATCTCATCCAAGTTTCAAAGCTTCCAGTAACTCAACACACGACAAGAGTAACATGAATAACTGAATTTGTAATGATATTGAGTAATATAATTTCAAGGTAATCCTCCAGTGACACGTCAATACAGGTTAGGTGCACCACGGCACCACCACTGCATCAAATCCTATGGGAAACTCTGCACATTGGCCTCCATTATTTTTATTTTAATAATTTAAGCTATGTGACAGTTAGTTAAAAGAAAAATTTATGCAGTTTGAGAAGTGGGAGACTGTCTTGTCTTGACTGTCCCTAACAGCAGGCATGACAGTTTATGATTTACACTTGCATGCTGACATATCAGATTCAAGTAGAGCCGAGTGCTTAGATCCCACCATCTAAAGCAACCCAATGCAAGAACAGTAATTGTTATTCTAATTTTATATTTCCCATATTTCTATCCAATATTCCATGAATAAAAAAAATGAAAAAAAAAAAGTGTAAATCTTCATAATATATCTGACAAATGAAAAATAACATTAAGGGAATTGGATTAAACTTTTCTATATTCTGTAATTCTTCATTTATTTTGATATTCTGATGCATGGACTAAAAATTACTGGTCCATTTTCTTTTTATTACCTTTAGAGAAAGGAGGTGCTGAGTGGTTTGTTTCATCCTTTTACTTTCAGATGGCTAGAAGAGAACAATAGCAGGTGAACTCATGTGGCAACTCTTTGTCAAGAAGTGCAGTGTGATTCATTAGAGTGCGAACATAATCTCAGGTGCACACATTAATGGACAGAAGTGCTCAGGCACTGATGTTTGACACCAGGCAGGTCTTAATGCTTAAAAAAAAGCCCAGTTTGCCAAGCCAACTTGGGTTTTTCCTACATTATAGCAGACAACGCAGATGAACCATTTGCATCACACAAACCAAAATTGGATTTGGAACAAGTCTGTAAACATCTGGGAAACAGCACAATTGGCTTTAAGGAAAGTCTGTATAACCTGTTTACATGTGCGGCTTCCTTTGTAAATTAACTATTTTGAATGTAAGCAAATGCTCAATTGTGGGTTAGAGAAGAGAGAACAAATTGCATCCAGCTACTCCATAATTAACCATTGTGGTAGTGTAACATACGTAGCTAGTTTGGCATGGTTTGGTTTTTTACATAATAAGTGCTGTTCACCATCATGGTGAAACATATTTATCTATATAGCTATACTATATAGAATATTTGTTATTTAGATGGTTTTCACCCATTAATTATATAAGTATTTAATAGGGCAGACTGTTGGCTCAGATAACTCATAACTGATCTGGGACACATGGACTAACAAGGGTGCACAGTCCCATCTTTTCTGTCACCTGAATTTCACAGCAACTAGAACATTATTTCATGAGGGATGTTTACAAAATTGAGATTTGGCGATGATAGTTGCATTTCATTTAAGAATGATTCTGGTTTAGTACAAATGTTTGACAAGGAACAAAAACAGTCAGGCAGCGAGACAGGTTACAAACGTGCAAAGAGTTTTTGGCAAAACTTAAAGCAAGTGCAAACTTTGTGGATATTTGGGTAATAATGTTACAGTCAGCTTCATTTCCGCCTTTGTTTCCAAAATTTCAACAATTAATTATCAGTAATTGGTGAATAAAAAGTATCAAAAATAAAAATAAAGGCCTGAGTTGTAGTAAACTGATCAATCTAAGTATCCTATGTACTACTGATCAGTTTCACTGAACTTTTAAAAGGTTTTTATAAACTTGAATGGAAGTTAACAGTGTTACCAGGTACCAACTGCACTAATGTTTTTACAATTTTACACATCGACGAAGGTGTAAAAAGTGCGTTCATTTTGAGCTCCCAGCAGGCAACAAAAACATGACAGACTTCCTTCATGTAATGTATTTCTGTAGGTACAAGAATTACCGGAAATATATGGGTTAAAGAAAGTACATTAAAGATAACATAGAGATGTGTATCTACATTACATAACTTTAAGAGCTTGTTAAAGAAGGTTCCTGTCTGTGCATCTATTAGCAAGCTAGTATTTCACTCTCAATTCTTTGGTAGTAGGTTTTTTTTTTGTTTGTTTGGTTTTTTTTCTTCAAAATTTTCGAAAACAACATTTGGAAACCACGAAAAACAAACTGTAGACTGAAAACCAAAGAATACATTAAGACATATTCAAGTTGAATCTGATTGTGTTTTAAGTCTCTGGTGACCACAATTCCTTTCAAATCAATCATTAGCCAGAACTACTTTTCATGACTTTCTGCCCTCTGGTTTCAATGTTTGCCATATTCCCCTGCTAACCTAGGTGAGCCTGAACCTAATTCAGCTCCTTAGCCTTGCTATAATCTAGCAAGTAATATCCCAACAGCGACCTGGTGGAAAGGCACTATGACTTCTCATATTATTTACTCGTCTAACTTCATTATCATGTCACATCCAACTCGCCTCCTTTGCTCTCTACTGACACCTTTAGCCTTGAGCACTGGAAAGTATTATAGACTTCATTTAGAGCAACATCCATCAGCACACAATCTCACACATACGGACTCTGTTCCTGACTTACCGGGCTGTTTTCTGAACACAGGTAACTCCTCCTCTCCTCTGCTCAGCTGCTGAAAACTCACTCTCTTTTGTATCTGTCTACCTGCAACATTCACTTTGTCTGCCAAACACAACTGCTGCTTTCTGCCACTTCGGTTCTCTTCATTTTCTCTTCCTTATTTTTCTGTCACTGTTGACACTCCCTTGTCAGATGTAGTAGTTTATCTGAGAGAAGCTTTAAATGCCTTTTCTAATTGTCCCGAAGTTCCCTGTCTAGTTGTGTGTGTGTGTGTGTGTGTGTGTGTGAGAGAGAGAGAGAGTGTGAGTGGGTGAGTGAGTGAGTAAGTAAGTGAGAGAGACACTGTGTGAAGTGGGAGGAACCACTGAGTGTGCGTGCGTGTGTGTGTGTTGGGGGAGTGGGGGGGGGGGGGACAGCCCCTTTACTTTAAGCCACCTCTGTGTATCATGCGTCCAAGAAATGTGTCTGAATTTTCCATCACCACCACACACAAACAAACACACACACACACACACACACACACACACACACACACATGCATTAAGGCACCCTCAGTTACGCATACAGTAAAGTTCAAGTGAATAGCTTCAGCTTCACCACACGCATAGAACACATGCAGGAGTTTACGCACCATTTGAATTTATTACCATGCAGGAAATGCAGTCCCATAATTGAGCCTCATAATTATATGTCAGCTTTTACTGGCTTCCAAACTAAACTTAACCACAGTGCAGGAGTTGACAGTGGCACTCAGCAGCTCTTACAAATGATTAGAATTTTTTTTCAAGCTGTGTGAATATTGGTCTCCTCCATAAGTGGCAACATCTGAAAAAAATTATCAAGCCAACACTGCAGTTCCTTGAATGGCCACTGGAGGCTGATTCTGAATCATTGCAGTCTCTCAACATACCCTCTTCTATGAATTCACAACTGTCATCACACATCACAGTGCCAATCAAAGTGCAAATCAAATTGCTTGAAAGTTATCACTTGTTCTGCTGAATGCCGATGCTAAATCTTAATGCAGTACAGCAATGTTCAATATGATGTATACACAGGCACTTTAGCACTTAGCACTTTAAGGGCTCTATTTTAAAGATTTGAAGGGCATGGTCCAGAGCACTTTTTTAACAGTGGAAAAAACATGGTTGTACTTAGTCTCTTAATTATTCTTAGAAGTGTTTTGGGTGTAACATGAAATAAACCAATCAGAGTGCCATTTCCCATTCCCTTTAAAAGCGCGGCACACTTGCTCCTTGTTAGACTGCATAATGGCACAGTGTCTCATACACAGTTAGATTATATTTGTGGTGAGTTGATTACTTATTGCGGCAGTTCTCCGCAGATCCTCGTGACATGGATGGCAGTGTTGCACAACGCACAATCACAAAGAGTGCCCCAAATGTCTGTGTACTGTATTCTATTCTGTTGACTTGACCAAACCTCTAGACACATTTTCAGCATCCTCTGCTGTTTGTGCAACAGGTAGCGTGTATGTATGTTAAGCACCAAAGTATGTAGGGGCATATTACCTTCTTGATAATGCAAAATAACAGTGGAGTAATGCACCACTGACTTAAGGCCAGGTGTTTGCTGGACAGTCACACTATCGCACAACACACGCCCATGTATGCAAGTGTACTGAACAGGAAAATGACAACTGCATTGGTCTGAAACTAGCACGAGCACTTGCATTGCACTTTGCACCAGTAGTAAGACAGAGCCCCAAGTCTTAAACTCTTAGAACTTCCATTTTAAACCATCGTTTTCAGCATCAAATATAGTCAAATGTCTCTTCTATGGTTTTATGAAGCAACTCAATAGTATTGTTTCAACAAATTGCTGTGTTTCTATGATGTTCTTATGTGTGTTTGTAAAGCAACAGGCTGTGACACCGTGCCCAAAACAAATTTCCCCTCAGGGACAACTATGTTTACCTTTCACAAATGTTTGACCCATCTATTGAGAGAGAAAGAGAGAGGTCTTGGGCAGGTGAGTGAATGAACCATAGCATTTGAACACATAGAACACACATAGTGCATACTCAGTGGTACAGACACTTACCAAAGAAGTATTGCATTTACATACTTATGTCCTGTTGTGAGAATTTACAGTTATACAAAAAACTAATGTGGTCAAATGTTGCCTTGATTATTTGCCTTGAATGACTCAATATTTAGTAATATTCAGCACTATATAGAACGATTGTCCTCAGAGTTACATCACCTGATACAGATATCACGTGGGACCTAACCTCATTATGGTTATATGTCAACAGGAGGATAAGTCTGCATCTGTGTGCATGAGCACATGCATAAAATTGCACAAATTAGAACCAGCACTTGTGCGAGCACTTCTTTAAGATAGAAGCTAAACACAATTAGGCACTGAGCACATGAGACAAGCCCATTGTGTTCCCATACTTTTGGACATTCGTAGTTATAATGAGGTTAACAAAAAGCACTTTGGTTACAGCCTGGGTCTTGCAGAAGGATGTCTAATTAAAGCACAACCATAGTGTGGTTAATATAGATCGACAGACAAATATTTAATGTAGTTCCTCTGTGTGAGTTATATGACAGATGAGAGCATCCGTTGTCATTGATTTGATCTTTATTGGGCCATAAAATTATACATCGGACAGCCTTTTAGCACGTTTCCATGGGACAAAAAGGGCAATTATTGCCTATCCATATTTGTGTTGTCCAGGTTGATTTTGTTTTATGAGTATAATAAAGGCTTTAAAACAACTCATCTCACTTAAACTCAAACTTTCTATGAATCTTTAATTTCACGTTCATTTTCATGTTCATCTGTTTTGTAGATTGTACAAAAAAGAGAATAAGTTTTTGTTTTGGATTTTCAAACCACTGTCTCCGCAGTCTTTTATATTTCATAGGTGTAGTCGTATGTATCAGGGAGATTTACCTTATGTGTACCTAAAAAAAAAAAAAAAGCTGCAGACATCAGTGCACATCTTGTAGTCAATATGCAGTCATGTTACAGTACAGTGGACTTTTGTTCTGTAACTTTAGTCTTTTTCATTCTCGGGAGATGTAGTTTGCTTGTAGCTTGTTTGTCGTAGCCTGTTGTAATGATGATCACAGAAATTAAGAGTGAATAGATTAAATGGCTAAAACCTGTATTCAAGGTAAATTGGATTGCGGATGAGTGGAACAAGGGAACAAAGAAGCTATTTTTTACTACTACACTTTTTTTGTAACGGGTCTTCTTTTGTCAAATGGGAGACAAATCCTGATGAAGTTTAATCCCACTGCTCATTCAAAACACCCACAAAACACTCATCTCAAAGAGCGTGTCATTATTGCAGTACCAAGATTGAAAAGCCATTATTGTGTTTTCATGTTGCTGTCATTAGCTAGTTAAAGGGTCCAAATGTGCAATTTAGCTAACAATAGCATACCCACAGTGTAGATTTGCTTGGGAGGCAAAATGCTGGCCTTATGTGACCAAAGAGCACTTCGCTGATGTATTTATTGCTGGTTACTGATTTATTCATTTGTTTGCGAAGAGATAAGAGCAACACTGGATAGATGAATAAATCCAGTTTTTTGGGGGAAATTCAACTAGAAGGGTTTCATTATTTGTGAGAAATGACCCCTTTCTTTCCTCTCTTTTTGCAGACACATCATGACTGAGCTGATTGAAACAGAGAGGCTGTATGTGGAAGAACTGCAAAGCATCATGGAGGTACAGTTTGTCCGCTGCCTACAAGGCCCAGTCTAATCTATTACTTCTTTTATATTACTCTGACAACATTGATTAAGAGTTATAAAAGTAAAGTCTGGTGTGCGTGTCCTCAACAAATTAATGGATATTTATGCTGCATTTCTTTTGACTCTGAAAATGGGCAGCGGTTAAGAATCTCTGTTTCTCTGGTTGAACTGATCACTTATAATGTTTTGCTCATTTGCCAGTTTGTTTGTGGTAAATTTGCAATCTATTTTCCTTTTTCTTCTTCCATGTGTTATCTTTCTACATCCCCCAGGGTTATTTTGCAGAACTAGATAACTCAGAGCTCAGCCACCTCACCCCCCCCTCCCTGGAGAACAAAAGGGATATTCTGTTTGGCAACCTGCCAGAGATATATGAATTTCACAACAGGTAGGTGGAATGTATTTTGTACGTTGCCCTGCCATATTTCTGGGAACATTATATTGTCTTGGGAACACTAAATCTATGAGAGACAAAACAAGATAAAACCACTCTGCACTTGATAAAAATAAGATGTAACTACAGTCCAATATTTTCCCTTTGTTGTTGTCCTTCACCCTCTTTTGGCTATAAAACTTCAATTAATCATCAACTAATCAATTAACTATGCATCATTTTACGTGGTTCCGAAGTGATTCAAGAATGATATTTACCTCATCTAGAATGATGCAATTTAGTGACTTTAATCAGGACAGTATTTTTTTTTTTTTTTTTCAAAAAAATTCAACCAGTGTGACTGTGATATAAATACCTGGATAATGGGCAGTGCAGGTGAGGAGTCCCAAAAGTTTTTTTCTTGTAAGGGAATCAGGGATAAATTAATTATCGATATTAAACAAGTGAACACAACGTTAATGGCAAATACATTTACCTTTTATTTAATATGCGACCAACATTTCTTTAGGTTTATAAACACTGGTTTGAACCTGCTGCTATTGTTGTCATTTGCAGTATAAAAGCAGTGCAATAATAATAATAAACAAAAAGTGCAACTGACCTAAAAATACATTCATATAAAGTTTGTTGTGCTTAAATACAATGTGCAAATTCTTAAAACAATCGATTATTTACCTTGCAAATTGATTTTAGCTTGATATAAGTCTCTATCACTCTATACACACCTATTGATGTAGTTAGATTGTAGGAATATAAATCGATACAGTGACATAGTCGATGAATCTTTACATCCCTAGTTATTACTCTTTACGTATCATCATTTGATCCATATTTGATATATAAAATATATTAATTAGCAGCATTTACAATAATGAATAATATTATTATATACTATATTATAACATTAGGGTTTTGGAAAAGAATGTCTGCTCACAATATCTAAATTTATGAGGTAAAAGTATGCAAGGAGAAAACCAACTTGATTTCAGCTGAAATGTCTTTAAGCAAGCATTGCCATGCACTGCTGGGATAGTTGGATAGTGGTGAGCCTAAAAGTTCAGTCTATTCAAAGTGGTGAAAAGACATATTTCATGCCCCATTCAAGGCACAGTTGAAAAAAAAAACTAGGCATTTCCTATTGATGCTTTGAAGAAAATATAAGAAAAGAAAACTGAATGTTAAAGTGGCTTTCCTTGAAATTACTTTGTCGAGCAGTTTTGCACGTTTAGGTATGCAGTCTAAGCATGAATGGGTTACTTAAAGGGTCAGATGTGCACAGAGGGGGGCCCCTGGGCCAGAGCCTCTGAGGTCAAAGCCATTTCTTGTTGGAAAAACTCACATAGCTCAGTTACAGAAAGGATTTTTTTTTTATGCTCCTGATTCTATCAAAAAGTATTTGACAACCACTTATAATCCAGCATTTGTTTTGTTCATATTTTTTACTTTTACAGAATTACAGAATTACAGAATGGTGAGGCTGCAGTGACGTTTCATTAAGAGAAAGTGAAATTAGTAAAGCTATTTAAATCAGAACAGCTGATTGGCTCTTAACCTGTACCTTAGGTTGTGGCAATGCATTATTTTAAGCAAACTTATGACTTGACTTAGGACTTGAAAAAAATGGGGTTGGGGCCTTTTACGTGTGCCCATTACCTCACGACTCAATCTGGAAATATATGATGCGGCTTTATGTGGGTTGTGTATGAAGTATGACCTGTGTGACCTGAGTGTCTGGCAGGTGGACAGTTTGCTATAGTATAAGTGACTGTAAGGGCGGTTCAAAACATCACAAAACTCAATTTACATCTTTGTTACTTTGCCAAAAAAGTCCCTCTAAGGTTGTAATGGTAGCAAGTCTTCTGTATTAACTTGGATTATATTGTGTAGGAGTTCATAATTTTATTTTGATAATTGTTTTTAGTTATCAGTCTTTACTTGAGATAATTTTCCTGGTAAAAGTAAAGCGGTAGTTTACAAATGTATGCGAATACTGGTTTGGACTCATGAAACAATTGCAGAAGATTTGTGGTTTATCACTCACACGTCAGTAAGTCCACTGCGTTTCAGCTTCTCTGTTTGCTCAAGGAAGACACACACACGCACGCACACGCGCGCGCGCACACACACACACACTCATTGACATGTCCCTTACCCTAACCTTATAAATCACCAATAAATGCCTAACCCTATACCTTAACCTAAAAAAAAGATCACACACGGCTACTGTTTGAGTGAGTCCTCATTGTCTTCCAAGGGAGGAACAGCAAATAAAGTGCATCACTGTGACATACACTTAAAGTCATATGCTCTCCCTGCTGATAAAGTGTTTTGTAACCTTGACCCACACCTAATAGCACTGATAATGTATCATAAGCTCACTTAATTGTTATGATAATGTTATATTAGTACGTAATCAGGCAGGTGGGTTCACTTTCCATTCTATTTGCATGTAGTTACATTTTTAGTAGGAGTAGGAGGGACCTCTGAACTAGTTTGAACCTTTTTACTTCTCCAGTAAATCCTTTTAGAACTGTGTCTCTTTTTAGATTTAAATCATTATCAGTCAGGATGCAGCAGTATTTTAAACAAATAAGCTCTGTGTCTTTGTTTGAATGAGACACTGTAAACATCCACATACTGTATCTTACTTTGCCTTTGATCTAGTACCAGTGTTGGTTGTTCTTTCTGTTGCTGTCTGTGGGTGAGGTCCTAGTGCTGAGTAATCACTTAAGATCAGTTTGGTTGTGTTTAACAAGGAGGATGTTACAAGATCATCCCAGTTGAAAAACAAACTTCTTAGAAAAGGAAAAAACCCACCCAACCAGTGGTATACAGCCAACGAGATAGTTGTTGATTTGTGTACCAAGGTGCTGAGATATAAGTCTCAGACTACTCTACCGTAGGTCTCAGACTTTTGAGCCCCTCTTTCAAGAAATGTAAATTTTCTGTGCTTTTGACAGGTGAAACACTATTAAACTCCATTAGCTGTGTATGAATTTAATGTTATTGAACTTTCATCTGAGAAACTTTGAAGGCCTTCAATGTCCAGCCAAACTGATAAAAGAAGCTGTTTACGTTTCCAGTCTTGCCAACAAAATTTCCTATCCCAACTAGGGATAGGAAAGCCTCACATAATTCCCATCATGGCTCCACCTATTAAGCCTCACCCCTTTAGTTACTGTTGCTAGATGGTCATATTAGCAGTTTACAGTTAAAAAAGTGCTAGATTAACTACAAGTGCTGCTGGCAGATTTTATCAGCTGCAGTTGGCTGACATTTTAATGACTATACCATGTATACAGATCTTAGATATGTACTTATTGGCAACATACAAAACATTAAACAGATATACGTTTTTCTTCTCAGGCAAAGTCAGCATCTAATGGTCATGCTCCAATGTAACCCTGTGTGGAAGCTTACTTTAAAATGGATTCTAGCTAGGATTTATTGTTTATATTTCACTTTTACCAAAGATAATAATTGAGTAAACTAATTTGGGAATCCTGTGTCTGGCAAAGTACAGTACAAACATCAAATAAAGTGTAGGGCAGTAGTTCATGATGACCCAAACCTAGATATTCTGTAGTATCATGCATAGTGGTTGTTCCAGTCCTGAGAGGAAATTTCTCTTACATAACTTTTAGTGTCAAAGCAAAATTTAGTTAGTTATGCTCCTTCAGGTTGTGCAGACAAACATGCCATTTGAAACTTTTTTTTTTTTAACTCACCAGTATGTTGAGAGATTCAGAGGTTGACAGACCTGCTGTGTCTAGTTTTGGTTGCTTAGCTGTTGCTATTGGACGATTTCTGTTCAGGGAAGCTGTTTAGTTAGGGCAATTTTCACTCATCAGTTGGATTTCATCTTCTTTGCCATTTGTAAAGATATGTGTGAACAGTATGAAACAAATGAGTTTGTTTTGTAGACAGGAATATTAAACCTTTGTGACTCTGAAACCAGCATGTGCACACATTTAAGCTGTAGAGCACTGATTTGTCTTTACCTCCCTAAATCGTAGCGCCACACTGTAATTTATAAACCTGCGTGTATCCTCAGCATGTGTGCATGTTTTTCACATATAAACAAAATGTGCCAACAGGACAGTTAAGTAGAAACTTCGGAAACATTACAGGCCTCTCAAGCTCATTACAGACTCATTCTCTAACGTTCCCTTCCCTTTATCTCCATCCAGTCCCTCCTTGCACCCTCTTTCTTCTCCCTCTTGCTTCTTGTTTTTTCTTGCCTCTTTTCTCTATCCACCTATACCCTTCTCCCTGTCTGTCCCCCTGACGAAATATAAGCCAAAGGTACATTTCACAGACTCAGGGGCCAATACCTAGTGCAGCTGAACCCAGAACTTGGGAGACTTAGAAATAGATTTAAAGAAGAATAGTAAAAATCTAAGCAACAGAGGCCAAAATATCCTCACTTTTAGGCTACAATATGTGTCAAGCTCCTTTTATACTGGAGCCTGACACTCTACATTACTCACTACATAATGAAATCAACAGCATGTTAGATCCTCTCTGAATACTAAATCTTCACATCCCCCACCATTTGTGGTCTCCAAAGATGACCCAATGACATCATTTGGTTTATTTTCTCAGTAACTGACATGTCAATATTTTGTTATGATATTAAGAGGATTAGCGCTGGAGGCCAGCTTTTCCATGATGATCCAAATGAATAACTACGGCAAAGGGATGGAAGGAAGGTCCGAGTCAATGAAATGAAAAACTGCTCACACATGTTGGTTTAACGGTTAGGTGGCCAAAAGCTTTAAGTTGTTTTATCATCCGGTTTGTCAAAGAAAAATTATGATGCATGTTGTGTTCTTATACTGTTTGTCCTTAAATAACTTGCAGGACGTTTCTGAGAGAGCTGGAGAACTGTATAGAGAAACCGGAGCTGGTGGGAACTTGTTTTCTGAAACGAGTGAGTAGAAACAGTGATGGAAAGTAAAAGTTTAACAAATCCTACACTTAAGCACAATTCAAGTCCATATATTTAATTTATTCTTTGCAGTAGTGTTCAATTGACCTACATCATATTAGGAGGTGTTAGCATATGGGGTAGCATAGATTTGTTATGATAGTGATATGATATGATAGTGATCCTTTAATCGAAGGTACAGAAAGAGTCAGTGAAATGTGTAGAATTGACAAACAAATACTCCAGCTACAGCTGAAATTGAGCAGAAACATACAAGAGATGAATTAAGGATATCTCTTCACTCACACATGTCTTTGTGTGGACAGAAAGAAGAGCTTCAGGTGTATGAGAAGTACTGTCAGAATAAACCACGCTCTGAAGTCCTCTGGAGACAGTGTGGAGACAGCCTCTTCTTTCAGGTAAGACACACAGACACACACAGACACACACACACGCACACACACACAGGATAGAGGTCACGAGTAAGTTCAGCCATGAAAATCTGATCATGCTGCTCATGATGTTCGACTTCACTCTTTGTTTTGTTACTTCCCGTACGTCAGGAAAATGTTGTCTAACTTGACACTAAATCTAAATGATGGCAGCATCTACAAAATGCAACTATCACATTATTGTCCGAATAGGACTGATGTGCTTCGACATACAAAATTTGACTTTAACTCCAACTTAAATTCCAAGTCATGTGTCGTTTGCTGATGGAGAATGTTTGGTGTTTCTGAGAGCAGGAATGTCAGAAGAAACTAGATCACAAGCTCTCCCTGGATGCCTACCTGCTAAAGCCTGTTCAGAGGATCACTAAATACCAACTCATGCTCAAGGTAACTACCTACATACACACGCACACATTACAGTGCTGTCAGCTGGATAGGCTTATATAACTCATGACATGAGCTCAGAACTATTGCTTGCTTGCTTTGGTTGAGTAGCTTGTTTAATCTACAAGATCCCATTAAAAATTATCCAAATTTTGTTTGACTAATATATCAGTACATTATTAACAGGATATTGTTTTGTCTAGTTATCTGGCTAATTAGTTTGGCCTGCTCCACATAATCCCCTGCAGGAGTGACTAAAAGCTCATTGAGCCTGGAATCATAACAGGGCTTTAGTTTTTCACCATAGAAACCAGAGTAATGAACATCTGAAGATGCAATCTGTAACACAATAAAAAATAATAGATATAAGACAAAATGGCCAATAACTCACATTTCATTGTCCTGCTATTAACATATTTTGAAAATCTTTATTACTAAGCAGATTTAGACTTTTGTCTGATAACATTCATTTTAATGAGTTTATAAGAAACCATTTCTTCGATAATAAAATAACGCTATAACGTGTACAATATGTATAGCAAATTAATAAAAAATGAAGAACAGAATCTATGCTGTATGCATTCTTATAATCACAAAACAATTATGCTGCATGTCATTGTAAAGGAATAGCTAATGTATTGTATCATCTGAAGGTCCTAGAAGTAAGATCTCCTGTGATTTCATCAGAACACGTGGAAGTCATGTGGAAGCTTCTACATGACCGGTTAATCTGGTAAAACCAAGTATAATGGAAGGCCATGCTGGTCCTGACTAATTGTTTCTGATAATCAAACTTTGATAACCTCATATGCAGAGGCTGTCTTTGTAGATAAGCCGAGAATGTGGGACTTTGACTTTTGCCTCAGCTGGTTATTAGTTGTTTCGTCACACAGTGGCACTATATCTTAATAAACAGGACACAGCTGAATGTGCTGACACTCAATTACAGTGCTATGATATAAACAGATATTCATCGGGACCCAAGGATCAACTGATCATTTTTGAAACAAATGACATGAAGAACTTAAGGCTGTGTCTGGTTGCTGCACACGACATTGTTATATTCCCAGTGTACAGGGCTGGGGACTGAAATCAATCTTAACGACCGTCATGGTTATCATTGTTTTCATTATTATAAAAAGAAAAAAACATAACTTAATGAAGACACAAAGCTAGTTTTCATCAGGAACGAGTCCTTCAAACAACAGAAAATAAGAGTCTCTGGGGAGGTTTTCATTCATTCATTTCAGATCAAAGGACCATAGACTATAACAAATGAAGTTATAAAATGAAATGACACTTTAAGTTAAACTGAATTGAAATTAACTAAACATTGATATGTAGAAGCTGTTGCCTGTTGCTTCTTCTCTTCTCTTCTCTTCTCTTCTCTTCTCTTCTCTTCTCTTCTCTTCTCTTCTCTTCTCTTCTCTTCTCTTCTCTTCTCTCAAGTTGCTTCCTTTTATCCATGCTTATTCAGTCTTCTAATCCCTTCCTCCTTCCTGTCTTTTAGGAGATGTTAAAATGCAGTAAGTGCGAGGGGGTGGCTGAGCTGGAGGAGGCTTTAGCTACCATGCTGGACATCATCAAATCTGTCAATGACTCCATGCACCAGATTGCCATCACTGGCTTTGAGGTCAGTATATAGAGTTGATTCATCACCATAAGCATCATCATCATCATGTACACTACAAAAAAAAAAAAAAAAAAAGAGCTGAGAAAACATATTTCTGTTGACTGATATTTTCAGTTTAGATAACATGAACCTTGAAAGTAGAGAGACTTGCTATTCAATACCGGTACTAGGGGCAAAAAATGGCTACTGTCAATACTGTGACATCGCAGAGCCATAGAGTAAAAGAAATCAAGAAGAAGTGCATTAACTTGAAGTAAAATATCAAACAGTATCTTACTATAGCTGGTGAAAATACATGTGAGGTGGTGATATCAATGTTGCAGCCGAAGATGACTGAGAATTCATCTGTTTCCACGTAATTTTACAGTGCTGGATGTTTTAATAGGGGATGTTCTCCCTGGTGCCCTCACAATCACAATATGATTGTTTTTTCCCACCGACTTATGAGCTGTCTTGTCGAAATGATCATGCCAATAAAATCTAAACTCAATCAAACTATCAGCAAACTGCCGATCCATGATTTGCATCACACTATGCTGTGTCGTGTCACTTGCTCAGTGAAGAACATTTTTTCACAATTACTAAAACATATTTCTCTAAACCGCCCATGCTTTTCTCAAAACAGTTTTATCTGTGCTCAAAATCAAACACTGTTTTCATACCGTACACAAAGCCAATCAAAATAAAATCCCTACCGATCAATCATTAAGCTACATAACAAAATGGAAAACAAAGTGTTTAGAGCATGTACTGCCGGAAAATTTTCCTCTTTGTAATAGAGTAAAAGAATTTTATGTTTTCCCAAAAAAAATACAAAATTAAAAATATTTACAACTCAGTAACAGTTTCAGGATGATGAATGCAAATGACCTACTTTAAGTATTGTAAGCAATAAAGTATTGACTGTCTGGATTTAGCAGTAAACAGTAAAACTTCAGTACAGCAAAGGGCAAAAGGGTCACAGACATCACACTGTAAATGTAACTGCAGAATCAAACTCTGAGAGGGTTGTTTTTATTGTCCTTCTTCCCTCACTGTCATCCCATGAAGAAGACCATGGTTATTTTTAGATTTCATATGAAATTACTGTTCTTGGTCTTAGGTTTTCTGTAGTTTAATGCAGTGTTCTCCTTGGATTTATGCTGTGAAAGGTTAACTTAATATTCATCAGCAGTGGCTGTTAAGTGAATATGAACAGAAATTGGTTTAGTGAGGAAATTATTTTGAATAGAGCTAATACTACAGCTATAGTACAGGTTGTGCATGAGTGCGTGGCAGCAGAAATACAACTAAGTACTGCATGAAAAGATATTCTTTACAAATGTGGTTTAATCCACCACTATGTACAGTACAGTATAATTACAGACTATAACTGTAATAGACACATAACAAGTGAAACCATCCATTCATTATCTATACCTCTTATCCATCATGGTCGGGGTCGGGGGTTGACGTAGGGCAAGGGTGGGGTACACCCAGGACAGGTCACCAGTCAATCGTAGGGCTGACACACAGAGACAAAGAAACAACTGTTCACACTCACACGCATGCCTACGGGAAATTTAGAGTTGCCAATTAAGCTATAACCTGGAAATTGAACCTTCTTGCTGTGAGGTGAGTCAAAATATGTATGATATATAATATGATATATATATATATATATATATATATATACACATATTATATATCATACATATTTTGCCTTTGTCTTCTTTTATGGATAACAGATTTTCCTTTACCCCACCTTAATCTTTTTAGATCTGCTATAGCTAAAGGACTGAAGTGCACATGATCTGGCGCTTCCACCCCCCCCCAGGTTGAAAGCTGCTATGACTATAATGAGCGGCGCTTTGAAAGTCTGTCTGTCTATGTGTTGCTGTTCACAGGGAAACCTGAGTGAGCTGGGGAAGCTGCTGATGCAGGGATCCTTTAATGTGTGGACTGATCACAAGAAAGGCCACAGCAAGGTGCAACTCCATATTCCAATAGCATTATTGTCCCTACATCATCACATCAAAACGCTGCATCTTTAGCCTGCTCTTTCTTCATCGCTACAGATGCTCCCTTCTTCAGCTCTGATGAAACAATCGCTGCTTGACATAAAACGCATCACTACCAGTACGCCAGCATGGGAATGTTGCCACAGACGTTATATTTAAGAGTTTTACCTAGTGCTAATAGGCTTAATCATTACTGTGTGAGCTCTTTGGCAAATACTTGAATGTAAGAGGCATTCATTTATGTGTCAAAAATCCAGTACTCCAGCTTGAAACACAGCAGCAGGGTTGTGAATGATGCATACAAAATCATTGGTTTTGATATGATTCAAAAAAAAAAATTTTATACACTTATCAAGGACAGAACATGAACAAAGAAAACCGCTAATGACAGCAATGACAAGTTTTCTCAGGTGCGTCTGCACAAAATAGAACAAAGTTGCTGCAAATGGATCTTAAGGTTGCAAGAGTTGCAATTACTGATGATGAAAGGACAGAGTGCTATAAAACATTTATCCTCAGCAATGAGGAAAAAGATACAAAGAAGGGGAGCATGGTGCAAGAAGCTATATGGCTTATGAGGAAAATATGGTGTTAGTGGAGAAACACATTTGCTAACAGAACCAGAATCACATAACGGATCATCTATCATAGCCTCAATTGTTTACAGTTGTAATACCAAGTTACCACAGTTAATTTGACAATGATACTCTTATACTTTTAACAATGGCTATAATAGTTGAACTGTGAAATTATAGCTGGACAAGCATGCAGACAAAATGACCCGACTGGTTTGATTTCAGGTGAAGGACCTGGCCAGGTTTAAGCCCATGCAGAGGCATCTCTTCCTGTATGACAAGATGCTGCTGTTTTGTAAGAAGCGAGAGGAGACCACAGATGGACACGAAAAGACCCCATCCTACAGCTTCAAGCACTCACTCAAGGTTAGATCCAGACGATGATGTACGTGACATGACCTTGACCATCAGCCCGCGCGCAGCTGTCCCCTCAGTGTGGTCCATATGACTCCAGGGTGTAAGACTGACTCCCTTGTTATCTGAAGGTCTATCACAGCAACAACTGAAGTAGAATTTGCCTTTAAGTGACAAATGTTTAAATCCTGACTGCTCATTTTAATGGTGACTTCAGGTCATAAGTTTGAACTTAACTGTTGACGAAAGGTTCCCTGTGGAGTTACTGACCTCCTGTTGTGCTGTGCTGATTGGACGCCCTGTACTCTTAACTTGTGCACGCACATGCATAAATGTGTGATTGATTGATTGTGATTGAAGTCATATATTCATAGAGAATGATGTCTGGTCTCCTCAGCACTATGGAGCTTTTTAGCATCTTTTATATAATTGTTGGGTTTTATTTCTTAGTCATTTCTTCCCAGCAGCAGCTCCTTTCAAACAAAATGTTCTGATAAACTAACACCACCTGCACCCAGCGCCAAACAGCACAGACTTGCAAAGTTCGCAGCCTGCTGTTAAAGAAAGTCAAACATTTAGCAATTCAAGAGACGGATCCTTTTTCTCACATGTGCTGGAAGAGAACTCACTCGCCGAACAAATGAATGCTAATGTTGCCATTATGCTCTGAAATTCACGAACAGAGATGAACTGATGCAGTAATGAAACCGCTGAAGGACCAGAGAAGGTCATTTCCCATACTTACCTGTCATTGCCACTGGCTGATTCTGTGTGCCCCTAAAGTACCTCCTGCAGCAAATGTTTTATCTGAAGCTGTGTTCAGGCTATTCATATTTGTCATTCGTGATATATTCCAGCTACAGCCCTCTTGACTATGAGAATAGCCAGAGCAGCTCAATAAATGCATCCTGTGTTTGAGAGCGGAGGCGGTTAGGGCTTTAATGACTTGGACTCAAGAATAAGATATGGCCTTATACTTACAGTGCTTGGTGAAAGCTTATTTCACATGTTTAAATGTCATTCAACTACACTATTATCCAAAATCTCCACAATACCATGGAAAAAGTCAAAACTGCACAAGCTGGATTACCAACTAGTAGATCGGATATATCTTTTACGTGCACTGTGCACTTTTTTTTCAAAAACAAATGTCAAGTTTCTTAATCAGATAGATTAAGGAATGTGTTTCCTTCTTCAACTTTCAGAGGTTGTTGATGTCAATGATTTTGCATATTCTAAACAATAAACGGTCTTTTCAGACACGGCCTCATTTGCCTGTGCATCTCACACTGTCCTCCTGTCTATGCAGATGAGCGCTGTGGGCATCACAGAGAACGTCAAAGGAGACAACAAGAAGTTTGAGGTGTGGTACAACGGCAGAGAGGAGGTTTACATCATCCAGGTATGTTGATGCCATGAGAATGGAATGTGTTTCCTTCTCTTTCTGCTTTCACGCCCTTTTTGAATGGGGATCTGATTACATGACATTTTACAGGTGACACAGAATTTCACATATTGTGTTATGAAGTTAAATTTCAATTTAACTCTGGAAAAAATCTATTTTAGTGAACCTGTTTTGGATAAGTCTATATTTCTCATCACTGACTGCATTTGCATTTTTTTTACTGATATGAGGATGACACAATGTCTGGTCTTGTCAGAATGTGAAATTTAGTTTTGATTGATTTAAGCAGGGAATTTGTAAGTGAGTAATAAAAAATGTTTCGATATCAACATTTTAGCCAAGAAACTCGAGAGTTTCACCTGAAGGTCATTGAGACTGACAGGTGGCTCACTCTGCCTGTTTCAAATCTTTTTATTAACAATTTCTCAAAACTCCTAAAGTATTTGTTCTGGAAATGAAATTAAAATGTTTTGAAATCTGAAATTTAGGATGATGTGACAGTAACTGTCCTAATTTACCAAATGTGTGATGAAACTTTAATTAATAATGATTCAAGTTTTACCAGAGTTTAGATTAATACACTCATTGACTTCTATTTCACTGTAGAACATTAACACTGTAGTTAAAATACATATAACGTAGTTATAAACTACCTCCAAGTAATAATAATTCAATAATGCTACATATTACCATATGTTATTCAGAAGATCTATATTTATTTTACATGTGCAAATAAAACTGAAAAAAATAAATACACTGTGTATTAATTTTAACACCTTATGGTATATATGTGTACATGTATTTTTTGCAGTATTATGATATTTTCACTGAAAAGATCCAGTTAATATTTCATAATATTTAATGTTTCATTTTGTCATCGCTAGATGCTTGTTGGGAGGCAGCCAGTGCTCTTTTCCACAGTTCTCCTCTCGGGGACAGTATTGCACCACACAGCTTCCCCACTGAGCAGCTTTTCACTCAGAAAAGCAGCATTAATGTTAAGACGCTTTTGTTGTATATGTTGCCTGATTTGTGTGTGTGTGTGTGTGTGTGTGTGTATTCTTCCCCAGGCTCCTTCCATGGATGTGAAAAATATGTGGGTGTCAGAGATTCGTAAAGTTCTTACAGGCCAGCTGGAGGCATGCAGAGGTACACACACGGGCATGCACGCACGCACACACACACACACACACACACACACACACACACTCCAGCACAGAATATACGCTCATAACAACTTAGTTCAGTTCCAACTTGATGCTGAATGACAGTGATTATATGAATCCATTCATCTGGTATATACTTCCATACATATGTAACATACTTTACAGTACATATACAGCATACATGGATACACATATACACTGTAAGATTGTTTTTCTAATCAAACATTCAGTAAGAGGCTGTTGCTATATTTTTATTGCATCTTCATAATTTAAAGTTTATTCAAGTACCGTTTGCTTTTTTTTTTTTTTTTTTTTTTTTTTTTTTTGCTTTTTTTTGGTACCATGAACATTTTCTTGTCAACACCAATATCTGTCAACACATCTTTAAACCATCCTTTGCTGTAGTCTGGAGAGAAATGTCCGCTTTCCAATACTGTGAAGTCACTGTGAATAGCAGATGGAGGAAAAAGGAAATCGCAACGAAAAAAAAATCACTCTATTTTGCATTTTTGTTGTTGTCAGAACAACACAAATGCATATGACATGATGTAATTCAGTATTCTGTGTCTTTTGGGAATCAAGTATAAAGTAAAGGAAATGATTTCATTCTTATTCAATCACTGCTCACAAATGTAATTCAGCCTTCAATAGACATACATATACTCTGGTTTCCCAAATCACTGGTGCATACAGAAAATGATGCTTTTATTTTTCTGTTGGTTGTAACCTTTATAATCAGTGACCTTAGGGAAGTGCACTGAGAGAGTGAAGATTTCCAATTACACAACACTACTGCTGACAAAAACTACACAAGTGTATGTATAGCATATATTGTCAACCCCATCTCTTAGAAATTACATTTATATAGTACTCATGCTGTGAGGGAAACGTAATCACTGCCTTGATGTTCACAAGGACCATTTTTTTATGTGAAAATAAGACCACAATCTTGCCTTCATCTTAACCATGAAAATGTTTAATAATCCTGTGGTTGATATGAGTTGACGCTGTACTGCTTTAAAAGAACAAGATATGATTTCAGTAAACATTTTAGACTTGTCAGATATCACTATGTTGATAAAACAAAAAGATTAATCTTGATAACACGGTTGAGAAAAACTTTTTAATTTTTACCAAGGTACTCACAAAGAATTATATTCCATTTTTTTCCAATATATCTTCAATTTAAACTAGAGCTCTATAGCCCATCAGAGCATGATGAACATGATGAAAATACTACAAAGTCTTCATAATGAGCTGCTGCCCACAGAGAGGCTCTAACAAACATTCGCTCCATGTTTCTAGTCAGCCCATTTAAATCTGTGCTGTTGAGTGCTGAAATGATTATTTTATTAAATGAAAAGTTGATGGACAGAAAATCTAAATTTCTGTAAACAATTTAGTACTGCGTCTCTGTAAAGTTCAGCAACTCATGAGAGACAGATTAACGAATGGACATATTCCTTCAGTCCTAGTGTAGGTTAAATGTGCCTCTCAAACATTATAACCCCAGTTTTAACATGGACTTCCTGTTCAAAACGTCTTGCAGCCTGCACACATATCCCGGGTGGCGACCCACTGTGATGTCACCCATTGGTTTGTGAACTGTTGAGTTTGTAACCAGATGGCTGTTGCCATATATGTTTTTTGAAACCGGACCAAATGGCCTAATGTAGACCCTAAACACACTAAGAAAACATTTAGTGAGGTAGTAATTCAGGTGAGAATCACACAAAACAACCATTGTGAAGATGTGACTTTAGTCACTGGAAAACTGGACAGTCCTCACTGTTTTCTGACATTTTGTAGACCAAGTTGACAACAATTAATACATAATGAAAATAATTCCTAACATAAATTGTTTATTTGAGTCGTAAATAAGTTAATATTTGCTGTCCTGGTGTAAACACACAAATGTAGAAGTGGTGGAATATACTGTATATGCACTGAGCAACACACACCTTTCTCTGGGTCTATCTGTGTCCACTGGCTTCTGTAATCCTCTCTCCCCAACAAGCGTCAGCCGTCCACAGTTCCACTCTGTGGTCCTGACTGACAGGAAAACCACCCTCTGTGCGCCACACACTCCAACTGACAACCCGTCTGTAAGTGTGGGGGATGTGTGTGTGTGTGTGTGTGTGTGTGTGTGTGTGTGTGTGTGTGTGTGTGTGTGTTTCTGTGTGAGCAGACTGACTAATAACACAGCAGCCATGTCATGAATCCCTGAGAGCAGAGGCTGTAGAGGGCTTTGATAGTCCAGTGCAGTGAGTGTGTGAATGTGTGTGTGTGTGTGTGTGTGTGTGTGTGTGTGTGTGTGTGTGTGTGTGTGTGTGCGTGTGTGTGCGCGTGTGCATGTGTGATTTACAACTGTGACTCCATGTGAGGAGGGTAAAAGAAAAGACAGTGAGATAGAATGAAATTGGACTGGGAAAGGAGAAGGGA
Source organism: Rachycentron canadum (assembly GCA_038496675.1). Classification (NCBI taxonomy): domain Eukaryota; kingdom Metazoa; phylum Chordata; class Actinopteri; order Carangiformes; family Rachycentridae; genus Rachycentron; species Rachycentron canadum. Next base: position 14,975,390 of record CM076656.1, on the reverse strand, counting down.
GGAGATTGAACCTGATGGGTAAAGAAGAAGAGAGAGGGCTGGAATGATGCATGGAGAGGAAAAGTGAGAGAGGGGAGATTTTCAGGTTGGAGATGGAGGCTGAGAGGCAGCACAGAGAGAACGAAGGGAGACTTGAAGGGATGAACGTGAAAGGAGGGAGGGGCAAGTGTGAGAAGAAAGGAGGGTGAAGAAAAGGACGACAAAGAGGAACAGCAGTCATTTCAGCTCAGTGTGCTGGAGAGAGAAGGAGAAATAGTACGGAAAAGATGGATTATAATATTAATAGTGTGTTAAGTAAAACAAACGCACAGAGAGAATCTGCATTGAAAACTATTTGAAAGCAATTAAGATTATGAACAATTTAAGATTCACTTCCAAGCCTCTGACACTTTGCTCCATAGTTTGCTGTCTTTTTCCTTCTTTCATCAATTTACTGTGTCAAAGCAAGGATGTTCATCTTCATGACACCTGAGCAGACACAGGTGAGGACAATAGGATATATCTTAAAAATCTATCAAGTGAAAGGAGATTGAGAAAGAACTGACGTGCTAGACTGTTGTATTGTCATAGTTCGTTTACAAATGATAATGTTGCACTCCTCAAAGTACTTGCTGTGATCTGTGGTGATGTGACTACAAAGTGATATGATTGGGCAAGGAATAAAAGTGGTCAGACGATCTACAGCCAAATTAGATATAATAAAATCATTGTGTCTACTTGGGGTCTTGTTTGATAGTAATTGAATTCATTAGATTGTGAGTAGGAGGGAAAAAAAGACAGATTTTTATGTTTATCTTTCCCTTGAGTTTAAAATCTTTGCAGATAAACATGGGCCCTGGGGTGGAAATCATTTTGCTGATATTGATGTTAAACCAGCTCTCTGAAAACAGAGAGAGCCAGAAAGAAAAGAGGAGAGAAAGAAACGAAAAGTGTGCACACATATCAATGAGCAAGTGTTAATGAGAGTAGATAGATTTTAATATAGTTCTAAGAAATTCTATGGTTAATCAGTAAAATGTATGGAACACCAAAGCAAACTGGCATCAATGCCAACATTGTCATCCAGAGTTTAAAATCATAAAAGCCTTCAACTGAGCTGAGAAACACAGGTGGGGCTCCCTTTTGGATGATTTTTTTGGCTTCCGGATCCAAACATGAAGATCAACATTAACAAAGCTATGTGCACTATTTGCTCCAAAGAAGCAGTATTGAAAATAGATAGCACAAACCTCAGTGTGACCAGCCTTTATAAATAAAACATAGCTACATCCATAATGAAAAAACTATATCCCTTTTGCTGAATACAATATTTGGAGCATATTGAATGGTTCCATGCTGACACTGCATTTCTGCATCAGGTTCATTGGTTACTTGGAACAAGAGGTGTCAAGCCAGATCATTTGTAGAGCTTTGGTATTTCACTTATGTGAGCTATGCATTTGGGGAAGGCTGTGCCTCTTTGTCTGCAGTTATGTTACTAGTCCTCTCTAGAGATTTCCTGTCAGACAGCAGGCCAGATTTGTTAACGTTGCATTTATGAAGACTCTTGTTTAGCTATGGTTTGGTCTCTGAAGCTGTTTCCCCAGTGACTTCTGTGTCCCCTCTTTTTTCTTTTCTTTTTTTTTTTCGAACCACAAAGTGATTTCTATCAGGCCAATTAAAGCAGCTTACAGAGTTGACACAGTACTTTGGGCAATTTTAAGCATGGAAATAACCTAGAAATGAATGGAATGACCGGAGAAGCTTTTTGGAGAAAAAGATGTCATCCTTTAATATGGCTCCGCCACCAAAAATACAACCTGAAACCCATTACTGTCCTTTTCTGGTTGATCATAGAAACAGTGGGATAAAACCTGTCCTGCACTATTTGTCCTTCCTATATATTTTAACGGCCCCACATTTTAACACTTATAAATGTTCTCTTTATGTGTCTGTTAAACTCTTCTGTAATAGTAATTTGATTTGCTGCTATTTTTCTCATGGCCTCTTTCTGTCCTTGCCTCATACTGCTGGGTAGAAGTAACCGCCCACTGTTTGTCAGCAAACACTCTGATTGGCTACACACAGAGCAGCTGAAAAGTTCACCTGGCTTCAGATTCAGCGAAGGGCAGTGATAGAAGTTGCATGTAGTACACGCACAACAATGTAGCACACTGCCCCCTGAACACCTACCTAAGTGTCAAGACTACCCATATTGTGAAATCCTTGTTGTTCAACTCAACTGCATAACTTTCTGTCCATAACAGTTACCGGCAAAAGCTGCCAGCTGAAAAAACTATTGTGTATTCAGTTTTTGAGTAGAAGCCAGATAAAATTCTTAGTGGCTTGCAAAGCTGATGGGAGATTTTGTTACAGAGGGGCTAGAAGAACGGTACTACGAGACAACTTCACATTTTCACAGCTTTTATTTTACATATCTGAGTTTATAAGAAACACTAAACATATTCTTAACCCACACTATCCAACCTTTAATATCTTGACTTGTGTAACGACTCACATTGTACTAATGTAGTAGTCAAGTTTCATCTTGTCCCGTGCAATACAGGTTGAACAAGACTAGACACTAATATCAGGACTCAAAGCATTACAAACATGAAAGCTAACATGAGGTTTTTGACACGTAGTTATGGCTGAATGGATCCATAATAAGAAAAATAACAGAAAAAAGGTCACGAGGCAGGAAATGCATTCACCATGTTCATTTATTTGTCAGATATACAGAGAAAAATAACATTTTAATTAGTATGGTGCTTGGTTTTTCCCAATTAAAAAGATACTGATAAAAAGAAACTCTTAGATGTGAGATTTGTACATTGTACCTACTGTGGTAATTATTAGCATTTTTATCAGATTGATGGCTTATCTGTTGTTTTGGGATTTTATTAAATGAAATTGTTCTTGCATGTATTTCAAAACATTACACTCTATTGAGGTATAGAATGTGTTAATATTATACTATATCTTAAAATATACTTTATACATAAATAATATATATTATCTATATGATGCATTATGAAGTATAATGCTCTATCTCTCTCCTCTCTCTCCTGTCTCTCTCACTCTTTATAGTGATAGTATATATATATGTGTGTGAGTGTGTGTGTGTTCTGGCAGATCAGAAAATGCTTATATAAATCATTTCTGTAACAGTGAAATGGATCGTTATGAAAGTCACAAACAAAATCTTTCTCTATTGTGTTCACAGAAGCCAGCCAGCTCAACATCTATGGAGCACCGATGAGGTGAGCAATCAAATTACAGACTCAATTTCACAGACTCCATGTCTCCATTCCACACAAAAAGCTAAAATAAGAGCTAAAAAGTTCAAAGAGTTCCATTTGAATTTTAAATGAATGTCTGTTAAGTCACTATTTATTACCAAATGAGATAATACAATAGTGACTGAGCCCACTGAAGAGAGTAATGTAATATTTATATACAATGCATTCAGATGGTATTCAGATGCCCATCACTTTTTTCACATATTATGTGGCAGACTTATGCTGAAATCCTTCATCTTGATTTTTTCCCCCTCTTAAATCTACAGTCAATAACCTATAATGACAAAGCGAAAACAGAATTTCAGAAAGTTTTGCAACTTTGTTAAAAAGGAAAACACAGCAGATGAGTTTGAAATATTGTAGGAAGTAATCAAATGAGACGTAGCAGCCCATAGTGAGCTGTCAGATGAAGACTGCAGGCAACAGGCTGCGTACCTCCAACTCGGCAGTAACCATCACCTTTCACCATGTCCTGCTGTTTACAAACTCACGCTGTGTGTAACATAAAATCAGATGAATGGAAAAAGACCAATTATTTGCTGACTTCTTTAATAAAATGACTTTTGTTTTGCTGCCCTCAAACATATTAAACCCGCTGTTACCTCCAGGAGTTACAGGTGTTTCCATATTAACAAGGACTTAGATCTTTGGAGACACCTGCAGATTTTGGCCCATTGACCTACACATTTTGCATCAGATCTGAAACCTTGCACTTTGTCAGAACATCCCATTAGAATATCACATAGAGGTGATACTGAGAGGGGATACTAGACACTGGGAAATGAAGGCTGACATTCTGCTTCAGCCACTTCATTGGCTCACAGCAATTTTACTTGTCCCTCCAATCCAATAGGAATGTGCGGAAGCTGGCGCTGAGACAGTCCGATTCATCAAGTCCGGAGTCTGGCTTCAGGAGGACCAACCCCAGCCCTAATATGAGACAGAAGAGAGGTGAGGGGTCACTTGTTGCCTTGTCCTGCAGAAGGATCTCAACTAAAGTTTGAACCATGAAGTTGATCACTAGTATCACAGAGTAAAAAGCAATACAAAACCAGCGCAGATGGCACATGCACTCACACACACAAACACACACACAAAGAAGTATAAGGAAAGAGGGTCTCTTCGAGCTGATGTAAGAATTTTACTCATTTTGACTGACAGTCAGACAATACAGTGTATATCATTGTTTAAGAGGGAGGAGGAAAAAGGTTGCAATTGATAACTGAAGAACTGTTTTAGAGTCATTGTAGTTATCAGAGAGCATTATTAGGACAAAACAAAAATGTAAAGTAACCCTAAAATTAATTTTGTTGCCAATTCATTGGCGGGGTTTGACCCAGGGCCCCTGTCCCACTTACACTTAACTGTCCTGTGTAACATTTCTTTAAAAATAACTTATATTTGCATGGGTTACATCATTAAAGAGCTTTACTGAATATCAAAGGTCATGCCAAGCAAATTTCACAGCAGAATCTATTCCAATGGCATCACGGTGGTTGGAGGATTCAAGGATTTACATATTCAGGAGCTCTGTTTTTGGGTGACAGACCATCATGATATATTTGTCATAATAGATCTGGTTCTGTTGGATAAGACCAACAAGTTTTTTTCTCTATTCACCTTTGATCTCACTCTGAATTGGCTTTACACACACACAGACACGCACACACACTCTCACACACTCTCACACACTCTCACATACTCCTCTTCCAATCACCACTGCTAGAATGAAGGTAAAGGTTAAGGCCGGTTGAAAGCAGCTGTTGTTTTTGGTCTCACCCCTCAAATGGGTGTGCGATCTCTATTATAAAACCAACTGTCCAAACCCATACCTGTCTCCTTGAATCCATTCACACTTCCTACTTTCTCTCCCTCTCTTCCTCATCTGTCTCTTTCACTCATTCCTTCTTCATCTCTCTCTCTCTCCTGTCACACTTCCTGACACTTTTTTCTTCAATCTTCTCAGTACTTCATTCACTGCTCTGTTCTCCTCTCTAACACTATCTCTTCTCTGCTATTCTCTCCTTTTACACATTGTTTTTTATTTTCTTAAAATTACCGATACTGTACACTGAACAATTTTAAATGAACAGATTTTATCACTTCTATTATTATTCTTTGTCTTACTTCTATTCGGAGGATTGTATTGCTTTAAGTTTTTGAATTACAGTTCCCACGAGGCATTAGGGCACTTAAACAAGTTAGGTTGGCATGGGTTCAGTATGAATGGTATGGTATCACTATATTACTTTGGTAAACTCAAAAGCTTGAATACTCTCAGAAAGGTTAAAAGGAGACTTTGTCTATGATTTGTAATCCAATTTATTGATGTTTATTCACAATCACATCTGAGATATCCCAGGAAAAGTAAAGTCACACTGAATCTGAAAATATATATTTGTCATGTCTGTATGTTCAGATTTGACTCAGTTATGACAAAAAATTAAAAAGTAATTCTTGAGACAAATTGTCTCAGTTGGACACGAAGGGTCTTTATGTACATGACTTGTGTCACAGGCACTGCTGTTGCAATTTTTGCTTCTGCGTTGGTAAGCAGGCCAAATTAGCAAGCTCTGCACACCAGGATTTGAGTATTTTATCCCATTTTTGCTCAGAATCTTCTCAAGCTCTGGCAGACTGGATGGGAAGTGTCTGTAAACTGCCATCTTAGGTCTCCACAGATGTCCTGTAAGGCTTATGTCAGGGCTGGGGCACTCACGGACAGTCAGAGACTACAGCGTCTTGGCTGTATGCTTGAAGTCATTGTTGTGCTGAAACTTGAAAAGCTGACCAGTCTCCCTGTCCCTGCCTCTGAGAGGCACCCTCATAGCATGATGTAACCGCTACCATGCTTCACTGTAAGGAAGGTATTAGCCAAGTGATAAGCAGTGCCTGGTTGTGTTTGGAGTTCTGCCCAGAGTTCGATATTTGTCTCGTCAGACCAGAAAATCTTTTTCCCTCATGCTCTCAGAGTCCTTTGAATGCCATTAACAAACTTTTACTCAAAGTGGCTGCTGTCTAGTCAGTCTACTATAATGATTGCCTTTCTGGGATGACTGTCCTTCCAGCAGGCTCATGTCCATGCCTCTTTGTCCTTCCTAGCCCTGGTTGTTCCAAGCATCATTTTGATCTCATCCCCACATCTGTAAATTATTATAACAGTAGACATCAGATTTGTCATTGCAATAGCATCAACCATATAGGTTGATGCTATTGCAATGACAAATCTGTTAACTGACAGACAGATATAACCTGCCAAGTACTCAAAATCAGTACTGTAGTTCCCACTACAGTAGGTGTCTCCGGGACTTGCCATGATCACCCACACACACACACACCAGACTTACAATGGGGAAAAAATTCCAGCCCTGCTTTGCAGCTACATCCAGTCAGTTCAGTTTGCCACAGGTGGGCTTGAATTGAGTCAGACACATCTCAAGGACAATTAGAGCAAACACAATTTGCAGTGTCAAAGCAAAGGGTCTGAATACTTTTATTAATGTCAATACAATGAAGTGTAAAGCAAGTGAAGGTGTCTGGATACTTTTTGAAGCCATTGTAGATGGAGCAGGAATAGATGGGTCTCGCTCCAAGCCCAAGGTGGTCCCCATTCGGGGCCAAACATCAGGGAATTTGCAGAGGGTGGAAACTCGAGCCTCGGGACGACTAAGCACAGCTGGCAAAGCACCCCGTCCTAAGTAATGCTGTTAGAACAAGAACAGCCACAGTCTAGATGGCCATCAGTCTCTTCACTGGCTCTCTCTGTGTGCTTGCCTTTGAGAACATGCTGTGTGCACACATGTTCCAGGACTGTGGCTCTGCTCTCTTATGCACACGATGATTGATTTGAGTGAATATGCTTCTTCTGTGCTGTGGACTTTTTCTGCTGACAGACTGCTGCTTCTACTTCTCTTCTTAGCTATAGTTATGTGTATATCCGATTTCGTCACCAAAACCCTGGCTTATTCTCTCACACATTCCTCAACAATCGGCCATTCTTGGGCAGCTCATGCCAGGAAAAGTTAGTAAATTCACCTTTAATTCAGATTTCTTTTTAAAACAAGGGCTTGAAAACAGCTAGTGTTAAGAACATATCTTTTTTTAACACCTTCTGCTTCTTTTCTCTTTCCGACTGGGTATAGAACCTCAGTACATAAGACTACCATTACTAACATACTGTTATTAATTAGCGCACAATCACACAGACCTGAAGCTCACTGGCAGTAAACATTTCAATATTAATATTAATCTGACAAAGGTGTTTTTTCTTTTTTTTTTGTGTAATAGATTTTCTCTTTCCAGCTCATATAATATCATATTTTTCTTCTAAAAGGAAATAGAAAGTTTAAGCAAAAGCGTCAAGGTCAACATATAGCAGTATTAACAGTTAAAAAAATGAGCTCTCATCCACTGAGCAGTTTGTTAAATGAAATATTAGAACGACTACATACTAACAACATGCCAAATTAGGATAATTATTCGTTCATCAAAAAACAAACAAACTTCAAACAAAAAAACTTAGCTATGATATTGCCATCGATATGGAAAATTCTCCAACAGTGCTCAAGGCCTCCTCTTACTCATCTTTCCCTGCTCAACTAACTCCAGCTCCCTCTTGCTTTCCCACTCAGTTGACGCTTCTGCCAGCCAATCAGGCCACTCGGTTGCTAATGCTAGGAAACGCTTCACGCTGCAGGGACTTTCCAACAGGAGGTCTCTCCCAGCAGGTAACAGTATGATGTTGGCATGTCAAGTGCTCGCTTATGCTGTCTTCATTACTGGGCATCTTTGTCAACGCCGTCGCCCTCAATGTCTGCTCTTTGTCCTCGCTGTCTGTCACTGCTGTCGTGATACTCTTCATCACAATGGCAATCATCATCATCCTGAACAGCACCACCATCTATCCTGCCGCAGTCATTTCTTGTTCAGTCTCCACTCTCGTATCTTGTGACTGCTGTTGTCTTCACCTTTTTTTTTTTTTTCAGCAAATGTTATATAAATTTCTGTGTCAGTGTGTATCTCACTGTTGGGTAGATCTTTCTGCGCTTCCCAGCACCCGCGGTGCCTCAGCATAATAAAGGCCACATCTCCCTCCACTCCCCTCTTTCTGCTTTTATCAGTTCATGTCAGTATCATCTGTATCTGCCGACACAACAACAAAGAAACAGTGTTTTCTTTTAAGGAGAGGGACAGGCCAGTGTTGAAGACAGGATTTGAAGACAGGTAGACAGCAGGTGATAAACAGAGAGACAGGCAAGAAAATTCTATGTGGTGGTGCTGCCTTAAATGCCACACTTTAATATTCGGGCCCTCTTGACATTTGGAATCATATTAACATTTTTGGAGGAGGGTGAACCTTCCAGGTTCTGTTTTCCAATGTCGCAGTAGTCCGGCCAGTCTTCAAGCCACACACGCGCCTAATGAGACTAATCAGTGAGGTGGGGAGTCAGGTAACGGAGTCAGTTGACTAGCCAAGCAAAAACATCCAAAAAACCCACAGTAATCCAACAACCTCAGTGAATAGAGCAAGGGAAAGTGAAATGTTAAAGTCTGTTTTATGGATCCTCTAACTACAAATGAAGTTGATTAACCGTACATTCTCAAAAAATATCCTTAACTTAACTACAGAGAGAACCAGGGCTGTGTCCAAAATCACTCCTTTGTTCATATCTCCCTATGTAATGAACACTCAATAGTAGAAAAGTGATCATAAATTGCGATTTCAGACACTATCAGTATCACTCAAAGCTGATGAGTCACCAAATTCTTTCCCCATCTAGAATGAGGCGCAATGCATTTTAGGGTTGTTAGAAAGTAAAATTGATGCAAAGGACTTCTTTGTCCTTTGGAAATTTTTTGTTCCATTGTGGGATTTTTCTGGAAATCATATATAACATCTGGCATTTGTCGTCAATTGAAAAGGCAACAACTTTTATTCAGACCCAGGTCAAATGAATGTAGCAACCCACCATGACATGACCCATTGGTTTGTGAACTGCCATTGTGAGGCCTCAAGTTTGTAATTTGGCCGTCGCTATCTTGGATTTTTTTAAAACCAGAAGAAACCATGTTTGGGGGACAAATGGCATTGGGGAGGAGTGAGGGGTGGACCTAGCCTGCTCTGTACTCTATCCTGATTGTCAGGGAGGTCAATAGACGGTAGCCACGGCCCAATGCATACCCTGGTTTATGGACTATTTTCCTTTAAATGGGAAACTATGGGTTCTTAATTCAATAAACGACATATCGTATTGAAGAAGACTTGAAACTAGTGATTTAGATCAAAAACACGCTAGGAAAATGTTTACTGAGGTAATAAATCAAGTGAGAAGGACCATTTTCCCATAGACTTCAATACAATGAAACTTATTTTTAGCAACCAGTGGTTGCCTCTTGATGGTCATCAGATAGAATCCAGGTTTAAGACTTCGGGCTTATAATAGAGAGAGGCCTTTATAGGCCTTTTACTTATTTTCTGTATTATGAATATAATTTTGGAAGATGCTTATTTGTTTTCTGATTTGCTCCTGTTTTAAGCTGTTTAAAAGCCAAACAGCTGTTTCCATCAGTACCACAGTTATGACATTCAAACCAATGTGTTGATCTGGGTTTCTCTAAAAAGTACTCTTTTGGATAAGACACGTACCATGTAACCTAAACAGCTGTGATTCAGTGTTTGTTTGTTTTGTTTTGTTTTGTCACTGAGTTACTGTTAAATAAACTAAACCAATATTTCCTTCCACCTGCTTGAAGGCCATAATCTCTCCTGGTAGGTTTTTAATATTAGATATCAGCAGAATGGTGTGGTAACTTTCTACAGCATAGTAATAATAATAAAAAAAGAGAATAGTATTTGTGTTTTGTTGTGTAAAAGTGAAACTCAGAGCAGCAGATTGGTATGTATGACATGGATTGTGTTGTACTAATAGAATTTATGTCAATTTAAGGCTGGATTGATCATATGAGCCATTAGAGTACAGGCCATTTCTTCTGGTTCATGCTAAGAGTTGGTTACATTAATATATACAGTCTTGTTATCACATTAAATTAATGCGGCCAAGTTCCAAGGTCTGGTGGAAAATCAGAAGAGTGGAGGGTGTTAAAGCAGCAGAGTCATGCTCATGGTTTTTAGATTCACAGCATCCTAGCAACTACCAACCTCCTCGCTGTATAGGAAGCACTTGGTTTTATGGGAAATGTGGTCCTCAAGGCTGATTTATATTTAAACCTGCCTCCTTTTTTATACAGGTTTAAATAACTTTATCATATAGAAAAACAATTTCCTTTTTGTGTCCTTTAATCCATGACACCCCCATCTATCGGTATTATTTTGCTGTGACAGTCAATAACCTGAAGATACAGAACTGTATATTGCTCCTGCCCACACAAGTATAAACTTATCCCTGATAAAAAAAGAAACAAACGTTTGATCCATATAAAATAAGTACAATGGCCACATACAGAGTCATACAATGCACTACCCTGAGTGATGAATGTGCAGCCTGTTATATGAGATGGAAATCAATGCTGAATCGATGGCAGGTGTCCTCCAGCTGAATAGACTCATCATTAACAAGAGTGCTCTCTGTAGCGTCCCGTGCTTTATTGCGCCGTACATCCACTCAATAAGTTCAAGGTGTCAGAGCACTGAAGAATAGACTGAGATCCACGGCCACTCCGTCTGCTTTGTCCTGTGGCTTGCAAGCACCTGCACTGACCATAAAAGCTGAATAATTTGATTATTGTAGCTTGTGGCAGACAGTGAGTAGTGGTAGTATCATCTTTTAATTTTTTTTTTTTTTTAAATAGTTTTTATTAAAAGCTGTATGTTTTCATGTGTCACAAAACTGAATTTTGAACTTCTCGATATTTTTAATTTTTTCTCTCTGTGTAACACCTACATCTCATCAGTCTGTCTTCTGCTTCTTTATTTTTTTGTTCTCCCTTTCCATTTTCTCCATTTTGCAATTTATCTCTTGATGCTTGTCTCTTTCCATGACTTTTCCCGCTTCCTTACCCCTCTCCGCTTGTAGAGCCAGCTGCTAAGGAGGCAGACGTCCCCCGCCGCTTCTCTCTCACTTCCTCTCTCGCCTCCTCTTCCTCCTCCTCCTTCGCGACGCGACGCACAAAAGGTACCTGATCAGCTGCTGTCCTTTTTTTTTTTTTTTTTTTGCTCTTTCAATATTTTTGTGCTTTTACATTTTGTCTGTTTCTCCTTCTGATCACATTCACTTCTCTTATGCAGTCACACACACAGCAAACTACACAGAGCTGTGCAGCTCAGCAGGATAAAATGCATTTACTATACTGCATTGCTTGATAGATTTAGTCAGTGGCTCACTGCTGAATGAAAAGGTGGGTACATTTTTTAGAGTGCAAAGGAAGTCCAATTCACACATTATCCTACGCTGTTACCTTAAAGTCCAACTGGAATTAAGTGGCATGTTTTCTTTCTGCTATGATATACGCATCTCTGTAAATTAGATGCCCTGCGCTTTTTTAAGAAACAAATCTGCATACAAAAGGAAAAAATTCTCTCTCTCTCTGTGCATGGAATAATGCTGTTTCTCTGCTTATGCAAAGCAATTTCATTGTAGTTAAATGCAACAGTCATACAGTCACTCACCATAAGAATGAATATACAGTACAATCTGTTCTGCAGCGCGTCCGTAATCAAGTTAACAAGCAACATGTTTCCTACTTGTAATCAATAAACACATGGGCTCATCAAGCTGACGTCTTCAATTGCAAGTCACTGTTATTGTGCAGGAAAGGACACACTGTGCATCATAGCTTGTCTGTACATAGAGGATACAAGCATGTTTGTAAATTAATGAAATATAAAAATATATGCACACTGCTAATTAAATGATTAGATGCTCAAACCACATTAAAACTAAAGTTGAAACATGAATAAATTATCACAGAAATGCTGCAATTCTTACACCTGGCATTACGAGAGACACAAAAAGAGATGCAAACATTCAGCCAAAAACCCTTTTTCAAAGGATAAAAATGTATATGATTGACTCCAAAAAACGGCCAATTGTGATTTTAGTGACATTACAACATACAGGATGAATGCTAAGAACTGTTATATATTGAATTAGTAGAAAAATGCAATAAGAATGTGTCACCCCCAAACACGATTAAAAGATGAGAATGTTGTTTAGGTGGGTTTGCCCATCAATATATACAGTTTTATTCATTTGTCATGCCAGCAACACTGAAACTGAATCTGTAGTTAGAAAATTCTGTGTATCTGTGCACATATACAGAGTCAGGGGCATTTTTTGTAACCTTCTGAATTATCACTGGTATGAAATTTATGAGATTCATAGATAAAGTCAAGCCTTCGCTGAGACTCAAAACAGTGTTAAAGGGAAAGAAAGCTGCAAATGACTAGACATACATATAATTTTTAAAAAAGCATCAGGAAATAAGAATTTTGATAAGCTGACATTTGGAATGCAGGGTGACATTCAAAGTGGCAATAGAAGTGTAATTTACTGTAGGAATACAGATGAGAAGTTCATTTTCAACCAGGCAAAGGCATGGGAGGAATTAATAACACCAGAGGAGAGCTACTGAAGTTTTCCCTTGAACTGTTTCCACTCAGTCTGTTGTCTGCAGTAGGTATACTCCCTGTTCTTGCATGCAGTCGATACAATTTCTTGTCACACATGACCAGTTACAGTGCTGTGGGTCACATTGGTTGTAGGTTGCAGTGGACGTGGTTTTAACTTTTGTTTCTGATTTGAATTTTCATCCAATTTATGGCTAAAAAACGATAGAAACACACACTCTGCTATACATATGCCACAATGTAATTTTATGTCGGTGTCATGAAGATTTACATAGGCTGTCCTGGTGAGATTCATTTTCCTGATCTCAGGTTTGTTAATCCCATTCGCAATCTGAGCATTTACTTAATGAGATTACTTTTTTTGTAACATGGGTTTTAATTTTGTAAATTTGGCCATTATTCCTAGCACTAACATAAAAAACATATTCATCGAGTTAACAGGTCTTTTACTCAGAAGCCATTTTGATGTATCACAGTAGTAGAAAAACAGTTGTAAATTTTAAATTAATTTGGCTGAATTCAATTCAAACACTTTTTTTTTTTAAACTGTCTGCTGTTGCTCATGTCGGCTCACTGTCAAACAGTCGCAGTTACTTACTGGGAGACCTGAATACAGTAGAACAGAGCCATTGTGAATGTTTGAAGTAACATCTATATTTTATTACTTAGACCAGTCAAAAGTCTGCTGTGAAAGAGACCTATTGCTAAAATCTGGACAAACTTGAATGCAAAATATGTAAATGTCAAATTTCACATGCAAATTCAAAACATTTAAAATATCAGACATTAAGTATATCAACTCAGTTCAAAACAAAAGTGGAAAATATCAAGTGAACCATTATTTACATATAAGCAATTAAAAGAGTCTCAATCAAACAGCATGAATTACATATTCTATCTAAAAATAATGAAATTGATGAAAATATCCCATCTTAGATAATTGCTGTTAAGAAACAATTTGATATTTATAATGGCCAGTAATTGAACCAGAAATTCAGCTTTAAATGCAAAAAAACTCAATGATCGCCAAATTTCCAGTCATGCCGTTGCTTCCAGGATTATTGTGGCTCTTTTAATGGTGTGAATTAAATCATTAACATTTAATGGACAACTGTGGCTGAATGACAAAAAGGTTTTTCTTGAAAATATGGATGTGTTACAAATTTCATGTCTAAAAGGGACTTTGAACAGGAAGTTTTTTGTTTTTTTTTTAAGCCACCCTAACTACAAGAAATTACACTTCTATACAGCTAAACTGCAACAGGAAATGAGTTTTGATATGAAATGTAAAGACTGGCTGAATTATGTTCAGAGGTATATTTCGAAAAGAAAGAAGAACTACATTTATTCATGACAGCTCAGATCCGGTGCTGGGGGGGGTCATACAAACACATGACTGACCATTCTGAAAACTCTGATGTGTTGTACGTAACAAAAGCACTTTGGTTAAGGGTATGGAAAGACTGTGACCGATCTTGTTATGTATTAAACCAGACCACAGTCTTTCCCTGAAGTGTTGATGCATTTGTAACTTCCCAAATATATAAATTAACAACGTTACTAACTCATTATATTAGTAGAAAAGGTAATCTGGTCACAATTATGTTTCACATAGAACGTATTTGCTGTAGCATTTTAGTTGTACATAAAGGTTATTTTAATCAGACAAGGTTGCTGTTTTTTCAATTGTATGTAATTTAGGTCTCTGGTTGTATGTCATTCTCCCTGACCAGGCCCCCTCTCTGCTAGCATAAAGAGCAAGAGACATGAGATAAAGAGTGATCCCACTCCATTCGGTTATGAAGGTACATACACAGATATGCCAGGTACAGTGGTTTCAGAAAGCATTCTGTCCCCCGTCACTCTTTGCACACTTTGTGGTTTTGATTTAGTTTCAATTTGCTAAAGAATTTTTGTCCATCAGCTCATCTACTCAATAACCTTCAACCAAAGGCAGCAGTTTAAAGAGGCCTCCAGTTCAATCTGATAGATCTTTAGAGGATCTGCCAGGAAGAATGCGATAAACTGCCCAAATCCAGATGTGCAAAGCTCATCACAGAGACTTAGCCAAGAAGACTCAAAGCTGTAACTGCTACCAAAGGAGTTTCTACAATGCACTAAAGCAAGGGTCGAAATATTTAATTCTTAAAATGATAGTTTGCTCTTCTTAATTTTTAATGAATTTGCAAAAAAAAATAAAAAATACTTCTAAAAACATGTTTTCACTATGTCACAGGCTATAGAGCATAGATTGATGGGCAAAAACAGTAATTAGTTATTAGTTACCAGTTAAATTAACAACACAATAAAATGTGCAAAAAGTTGAGTAGGTCTCAGAACTTTATGAAGCCACTGTGTGTAATGTACAGGCTCTGAGCATGTTGGGCCTTTTAGCCTGTTATTTGGTCAATTAGATGGTGTTTTTTTTTTTTTTTGTTTGTTTGTTTGGATTTTTTTTTGCAACTTTTCTTAATTTCTGTACGATGTGAGGTATGTGTGCACGCATTTTTTTGCTTGTTCACGTTCTGTATTTCCATCTCCATTGTGTTGTGTTGACTTGTAAAATGCATGTAAATCAAATGAAAGAGTGTTGTGTGTATGTAGCTTTGGGGTTGTGAGAGGTTTGTCGGTGTCAAGGCCTGTTGTCCACACGTTTGATTTCTGCATGAGTAGAGCTGCACAGCTGTCTTGACCAGATGGATTTCATTTTTCAATTTAAATTAAATTTTATCTATCAAAATCTCATATTTTGACTTTTGGTTGTGGTTGACAATTTTGAGCGGGCGTTGAGTGATCATGATAAAAGGCATGGTATAAAGCATTTGGCTTCCCCCCAGATACTTTACGTGGTGCTATGGCTACAGCCGGGAAACGTCAGAGCATGACAAGCAGTACTGCTACTGCTGCTGGTGGCACCTCAGTTGTCCCTAGATCCACTTCCCAACCAGGTAATTGCAGTGATTTGTGTGGTTATCTTCTTGGTGGAAATGGTTTCAGTTTTATGTGTTCAGAAAATGTTGGGTTTTTTTCTGGAAATTACTTGTTTTTGTTTTGTTTTGGGGTTTTTTGCAGTATTTTTTTTTGCATTTTATTTTACCAGAACCTCTGATGTGTAACTTGATCGTCCTGCTGTAGCACACTCAAATTGCAGAGCAATGCATTTCATCCAAAAACTTCATTACTTAATCTGTCTCTTTTTTCAGCACGCAGAAGGATTCTGCAGAAACCAAAAATCCCCTTGGCCTTTAAAAAAAAAACAGGATAATTAAGGTTAAACATTTAACTCCTCTGAGAATTACCACTGTGTATCCTGATGATCCTGGGAGCTGTGCTATCAAGGGCATGTATCCAGTTGAAGTATTTCTGGGCCTTGTTCATCAGTCAGGGTAAAATGGAATGAGGTGGACGGGCAGATTGGCTTAGCGTCTTCATTTTAGGGGGTTTGGCTATTTGATCAGGATGCCTCCTGGGCACTTTTCATTGGAGGTTTTCCTGGCACCTGCAACTGGTAGGAGGCCCCAGACCCAGGACACATTGGGCAGACAATACAGTGGGGTCGACAAGAAACCTCTGTTGCATTGTGGTCAAAGGGGAAGGGATTTGTTTTAGTCAAAGAGGATGACATAGGACAAAGCTGGTGTTAAATTAGTGTGTATTGCATATCTGTGACAGTACCCAATAGAAAAGAGCAGTCTCTTTGATATTATTCGAGATTTAAGGTCCACGGTACTGACAACTGACAAAGGTACAACAGTATCCAGTTGCATCATTTGTTGCTTTCTGAATCAAAGAGGGTCTGGAAGGATGTCTTTGCAAAATAAGAGCTTTGTGGTAAGTTAGATGAGGTCTATGCTTACAGAGAAAAATGAAACACCATCCCTACCATGAAGCATGGGGGAGCTTCAGTGATGTTATGGGTTGTTTTGCTGTCTGGCATAGGGTACCTTTAATCAAGGCATTCTGGAGTGAAATATACTGCCCAGAGTCGAGTCTAAGTCTCAGGGTCATGGCTCCTCAAACTGGATAAGTCTCATTAAAAGCACACGAAAAGTGTTTAATTTAAGTGGTTGCCTGAAAATGTTATGCTCCAAAATATCCAGAAGTCCAATTTTTGCATTCTCTCCTGCCCAGCTACCACTGCTATAAACCATCCACCAGTCAACCCTGAGCTCACACTACTTTCACCTTTGATTTTGATGACCACAGGATGTCATATGTACGGAAAATGTGGGTGATTTTAAGCTTTTGAAGAAATTAATACTAGCTATTGTTGCTGCTATTTTTAAAATTCTTGCATGCAGACTCATCTAGTTTTCATTTATCATGGTATTTTCAGTCACCCACTTTGAATTAACTTCATCTGCTGTCCTAAACATCAAATTTTAAGGAGACTTTCCATTTCAGCATGAAATCTTCCCTCAGTGTTAGAAATGATCATTAGATGTTCAATAGTGTGCTTGATCACATCTCATTCTTCGTGTTAGAAGCTCGACTCAAGGTTTGATTCTTCCAAACATATTCATCAGGCTTTGATGATGTTGATGTAAAATAAATAAATTACTGGCAGAGTGACATTGGTTTCCTATCAGTGAAGCAACATTACCTGCCAACTGTCACAGTAATATCCCCATTGTTTTTCAGGACATTTCAGTGGATAATAGTGTGCACAAATTCTCCTCAGGCTGGACACAGCGGCGTCTCCCTTCCATGGACACGGAGGACTTTGAGACCATCCCCTCCAGTGCAGAGGAATCCTCCAACTCTTCAGAGGAGGAAGGCAACAATAAAAATGTAAGATTTTTGAGTAGATTTCAGTACCACTCAACATTGCAAAGCTTTGGTCAAGTTGAAAATTGTGGTTTGACCATACCCATTGCCGTCCTGCTGGGTCGCCTCAGCTTTTGTCATAAATTGCCACATACTATGATCATTCACCGTTCCCTCGACAGCTCTCACCCTTCGTTTCCTCTCCCCTCATTCTTCACTTTCCCCTTTTCTGCTAAATCCCCATCTGATCCCCTTTAAAAAGGACCCCTCTGCTGTTTAATTATTTCCCATGGACGTGTGTCTCGTTAGCAGTGGGTGCTGACAACTTGACATTTAAGAAACGAGGGAGGAGAGACAAAAGAGGGGTAGGATTACAGCTGCACAGGTCTACCGGGCTTGGCAGGCTTTCCAGATTCATTATAATCAATGTGAGATACAGTAGACAGGCACTCATGACACACACGGACCATATTAGTTGTGCATGCATACACACACAATCTTCCAAGGAACTGACATTTTTAAATTTAAAATCTTTGTGTTTATCAGCAGGAAGAAGCCTATTGAATATGAATCCCTTTAAATCCCGAAAGGTACATTTTTATATAAACATAGAAAAAACAGCTCAGAGTGGACTCAAATGTGTGTGATGTACAGGTTGTTGTGGACTTCTTCCCACGGAAAACCTAATTATTGCTGCTTCAAGTCAATTAGATTTTTCGTTCAACATTTTAAACTAAATAGTGTTATGTGTTGATGATTTAACTGAATGAAAAGACTAAAACACTGCAGGTTTGAGTAGAAGAAATGAAATTTTGATTTGATGTTAGATACATTGAAATGGAAGGTTTTATTACTGTTACACATCTTCAGTTGGTAGTTGCTCCAAACACTGGAGGTCCCAATTATGAGGTATGAATTTAAGCTTAAAAATATTTATATGAAACTGTATGTACTAACTACAGGCACTCCATATAAGGAATTTGTATATAACTGAGTAATGGCAAGACATATTAACATTAAAATGCTTTGGCTTTTGAGGAGGTTACTTAACTCACATCAACCTATATACCCTCTGCTGTTTGCCAATGTAACCAGCAAAAGTTGGTGAAACTGTGTAGAAGAGCAATTTGTTGGCATTGGGGTTTAGTGAATTCATCCATTTTTACCAGCCTGGATCCATATCCAGGATGGGAAATTCAGAGTTTGACAGTCATTTCTCTTTGCAGGGTGACAGCAGTCGTTTCCGGGTGCAGCTGACTTATGAGTCCCGTGATGCAAAGGACCTCTCTCTGGAGACGGGTGACCTGGTCCAATATCTGGAGGAAGCGGAGAGTGGACACTGGTGAGTTCCAATTGTCGCCACTGTGGGACAAGGAAGGAATCAGTCTGCTTCTTCCTGCCAACTCATTGTTTCCTGGTTTGCTTGACTTAGCACGGTATTTGAAATCCTGGGGTAAGTGGGTCTACATCTGCCAGTTCAAACACGTTTCATTGCCATATAAGGGTGCAAAAAGAGAAACTTAACAGTCTGTTCCCGGTGCAGGAGCAAGAATCTCACAAATAAGACAAAATAAACTGACATTGCATTTTACTTTAGGACATATATTACTTTATTTTATATATATATATATATATATATTATATTATTACATGTTAAGCATGTGTGTCACTTTAATGCCACAATTTACCATCACGCTTACTTCTAATGGTTCAATATGCTGATGGTACTGAGGTGTTTATTAAATAAAGACTGAGGTAAAAGTCAAAAACATGACGTACATTTGAGCTTGGATGGTTTTATTTGATTCCTGATGTTTCAGATACATTGGACAATAAATATCCATACAGCTTGCCTTCCACTTCTCTGAATCTAGGTCTATATAAGTGCAGAAGAGTTGAGTAATAAAAACCTACCTGCACCACTTACAAGGGCGTCATCATAATGCATATTTTGAAAACAAAATGCTTTCCTGTAGAGGCTTGCCTGTATAGGCATACTTCCTATACAACCCCTCCATCCACACTTGTAAGTCACTTTGGATGAAAGTGTCTGGTTGAGTAAATGTCAGGAGCAGATGATTCAGCAGAGTACGGCACATCCACTTTTAAAGTTAACTTTTATCTGCCGCTCAACATGTTTTTCTTTTTTTTGCTGGAAGTGGGTGGTGGTGTTAGTCAAAGCCATTGTTGTGTTTCCAATAAAAGAAGTCGTAATCTGCCCTCGGGGCAGCGCTACTTCTTCGGGATAGACTGGACGCTACAGTGACTCGGTATCAGAACGTGACAAAAGACTGTCAGGCCAAGACCAGGGCTCACGGGTTAGCATGCTAAATTCAGTCGACGAAATAAGTGATACAGTGATAAGTGAGACAGCTCTTGGCTTTTTCAAGGCAGATGTTGTCCAAGTAAGTCATGGCAGTGTAACACAATGCCAACACCCTGAAACTGAAGCATCTCAATCGTATTTGGCCACGGCTAAAACATCTGGATTGAAAAGGGCTATTTTTCAAAAATTTCTAAATATTCTCATTTATAAAAATTTCAGTTTTCCATCATTTTCCATTTTATTTTCAAGCAACTTACAGTAAGTGTACTCACTGTGTATAGGAGCAAGTCTGTGATATATTCCAATAGGACAACAGCCATTCATTTGGGCTGGTTGATTTCTGTGATTCCTCTGATACATTGACATACAATTACATTTAGGTTGCTGGGATCCTCAGGACTATATACACAGAAACTATGACTTGAGCCTAAGTTTGTGCTTAGTTTGAAACAGCTGGCACAGCAGTTGTGGAACTGCATGCATCTAAAATTGCAAAATTATGGATTGTACCTTTAAATCTGATGTAAAGAGGAAATAACTGTCATCACCATGCAAAGCGCTGCATACTGGTCTATCACTCAGGGCAAAATCGCCTTCTTTTGTAATTGTGATTATGTTAAAAATGTCCTTCCAATTGTCTGGGGAGGGGGGTGATTGGGGATGAGTTATTTTTCCAAAAGAAAGTACAGGCCATACATTTTAAAAGTTGCACCTGGTGCAGTAATCACTGACTCACTGGCATTCATCCACAGCTGTATCAACCATCTGCATTGGTCATTTTCTACTATGAGACAGCTCAGTGGACCATAAGGGTGTCGATGTTTTTCCAGAAACCTGCTCAAATGACCCTAATAGCACTGTGTGGTACCTGCTGTTTAGAATGTGCTAATCATTGAACTATCAACTCACTGTAAAATTGTGTCACTGTGTCCTTTTATTGATGCAGCACTTGACACTAAAACGATGCAGTAGATTGAGTAAGTTTCCCTAATGTTTGTTCTGTTCCTCCAGACAAAGAACTGTTTTTTGAAGCATGACTGAACCCTTAGAGAACAAAAGATGTAGCGCCTGGGTCTATTTATTCCCACTTTAAAGATGTAATGGTAATTTAGCAGTAATTATGTTTCTTATGGTCAGCGATGACAGAGTAAGCTGCTCTTTGTCACTGCTGTCATGCTGTTTTAACTTTTTTTTCCTGCTCTTCTCATACGCAAGACTAATTCTAAGCAAAATATGTATATTTCACAGTAAAATTTAATTCATCAGAACAAGCAAATAAGGGTGAACTCTCTCACCCACTATTTTTACCATTAAAGCCTACCATTTTGCTCGTACGGATATATCTAAACCCAATAATGGTGCTAATCATGGATCAACAACACACTTATTCAAATGTCATTGCTGTTACAAGTTTCCAGTCTTGCTTATTACTGGCAATCTTCGGGAAAATATTTTGCCCTTATGGTGGATGAATAAAAAAAAACATCTATATATCTTCATCACTACAAGAGCCGAGTTACACCCATGGTTTTTCCACATTGTTGTCTTGCAACCAAATTCCCGAATTGGGAAACAAGAAACATTATCGAATGAAACACCTTAGATGATTGGTCACTTTACGGCTAGATGAGCAAAACCTTTTTGCAACAGCCAACTGATAAGTCACGAGAATGGCTTTTCAAAAGTTTTGGAGTAAGAGGTGAATGTTGGATTTGTATAGCACATGGGGTCGTGTGAACCCTTTAAGTTTCCACCAAAATCACAATCTGCACCAAATGGATCTCTCCAGACCCTTGTCAGCTCATACAACTCAGCCTGATGAGCAGATGTTCCAGGAGGCAGAGCAAGTGAAGTACAGACTAAAAGACAGAGCTGGTGCAGTTCAGTGATTTATTGAACTTATGAAACAAACACTTATTTGATGGTGTGGCTGTTAAAGGTCAAAACCGAAATTCAATTCAAGGCAGCTCAAAACAGGTAAACAAATCCAGTCAGGGGCAGCAGGGAATCCAAAGTCCACTAACACGGGCAGAAAGTCGAAAACACAAGTATCAGGAGCCAAGGTCTAAGCCATAGTGGGAACAGGCAGATGAGCTGGTGCCAAAGGCAGGTATAGCTGCCGACTGAGATGAGGTAACTGGGGTCAGGTGTGTGAGTAGGAAGGGAAGCTTGGTGATTACAAATGGAAACATATTACCAAGTGGAAGTAGAAAAAAATGTCTGGAGACATTTGGTGTTCGGTTGGAAAATAGTTGCTCAGGGGAAGTGAAAGGTCAAAACATGTGCTGTGTCTCATTTTGCATGCTTCCATATTCGGTTGCAGTTTTGAGGGATGAAGCGTGTGCATGTCGAAGCGTACGGCAACATGCAGCGCACTATAAGCACACAGAAATGAGTGACACGATGGACACTTGTCGCTCTCAACGGTCGCCTTCTTTGCTCGATAACGTAGAAGGGCGGGATGTTTGAGGTACTTTTGAGGTGAAAAAGGTGACAAGTGTCCGATTTGAGACTCGGCAATAGTCAGGGAGAAGTATAATTATTATTGCTGAACCATCACAAAAGAAAGTCAGATCTGAATTTCAAATGTTTTTAACAAATCGTACCTAGATGACCAATATCTCACCTCATGTGAAAAAACATGCTCTCCAGGAGTGAATGTGTGTCTGTGTTTCTTTGTTTGTTTCTGTGCCTTGGTGTGCATGCACCAGTGTTTGCACGGGCATCCTCAATTTAGATTTAGATGCGTCTGCCCGAACACCGGCACAGATTATTTTAGACTCAAATCAGCGTTGGTGATATTATATCATTTTGCATAAGGAAAGCCTTTCAACTTCTGTCTGTAATCATTATCCATACCATTGCTTCCTCGGTTAAAAGTCTATCTTGAGTTTTGGTTCCCAATAATCAACCACGCCTGAGAGAGGAAATGAGACTAGTGCAACAGCTGCTCCTCTGTCGCCCCATTCTCTCTCCACAAGGATTAAATGCTCAGTGTGGCTCGTGTTGAATTAATTTTTTTTTTTTTTTTCCACTGTAACATTACCCTGATGAACCAAACGTGTGACTAATGGTCTATTGCAAAATCAAGGGAAGCAGCTGAAATCACAATGGCTTCAGATGAATAATAAATCGCTGTTTCATTTCCCACACCATCACCATCTATCCTTTTCAGCTTGCCAGCAAAACAGTGGCTACTGCCTTTATAGAGAAACAGCCTCTGGAATCCACCGCTGAAAGAGCGTTTTCATCTCATGCAAGCGCTCTGCATTTGGAAGCGACTAATACTTGGGTTAGATAAAAGTTTGACTGGCTTTGAATATTCTCGTTTTTCATCAGCTCATGCATATTTCAGCTCTTAAAAAAATCTCCTGTCAACGGCATCTGTTTTTTTTTTTTTTTTTTTGCCGCCACAAAATCTCACTCACACTTGTCTCTCCTCCTCACTTGAGGAAAATGAAGAATTCATAAGCCCTCTTTTTTCTTTCTTTCGATCAAAGTTTATATTCAACCGTATAGAGCTTTACAGAATGTCACTGATGAACTTTGTGCTGTTGCATATGCCGTTAACACCTTTTTATTTCTGCTGTGTACATCTACAATGTGTGTGTCTTCATGTATTTGTGTAAATCTTTGTGGGTTTAGGTGTATAGATCAACATCTGGGATAAGTTGTGTGTGTGTGTGTGTGTGTGTGTGTGTGTGTGTGTGTGTGTGTGTCACTTTTTCCCCAACACAATCAGTAACAGTAACTAACACAGCCCTCCCACAAGTGTGTTGCACCTTCCTGATTTAGGCTTTTATTTCATACCCACAACACACACACACTGTACCTGCCCCAGCCTCAGTGGGATATCTGTTGGCAGTGTGTTGTATATTTGTAAAAGGGCTGAGGACACATTATCACATCCAACCGCATACTGTCAATGCTAAGTCACAGTACGAGCAGAATAAAGAAGGAATTACTTACCTCTGGCACCGAACGTCTGCAAGCAACTTCCACGCATCCTCAAGGTCAACTTTTCAGAAGAAGTAGTCTGGTGGCGGCTCAAATGGAGAGAGAAATGGCTTGTAGTTTAAGATTTCGGGAATCACATCTGATCGCAGGGAGATGCACAGAGTCCCATTCCAGTCTTGGAGAGTTGCTGTTGCTGCTGACAGAGTTGAGCGATAAAGGTGTACCGGCCATCACAGTTCCTCACTGGACTGATGTAGTCGAGCGATCAGGTTTTGTCAGTGTTTCTGAGCTGCTGCTCTGAGCAGCTTGCCTTTTCTCTAGGTGTTGAAAGTTATATAATTTAAATCTGTGACTTTAGTAGTTAGCTGCTAACTAGATTACTAGATTACTCTCACAACTGACAGTTAATCAGTATCACTATCGGCTGCAGCCTTTATTATATATAATAGACTTATATGAAATATAATGGTGGTGAAATTAACAAAATCACTAATTTTCAGGGGGAATCAGTTCAATGAGCTGCTTTGATTCCAGCCTTATTAAACATTCCAACCTTATTATCCCCCCCCCCTTTCTTACTCTCTTACTCCCTCTCTCTTGCCATTCAATAAGACTTTGCCCACCATGTAAATGACAAACTACTCGCATCATTCAAGACTCATAAATATATTTCCCTTTCTTGTCTCAGGCTTGTATTTTACTGTTTTCATTGTACGCGGGCCCTTAAGACTTGGTCTGTCACAGGAGTCCACTGCTCCCTATTGACTGTCAGACCAGCCTGTTCTCGGAGGCTGTTTCTAAAGAGCAGTTATCAAGACTTAGATGAGGAAAGTTGTGTTTTTTTTTCAGTATTCATTTACAGTTAAAAAAAAAAAAAGGCATAATTGTCTAAAAATGTCATTACATTCTGTTTCATGTTCTAACTAAAGTCAAATTAAGAACCTCCAGTCCATTATCTTTTGGTCCCTAGCTTAGTTAAGACTGGTTAGTATGTAAGAGAAGTGCACCCATCACTTTGCAAGACTTGCTGTCATATTTAACAGACTACAGAGCTTTGTAGCCATTACTGTCAGTGCTGGGCAGCACCTCATTACGTAGCACTGCGTTACAATAACGCAATCCCTTTTTCCAGTAGTGAGTTGGAGGTCACTGGTGATCACTTTGACACACTCACTCATCCAAACATCCCTATCTCCCCACCTTTACTCCAACTTCATCAGTTGTTCCCTCACTCTCTGACTTGCCAAGGGATTAGGTGGAAAGGGGAGGAGCTCTTGGGTTGGGTTCAGGTTGGATGGTAGGATGGAGCAGATGAGGATTGAGAAGCTCTGGCCTGTTTAGTTGAATATTCAGAGCATGATGTAACTGACTGCAGCTCATTCCCTTTACAGCGTGATCTCTCTATCTCTTTCTCTCGTAAGTGTCTGGGAGTGGACATGGCAAAAATATCTTAAGGCTATGATTTAGCACCTCAGTGGTGCAACATTGTACGTTACATGTTTCATGCTCACATGAGCACACATGTTGGCATCCAGGGCTTCACAACAATTATTAGATGAGTGGCTCATCTTTAGATTTAGGACTTGAAGACATGAAATGAACGATGAGTAACTGTATTGTGAAAAAATGTAGTCGCTAAAGCTCAGTCACATTATTGCCTCAGTGCCCTTTGACCTCCCCTCTAGACCAAACCATGACTAGATGATACATAATGTACAGCTAGAAACCGTTAAAACTGTGAAAACAATGTTAACTGCCAGTAGTGCTGACTGTAGTTGCAATAGCAGAGCATGATGTTGCTTTGACAGTGGGATAAAAGTTAACAGATGTTTTTGCTTTAAGAGTAAGAGGTAAGTTACTGTGAGAGTGAATTCAGGGCGAGCAAAAATAACTTTTGAACTAGCTCACTTCAAAACTCTTCAAATCCATTTCAAATAGCTCAAATCTCCGCACACATATATCTTTTCTATCACGACGGACCTCACATGAAGCTCGAGCACAGGTTCTATGTCACAGTATAGCGCTGATGAGTTCGCGGCTCGATGCTACAAGCCTGACAGCCAGCTCCTGGGCCTCTGTTCTCCATCTGTCTCGCCGTTCTCTTGCTTCACTGTCTCCTCCGCTCTGGCTCACTCTCTATACCATCTCCTCCTTTTAATGGCAGCTGGTCTTTGAAGTGTTTGTCACGGCCTTGCTTGTTTTGTTGTGACACTCAACCCACCCATCATCGCGAAACGTCCCTTCGCTCTCCTCATCCGCCCTCTTTTTTTCCTTTTCCTTTCATCTGCTTCTGTCTTGACTTCTTTAAACACATTAAAAGGACAGAAATCCGCACCTGAGCACCTGTTTTAGTGGAGCCCATTCACAGTTCATCTGTTCACACTGATTGCCCATGTCTGCATTTATCATAATTCTTCATGCACTTTGCTTGCAGACATTGTTGCAGATATCGAATGCCTCAGCACTGCAGAATCACTAAAATGTGAAGAAATTACAAATCTCTTTGAAAAACAGAAATGTTTGACTAATCAAACTATAATGAAAGGTCATTATTTAAGAACCAACAGCAACAGCAGTCAGTTCATTAGTGAGGATAAATTTTGGTTTAGTCTTTTAACATTTTTCTATGTCTGTCTTCACTTTTGAAGACAGACGTGATCCTCCTGGGCATGGAAGATACCAGCCTTACACAAATCTGTGGACAGATTTTCTACCATTATTCACAGATGATTCTTCTCATGTTCTCCATACTGGAGGGATTTCATAGCTTTGCCTCCCACATTAAAATACTCAAAAGGTTCTATTAGCTTCAAGTCAAGGACATACGGTACATAAGGTCATTGTTTTTACTTTTTTATTCTTTGAAAAAAAAAAAATCCTCTCCTCCTAAGTTTTGTTCATCAACATTTATCAGGTTTATTTTCAGTGCCTTTGCCAACATTGGCTGGATATCAAATCCCATTTAGGACAAATGATCAATTCCATGTACTGGTTTGCGAGCAGCTTTGTGCCACTGTGTAAATAATGGTTTTCTTCACGGATGCCATTCGTAGAGGTCGACATCATGCAGTGGCCCCATTGTCAGATTTCCACAGATAATCCTTGTGATGAGTCAGAAGCACATAAGCGTCTGTTTATCAAAGCAAGGTTGCATAATAGCTAATTGTAAGTGGCTTTTATTCTTTGAGGCCAAAAGGAGAAGCCACACTGCCTTCTGTTATTGATAGTATGGCTCTTCCTTCAGCCACTAACTTACTAATGGTCTTGTACTCCTCTTCCATCTTTGTGAAGTCTCACAATCTGGTTACTTACTTGTTCGGGCAGTTATTCAACATGTGGAGCCATGATGCATTAGACACAACCCAGACCAAAGCTATGGTGTTCACAGGCCTTGCACATCAAATTAGGAAATCATGTGTTTCAACATTTAAATAATATTGCACAAAATTTGTGTTTTTATTTTATCATATACTTTCTTGTATACTGTATGCTTCAGTTATTGGTTTATTAGTGCCCTGGTCCGGGCTGTGCATCCCCCCTTCTTAACACCATTTGTCCATATTTCCTCCTTCCTGTTTAGGTCTTTTTCTAATAAGATATAAGATTGTGTTCCAAGTTGAAGCTAACGTGAATCTTTCTTGTGTTTTTTTTTTTTTTTTTCCCCCCAGATATCTTCACGGATCTGTGTACAGATGTAGAGCTCTACAAATGAAGCCAGTACACGGGGAAGAGTGTCTCAGGACAGCAGATAAACACAGCTGACTATTGTAGCTCATTACGTTGGACTACAAGCATTTTGTTGGATCACAAACATGACTGACTCTAGTGTTACATTTTCCTAAGATGAGCCTGAAATATCGACCACTTGTAATTTTCTACTTGCAGTGCATCTTTTGGACTACAAATATGGCCTGATGTTGGTTGATGTTTTTAAACCACAGTTTTTCTTATTGGAGCTTCTCGTGCAAAGCCTCTGAAACAAGCTGGAACCTTAACATGCCTGAATGTGTGGGAAAGCCATATGACTTTTAATTCAGCCAGCTGTCACCTTTGTGGCGCTGAAGACTGACGAATGTGGACAGTGAAGTTTACATTCAGTTGGGTTGGATATCAAATCCCAATTAGGACTTGTACAACAAGACAAGTGATCAATTCCACATACATGTTGTGAGCGGGCCTTGACAATGTGTCCTGCTTTGCTGATACGCTGCGCTGAAGCAAAAATCTTTCTACCCAGGCCACACCGTGTACCTCACTTGTGCTTGACAACGTCAGCATTAACAGGTTAGCGCATGACGGCGTGCGTGACTGGAGCCTGGCGGCAGAGTTGCATCACGCAGAGTTCCGAGGCGGAGCCCGTTTTTCAGAGGTTAGTCGTGCGGACAGTGAAGAGATCTGTTGATAGTCTTATCGACACCATACCAGCACGAAAGTTTCAACGTGTTTATATAACAGACATTATACCTTTTTTTTTTTTTTTTTAATTTTAACAATCAAATGTTATTAACGGAGAAAGTAGAGGCTTCACGTGTGCAATATAATCACAGCAGAAACCAACTGTAGGCTATAATTACAGTATATTATGCCAATAAGTAAACAGAACAGTAGCTGAAGAACAGTAATCTCTCTGTCTCTCCTAAATGTATAATAAAAAGAAATCAGTCTATTATTCATGGCATTATCAAAGGCTGACTCAGTGTTTAAAGCACAAGTGAGGTGAGCGTTGTGGCCCAGGCGTCCAGGACTAGGTTCTGCCTCTGTTGCCTTGCTTCGGTTTTGCAGATGTTCCACAGTAGCTGCTGTCTCAAGAAGAGCCTAGAAGCTGTTTTGCTTGCCTTTATTCGCAGGCATTACAGTAAATCAACTATACTATTTGAAAAAACTCATTCTCGCTCTCTGCAGACTTGCAGATTATCTCTATAATGTGCACGTATGAATTTATAAGACCGAATCTTCTTCTGTGCACTAAAGGTGGAAATAAAATGATGAAACTATGTTTTACTCTATCTGGAAAGTAATGTGTTATATCCTGTTTGTTTATTTGTTTTACTCACTCGTGGGCAAAAAAATGCCCTATGAAGTTGATATTGCTAATATGTTAGCAAATACTTGCCAACTCAGACATCAAGCAGACACTGGAATTCATTTGTTTCTCGCAAGTGTAAGTCACACATTAGCTCTTGCTTGCTGTGTTTTGGCCTTCACCAGCTTCTGAGGAATATTACTGGGTATATTTTCTGTGTAGAAACATAGAAAATCACTTGTTTTTCTGGCTTCTGGTGCCAAACAAGGCACCATGAAGCTTGTGTCGGATAACTTGTTTCCCTATAAAGAAGCTCTCTGATGAAAGCTGCATGACCAAAACAACAACAACAACAACAAAAAAAAAAAGACTAGGTCAAAAGCTAGTATATGGCTGGTCCATGAGAGGTCAAAGTGTGAAATTTAGGACGTACTGTAAACTGCTGTAATCAACATCTTTCAATGGAAAGCTGTAGCTAAAGTCTGCTGGAAAAGTTGCTAAATGTCGCCACATGATGTAATTCGCTAATTAGCATGTTCCTTACATCATTGTATTGTAGTCATATTCTGCCTGGTGTCCAGCTGGATGCAGCCCTTTATCTGTGTACGCACATATACAGTATTTATAACACAACCAAAGTCCCTCTAAAGCTCTTTTTACTACTAGGCTACCTGTTAACCAGCTCTGCACTGCTATAATCCAGATTTTCTTCTTTCTTTTTTTTTTTTTTTTATAACCACAGCATCAGGTCATGGTCAGAAAAGTCTGATGTAATAAAATCTGTTCACTCTTATTCATTTTGAAAGAGCGATTTCTAATAGTGTAGTTTCATCACATGTTTAATAATCCATATAATCCATAAATAAAATCCATCCAAGTCAATCACTTTGTGTGAGGGTTGCAACAATTGAGAAAATCTAAATTAAAATAATTTCCTTTATTAGCTAATGACAGATAAATTACTTTCCAGCAGAAACTGTGAAAAATAAATCAATCTTAATGTGTTTTCCAGTTTATTCTCTATACATGGGCAGTGAATAGCAGACAGAAAGAGCCAAATGGCTTTTGATGCAAATTAAGTGTTACTGAAGCACATCTCCTCTTTAGATGGATGAGGTGCTGGTGTAAATCATGTTTTAGGAAACTGATTTATCTCTCTGACATGTTATGCTACTTGGACTCATCTCTACATAATGGGATTTTCACTGGCACGCTTTTCGAGAACATAAGTTGTGAGAAAGGTCAGGGAATTGTTAGGTTATTTCCCGCAAGTGATTTTTCAGGAAAATGCTTTTTTAGCAAGCAGCACCTGGGTTGTTTCCTAATGTCAGCTGCATGAGCTTTACCTATTCAGAGAAGAAAATAGCACTGTATAATGAATAGTGAATGTAAACAAACATCTGTGTTTATTTACATTTGCAGCGAGTTCTAGTATTGCATCTTTTTCTTTTTTGTAAAGCTCCATTTTCTGTATGATTGCTGTGTTACCGTGCATCGTTCTCCTTCTGAGACTTTTTGGCATTGTATTGCATTTCTGCTAACAAATGGAATTCCACGAACTGCTCCCCGAGAAATCAAGAACTGCGCCTCTGCATTTAGTAAAATGTGACGTCGTCTCACAGGATGGAGCCAAACTGCTCACATTTATACTTGTTCAATGACGGCTCCTTTGATTGACAACTATTCTGTGACTTAGCGGAAATGTAAAGATCAACAGACTAAATATTCCCATTCACGTCGTAACAAAAGGATGAAGGTTGTATTTATGGTTGGTTAGATGGATGGATGGATGGATGGATGGATGGATGGATGGATGGATGGATGATAAATGGTCAGATGGACTGACAAAAAGTTTGACACTAACTGGATTGCCACCCATAACAGAGGGCAGAACCATATTAAAGGTCTTGTGTATGATTGTAAAGAAAAACACTCCTCTGTTGAACATGTTGTATATTGCGTTCATCCTATGTTAAATGAAAATATTGTATCTTTCAAAGGAAAATATTTCAGTTCTACTGCATCCTGCTGCAATTTAATTGCCCAACTATTGCTATAGAATGTATCGAGTCTGTATATTGTATCTGTCACTGTACATATGGTTTCATTGTGATAATATGCATTTACAATATGAATTTTGTCACTCGTTTTTTTATATTTCAAACTTATTCTTTTATTCAGACCGTAGAAATGTTCTGATTTGTTTGTACTGTTGGAGAACAGCACCTCCTCCATAACAGTGTCATAAAGTAATCCAACACGTTTCCTACCAAATTTTACCTGGTGTTGTGAATTCATTGGCAACATCAGCAGAAGCTGCCAGTCCTCTTTGTTTGTTTATGGACTCAAAAATTAAGGATAAATAATTTTACCTTTAGTGTGCAATTCCTGATAAACTCTCTCACTGAATAATGCACAAATGACTGATGATGATAATAAAAAGTCATCACAAGAACAGACAGAACATAAACAGGCCTAAACTTTCACATTGTTAAATATATTTAAGGCAGTTTGTTTAACAGGCACAAGCCAAAGAATATCATCCAGAAACCCATGTGGTTAATTTAACTGTTTGTGACTTAAAAACGTACATTTTATTTTTTATTTTTATTTTGCAATTTGTTAAAAAATTCCTTTGGAGGGCGAAAAAGACCAAACTGCATGTGAGGCTGAAAAATTAGGCCAAAAGCTGCAGTTCTTTGAATTGGCCACTTGTGGGTCAATCACTATAGTCTCCTATGTTAAACTGCCAAACTTTACTGCAGAAATGAACATGTTTACACATTTGCTCTCTATAGTAAAAGGTTATATGTTGCCCAACTTCTTTATGGCACTATTGCAGTGATGTTTCAGCATAACAGACCTTTCATATTGTGAGGTAGTTACTGTAATGAAGGGGTCAGACAACTATACTCTACACTGAACTAACGTCAGTGAGCATGACGTACATGAGCAACATTAGATTGGCGATAACAAACACAGAATCTATAAAGTAACAGATTCTAAATAACATATGTAGGAGTGATGTTCTCAGGTTGTCCGTTTATCTCATTACCACAATATTTCAGGGAACTTCATATTTCAAATGTTGATGTTTCAAATGTTTCAAATATAACAAATATTGCCCAAAAGAAAATTTCATTATATATGGCACAAATATTCACTTGGACTCTGAATAGACAACTGTCAAATGTAAAGGTCACAGTGGCCTCACGAAACATATTTTTTTGGCCATAACTTTCAAATTCACGCACAAATTATGACACGATGTAACTCTAATGTCTAGAGGGTTAAAATGAAAGTGATGAAAGTTTATATTCAAATGGTCAAAGTTCATTCATTTCATTTCACTGTCATAATTCAAAACACAAAAAACTACTGGCTATTATTCAATGCAAAGGCACACAACCGCCCAAAATTTGACAAAAAGCGATTAATACAATTAAATTTTCGAGTTGTGTAGAGAACTTGTCCAAGGTCTTGCAGCATTTGTCTGTTGACCCTTCAACGCTATAATTGTAGTGAAAATGTAATTGCTTTCAAGTCCAAGCTACATCTATCTGCCTTTTGAGAAAATGCTGCTAAAATCATTAGAATTCGTTTGGCGGCTGTAAACTCATCTTTCCTTTACCGGCATTCAAGTGGAAATCCTGTCATCAGGCGCGCAATTGTACAACAATTTCCTTACATCACCCTTCACTTTCTCTTTGCGTCTGTTTTTGGTTGCAGAAACATGAACAAGGGAGTGGGGAAAACAAGCATTTCACTTGTGTTGTAACAGCACAGAACATAAACACAAAACTGGGAGGGAATAAAACGCAGTGAGAACGGAAGAGATGTGATACTTTTCCAACGCCTTGCTGTGTTCTGTCTCCCAAACAAGACCTGCGAGTGATGGGTGTTCAAACGAGGTGTTATTTAAGTCTGTGCCAGCAGGCGGTGAATTCGTGCGCCGCCTGAGCAGAATCCTGTATCCTGCATCCCATCAAAACCTGATTTATTTTCGGAATGTGCTAAAATTAAATGTAATTATTGTAAGTCGGTGGAAGTGAAAGGGGAAAAATATGGGGGGGAGGGTGAGACTGGTAAAAACTGCTGTCTGTCTGCCTGTTTTTGTGACACACATTGGATTTCAGGTGATAAATAAGTGGCTTTTTCCTTCAGGCTCAGGTATGTGATGAAATACTGGCGTCATGGTGTATTTCTGTTGTTTTGTCAGTGATCAGTGGCTCCTCAGGTATGTCGAAGCCGCAGCTCATTACCATTCCAGCCAGGCCTCTGCTCCCCTGCATAAGGAGAAGATAACACGCTATTAATGCTAAACTTAAAGCAGAATGTATTGTCTGCGGCTGGTGCGAACTTTCTTATCTGCTTTCCACTGCCCCCCAGATGAAACCATAATTTAAAGTGAGAAGGTGCGTGTTACAAGTCTGAAATACCCCCAGATTGTCTGTCAGGCCTCAGACACTGACATGGAGATGAGTTAAAGCCGCCATTTGTATTGGGAGGCTTCCAGTTTACACTTTTCACACTGTCTCCCAGAAATTATGTCCACCCAAATTACATTTTTTATTATAAAGAGGCAGCATTTATTTAATTATTTTTGTTACACAAAAAGTAGTGAAAGCAAAAATATTTAATGCCAATGTATTTCATTTGTTTCCCCCACAATGGTTAAAAGCTCTTTATCCATGCCACCAAGGTACGGCAAGGTCGTTTGTGTTATATCATAACAACTTTCATACAGATGTGAGAGGATGATGAACAGAATTCTGCTAGAATTGTCACCAACAGATCAAAACCACTCTTTTTTTGGTTTTTACCGCCGTGAGCTGTGTTGCAGACATTCCCATCTCCCTCAGGATTAATTTGGTGAAGTTATCAAACCCTTTGGTCCGTGACCAAAAGCCTCGAAACCAGGAGAACTAGTCTCATTATTCCTGCTGTACTTGTATTGCGGTTGATGTTGTAGAAAAAAGCCCCTTTGTATGTGTTATAATGCTCAAGTGATCCCACTCCACCACCTACTGGACAGGCAACAGAGGACTTTTTCTGACAGACTGGCTCGGCTGTCTCAAGGACCGATACTGTGAAATCTTTCCCGCCCACAGCAATAACCCTTTACAACTCTGCACCTCTCACAACTCTCAGCTTTATAGTTTGTGGTTCAACTAAAACTTCATTCTGTTTGCACAACTTTACTCGTTATATATTATTATTATTATCATTAGTAGTAGTAGTAGTATTACCTTAGTATTATCTATCTGTCTCTACATATAGAAACAGATGTAAATATACTTTTATATTTACTATACAATAAAATATAATAATATATATATATATATACATTACTATATATGATTGTCTGCTGGGTTATTATTCTATTATGTATATTGAAATATTTGTATTTTATTTTGTTATTTGTTGTGATTCGGCAGCTGAAACGCAATGATTGAAATGATCTAATCTGTCCGTTGCGATAAAGTTGAGACTCCTGACAGCCAACTTTGCACAACACTGCCCGACTAAACCCACTACAGCAATAACCCCATTAATATGTACTGTCTTTGTATCTTGATATACTTTTTTGTGCGATAGAGAGACATTGTCAAACCATGAACACAGATAAATGGATGAACTACATGTTGATAACCTTTGTTTATGAAGATATGTTGTCAGTAAGAAGAGATGGGGCTGACATTTTGTACGATTTGATGAAAGGAACGTTTTAGAATAAGTTTAGGGACAATGGTCTTGGATGAATATAGAAAATATCAACGTCAACCTGAAACACGGATCACGTGTTTTTTGTCCCCACCTTTGGATTGGCTAAGCATTGGAGGGTAACAGCGGCACACGTACCAAAACAAGCGCTTCCTGAAAAAATAGACAACCCTTTCGTCATCATGGTTGCACGAACGCGTCCATAACCTTAACCGTTAAACAAGTCTTACCGTGTCTCAAATTGGATGATCCAGCCAGTAAACTCTCGTGAGTACACTGTGCACAAATAACGCTCAACAAATCGAAGCACGGAAATGTGCTCTCATCGAAAATGACCGATCGCAACAGCTGATTATCACCCACCTGCCAGCTGCTTTGCACACTGTAAGTGTTTTCACTGTCCTGTGTGCGCCCCCTGTATTATGCCATCTGCAACTACGACTTCTTTTCCATCTGGTTGCTATTTTCACAAGTTCAAAAATAAGTAGATCACCTAGATGGCGAACACCGAGGGGTAGGACTGTCTGTAGTTTTACACATTTTTTTCTTGATTGCACCATCTGAGTACATTTAGTGCGCCACATGTTGCCATACCTGAACACACTTCAAAATAGCAAGTGTGAATATGAATGCGCCTCAGTGCCTTTTAGCCATAATATGTCCTCTTTCACTCCTTTCCCTCATTGTGCAGTTAATGGCCTCTTCCACATGAATGGAATGATCCACTGATGGTACACTTTGAGATCACAGCACTGTCTGCTGCCTCCTCTGCAGACTGATGGTGTTGATCAAAGATGTACATTTATACTCTAAACCAACAACAACAAATCTATATTCCACTCTGCATTGGAGTCATTGCAATATCATTCAGTCTCGACTCCAAGTAGACTTTGTTGGTATGAAAGGAGTGTTGATGAAGCATCATCACAAAGTTTCGTATTCATCTCTCATGTTACTATGGTGAACTGTAGCAGGTGTACTGCAATATCAACTGACATCTGTATGTATGAGTACAAACTGATGCAGATGTGTTGAAAAAGACACAAGGCCGCAGAGCATTGCATACTATAAATTTGTGCGTCCTATGAATCAACAGCATCTGAACAAGATGCCCTTGGGAGATAACTCTTAAGGTCCAGCTTTTATGGATGAATAAATATTTGTGAGGGTTATGAAAAAAACTGCTGCTTAGGATAGAAGAATATAAACATAGAATATATGACAATATCTTAAAAGTGTGTTTATTGTCGCCAGATATGGAAAAAAACAAAACTGAATCTCTTTAATGTAAATAGATGTGCAGACAGTGTATTCTCAGTGGAATATTTTAGGCTCTGAATGTACTTGCTTTTTAACAACGTGTAAGCAGCAATTTTCACCAGCTTGTATACTTCTGGAAAAATAAAAAGTAAATGCAACAGCCCGATTATCAAGCTCTGAATTTCCATTTCATTTCACTTTAGGAATCAAAGGGTAGGGTAGGCAAAGGTACACAAGATAACCATCATGCACAGTTAAAAGTAAGTATGTCACAAGCCTCAAAGGGAAATTATTATTATTTTTTTTTAAATTGATGGAGAAACAGATATTGTTCAGACAATTTGGTCAGGTTATCTAAACCTATTCATTTGGATGTAACGCTGAATGTAAGAAACACTAAAAGCGCTACATTGTACAGGAAAAGGGCATAAAACCACAGCAAGAGCAACAGGTCAAAGATCAATCTAGTCAATGTGGAAATAGTCTCTAAATTTTATTTTGACTGAATTAAATTGAACTTACCTGTAGTTTTGATCTGTTCAAGTTTCTGGTATTGTCTCTCTTTTTTTTTTAGTAACTAGAGGAACAAAAATAAAACCTGCACCTCCTTTATGTGCAATACTGATCAAGACTTAACCCATTGTCTCTCTTTTGTCATGAAAGTGATGTTAGTATTGATCATTATGGCACCGTTTTATTGATCATGAATACATTTGTGGTTTCTGAATAAACCTCTGCTTGCATTTTGTGAAACGCGAGCAAATTTCAGTTGCTTTCGAAGTGGCTGAAAGTTATAGGAGAAACACTCTCATCCTGAAACTGGTATTTTCTGAATTAGTTTTGTTATAATATAAGTTTGCACCGTATAGCATCCTCAAAGGTGGCCTAAAACTATTCAGCAAAAAAAATTGGTAAAAGATTTTTACCTGGTTGGATTTATGTCAGTACGGTGGCCTGCTTATATCTCCCTCTACCTTTGTGTCTTTTTATATTGGTGTGTGTTTGGTGACTGAGCATTAAAGAGCAGAGGACTGAGCTAGAAATATAAAGGTCTGAGGAAGTGTACGGAGGATGGACCTGGATAGAAGGAAGATATGGTCTTGACAAAGCTTTGTTCCGCACAGTCAACCTCCTGAGGGCTGAATACAGAAAGACAGACAGAGATTGTGTGTGCATGTGTCAATAAGATGACTGGAGGAGCTCTCCAACAGCCCCAGGAATAACGATACGCATACTAAGGATTTCACAACAAAAGTCATTGTAGAAGAAGAAAAGCAAAGGAATGGCTGGAAGTGAATGTCTTCACTATCCTCCGGACCACATGCTGCTTCCCAAAGGGCCACTTTGTGGCTTTTTAACTTTTGTGTCTGTCTGATTGCATCATTGTGTATGTGTTTGTGCAATATGACAGTTTGTTGTATTTCTTTTGATAAAGTCAATGCCTTCACAGGAACAAAAAGATGAGGTCCAATCTCCAAACTCCAGCCAGTTGTTGCATCATCATGCAGCTACAGTACCTTAGGAGTTGGGTTTGGTCTGAGTATTAAGCTTTGAATAGGTTCAAAGTCATTTAGATGTTGTCTTGTTTCCTTAATTAAACATTTTCGTTGTTAAAGCAGGATTTTGTCACAGAAGACATCGCCTGGACCTCACATGTGACGGCACTTGCAAGAATGCAATTTCTCCGCTTCCCGAAGAAAGCGAGACTTGCTCCGTCCAGCCTCTCTACATTCCAAAAAAAAATAAAAAGCAAACCAGCTGCATTGCTGTCTTTTATGGAGACTGCAAGTGTGTAAATCCTTACAATGGACAGTGGAAACAGCACAAAATATTGTCAGTTCTCTTCATGCAAGACACCAACAAAGCAGAGAGCACCCCCCAAAGCTCTAGGCATAGAGCTCCATGAAGAGCTTCTTCACCATTCTAACATCTGACAGGAGGTGCCGAAGCTTCGGGGCCCTTCTCTACCAGGCTTTGCAACAGCTTGCTCCCTCAAGCTGTAAGGATCCTTAACAGCTTGCACACCAGGCCAACACAATCCTTCCCATAGACAATGCCATAGGCCTGCATCTACCACATGCACAGTAATGACTGTATACATAGCTTTAACTCTCCGTGCCTTATAATCCACTGCGCTGTGCAGAATAAACTACCAGTCATTTGTTTACAGTTACGTCCGCAACAAAGAGCTTGTTGCACCTTATTTACGACTAATCCAGCTGCTAATGAGCTAAGATATTGCCGCTTATGATGCGAGATCGAATACTGCAGATAACATGAGGCCAGGATTTTTTGTAGTTCTAATATCTAAGTCAGCAGCCTGTCATGACTGAATGAATGTGACAGAGGAAAGAATGAACAATTACAGTGTAATAACAATATCAAAGACATTGGATTTAATGCGGATATGCTATGTTATGGCTGATACCAAATCCACTTAATAAAGTCAGTATGAGCGCTGACTGACTGTCTGCCTGAAAAATTCAGTGTGCGTGCTGAATGCACCTCTGTCTTACATTCCCTTGGAAACAAAAGTTCACAGAGCTCTGGGCCTTTTAGAAATAATGGTTTACTCCTTTAAACTAAACCCCCAGTGGAAATGTGCTCGCCATCTTCCTATTGGTCCGAGTGGTGAAGTCCAAGCGTCTCACACATATTTATTATAAAACAGGGTAGATAGAGCCACTTCTTATAAGCATTATCATCACCACTCATGAACTGCAGGAAAGTGATTTTTGGCTGGACCACAACAGTGAAGCTATTAAGAAAGATGCTCTGTGTGGATATTTGGTGATTTTGTCAGAGATGCTGCAGTTATAAAAATCAGTATTTGACCATACACGGTCCAGCCACATCTTGGTATTTGACCTAGTCCTATTGTATGTATACGGCTACACTATAGTGATTCTATAACAAATTAGTGACATGAATTTCAATCATCGCATCCAAAATGAAAGTGTACATGGACATCCTGTTATTTTAGCACTTACTACTTACTATACTTACTACACAGGCATTGTAATGTTAATGTTTCATACAATGTGTAATTATGAAATGCAAAGGTAACTATTCAGTGCAGTGACCAAGGGATACATTGTTATTGGAAACAGTTTGTAATACTTTATTGTTTGAATGATTGAATGATTTTCAGAGTGATGCATTAGTCCCCCTGCTGTGTTATATGAATGAATGCACAATGGCATTATTTGGGTCTGCCGAGGAAATGCCAGGTTTGTTTTGGAAAGCAGTGATTCAAAATGACTTCTGAAAGCAGGAATCTGCCCTTTGCTAATGATAAACAATATCAATAGCTTTTACACATTTTCATAGATGCTGAAATTAAACTATCTAGCATAACATTTGTTCTCTGCAAAGTACCCTCAACCCAGGTTGCATATCTTTGTTGTTTTAACTTACTCCATGTGAACTATACGGTGTGACTTCAATATTTCTAAATGCCAACATCCAAGTCTATTCAGTCAGGTGTTTTTTGTTAGAGAAAATAGAACAGAAATTCTTTTGGCAAATGTCGCTTTAACTCTTATGTGGAGCAAATAGGGCTGGCAGCTGAATAAAAAGTAAAAATTTCTATCCATTCATCAGGTCTAAAGGTCTGAATATACACGCTGTACACAACGTTAAGTGAATGGAGAATAAAATATCCTTCTTTGTAAATGCTTAGACAATTTGAAAAGCTATGCTGCTAGAATTAAAAATCTCCCCGAGAAAGAAAATATAAAATATTTCCCACAGTACCTGAAGGCCGCAAATCTGAGCAGCACATGCAATGCGCATCGAGATTTGAATGAACGGACCAATCAGCGGTCTCGCCGGGCGGAAGCCGCTGTCTTTCTGTCACTCTTGACCAATCAGAGCGCGGCTCCCTTGTTTTCCTTGCTTTTTGAATTGAGCTCCAACAGCACGGCTGACACCTTCTCGTTACTATTATGAAGTTGTTAGCTTTCGTTAAACTAAAGCAGCTACATTTCGAAAATTTGGACTTCTTTCACGCATAAAGGACAACATGCATTGACTTGAGATTTAACAGAGGCATGTCACGTATTTTCTGAAGAGTTTGGGCCGAAGAGGAATTACCAGGAATTCTTCATTGTGTTGTTAACTTACTAGCTGGGCAGCTAGCTAAGTTAGCAAGTGACCTTATTGAATTGGCTCAGCAGCCAGTTTAGCTCCGACAGCCCCCCCCCCTCCCCATTTTCTGTTATTATTTAGTTCTTGCTCTTTTCAGTACTAGCCACCAAAACAGTCGGTAAGTTTGGTATACTTTCTTTTTCTAACCACAGCAAGCGCTTAACGTTAGTTGGTACGTTAGTAAGTTCTGGTAGTGTTAGGTAAAGGGAATATGGTGCCATGGTGAAAGCAGCTAACGTTAACGAAGCTAAGCTAATTCTTCTTTTGGCCTATTCATTTTGTATTTTACATTATTCATATCATATGAGGACACGGGAGACGGAAAAGTACCGTTAATTATAATTTATACCCACAAATCGTCCAACCTAAAAAAAAAAAAAAAAGTTTGTGTGGGTTAGAAAAACGCTCCCTGTTGTTTTTGCCTTGTTTACTTAGATACTTTTTGTCTTTTAGCCACAACCAGTGAATTTTTGTCCGCTAGAGATGTGTTGCACTGAACACAACTAACATGAGCAGACACCGACTTTTCATTAAGCATGGTAGAGGCTGTTCTGCCTCCGTTATGTAAGCAACCTAACAAATGTAAAGTTTCAGTATAAATTTATCCACCTCGCCTAGTTTTTACCACAGTTCACAAATGTGTTGCTTTCTCTCGAGTTGAATTGTCATACTTATGCAGTGTTTGTGTTTGAAGTCATGACAAGTGATGTCTCTTGCCTTAAGTTTGACAGTTGTCACCCTTCTCCTTTTCTTCCTTGTTGCTATACTTTCTCCCTCCAGTCTGCCTTACTGTGTTCTCCCTCTGTGTCGCTCTCTGTTCGTTCCCTGTAACTTTTGATAGTTTGGACAGTTTGGTGCCTCCTTAGGTTCCTGCCATGGCTGACAGCAGCATAGTGACTTTAGGGACAGCTCGGAGTCTGTTGGTGGATTCTTCGGTCTACGATTCAAGGATCGCCGAAACCACTAAGGACAACGTATTTCTTGGCATGGCATGTGAAGATGGGGAAGGTCAGTCTGCAAAGGTCACTGTTTTTTGTTCTCTCCTACTTTCTTCTTTCTCTACATCTTTCTAATCTCTACATTTCCAAAGTGCTACTGTTGTTAAAAATGCATATATTAATATACCATGTGTGGCTTTCAATTTCTCTGTAGTACCCATTAGTGTGTAAAACTCAGGATTTTCCTGTGTGCAAATCAAAAACTTATTACTTTATCAGAAAGGCAAATGCAGCAATTCTCCAGATTCCAAAATGCTGTGGAGAAATGGTGCATTTTTGCTAGCTGCTTTTTTGAGGGGAAAAAAAACTTGGCTTGGTGCGAAAAGTAAAGAAATTTAAGTTGGTAACACTTTCTGTACCAAAACTTTTTGAGAGAGGGGAACAGAGGTGAAATTCCAGTAATTAGTCACCTAACCAAGCATGTAACCTTGCCAGCCAGCCAGCCAGTCAGTCAGCAGCATTCGCATTTTCAAAGTCACTGGTATGGTAAACCAACTCTTGACTTCTACAGTAGATCCTGGCGGACCAACACACAGGTACCAGTCCATTTGGTAAATGCTAAGTAAAGTAAGTGCTAAGTTTGGTAAAATGACAAGTCAGTTTTTGTTGGAAGTAGTTTTTAATCTCTCAGGCCTTGTAGTTAAGTTTGTTTCAGTCTCGCTAGTTTGTAGTGGTGAATTTCTTTTATGTATCTTTGGCACAGGTGCAGGTTCTGTGGAGCCCACTATGATGGCATGCAGTGGGCTCTAGGTTTGATTAGTTTTAGTTAGTTAGTTAAGCGGCTCTGTCGTGCAACATGATTGTAGCGCAAACTCTGTGAATGAATGACACACGCAGACCAGGGCCAGTAAAAACTGATGATTTAGCATCACACTTGGATTTCTCCCAGAGGTTTTGATGGCCAGCTTAACTATGGAACAGACACTAACACCAACAAAATCATAAATGGTATTTTAGCCATAAGCACTCCTGTGACAATAGCCTATTTATTTTTATGCTGACAGAATGTTGTATTGTATTTTGTATTAAATATTGAGGTTTATAGATAAGTCTTTTGGCACACCAGGCCAAGAAGCTTTATCCTTGTGAGTGAAAGGCTTTTTTTTTTTTTTTTTTTTTTTATAATAAATGTCCTTATCTATATATTTTGTTGTGTATGATCACATCCTCCCTCTATCCACATGAGGAAAGCACAAGGCACATCAGACACATTGGTCTCTCTCGCTTGCTCTTTCCAACTCCTTCCCTTGCAACCACCAAAACCAATTCAGCCCACCAGGAATCTCCTCTTACCTCCTGATTAGCCATTCTTTGCCCGGCTTTCCCTGTTGTTGGTTTGCTGTTGAAGCAGAACTCCGGTTTGGTTTCTCGTTTGCTAAAAACTATAGATTAAAATAAGAAAATGAAAACTTCCCCCCTCTTTGTTCTTACTAAATGATAAAAGCGTATGTCTGACTGGTAAAGATCGACCGATTAATTAGAACTGGGAGAACGTATTAAATTTCCTAATTGGCTGACCTTTGGCATTTGGCTGTGCTGCCACCACTTCTCACATAGAGACATATGTCACTGTGTTGCATAAAGGGCCACATTCACAAAGTGAAGGTATTCATTCATTATGTACCAGAGGTAATTTATATTTAAATGAAAGTTAACTTAATATAAACGTACATTAGATTTGATGGCATTATTAATGCATTAGACTGAAGACAACTGCTGCTGTGCTGACAGCATGCTGTCTCTATTTTGCTAGCAAGTGCTATCTTAATACAACTATGGGCCAATGCTCATATATTATCATTTGAAGGCCACCTTTACAAAATATATGTGAATGTGTGTGCCTAACTCCCGATGATTAAATCCCACCAAATTGCAGTTGGACTTAACTGACAAACTGACAAGTGGCATTCATGTAATATCTGACTCTTCCAGTTAATTTCTCCCTACAAAAGTTATCTCTCAAATACATTATATAACACTATCAGCTCTTTGTCCATGGTACTATACAGGAAAACAGGATGGATAAGAAACTATTCATCTGTTATTTTACTTACCAATTTGGCTTTCTCTCTTCAGACAAATCGACTATTGGCTTTTTTTTTTTGGGTCACTGTGGTTATGATATCAGCCTTTTAAAATCCAAGATTGGCCTCTGCTGACTGGTATCCTGGTGGTTGGTCATAATGATGAAAAAAAAAAAAAAAAAAATTTAAATCCCATCAATCTCTAGAGATGATGATGTCTT
Source organism: Rachycentron canadum (assembly GCA_038496675.1). NCBI lineage: Eukaryota > Metazoa > Chordata > Actinopteri > Carangiformes > Rachycentridae > Rachycentron > Rachycentron canadum. The sequence goes on along the minus strand of CM076656.1, from coordinate 14,932,074 downwards.
TTTCCCAATTCTGGTTTGAGTGCGTGTCTATGTATCTCATTCTCCTTCCCCTTTTTACTCCTTGTTCATTCTGTCTCTTGCTTTCTCAGATATGCTGCCAAAAGTGGAGACGAGGGTTGTTCTTGTGGGAGAAGCATGCAGAAATGCAGCACTGGTCAAAGCACTACAGGTACATCATTCCTCTGTTAACCCCTAAAGCAGCACTGTGGTCCACTGTTTTCTATTAATGTGGCAGGCCTCCACAATCTGACTCAATGTCGCTGTTTTTCTCAATTAGACAAGTAGGACAACTCAACAATGGCTTTGGGTTGTGACATCTGTAGATGGGTGCTTTCTGACAGTGTTCATTGATGAATTTGCCTGTAATTTGCGTGCTCAGTGTTTGCCACAAGATTGTCTCAAGTGGGAAAAACATCTGGATTGGCATGAAATGGGACATAAAATACCTTGTTGATGTCTTTAATGACTAATGAAAACACAAGTAATTGTGACGGTCATAAGGTGCATACTTGTGTTGAATTTGATTTGTTTTAAGTTGTCATGAAGACATTACTCAAACATGGGTGCCACTGAATTGTTGGTATATTAAAACCCTAATTTCTGTGTTGAATGGTGTTCCCATCCCATATAGATATCCTGAAAGATTTTGGTGTCATCGATTTCAACTTCCAATTGGCTGTTGCATCACAATACAACTTGCTAATTAATTTGCCATTATTTTTATAATTACAACTACTACTTTCTACTCATTAGTTTTAATGATGCAACTACTGACCATTTGGGCATCTTTCAATGTCCAATTTAAGTAGTTCCACAGACAGACATTAAAGCTGCATGTTAAGTTGTTATTTTTTTCCTGTCAGAATTCTGGTGAGAACTAAAGCAGGATATATATTTTTGTACATTTCACTCTTAACACTTTTTTCCAGACCTAGTTGCAGTTAAATGGGGGAAAAGCAGGATTTTCTTTAAGTAGTGAATATAGGAAGTTATTATGATGTTTGGTTCAACATCTTCAGTTGTTACGTTCTATTTATTTTTTAATATACCATATGCTTATTAATCTGCCAGTAGCAAATCGACTTCTGTACTTGGATTGTGTAGGAACCAGAACTTTATTTATTCATTTGCTAACATTATCAAAATGCATGTTAAGGTGAGATTTTTTTTTTTTTTTTTTTTTTTTTTTTAAAGAGAGTGCTCACACTTCCTAATTGCTCTCTCTCTGTGGAGAGGAGGCAAACTAAAACAGACAGATCTGGCTGTAGTTGTTGGCAGCCTGCAGAACGCTCAGAACCTGAAGTATTTAAATGTAGTATCTGCATAAAAATGAGAGACTTGTGATTTCTTTTTAAACAGCTACTGGCTGTGGCTGGTATCATTACATCACAACCGTTCTCCCCTTCCAGACTATCATTTCAGCCTAACAGCAATCGTGAGCTCACTACCTCGCTTCACAAAGCTTAGAGGGATCTTGGTGAAGTGTTTGCGTGTGCTGAAAGGTTCAGTTTTGTAGAAAGTGAGCATCCATGTCTTCTTGATTATAAAATACATACAAATAGGTGCAGGTACTATACTTAGATGTAATGTTTTGCTCAAGTACAATTCGATGTGTGAACAGGGGAAGTCTAGGATCACAGGAGTCCACCACCAACCCTTTCAGACTCAAAATGCAAGTGGACTTAGCACTTTGTTTTAGTTGCTAAGTTTGAGATAAATGTTTAAGAGCACTAGATTTAAACTAGCTCACCAGAGTATGTAATTCCAGGTGTCATTAATTGGATAAGTGCTGTTTAGTAATGGGTTGAAGCAGTAGTCACATGAAGGGTTTTGTCTGAAGATTTTCTTATGATCAACTTTATTTTTTTTATATCTGGAGCTCACTACAGAACCAAGAAAACCGGAGGTTGACATTGTATTTCCTTTTTTTAAAAACAAACAAGGCGGCTGGAATCTGCAGCACAACTCAAATTGTTTTTTTTTTTTTTTTTTTTTTTTTTTTTTAATGGCGATATTTTACGTGTCCATCAGTGTGTGCTTGTGTCTTGTGTAAGCACCATCTAATTTTGTGTCTTTGAGTATAACCATGTGAAGGTGATTTGGAGGTGTGGCAGCAGACTAAGTGCTGCTAGAACGACTTCCTTCCCAGGTCTCCTGAGCCCTGTCACTTCTGAAAGCTTCCTGTTTAAATCATATATTTCTCCCTGCCAATCTGCAGCACAGCCACATCCAAAGACATCTGCCGACAGCTCCATCAGAGCGCTCCCGATTGTCTGCCTGACCGCCCACCGGCATTGCTCAGTCAACCTACAGAAAAAGAGCCCCCCTACCCCCCACCCCCACCCTGCCATTTCTTCACGTCCCCTTCCCTTTTTGTCCTGTTCTTTTCCTTTTCTCCTCCTTCCCGACGGCTTTGAACTTTTATATTAATTTTTAACTGAAACTTCTTCTCCTCCCCAGCCTACCCCCTCTGGAGCCTGATAGTTGTTTGAAGTCACTGTCTTTAGACTTTGCAAGGACACAGTCTCCACCCATCTCTTCCTCACCTCCTTCCTTCATCCCCAAACCCAGCCATTCTACTTCTGTCCTCATGTGAGATTATTTTGTATGAATTTGTGTCTGGCATTCTCTTTCACTCTGTCTCTGTTTCTCATTCTCTCTCAAACGTCTGTTCCTCCTCCCTTTTTGCTCTGTTATCCTTCTTTAAATGCCAGTGTTTAACATCCACTTCCTGCTGGTTGGTTTTTACAGGCCATCAAAGTAATGGAGGTACCCGTGGTAAAGATAAGAGAAGGCGAGGCGGGTGCCGAGGAGAAAATGATGATAAAATCTATAGTCAATATGGTACAGTACAGTGCCTGCCTTTCTGTTTGACTGTCTGACACTTTGATGGGAACTTTGGGAAGTGCTGCATGAGTTTTAATTCATGGTGGGCAGTCACTTAATCATTGTGCATGGCCAACTCACTGATGCTGAATTGATTTGGGGGTGAATATTTAATCATAATTGATGTGATACTTGACATCTGAATCACTCTTAACAGAAATTTGCACTCAAATGTCAATGCAACTTTGTAGACTGAGGAGTAATATTAAAAGTTATTTGAAAGATTTTCTATTTAGCATTATGGCATTTACAAACAGTCAATTTCAAGCTGTTAACATTAAGGTTGCAAGCAGTTCCACAAAAATCTGTTTGCACACAAAGGATTTCATTCAATGGGCCTGTGATGCAATACATCCAAGAAGCTTTGGTTTTTGAGTGTCATTTTGTTTTAAAGAAATAGTACATCACTTTGTGAAATATGTAAATTTGTTTTTATTTTAGAGTGCGATGAGAAGCTCAATTACAATCTTGCGTCTTTACAGAGCTGAAATCAGGATGTGGCTACCTTAATGTTAAACCCAGCCTTGCTTAGTCTGGGGTTCAGATATACACCTACAGTACATACTAAACCTCTAAAGTCGAGTGATTTCCCATCATTGTGTACCTATTTAATTTCTCCATTAAATAAAAATTGATAAATGTTAGAGGTGTTGCGTGTTTAAACTATGTCTCAACACACAACAATGTATCCCTCTGGCGATAACTTTCATTAAGTGTTGCCAGATCTGGTTCTTAAAGTTATAAGTTATAAAATAAAAAAATAACTATAAAATACTAAAAGTGTCAACTTAACCGTGATAACAAAATGATAGGAAATTTTATACAGATACTCATGGTTTGAGATTGTGAATCTTACTAACTCCAATGGATCCTCTGACATTTCATCTTATGCCACCAGCATGTCAAAGTCCCACTTGTGCTGTGAAATATTTAGACATTGACTGGAGGATCTTAGTGCAGCCTCACAGAGCCTCTAGCATAGCTACAGACTCACAAATAAGATTTAATATGTTCAGTCTTGAGCTGTAGATGTGGTGTTTTTCTTCCACTTTGGACAGTCAAACATGGGGTTCTCCCATGTGTCAGGTCATTGCTCTCAGTGGGGGTATACACGCCCTGACTCTGGCTCTGAATTAAAGACTCATCTCTTCTTTATGAAAAAAGCAAATAAATGTATTCTGCAAAACGTTGAACTATTCCTCTAACACAAAGAAATGTGGCTCCTAACACTTTAATAACAAATGTGGTTTCTAACCGTGTGTGTCACTTCGCCGATGCCTCACCACCTCTTCTGCCTGTGTCCCGTGTCTTTGGAACAAATTTGTTTTTGTCTGCTTCATGGCCAGGTTTACAGGTAGCACGAGTAATTTTACATCTGCTGAACTGCCAGCTCTGCCCATAAGTAGCCTGACACCTAGATTGTGATTTAATTCTTTCTCCCCGTTATCAAATCCTCTGATTCAAACAACCCTACTCTGATTCAGAGTAACACATTTTCTCATCTGAGAAGGCAGAACTGATTGTTTTCATGCACACCAAGCAATAGTTTTTCTGCTGCGTGGTACAGAGAGAAAATGATTTTGTCTACTGTATGTGTAAGAGTGAGTGATTGTACTGCAGTCTTGAACTATTGTTCTTGATGGATTGAATGTGTCTTCAATATTGACCTTGCTATATTGACTGGTAGAAAATATTTCACAAAATAACAGTGAAAACCTTTTAAAATTTAAAAAAATATTGAAAAACAGCTTATGGCAGAAAAATGTCTAATTTGAATCCGTAATGTTTTGGTTATTGTTTCTTTTGATGCAGAGTAGGTACTAGCTTACAATTCAGCGAGGAAATAGGTCATTAAAACCATTCAAATATTTGTTCCTACAATTGTTTTGAAGACCATTTAAGGATCTACATCCATTTGCTGCCTGTTCCACTAATGAATATAGTCCCCAGCAAATGTGCTATATCCCAGCTGTTTAGGGAAAATGCTTTTTAAAGCTGAACTAATCCATATTTTAAACTGTGTTTCAAATCACAATGTGAAAAGTCTCACTTGTCGAATTGAAAGTTATTTCTCGATTCAGTTGTTTTTTTTTTTTGTTTTTTTTTGGTTTCAGCTGTTACTTTACTGCTTTGGTACTGACTCACAGCTCACATCAACCATTTTTCCACCAGCTGTTATATTGTGTATAAAAAAAAAAAAAAAAAACCCTGTACATGACCAGTTGGTGGTTAACATAGCCAAGCGTTTAGCAGTGAAATTAGATATTTTTTCACAGGTTCGAAACCAAATGGCGCCAAAAGGAGAGTAAATTACATGTCATATCAAACCGGTTTAATGTTTTGGCTGTTATGGAGTTCTCCCTCTGAGTGCCTGCTTAATGCAATGTTGAAAATGAAAGATGAACTATCTGTGATTCAAGGTAGGGAAGTTTGAAAATTATGAGTAAAATAACTGAGGAAATGAACCACTGACCTACCGACGACCTCCAACTAACAAGGTTAACACGCCTCCGTGGTAATTTGCAAACAAATCCTATGTTTTGAAGTGTTCATTCATTCCAATGCATACTTACTCCATTGTAATTTTTCCTATTGTAATTATTCCAATTCAGGACATCAACACGCCGTGCATAATGACAGACAATGCCCAGGAGTTTGGAGATGAGGAGAACACTGACTTTGAGACAGTGTTTGTCCTCGCAGACTTTGATTCTCCTGACTACACCTACCTCTACAAACGTGACAACCGCATTGTTGGGCCTCCAGTGGTGCTGCACTGTGCTGCAAAGGAAGAAGTAAGCCATCAACTCGCAACATTTTTACTTTAAATAAAGGATCGGGGGCACATAATCTAAGAAATGATTTTGTAAAATAGAAATTAAAGGTGTTGCCAGTGATTCGAATCCAACAGACTTTTTACATGATACACAAACATTTGCTTACGGTCCACTAGCTAGTTGTCCTTTGTGCTCTGTTCAGAATTTGGTGTTTGCACAGTCTTGGCTTTTTAAATTGGGACGAAACAGAAGGGGGGGCCTGACTGTGCCGCGCAACACTTTCCCAACAAATCAGCAGCTGAACAGCCATGCTCATTCACAGGACAGGCTGCTGGAACCAGTTGCCTCTTCCTCTGTTTATGCTGGCTACTCTCCCTCGCCCACGAGGAACAGACCTACACTAAAACAATAATTAACATGGAGGATAATTGAGGATATTACCATGCCAGCTTGGTATATAAATATTTCATTTGTTATGGGAGACTTCACATTATTTTGATTTGTCTTTGACATGTCTTTGCCTTTTTAATGTTACTTGTCCCATCTATGTGTTCTTTTGTGGAATTGCACCACAGCCTAGTTTGACTGGCCATTTGGATTACTTGGAGAAACCTCAGTGGACCCTAAAAAAATGTTTAATAACCCTTTCTGTCGACCTGTCATTTGGGTTTGTGCTTGATCCCTCAATGACCCAAGCTTCCCCCAGAGACGGGGCTGAGATGAACCTTGATTTTAGGCAGCAGGATGCAGAAAATTCAAATAAGATTCTGTGGTATTTGCATTATGAATTGTTAATCATATTGTTAAAGGACAGAATGATATAAGTATTCAAATCTAATTCTGTACATGCATTTTCATTCCACAAATTTTTTTCTTTGCCTTCCCCACAGCCTCTACAGTTTTCCTGTCGTCCTCTCTATTCCACCACTATGCTCAACCTGTCGCTGTGTTTCACTGGCTTCAGGAACAAAGAGGAAATGGTGAGCATGTTAACGTACCATTATTGCCATTTTCTTTTTAAATAAATAGCACACCTTAATTTAGTACATATAATGCAATAGAATATTCTCCTTGGCACAGCACAGTGAAGTTGTTTCCCTTGATGACGGACTAAAGGTTTGCTAGTTTGTCAGAAATAGCTTTCTCTCTGATACACAACATAACCACACATGGGTTGAGGCAAAGTTGGCTCAGCGAGGCACATTTTTGCATTTTCTCTACAAACTATCAGGCTTTTCTATGAGTGAAAATGCATGTGTCCATTGGTTGATGCCCAGTTGTGAAAGTGTCAGAATTGGAGCTAGATGGATCATTTTGCCAGACTGATATCACAGCCTTGCAAAAAATTATGCCTTCATGAAGATGACAGTTTTTGTGCTGTTGAATTATACCAAATGCTGACAAGTAATGACAAGTGTTTCAAATACTTTGCCCACCCAGTTTATATCAAAAAGTTAAACTAGATATATTAGAAGCACAACTTGATATAGTGCAATGCAATTCAATAGCACTGTCAACTGCAGCTATGAAAATGTCTAATGTTGAATCAATCGGACGAATCACTTCTTTAAAACACAAAAACTGATATTAAAACTTCCACGAAGGTAGGATTTACTGTAGGACTGAGCTTATTACACTGTATTTGTTTTAGTTACAATAGTTGTATCTGATAAAGTGGCAGCTGAGTGAAGTCAGAAACACCAACTAGATTTGAGGTCATTTAGAGTGTCTCCATTACATTATTTGTCAAACAGAGAGCACTGGCAAGTTTTTATTCTGTATGATGTGCCACCCTGTATTCACAAAAATTCTAATCTAAAGGATGCATATAAAGAATGAGAATTCAGATATGTGTTAATGTAAAAAGTAAAAAAAATAAAATATATATATATATATATATATATATAAATCATGTTACGTCATGTATAGAATGATGAATTAATAATAGAAATAAATCAATAGAATATGTAAAAACCACCTTGATATGATATATTTTTCCCCCTTTGTGCTAACTTTGTGTGTGGTATTTTTGTTGTCTATGTAGAAGAACTTGGTGAATCTGGTTCATCACATGGGCGGGACCATCCGGAAAGACTTCAGCACTAAGGTCACGCATCTCATCGCCTACTCCACTCATGGGGAGAAATACAGGGTGTGTTTACTCTTTTTACCTTTTTGTATTGCTTGTTTGTGTACTCTTCTCTCACTCTTTCTATGCTTTTTCTGATCTGACATTAATGCCATTGTGTAGTAGGGCTGAGCAATGCACATCCATTTTCTTAATGAATATATATGTCTGAGTTGTTAAAACCTCAGAAAATGATTGACGGACAAATACCAATAATACCCAAAATATACATTAAAACATGTTACGATAATCTCAATGATAATACTATTGGCCTTTATACAGTGAACAAAATATAAAGAATAAATAATCAATATTTAATATTGATTCCCCCAACTCTATTGTACACAACAGCTGAATATAAACAGTCCAATGTTCTATAAAAAAATAGTGGAATAAATAAATAAAGCCCTTTCTCTTCTGGCAGCAGTGTTCATTTATCCTTTATCCATTTATGCTTCTCGTGTGTGCGTGCGTGCGTGTGTGTGTGTGTGTGTGTGTGTGTGTGTACAAATATTGATATTGTTGGTTTGACAGGTATAATATCAGGTTGTTATACCTCTATTGTGTTTCTGTGGTATTCATTCATTGGAGGTGGGTCAGTGCATAAAGAATAATGACAGCACTGCCCAAAATCTCAAAAATCCATCAAGAATGGTGCTGGTACGGAAACATGCTCAGTGTGAGGCCAGAATTTACCAACCACATTTACTTTTACCAACTCAAAATACAACAGAATGATTGGGAAGCAGGGCTTTGTCATGTTTGGAAAGTTGCAATTACAATTTTTTTTCATTGTACACCTCTGATTGCATTGCACCTTTTATGCTCTCCGGTTGAATAAACAAATGAGCATAGAATGATGTGATGTTACTCTCAGTCTAGTTTGAATCCTAGTGTCTCGTTCTGATGCCAGGAAGTGCTAATTTAATTGTCAGTCGGATGCTTTTCAAACTGACTTCAATACATGACCTCCTCTATAGAGATACACTAAGATAAAGAGTGGTCAGACGAAGAGTTTGACACTCATCTGTCTTTTCTCCTCGTAATACTATTTGTTTTCTATCTCTCTTCCTCCTCTCAGTTACTGCCTTCAGTATTTTTCACCTCACCACCTTCCCTCTTCCTCCTGACAATCTTATAGAAATCTCTCTCTCTTCTCAGTTATTGCCTTCAATTTTTTTTCACCTCACCACCTTTCCTTTCCCTCTTCAAAGGGTTGTGGTGCACACAGAACATGACAATTCAGTAGAAACTTGTTGGCTTTGTGACATGTGGTCAAGGCTGTTTTTCTATTTGAAAGTGTGATGCTAACTTGAAAAAAAGAGAGAAAAAGTCTGAAGCGGAAACTGTTCTTCTGAGTGACAAGTCGATCAGGAGTAATGAAAATTTTTGATGTACTCTGAGCACTGACGGAGGAACTATTTGAAGGCCTTATAGTTATAAAATTGTACAGAGATAAATGTCATGCCCTTTTTTTGTATTATTGTCTCCCTCTGTCTACCTTATATCTTTGTATTGTATTACTCATAGCTCTTTGTGTCCTCCCTCTTTACTACGTCTTATTGTGCCTGATCTCTCAGCTGGCAGTGTGTCTGGGGACGCCCATCCTCACTCCGTCATGGATTCATAAAGCATGGGAGAGAAGAGATGATATGTAAGTTGAAAAATCCTTGAAAGAAACTTATGAAACATTGTGCTCTTGAAACTTACGTTATATATGCAAATTAAATTTTGAGTGTATGAATATGAAAAGTTAATTGGGGGCAGGAATGCTGATGTCCAGATTCACTAAGCTCTGACTTGAGCTCCTTTTATCTTTAGCAAAGAAGTGTACAACGCATCTAGGTTGCAGTTTCTCATTTTTTAGCCAGCATCACTTGTTATAATGACAAGCGGCAGCAGGTTATGTCAGCTGTTACTGCAGAGCAAAGTGAAACTTAGCTGTTGTCTGTTTTTTATGCTCTCTGCAAGCCATTATCTGTATTGAGTGAAAGATTTCCCATGAGGAAAGAAACTTCACACCGCAATTCTGCTGTGCAGCCGTTTAAGTTTTTCTGTAAATCCTACAACTCCAGCACAGTGGGATGTCTTCTCTCCAGAGGATTGTTTCTTGCCAAATTCTGGGTTGGAACTTCACAATTAAACTTTTGTTCATTTGAATTAAGCTGCTTTGGAAAACAAGTCGTGTTGAATTTAGTAGGATTCACCTGTTATTGCAATGTGCCAGATTACATCTATTTAGAATACATATATCCTCTCACTATGTAAATATAAGCATTTGGTTGGACGTGGTATCAGTAGACGCAGTATTAAAAGACTTGAATTCTGATCAGGGTCCAAACTTGAGAGCGACACCCAAAATGTAACATTTAACCTTTTTTGTCATTTTTTTTCCCCCACTGTTGTGTTGTGGTCACATTGCTGAATTATTGAAATTTTTGGTTGACAAAGATTACAAATAAAGAACCACAAAAGTGAACTCTTGGTGCACAAATAAAGATATCCTAGGCTTCACTGGCGAGGAGGCCATTCAGAGCGACCTTGGATCAGCCTAACATAAAGCTAAGAAAAACTAGTTAGTAAAAAGTAGTTGGATTCATTTGGATGTTATTTTATATCACCATTAGGCTTGTTCAGAGCATTCCTCTAGACCTTTTGTTCAAATCAATCTTATGTTCAAGAAAACATAAAAGAAAATGATATGTCTGTACTACTAACAATATCTTCTACACTTCCAACATTGCTGTCAGTCCCACAACCACATATTTAACTCACCAAGCAAACAGCACATAAAAAGAGACGCAGATTGCAGTTTTCCCCTCAATCTACTCCTAATAACCCATACTGATGAAGTGAAAACATATTTTGAGAAACTTTTGCATATTTATTAAGAATCAAAAACTGAGTCTTTAGACCCCTAATTTGGTATTTGGTAGAATTCCCTGTGGTGGCAATTAGAGCTTTGAGTCCTCTTGAGTTAGTCTCTTTCACACCTGGATTTGGGCAGTTTGTCCAATTCTTCCCGGCAGACCCTCTGAAGCTCTGTCTTATTGAATAAATAACAATTGTGAACTGCTGTCTTCAGGTCCCTGCACAGATGGTTTATAGGATTTAAGTCTGAGCTTTGCCTGGACCACAAATGGAAAGTGGGCATTGTCTTGAGTGTAATGATTTGGGCCATTGTCACACTGAAAGGTGGATCATTGCCTAACTCTCAGGTCACGGGCACCCTGGAGCGGGTTTTTCATGAGAAATTTTTGGCTGCATTAACTCCCCAGATTGTCATGTGCGATTCTAACACAAAGACGTGACTGATGGTGTGCTGCTTATATGGTCTTCCTTCCAACAGGTTCTCCCATCTCTGCGGAGGACCTCTGAAGCTTAATTAGATTCATCACTGGGTTCTTTGTTTGTCCTTTCTGTGGGCAATTGTATACACAGGCGTCGGCCTTTCTATATTATTGTCTGTCCAATCAATTCAGCTTCTCCAATCAAGCTCTAGATACATTTCATTGGTAATTAAATCCAATGACCGCAATTTGGAAAGTTATGGCAACGTGTCTGAATACTTTGTAAAAGACAGATTTAAGGTTTTAAATTTTGCAAAATTTCCAAAAACGTGTAGAAATGATGGCATGGTTTGTTTCTCCCACCCTCATGTGTTAAGGTACTTCCATGCAGGAGATGAGGAGTTCCGAACAGAGTTCAAAGTGCCTCCTTTCCAGGATTGCATTCTCAGTTTTTTGGGTTTCTCAGAAGAGGAGAAGGCCAACATGGAGGAGAGGACTCTTAAACACGGTTAGTGCTGAAAGCACACAGTCATACAGTCTGTCATATTGGGATAATGAGTTTTACCAGAGATGAGTGGTCTAGTGAGTGGTCAGTCCTGACATTCACACATTAAAATATGTAAAGCTGATCAATATATGTATATATTATTTTTATAATATACTTTTAGATTTTGGTTATTTTCAACTCTCTTTATTTTTATATGACAGACTTTAGTGATTGATAATCTGGACCATAAGGTATTATAGAAACAAGCAAAGCAAGTGTTGCAAGCTCTTTTTCAGCTCCCAGCCCGTCCGAGACGCATGACTTTCACCATTAAACTGCTTTATTCTGCCTTTTCGCCAGTTCCATTCACCTGGTTTTTATGCTGAGGGAATCCTAAATGGGAGAAGCACACTGCAATGGTGTTGCGCAATTCCCATGCTGATTCACAAAGTCACCAAACATCGTCTTTGTCATTGTTTTAATTCAGAGATCAGGACAAAAGAGGGCACTCAAAATTGAGCACTTGGATGTAAACAAGGTCATATATCTCTTCAATACGGAATATATAAAACATAAACATGTGGTGACTTTCACAAAAATTGATTGTTAGGTTGTGTATATCTATCCAATTACTGTGAGACCCCTAAAATTTACCTTACAGTTTTTTCTATGATGATGTTAACCTATGCAAATTATGGCTGAGACTTGGCTCTTTCTGGTATTCTTTATCTTGTTTTAAATTGAATGTGCTGAAGCAGAGACTGGAATACATGGACAGTATGCAACTGTGTAAATACCGGTTGGAAATGTATATGTATGCATGTGTGTATATTTTTTTGAATATCACTTCCCTTTTTCTATGTTTCTAAGGTGGCAGTTACCGTGAGGTTGGTGATGAGAGCTGTACGCACATGGTGGTGGAGGAGAATTCAATAAAGGAGCTGCCATTCTCCCCCACCAAGAAGTTGTTTGTGGTGAAACAAGAGGTACGCTTTTTTTTTTTTTTTTTTGGAATGAAAACTGATATGGAAATCAATCGAATATTTGTAGAATTTAGAAGAGAATTTAATAACTTGTTAAGTAAGCATTAACATTTTTGAAGAAAGACTGCAAAGATGAGAAATATGAACTATTTAAATATGTTTTTTGAGATTGGAAACCACTAAACATCTCCAAATACTTAAACAGAAAAGCAGAACACAAAAAGAGTTCAGTTTGTTTCACAGACACTATTTTAATGCCTCTGTGATACTGGTCCAGTAGTATCTTGACATAAGAGAATGACTGCAAGATTTTGTTATAGGAGGATACATAAACAATGGGCACAAGTGGGACATAATGAATCTTCAGTTTTTCCTCTTAAACAGAATACCAAGTGATCATCTGATAAGGATTTCTTTGAGGTTAAACTTCAATTGATACAGTCCCTGCTCTCCCTCTCTCTGTCTGTGTTGTCAGAGAGGGCTATTAATAATAGATTTCCCCTTCCAGCATATGAATAATTTGAACCAAGGTAGACAAGTAGTTAATCTGTAGTTATAACAATCAATATAGCATTTTTTTTACTCTGCCTGTTTTATTGTATTTAGGAAAGTATATGTCATTATAGTATCAGGACTCTCCTACCCACATGCCCTAATTCAGGTCTCTGTTAAAACGCTTTTGCCTTTTCTGTGGCAGTGGTTCTGGGGAAGCATTCAGATGGACGCTCGGGCGGGAGAGTCCATGTACCTCTATGAGAAGGTGAGTATATGAGAGGAAGTGTTATTTCATGTTAGTGTATTAATTCAAGCCAAATTTATTTCTGTTGAATTGAAGCATCCTCTAGTTTTGTTTGCAATTAATTATATGCAGACATCATAGGCACTCATTACCCATCTTTAAGTTCTTTGTCACATGAATTTATTTATTTATTTATTTTTCATACTAAGCACTTACTGTACATTTCGGGCGCCCCCTCTCCTGTTTCAGTATTTAACATTTCTGTTATTTTATTCATTTAATCAGTTTGAAAACCAAACCAAGGACCCCTAATCAGACTCCTGTATGCCCAGAAGGATGATTTCATTGTCAGGCTTGTTGTTGTCTGTAGCTTTCTAAATAAACACTTGAGTTCAGGGTATGACTGAAAGTAAACACAGAAATTATCTGCGAGGAAGCAATTATGCTGACTTGATCTGGGGTTCCTTGCGGGCTGAGCTCACGATATAATACGATCGAAATAGATTTCACTGATTTGTGGTGATTTATCATAAGTGAACCTGAGATACTTGTCTTTCTGAATTTCCCCTCTGTCTCCTGACAGGGAATACCATATTAGGGCTTCGGGGATCAAAAACAGCCTGTGGCAAAATTCAGATGCTGTCAGAAGTTTAGGATCAAAGTCTCAGTGTGACTGCTTCTATCCATGTCTATAAACCTGCCAATCAAAATACAACATGACATGATACAGAATACATTCCCTATGTGACATGTATTTGCCATCTTCGAATAAAGTTTAGGGAGAAAAACGTGCTCACACAAACCAAAACAATGGAAATGAAAAGGAATGAAAGTTTGTGTGACTCTCATGAAACTGCATTTTCAAAACATAAACTGTTGATTATCCTCTGGCCTCACACATTTTTCTGTGTACATAATAGTGTTGTAATTCACTGCATTTATCGCCAAGGCTGACAGAGATTGAGCCCAGGATTTTATTAGAGCCGCGTCACTCTGTACGACATGCGTTAGACTTACCCGATCATTGTTGTTACACAGTTGAAAGGCACCTGCAGGGTGTTTCCTAGTGGGTGTCTTTATGAAATGAACACACCCTTAAAGCAATATTTCCACATTTTGAGAGCACTGCCATCTGTTACACAGCACAGTTAAAAGATCCAATTGAGATCAAGATCCAGTCTATTTTGCAACAGCAATACATCACCAGGATTGAAGATTTGCACACTACAGAAAGTATGATAAGACATTACTGATGTGCCTTCCTTTATCCCTTTGCGCTTTAGAACGACAGTCCAGCCATGAAGAAGGCAGTGTCTCTCCTGTCCCTTACAACCCCTAATAGCAACCGAAAGCGTAGACGTCTGAGGGACACGCTGGCTCAGCTCACCAAGGAGACGGAGATCTCACCCTTCCCTCCACCACGCAAAAGGCAGTCAGCAGAGCACTCACTGTCCATGGGCTCTCTGCTCGACATCTCTAACACCCCTGAGACATGCAAGGCCTTGGCAGGTAAGACGAAAATGACGGGAGGAATGTAAAACACCTGCTTTATGCAACCGTAAAATCCTTTTCTCTGGTCAATGGTGTGTTATGGTTGGTTTTCCCATCTTAAAGAAAACAGTAACGAGATTTACCCCTCTTCATTATAGAAGATAGAGTAGGAAACGGTTCAGAAAGCAAAGGACATAATACTGTGGCCACGAATAAGCTGATGAGAAGAAGCAAAAACAGGAAAAGGAGGGTTAGGACAGACAGAAAAGAGTGGAGAAAAATACCCTACCCGAGTACACATACCCTTCAACAACCGGAGGAGGAGGAGCAGCGGCAGCAACAGCCAGGAACTTCTGCAGGTCAGGTTTTGCTTCAAGAGAAGGATTATGCTGACATCGTCTGCAAATGTCAGGCCAGAGGGGTGTAGTAGAGTACAAGCATGAACATAGACCAGTAAAGAGTATCACCTTGCCTGACAGCACAATTGTGTTATTTAGTGTGTTGAAAATTAAGCACCTTTTTGAGGGTTTGTACAAGACGGGCAAAATTAAACCTGAACATTTTCGAGATATGAGATAGGATAGGTACAGCAACTAGCATACATACAGGCAAATTGGCTAATTTTAGCTTTGGCCAATTTATGACTTTTTCCATTTTAGCCTCAACATCATCTTCAAACATCTTGTATAGATTATGAAAAAAAGTTCTGTACAGTTTGCTACTTTGACGCCTAATTTCACTGTAATTTCTAAAAAATAGTAGATGGACACCTGGACGTGGCATTATGTGCTTCAATGCAGTATTAAAAACTGTCCGTCTTCCCTACCCCACATGTCTCGTTACTCCAGAGAGCTCGAAGCCATCCAGGAGTTCGACTCCAGTGGTGTCCAAGCAGTCAGCCAGGTGGCAAGTCTCCAAGGAGCTCTACCAGACTGAGAGCAACTATGTAGACATTTTAAGCACCATCCTACAGGTACGTGTGTGTTTGCACAATGTGCACAGTATTAACACATCCTCTCAGGCTGGCCTGTCACTTGGCCTTGACATCAGGCTAAGCTACAACCATTAAAGGTGTGTGTGCGTGCTTGCTCTTACTTGGTCTGTCTTATCAGTTGGTCCCAGTAGAGTCAGACAGCTGACCAGTGAGGGAGAAAATGACCTGCCTGACCATTTCTGTTTTTCCCTCCCCTTCAAAATATTTCACTCTTTGCTTCTTTTCTTTACTGCCTTTCTTAGGTTTCCTCCATTTTGTTGTTGCATCCTTTTCATTCACTGTCTTACCCTGTCTCTTTTTTTTTTTGCCTCAGTTTTTACCATCTGCCTCTTGTAATCTGTCCTCTTTGTAGTATTCTACTGGGGTTTAACTGTTCCTTGTGCTCACAATAAGCTGTTGGTTAACTCCTTGGTGTTCCCTGACTTGCATCTACTCACAACATGCTGCTTAAATCACCCCAATAATTCTGCTCTAGCTTCGTGGTGCCATTTATCAAAAGAAAACTGAGGCTGACTCCATTATCCAGTCACCACCGCACGCTAGTTGTTATATTGTAGTGTTGTTTTTTTACTGCCTATTTCATAGACAATCCACGTTGTTTTTTTCACTTCACAGCTAGCTCATGTACGGATGGGCAGCAGATGGTAGCCTGCCAATTAGATATCAACCTGACACAATAGACCACAGGTTGTTTGCAAGAATTTTGGTTCACTTTAATATTACATCTTCCCTCACAAATATAAATAATATATAATAAACATTCTGAAGAATAAGAGCCAAAGAATTCAACAATTATATTGTAGTGTTTATTTTAGTACAATGAATGCCATGAGAATTTGTCAGAATATGTGAATTAATAGTTATATAATCCTGGGACATCTAATTTTCCACAGAATGTGTGACATTGTTTTATTTATTGGTTTAAATGATGGTTTACAGATCATGATTTAAAAAAAAAAAAAAAAAACTCCTAAAGTGCCAACCCAAGATCTAGGTTGTGCATCATGGGAGTAGAACAGTTGTTAAAATGTACCATCTTGTATGGAAAAATAAAATTGGTTTGCCAGTGTTTCCTTTGTGACATGCAATACGTGATGCATTTAGTCAGTTTTGATTTTGTGTGCACTTCTCTCTTTATAGCTTTTCAAACATCCATTGGAGAAGGAAGGGCAGGTAGGCGGACCCATCCTGGCCCAAGAAGAAATTAAGACAATATTTGGCAGCATCCCAGACATCTACAAAGTTCACACCAGAATCAAGGTAGTGGGTCCAAATGACCAGATTATCGTGATGGTGTAAATTTGAAACAGTGTTGTTGACCTGTTATTTTCTCTGTATGATGGTTTGCCATCAGAATGACCTTGAGGAACTCCTGACAGACTGGTTAGAGGAAAGGAGTGTAGGAGACATCATTCTCAAATACGTGAGTTAAAATAATTTAAAAAATAAAAATATTAATATCCTGTTGTTGTTTTTATTTCACTTATACAAGGCTTGACCAATTCTAGTTACTCAAACAAGCAATAGACAGGCAGGTATGTAATTATTGGGAATGGTCTTCCAGTTATATATGTAAGTATTGTGATATTGTGAGGAATTGAAATAAACTAGTTTTAAAACAACTTTAACAAATTGTTTTTAAAACGAAAATCATCCTTTTATCTGAATGAGTCTTCCTATTGATTCTTCTGACCTCTAATACATCTTCTTCTTTTCAGTCTAAAGAGTTGGTGAGGACCTACCCGCCCTTTGTCAACTTTTTTGAAATGAGCAAGGAGACTGTTGTTCGTTGTGAGAAACAAAAGCCACGCTTTCATGCTTTTCTCAAGGTATGACCTTTTGTATTTGTACTGCTTGTGTGTGTTTGCCTGACTTATGGATTTCACGCACAGATATGTTTTTCATAAGAGACTTGAAAGTAACGACAAAGAGAAGAAACGAGGAAAACCGTTTGATAACAGACGGTACTTTACAGCAACGCCACAAGCTATAGCTTTGTCAATCAGCGTACTGTTAATGTACATCATCTCTGTTGGTGTCCTCTTTTAGGCATTGCCAGCTCAGACGAATACAATGCTCTTCTTCTCTGTCATTGCTGTGAATGATTATTTGACAGAGACTTAGTTTTATTAAGAAATTTTATGAAGAACGTTTGTTGTATATTGTCCCTATTAATATTAATATTATTAACTATTAATATGAAAACCATACAATGGAAACGGTATCTTTAAGTCACATACTGTTGGAACACACCCTCCACAGTGTTTGATGTGAAATATTGGTCTAATAATATTGGAAGGTTTATGTTTCAGTGCCTTTGTATGCCGTTAAGATACAGAGTATTTTTAAATGTCATGCCAAAAAAAAAAGCCTTTTTGGTAGGGGATTAGAAACCAGATTTCTCAGCTATATTTTCCTGGAGGATGCCAATTTATGGGATTTGGTTTATAATTGTCATTCGCATGTGCAGGTCAAAGGACTTCAGGCAGGGAAAGTAACGGTGTGTTAGCCGAGCAGTGGGATGGAAGGAAAGATAATTAAATGCGGCAGTCTGTCCTTGTACTTAAAACAATTCCATCCCATGTCTGATGAAAACTGAACGTAATGTTGAGACGCTTTTCCAAATCTAAATAAGTTTCCAGGGTCTGAGCATCTGACTGACTGCTAAATTCAGACTCTTCCACTTTGTGCAGAGAGGTTGTGCTTCTTTTGAGCTTGTTGTTTCACTGTGCTGTCAGTCTCCTCCAGCACACACACCAAGTTAGGAAGCAGTATTTTTTGTGTCGCTTCTACAGTTAAAATAAGTTTGTAATGTGTCCATAATAAGGTTAGACTGAGATGGAAATGTAATTACTACTATTGTGGCTCAATAGTAACTATTACAGTGCATGTAGGCGCTTACTCAGATTACTTGCATAACATTAGAAATCTGCCTTCTTGGCTGAATGTAAACTTAATTTTTAAAAAAAAAACTTGACAAAAGTAGTGCATTATATTTTGCAGTGCTGATGTAGCAGTGTATTGCATTGCATCTTGTCCATCGTGCACTCACCAAACACTTTATTAGGATCACATAAACCTGCTTATTCATGCTGTTATGCAATCAGCCAATCACGTGGCAGCAGTGCATTGCATAAAGTCATGCAGATACAGGCCAGGAGTTTCAGTTAAAGGACAGAATGGGTGGGGGGGGTTTACACTGACTTTCACTGTGGCGTGATTGTTGGATGCTCTGATCCCCTGAGATTTTCATGCAAAACAGTCTCCAAAGTTTCCTCGTCAACTAGTAGTCATTGGTTCAAAGTTTGTCGATGTTTCATTGTACATTTATGTTTTCGGGCATAGAATTTCAGGGCTGAGGAGGAATTTTATTCGTACCATTGTTGTTACAGAGAAATGAAAACCCATAACAAGAAGCTTTTAAATTATGAATTTTAATTTTTCAATTGTACAATAATGATACTCAGCTTTGTATTCAAATACAGCATCATAACATATGACCTTGCTAAAAACCAACACAATAACTTTCTAAAATGAATCATGAATTTAAAAAAAAACAAAACACTTTCTTATGAAAGTATCAAAATGGGCAAATAGCCTCAACATCGAATCAAAGAGATTTTTCTCGGATCAGACTGCAAATGATATAAAAATGAAATGAATGAATAAATGTATACACATGCACAACAATATCGGAGTGAAAAAAAAAATGGGCCGTGTGAAAACTTCGATACAGGACACCATATTAGCTTTATTGTCATGTTCAACAGCGACGCTCTTTTCTCCAAGAATCTTGAAATTCCTTTCTGATTAACCAAGTTGCTCTGGTATGTTGGCAGCTCTGCGGCTCCTCTCATCACACTTGTGCAACATAATTGCAGTTGTTATTCTCTAGAAGTAAAGCGTAGTAGTGACTGTCATGTTATCCTATTTCTTATTAGTTGTGTCTGTTGTGAAGGTGACATTTTTCCTCCCCAACTGTTTATTTAGATGTGGCACGCGTTATGGTTTCACGTTTGAAAATGCTGTATTGGCTCGAGGAATTCTACCAGTTGATTGAAACCTTCACTGAATTAATGTCAGCTGTGAAGATGAAGTTGAGGCTGACTTGTTATCTTTGTAATTTAGTGGATGTGCCCAAAGAGAAATGAGTATTAACTTAAACAAGCAGTAAGCAAAGTAATAATTACTAATTTAGCTTCCCCAGTCCCTGCACTAATAAACCTAATACTGCATACTTAGCACGGCCAATCTCTAAGTTTAAACAGCCTAGATAAGTGGCTAATGTTAGGCTGCTTCTTACGTGTTTGAGGTTGACAAATGTTTGGCGGTTGTCTGCCTGCAGGGCATATATATATATATATAAAAAAAAACACCTTCTAGGAGTTGATGTTTTCTCAACTGACAAATCAAATTTTGGGCGACTAAGATGCACATCATCAACCAGCATTTGGTCGACTTTTAGGAGGCAACCCTAGTTTTAAATAATTGTGTTAATGTCGCAGCCTATCCGAGTGTTGTCGCTGACCACGTGTGTCCCCTTTTGATCACAGCTTACCCTTTCTTATAATGGCTACCTCTAACATGATAATGCACCAATGTCATAAAGCAAAGGTTGTCTCAAACTGGTTTCATGAACTTGACAAGAGAGTTCAGTGGCCTCCCCAGTCACCAAATCTGAATGCAGTGGAACATCTTTGATATGTGGTAGAACAGAAGATTGGCAGGGTGAAGGTGCAGCTGACAAATTTGGAGAAAATTATCAACATGAACCAGAATCTCAAAGGAATGCTTCCATCATCTTGATGAATTCATGCCATTGAACCAGGAGGAGGAATTACCCAGTATAGTGTAGAGCGTGGTACTAGTGAGTTTATGTATCCTTTTTAATCTCCGTATTTTCACCAGGAGATGCCCATTCTCTGTAGGTTGTTCATCTCATCCGCAGGAAGTGACAAAGTGGGTTTCCCATTTCAATGTGTCAGTGAGGTTTACACAAACATACGTCACACCAATGCTTTTATTTTACAGATCAACCAAGCAAAGCCGGAGTGTGGCAGGCAAACACTGGTGGAGTTGCTAATCAGACCTGTACAGAGACTACCTAGCGTGGCCCTTCTTCTAAACGGTAGCACACACACTTGCATACTACACATCCCTTTGTTAAGAACAGTTAAGAAATTTTTTTGTAATTACATCTTGCCTTGTCTTTTTCGTCTTATCTTTCTCCTTTCATACCTTCATGCACTGATCTCTTGATACCTGTCTGTAATGCTCCTTATTCTGCTCCTTTTCTACTCATATTTCTCTACATGATTTTCATCTCCTCCCACTGTCTACATCCTTCCAAACCTTTTCGTTCTTCAACCATTGCAGACATAAAGAAACACACTTCAGATGACAACCCTGACAAGATAACACTGGAGAAAGCAATTGATTCTTTGAAAGAAGTCATGACGTGAGTTGGCATGACCTTGCCCTGTCTTTTGTGATGATTAAATCAAAATCATTGTATAGGGTTCAACTTGGAATAATTAATAATAATAATTGACTATTGTTGAGCAATTCACCCCTGTACTGCATTTATAAAAATAAAATAAAAAATTAGGTAAAAATTGTTTTGTTTTGTTTTTTTTTTTTGTTTTTTTTTGTTTTAAACAAAAATGCTGTTTTCTTTCACTCTTACTTCTTTTTTTCTCTTTTCATCGTAACCAGTCACATCAACGAGGACAAGAGGAAGACTGAAGGCCAGAAGCAGATTTTTGATGTTGTTTATGAAGTTGATGGCTGCCCTGTAAGTTTGAGGATTGCTGCTGTGTCCCTTTTTTTGCCATTGTGTTAACCAAGTGCCGTAATTGATTTATTAATGTTGTTCTGCAAACCATGAGGCTCTGCTCATTGTCCCTTAAAATAGACCTAATATAGACCAAAGTCAGGAACTGGCATTTCTTATTTACCAAAATATTCTTTGGACACTTTGCTGTGGTCAGATGCATCCTCTTTGTTTAGAAAAGCACACGTGTATTTAAGGTCCCACAATTCACACCACTTGTCCACCAATGCATGAAGTCCAAGGAACACTCAGAAAACACAAAGAAATTTGTAGCAAAGTTGTTGAGCTTTGTGGTCTAAAATGTTCCATGAAGTCCAATGAACCATGAAGTCCTGAACACGCATTAAAAATTCACAATGCTGGTGGAAAAAGCAAGTGAAATCTTGAATTTAATAACTGGTTGAATCTTCACTGGTCGTGATGTTAACCACTCACAGTGATTTCTTAAAAGACTTAAAAGAAGCTGTTAAACTGGAGGTTGTTGTTTTTTTTTTTTTTTTTTAAACCTCATTAAGTATTCTGCATGGTGTCATTTCGCATGGAGTCATCTTAGCTGGCTGCCACTTCTAGAGAGAGTAGCTACAGAAATAAATGTGTAGAGTTTATCTGTGGAGCGATGAATGTCCAAACCCTTAGATGACTTAGACGACTTTCTAACCCTTTCAGCTTTATAAAAATCAACAATCCCTTATAAGCCTTCTGAGATTTTTTTTTTTTTTTTTTGGTATGGTGTGACTCACTTTAGCAGTTACTTCTTGTGAATAGCAAATTGAATATGTTTGAGTGTTTTTTATTAAGTCAGAGTTGCTTTAACCCAGACCTCCGATTTGGTTTTATTGATGTTTGCTAACTCCAGACACCAATTAGCTTTTGTGGATGTCTCTGGCTAAGGGTTTCACATACTTTTTACCAATCTACATTTTGAATGATTGAATGATGTTTTCAATATGGACTAAAAGAGGAAAATTATTTGTCTTATTAGTTGAAACGGTTGTACATTATTGTAATTTAGATGAAGACCCCACTAAATTTTAAGAAAAATTCATACAGAAATGCGGGTAATTCCAGAGGGTTCACCTTACTTTTTCTTTCCATTGGCCACAGACTCCTCAGGGCCTGCTTTGCACTTTACATTCATCAGTAATCAACTTCGGGAGAATACATTATAACAAACGAACAGGCTTAATGTACTGAAGAAAAGGTATTAACTTGATTCAAACAAAGCAAAAATCAAATACAGGTCTTTTGTCTCTCTGCAGGCCAACTTGCTGTCATCCCATCGCAGTCTGGTTTACCGAGTAGAAACAATCGCCCTGGGAGACCAGCCCTGTGACCGTGGAGAACATGTCACACTCTTCCTCTTCAATGACTGTCTTGAGGTGTGCACATAAACATGAATATATTTTTCACACATAATTTACCTGTTTAATTTACCATAGTCTAATCTAAAGGTTTTCTTATATTACTCACCTGTTAATTATCTTTAACTCATTCCTGACTCTTCACCTGCTTTCAGCTCTAAATATAAAGTTAGTTTTTAAAAACCCAGTTACACAACATTTGAAAAAGTGAAATCAATGATGGCGAAATCAATGAATTGATTCACTTGAAGAAACAAAGTAAAGATACACAAATATCTCAGGATCAGTTGAACCGATAATGTAGAGTTAGATAGATCAAAATGAGTCATTATAACTTAAACTAAGAGAAATAGTTGCAGCTGTTTTAACAGCTTTTTAACATACAAACACACCAATCATCTTTATAGTCTGGACAGTACTGAATGTGAAGGATTGCAAACCTGCAAATGGCAGTAGTACTACAAGGAATACTGTCTCTACTCCCGAAAGCTTACTAATTAAATAAGTACCAATTAAGTTAGTTGTTCTGTAAGTAGTGGTAACTTATCAAATCTTCATATCACATACTTTGTGCACATACACATATGAATTTTACCATGCCACTTTCTGGTGTAACCAGCAATTTAACCTACATTTAAGCTCAGTTTGTGTTGCATATATAGCATATTTTACATGTATAGCAGTTTTGTATTAAAGCTTACATGTCTAAATTATGGCAGAGCAATGGCACAGGGATTTTCTCTGCCCAAAAATGAGTGGTTGAATTTGTTGTTCAGTTGAGTGTACTTCTGTATCCTCCCCAATCAGCAGATACAAATCCAGTAAAACACTGGGATGTGTAAGAAATAGATTAGCAGCATTAATGTGCAGCTGACAAATCTATTGAAATGATGTGATGCATTTCAACATGCAGAAGTGGGATCCATGTCATGAACTCTGGGTTGGAAAAGGTTGAAATACATCACTTTTGTAAAGTGATCAGATGGTTTATTCGAAACCAGTGAACTGTGTTGAGTGGAATTTTAGATCTTTGGAGGCCATATTCATTGATGTATAGCATATTATGCAAAAATCCTTGGAGCTGTAGGCAAAACACCTGCATGTCCTTTACAATATTTGTGTCCTTTAAAATGTACAGCAGGAAATATA
Organism: Rachycentron canadum; assembly: GCA_038496675.1. NCBI lineage: Eukaryota > Metazoa > Chordata > Actinopteri > Carangiformes > Rachycentridae > Rachycentron > Rachycentron canadum. The sequence goes on along the minus strand of CM076656.1, from coordinate 14,907,956 downwards.
CAATTGTACTGGATAGTAAAGAAGATGAGATCAGAGGGAGACCCTAGTATGGTGTTCCCAATTCAGTGCTCAGTGGGTGTGTATATATGATACAAATGGGTATGTTGATTGTAGTTTGAGTATACAACATGGTACTCTCTATAGACATAAAGTAAATAGGGGTGTCACCTGAAAATTTTTTTTTTTTTTATTTCACTACTTTAAACTTTAACTTGAAACATTTTTCTTTCACTGTATGATGTAAATGGGAAAAGCATGGATCACAGCATATTCTTAAACACATGCTGAGGTTCTTGTTCACATTCAGTGAAAAGGATCATTTGGCAAAGTAACAAGATGAAAAGGTGATCAACTCGTATGTGTGCAGTCTATCATTGCTGACACTGTCAGCCTGTGTTAATTAGCAAAAGGGCAGCATAAGAACACGGCAGACAGTCATGAAAGAGATGAGGTGGGTGGTGGCTTTGTTTCAGAAGTGCCAGCGACACCTAATGAGCCTGTGTGCGTGCGCGTGTGTTGATCAGCTGCACACACACACGTGGATTTCTGTCAGTTTGGCATGTTGTCCTTTATGTATATTTAGAGAATGGTGTGTTTGAGTGGGTGGTCTCATTATTCCCTTTCATCATCACTAGTCATTGATTAACTCTTGCATTCATATAATCACACTCACCCTCTCCATGCACACTGCTAAAATAACTGACCTGTTATTTAGTGTCCTATTTTATCTTCTCCCTCATTTCTTGCTCTTCCTTTTCCCCTCCTTTCTCTTTCATCTTTCCTGGCTCCTAATTAATGTTACATTAATGAGTTGCATCCTTTACCTGTGTGAATGCCTCATTGATTTATTGCTAAGTAAACGTTAGCAGCTTCACCAGCACACATCAATATGAATGGGATGTTATTTGGAAGATGCCTTTCTTCACATTTATTTCCATAGTCGCTGTTTCATTTTCTGTATATCTTTGGATGTGTGTGCTTCGTTACAGATTGCAAGGAAGCGACACAAGGTGATCAATACGTTTAAGAGTCCGCTTGGACAGACAAGACCACCGCCACCACTCAAACATATTGCACTGATGCCACTGTCCCAGATTCGAAGAGTGCTGGATCTGCAGGACACAGAGGGTAACAACACGCACACAGAACAAATTAATGAAGATACTGGTCACCACAACAGTTGCATGCAATTTGATGAAATTTTATGGTCTAAATACCACTGTCAAAATACAAAAAAATTTTTTTTTGACAAAAAACAGTGACATCCTATTAGCCAAAAGTAATGTACGTTCTACAGACACGTCTTTTTTTTTTTTTTTTTTTTTTTTTTTTTTTTCACCATACAGTAAAGACAGTGATTTCAGACAAATGCTCTTTTCCACTTGGACTGAAAAATTAAGTCCACACACAACTCATTCCCTCAATGCTAGTAATTTCATGGTCTAGATATATTGAACAATAGAAATCAGCAAACAATTATCACCATTTAAACTCAAACCATTAGCATCTTGGCATATTTCTTTGTTTCAGATATACTGTATCTCTAGTACTGTCCTAGATAAAGAATAGCGCCGCTCTCACAATATTTACAACAAGAGAAATGGAAAATAGGTGAAACTGGGTAGCAGATGAGATTTTTTTTTTTTTTTTTTTAATAACTGCACCATACATACGGCTAGACATCACTTTATGGCCCTCCCAGGCAACAAGGTTAAATATTAAAACATTTCTGTGAAATAAATATTTCTTTACTGTGCAAAGTCCTGGAGTATTTTAAAGTTAAGGATGTCAGAAAGCAAGTTTGGTGTATCCTTTATTGTCCACCCTTATAGTTTCATGTGAGAACACATTGTTCAGAGACAAATGAAGTCTTTACACAGAGAATAACAATGATTGATGTTTAAGGAGTTTGGATATAGCACTGAAGTTGATTTTTCTTTTGTTCTTTCCATCTGTTTCTCTTCCTTTTCTCCCCATCCAACTACCTCCCTTCATCATCCTTATGCTATTCTGTCTCATTCTCTTCATCTCAATCTCTCTACTGGCTGATTTCCCCCCCTTCATTCTTTTTGTCACTCTTCATTATCTTCTCTCTCTCTCACTCTATCACTGTCTGTCCTTCTTGTTCTTCACTTCCTCCCTTCAGAGTGTGTGAATGCATTTGCCTTGGTGGTTCGCCCCCCGACTGAACAGGAGAACTTGTTGTTTAGCTTCCAACTGGCCGGAGAGGAAACAGTTAAAAGTGCCTGGCTGCGAACACTTTGCCGCCATGTTGCCAACACCATCTGCAGGGCTGATGCGGTGAGAAGCAACACACTCACACACTCAAAGAAAGCAAAGTAAGTAGTTTGACAGGTCGGCAGGAAGGGAGGAATCAATTGCTTGTTTAACAAAGTAACTGCATAGAATTTCCCTAGTTAAAAAGATGGAGTTGGATGGCGATGGACTTTTTTTTTTTCAAGGACCCAGCAATTTCCTGCATTAAAAAAAAAATGTATTTTTTTTAGTAAAAGTTACTCAAACAGAAGGAACTAAAGCATCAAAATAAAGTACTGTGTATGTTCATGGTCATAAAGATTCATGGCACACAGTGTGGCTCATTGATGCATTTTTTTTTTTTTTTTTTTGTTAACAACAGGTTTCTGCAGCACAGAGGAATACAGACTGCACAAGCAGTAGTTGTTAGTTGTACCAATTCAGGATTGTATGTAAAACAAACTTGTTATGATTTGATTAAACCTAATGAGGACTGAGCCCACCTGAAAATGTGGAGTAGAGGCTGTTAGCTGTATTTAGCAGAGCAGACAGCAGGGGGTGATGTAGGCCTCTGGTCTGCCCTCCTCACAGCTGCATTTCTAATGCTGTTTTCACTGGGTCAGCGCTGCAATGTGAATACCAACGAGCTAGAGCCCTGCTTGTTAAAAAGAACTGCAGGATGAGGGGGAGAGGGAAATAAAGCCTGTGTGTGTGAATCTTGCTTCTCATTCCCTCTTGCAACTGTTTTGACGGGGAGGCATAATGTACATATTGTCATTGATTACATGAATTACAGTCTTTTGGTCATGATTTATTATATTAAGTTTTAAGGCTGTATCTGTTTTGTAACCAGGAGGACATGATTCAGTGTACAGACCCAGACTCACTACAGGTCAGCACCAAGGATATGGACAGCACCTTGAGCAAAGCCTCCAGGGCCATAAAGAAGACCTCTAAAAAGGTAAAGAAAGAAGAATCCATTTCTCATGATTAACCTTCCCTACTGCACCAGTTTCAGGGTTGGACCATTATCATATGTGGGGAACAGCATTGTTTAGAGTAGTGCTGCTACCTCAATGTTTACAATTCAAATCAGTACCAGAGAAAATCCCAGGTTTACTCATGTGCTGTCAGTTCACTGACAAAATCACTGTTTCATCTTTATACACACACACGCATATATATATATATATATATATATACACACAGTTTTGTTTGGTGGCCCTGAGAGCTAATCGCACTGCAATAACAAAACACATATAAATAGACAAAACGCAAGCAAATTCATTTATGTTTTGCAAATGCTCAAAACACAAGTGTTTCCAGGGGGCACCAAAAGTGATGAACCAGGCAAGGGCACAGATTTGTGTTCACTCATTTGTGACTTTTGAAGTTAAAAACAGTCGTGAATGTATTATGATACATGTATTACAATACAATACATACATGCTATGGATGTATGGGTGCTATACCATCCAAGTTATTTATTCAAATAGTGACAAGAAAATCAGGGCGAGAGAGGGGGACATGCAGCAAAGAGCTACAGGTCAGGGCTCTCTTCTTGTGTTGAGATTTGAGTATTTGCAGTGTGTTTGTGTACTTGGTTGTGCTGTGGATATTTGTAGCACGTGTTGTCAAATGGATGAAGATGATTTCTAAATTTGCTTGTGTTTTCTTAAGCTGTAATGCATTGAGCTCTCAAGGTCACCTCGGTGTTGTCACAAAATGAACTGTTGTGAAAATAGAGAAGGTGATTGAGGTTGAGGGTAGCACAGGGCAGTTTTTCATTTGTTTGCTGCTCCAAACACTTAACACTCAACAACAAAGCTGACTAACCAAGCTTTTAAACCAGATGCTGTTTCAGCTGCCCCTCCTGCTGTCCAGTATGGCTGAGTCTTCAGCTGACAGAGCAGCAGATCAGTAAAATTTCAGTGTATAGGAATGAAAAAAGTGTTAAATAGGCAAGCGCATAAACACAGAAATTAAGAAGAAAAAAAACATTCAAGTGCCAACTCTGTTGATTCTGAATGTCCTTCTTTGGATACCACCCCTGTTCAGACTGACTGAATCGTAGATTATATTGTCATATGTACATAAGTATTTCATGCTGAATCATAGAAAAGTGGGGAAAAAAAGTGTCTGTGTTTCTCAGTAATAATACAAACAACTGTGATTGAAGTCTGTTTTAGATTTTTTTTTTTTTTTTTTTTTTAGCTGGTCTTTCCGGCTTATCCAGAGAGGGCAGCTAAAGATTGGAATCTTTGGAACAAAAAGATAAAGGTGTGAGACTATGAAACAGCGAAAGTTTATCTGACTTTAAAGCTCCTTAAGGAAATATCAGAGGAAACAATAGTTGAGTACAGTGATGTGAAGAGGTTAAAGAGGGTCGATGATACTGGATGCCTTGCCAATCATTCTACCAATTTCACCTTTTCGTGGCGTTACTTCTCAGTAGCTGTCACAAAGGCTAATAACTTTGTGGAAGCTAAGCTGGCAGGGATAACTACAGTTTAACACTCACCTTCTAAGGTTTCAAATGCTTCAGTGCTGTTGCATCAATGCACTCAGTTTTTTGTTTTTTTTTTCCCCAATCATCCACCAATCATTGAATAGCATTGGGTCTCAGTATGACAGTGAGTGCACCGCTGCTTTTTTTAATAATGCACAATATGAATCAAAACTTTACGATCGCTTTATTATTTGAATTACTGAAGTAACAATAATCTAATCATTTCAACCTGCGCATTTAAAACTGAGGAACTGGACAAACTAATTTATCTGTTTACTTGATAAAGAATCTGGGTGCTTAATGCCTGACAGATAAATCAGTGGGGTTCATATAATAGCTTATTGCAAATATTTCAGTATTGACACACATTTCCCAGTAGGTAACAAGAAATGTCAAAATAGAAATGCCATGGTGAGGTGATTTAGAAAAAGTGCTGCATTACATAGTTTGCCCAAAGAGTAATTGTGAACTTTCCTATTAAAGAAATCTTAGTCATTTTGCATTTGCCAAGGACAATAAATGCATTTTTATATATTTTTTTTCTTTTTCTTTTTTTTTTTGAGAGATACTAAGATATGAAACATCTAAACATTTGACCGGGAGAAATAAAAAAACAAAACTGCAGCACTTACAACGGTGTCACTAGTGTGCTTATTTTAAAAAAAATGGATGCTGTTCCGTTCAGATACACATGAACTGTCAGGAGCAATGATTCGGTACGGCACATCCAATTTAATAATCACTAATTTTGAGCACAGACATGGGAGAAAATGAAAGTCTGATGATTAATTTGTTTGCACTGTTTGTGCTGACAAGACATCAGCCTGATATCTGCAGACAGCTGTTAGCTCTTGTTTGCTCCTCTGCAAGACCAGACTGAGTAAAGTAGAATCAACACACTGTTCAGGCGAATTCCATGGCTTCACATCTCGTAGCCAGAGAAAATATCTCTTGAACAAACACAAACCAAGAGCTCAGATCAGTGTGCACAGGCTGTCAGTCTATCCTTCATGTAGTTGCAACCTCTAGATTAGGGATCAAAAGATTATTGGCATGAATACCTGATTCGAAATTAAGGTTGATAAAGTAAATAAAAAATGTGCTACTTTGGGTTTAATGCAGCCACCTGGCATTGTCTGTAGTCTCCATTCTGTGGTCTGGAGCAGTAATTTGGCACTATGCAAATAAAAGAGAATAGAATATGTTGAACCAAGATACACACAGAGAGAGAAGCCATTGCTCACTCTCAGCTACAGTAACTATCAGATCTGAATAGTGTATTTAGCTGCTGAATGAGCAATATATTTTTGAAAAGGAGCAGCGAGCTGTGAGTGCTGGAGCAGAATAAATGTTAATAAGTTTAAATGTACAGCAGGTAGTCGGTCACTGTGATGAAGAAAACGGCAACATTAACTGGGTTTAGATAGAGCAGGAATAAACGCTACCAGTAACCAAGACTCCCACCAACCAAATGAGACAATACAACTACTGCAGCCGCTCGCTGACGCTACTGAAAAGACAGTTTACAAAAGTACAAGTACAAAATAAGTCTACTTATTAAACTGTCCTCTGTGTAAAGCTGTTACATTTTAAAAGGGGAAGAGTAGGGGTAAGTATCTTATATAGACATAATACTTTCATATGATAAACCTCTTAAAATGAAGAACATCTTCTTTTCGGCCTGAGCATACAGCTGGCAATCACTAATATACACAGTTGGCAATTTAGTAGGAACATCGAGCTAAAACTGATGCTGTCCAGATCTGCAACAAATCCTCCTTCGTGAAGTTTAGAATGTTCAATGCATTTTATTATAAATAAAATAGTTTGAGAGTTGTTTAATCAACTGAGTTTACTTTGGAGGACGTAGTCATAATTGGTATTCAATTGGCCACAAAAAAACATATTGTCGACACATACTTTTGATTCGCCACGATAAGCTAACCACCCAAAGTCACACAGTCTGTAAACTATGTTGGGTCTGCACAGGCTGCACTTATTCGTTGTTGTGACTCAATGTGGCTCATGTGGCCAGCTATTGTCTGTTACATGTTACTCTTCACACAGCTCTCCACAATATTTGATGCAGATGTACATGTTTGCTGAATTGCTGACAGAATCAGTACCAGAACTTCCAAATAAAAATAATTAAATTGAATTTAAAAAATGAAATCTTTCATATTTGTTGATGCGTCATACCTGCTACAGGTTGTTTTTTGCCAAAAAGAGCTGTAATTGTAGTATGCTAATGTGTGTTACACATTAAATACTGATGTTCTCTGGGTATGCGTTTGCTAGGTGACAAGGGCGTTTTCTTTCACCAAGACTCCCAAGCGTGTGATCCAGAGGGCGTTCCTGGCCAACAGTACCCCAGATGAGAAAAACCAGAGGCTGAGTTACGAAAACCGTGTCGGCAGCAGCTCCACACTGGCTGTAAGTCTGTTTATTTGTTTAAAAACATCAGGACAACTTGAGCCCCTGCGGACCCATCTACACAAATGTATATATTTTGTCATAGCAGAACACATCTTTATTGTATTCTTTGTAATTTAAAGACCAATCTGTGTGTGTTTCGGTTTTCTTACTACATAATTACTATCTTCTGTTATCAAGATGCATTTCCACAATTTCCAAAAATCTTTTTGTCTGTTTCGTCTCCTTTATTTCAACCACATAACACAATTAATATTGTGTGGCTATCGACTGTCTGTCTGCCCATCTATCTGTCCTTCTCTTCATATTCTCTGTCTTCTTTCTTATGCTGAGAAAGAGGCAATTGATCTCTTAATCAGTTTGTGATAGAGCTTTCAGTCGCTGTCAGTTGCTTTGATCTAACTTCATTAAAAAGCAGGAACGCAGCTTGTGTTAAATGTGCTGAGACCTTGTTTGCTGTTTGTAGAACAATTGGGGAACGTCTTACTTATTTCCCCCCCACTTTTTCTGTTGTGGCCAGTGTTTTTCATGGTGAACTTGTATACTGTATTTCATGAAGTATTGTAAGTGGGCGTGAGGAAGAGAAGGGGAAAGTGAGAATGGTGTTCTCGTGGCTAAAATAACTAACATAAAAATAACACCCCAGATTTGACTCTGGCCAGGGAACCTTGTTGCATGGCAAAAAAAAACAGATTAGGGTGAGACTGAAAATTGAACATTGGACGCATAAAATAGGATAATTACTCAAAACTATATGCATTTTTTTCCATTTATTATTCCATTCTTTTTTATAATCACATTTATAACTACTTAGACATATTTTGCTGATTTCCACTCTGACATTAAGCCACAGATGAGTGCTGACATGTCCCAAAGCTCAATTTATAATCTGTCTGCGCATTGACACAAGAGTCCACAATACAAACTGTGTCTGCAGACCAAGCACAAATAAACATGTCAACACATCAGTGTTTGCAACTCAAGTGTAGTATAAACAGAACTCTATCCATATCCGTGCCCATGTTCATTTTTGGAGTGTAACCAACCCTTTCATCACCCGTTTACATATAAATACTTTTCTCAGCTCCATCAGCCTTTAGGCCAGGAAAAGAATTGCAAAGAAGTAGTGCAGTTCAGATTGGTCGTGATCCAATCTACTGTAGGCCTGCATGTTTTCCTCACTAAACCATTGTGTAGACCTCTTTTATCGTTTTAGTTGTGAGAGGAGCAAATGAGTCCAGGAGCCTACATAGAGTTGTATATAACTCATTGGTACCATTTTCAGCAGAACCAGATGCTAGAGTGAAAGGAGCCACGACCACAGAAATTGTTTGCCAAGAGCACCTGGACCAATGTGTCGCATGGTAAATATATTTTAACAAATGGTATGAGGACAGGACTCACTTCGAGATTACAGAAGTGGTAGGAAAAACAGTCACACTAGATATCTCCATTCAACAGGGTAGAATCAAGTCTAGTCTTCATACTGCAGTGAATTGGTTCAGCCACAAACTTGATAGAACCAGTGATGTCAGAAAATGCTAGAAAGGCTTTATTTAGATGATCTCAGGCTTCATTCTGCTGAATATTGAAGTCACCAATCATTAAAAAGTCATTGGTATATGTAATAGAACGAGAGATAAATTCTCCAAATTCTTCTAAAACTTTTAATGAGGACCAGGTGGTTTGTAAAGTACCACATGGCGGAGTAATTTGACTTGAGGGCACAATGGTAATTATTTGAAATATGCCCATTTTTTTTCTCAGGACATAGAACTGAATGACATGCAACAATGTTCTTGGACAATTTTCTTTGAACTCAACAAGTGATGAAATCAATTTGTAATCATCGTCTTTAATCTGTATGTTAAGGGCTTCAGGGAATTCCTTGTAAACCCTTCACTCCTTGTGTGTTTTTATCTTAAAAGCGTCTTTTTGCTTTAGTTATGAAACAATGGTTACTCGACTCTGTTGGTTTTGCTAAAGCGACAACTCTCTTGGGATTGGTTCTGATAGCTGGTTCCAAGATGCTAAACTACCCAAATTTATTAAGCTTCATTGCTAACAAATCCCTTATTAAAACTATCATTCACATTTTCTGTTTAACTAGACCTTCTCCCTCTTTCTCTGCCACTGCAGACAAAAGCTAACAAAAAAAAAAGATATATACATACAAATGCATCACAACTCAATAACCCTGCTAAACATTAGCAGCTTAATTGTTCCAAAGTTGTTCAAAAAACTGCAAAATGCAACACAGGAGAAGCTGCTTACAGTGATCATGGTTACCTTGGTCAACTACTTACAGTGGCAAGAAAAAGTATGTGAATTCTTTATGTGATATTAGTTTAGCCACATTATTATACAAATTCCAAACTGATAAGCGTTCTTGTCTATTAATTGCACCCATTTGACAATGATGGTGGAAAAAGTAAGTGAACCCTTGTACTTATAAGTGGTTGAAACCTTTTTTGAAATTATTAATATTCTCTAGTGGACATACTACATGTTCTAACTTAATGTTAGAATAATGAACAATCACAATGTGTTTTAACTACTAACACCCAAATTCTTTCATTATTTTTGTTCATATTGAATATATCATTCAAACATTTGCATATGCGAACGTTGTGACTAATGACTAAGTTGGTATTCAGTTGTGGATTTAGGGTCACAGCATCACCCAGCTTCTTCTGAGCTTCAGCTGGTGAACAGACATCAATGACATTATCCTGGAGAACTCCTTGATAATTTTGGGAATTCATTATCCCCTTGCAGTGTCCAGCCCCTTAGGTAGCAAAGCGGCCTCAAATCATTCTGCCTCCTCAACCATACTTCACAATTGAAATGGTGTTTTCGTGTCGCCCTTTTGACGCCCCATGTTGTGCTGCATGTTCTTCCCAAACAGTTCAGCTTTTGTGTGAAGTTGAGTGTCGTGGTGCTCTTTGGGAAACTTCAGGTGCACAGCAATGTTTTTCTTGGAGAGTAGTGGTGTCCTGGCATTTTCATATGGTTCATAGACTATGAACAGAGATGTTCCAGTGATTCCTTCAGGTCTTTTGCTGTTACTCTTGGGCTCTTCTGTACTTCCTTTAGGATTCTGCATTTTACCTTTTGGAGTCATTTCGGCAAGGCGCCCTCTTCTAAGGAGAGTAACCACAATACAGAATTATCTCAAGTTACAGATAATTACAGAAATTGTAGATTGGTGCATATCTAAACGTTTTGAGATGATTTCGTAACCCTTTCCAGCTTTATGCACATCATTTCTTGATCATAGGTTAAATAGACCTCTTTTTTGCGAGGCATAGTCACATCAGCAGATGCTCCTATTATAAATAGCAAACTCTGAATGTTAGTCATTAGTCAAGAGGTTCACATGTGCAAATGTTTGAATGATATATTTAATATGAACAAAAATAATGCAATAATTTGTGTTAGTGCTTAACACACATTGTGTTTACTCTTATTCTAATTTTAAGTAACTTTAGCCCATATTTTAAGATACATTCATGCATAAATACAATAAATTTCAGAGGGTTATTTACTTTTTCCTGTCACTGTAACAGTGTAGGCTTTTATTTGTGCGCTCAGTATTTAAAACTGCTGTATTGGTATGTCCAGGTAGGTGATTTTTAAACTTTAAAATTAAGTTCTCTTCTTTACTCAACATGAAAAGTTACAGCCTGACATTTATGTCTTACATTGTGATTTTCATTCTCTCCCAATATTTCATTCTATTCTATTCCAGATAAAGACAAGTATTTGTCTTTGGTTTTACCTTATGAGGATTTCCCCTTCCCTTGTACATTGTTTCAGCACAGCTCTTCTCTCTCTGTCTCGTCTTGTTTTCCTTTATGATATAAAAATTCCTGACCCATATGTGTCTCCCTTCTATTATATATTCTAGATGTCTCGCTCTGCTTCTACATTCAGTTTGAGTGATTCAGCCAAGAGCAGTGCCGTGGTGCAGCGTTCCAACTCTCTTGACCACCCTCCCGTCAGAGCCAGGGTCCCTGTCTGTATCCGTACCCCCTGCAGCCCAGTCCTAGACCCTGTCCATAGCCCTGGTCCCAGCACTGCCCCTGGGTTCAGCCAAAGTCCATGCCCCAACAATTTCCCTAGAACCCAAGAACCCAAGTCCATCCTTCATGCTCCATTATTGACCGAACCAACACAACCTCATTCAAGCCTGTCCACTTCCCAGCAATCCACCTCCTCCGCCCATTCCACCTCTGCAGCTGTTCGAAACTCCACTCAGCTCAACTCCAAAACCCCCCAGCCAAAATCTAGCCAGCAGCATGTGTCCAAACATCTACCCTCTATTGGGTTCCAGCTAAAGTCCCTGGCTCCTCAGCCTGTTAATGTCAAAGGCAGGAACTTTTCTGAGTCATGCAGGGATCCCCAAGTTCCTTTGGACCCACACAAGGCTGTCCTGACCAGTCATCGCAGGGAGACTCTGCTCTAAACCAACGCTAAACTCAATCCTGGAGCCTGATGTGAGCAAACATTATTGTTGTCCGGTCTAAGCTAGGGGTACACCAATGCTATTGTAAAATGTATACCCATTACCTAACGTATACTGTTTCGTGTTTTTAACATCCATATACCACTGGTGCATTTCTCGTCCCAAATCAACTCCTTAGAAGCTGAGACTCTTCAACAAGGACAGATCAGATTAATAAGGGTCTGCTTAACAGTTGGACTCTGAACTTCAATGGTTAGATACAGGGGGGTTAAAAATATGAGGTGATGCTTCTCCCCACATAAGATGGACATAAGTGTAAAGAGCAGAGATTTTAAGGGTTGATTTGGAATAGCTCTGTTCCTATGAGTAACCCAGGTTACTAACTGGTGGTGGCTGGAAATATTCACTAGGTGGCTGCTATTAATATTGGGCTATACGTAAACGGGTGTGCTGGGACATAAAAGAGCTTCGTCCAAGTGAAAGCATGTTTTTGCTTCAGAGAGAAGGTATGATGTAAAAATATTTCACTTTGCTCACATTATCATATCCATGAACATAAAATGTTATTTTGACTATCCATTGAAATTAATTGATAGGGTAACAGCTTTCAGTTGGCTTTTAGAGACCTTTGTTTTGATCAATGCAGTTCCTTTAGAAATAACTTGAATGACTATGTTAAGTTGAAGAAAATGTCAACAGTAAAAATTCAAATGTCAAGGCATGCTTTTAGTTCTGGATGCTATGCTCTTTGTGTGTTTTGGCTAGTTTACATGAAAAAAGCTCTTTAGATTTAAAATGTCAATGTATTCAAGGGAGCCGGGCTGACTTCTCATCTGAGCTTAAATGTCTGATGCCAGGTCACCTGTCCTACATTTTCCTGAATTCAAGCACATTATCTTCAATATTCACCTCAGCCATTTAACCACTTGCTGGTCATGTGAACACCGGTCTACCTGTTTAAAAGGTATTCATGCTTAAATGATAGGATTTGAATGTTAGTGTTATCTGTTTGGAGATTATTCAATAAGTTCACAATAAACCACACGCAAGCCTGTTCATTGCAACCTGCCAGTGAGCACAACAGTCTGATAACTTTACTCATAGTTTGTACATCAGTGTGATTTTCCAGCATTAACATTTATAGACAAAACAGGTTTGTTAGTGGGGTAGCTAGTTGCTAATCAAACCTAAATTGTTTCTCATTAAATTGGATGTAGCTGTCAAAGTTATTTATATCAAATAATAAAAGTCGTCACTCCACATATTAGTATATCAAAATCTATCTTTCTAATTGTTGCTTAATTATCCTCCAGAAGAAAATAATTAAATACAATTTCAGCAGCAGAACTTTGTTGCCATTTGCCCCTCCAGCACCCATATTGTTTGAATAGCATATACCCATCTAAGCACCCATGGGCACGTTTGTTTTCTCGAGGCAGTGAAAAGTGATTGGGCAATTGATCAAAAAAAAAAAAAGCTTGGCTTTTAGTTATTTTAAGGACGCAGTATCAGGAGAACTTAGGCGGGCACACGATGTTCCAGTTACGTAGGTGGTGCTTAAAATGCACTTCAGCTGTTTGGAGACGTCAGGTGGAAAATTTGAGTTTTGACTCGTCAGTAATAGACGAGTAATAGGCAGCACCATTATAAGCACAATGAATAATTAGTAGACGATACAACCCAACCCAACCCGGCACCGCAACGGTTTTGTTCTACGGTTAAAATGGCAAAAATGATATGGACACTCCCTAAATGCATCTACACAACATGCTTTAGACCATGAGCTTTGGACCTTTAAATCTTTACAATAGGGTTCTTACCTTTTTAAGATGAGGAAGAATCCCATTTTGTAAATTTATTACATTCTATATAAAAACATTATTCTCAAACTGATGGTTTCCCCATGGTCCATATTCTTGCGTCCTAATACACCGTACTTCAGGTTTCTTGGCATTCGCTGCATTATTCTGTAAAAACAAAAATGTGTCCCTCTGCTGGTACTACAGTTTTGATGCTGCATGGGTCCATCAGTGATTCTGGAGCACAGTGGCAGAGTGTCGTTTCTTCTCACATGATATTTCCACGTTTTTCCCCTTCAGTCTGTCACACTGTTGAAAGTGATGACCTTCTCCCAAGTTTAAAAAACACTGCCAATGTGTCACTGGAAAAAGGGACTGTTTAATGTGTTTTGATGCACAAAACAAGTGTTTATTAGTATTAGAGCTTAGTTATGGTGGGTAAGTGATGAAGGCCAGATATGTTTCATTGTGCTACCTGGCCTTCCCCTCTGGTGAAAGCCTGTTAATCTCCTGATTCATTCATTCAGTCATTTAACCCCTATCATCCTCTGTTTCAGAAATCCTCTACCACCACTCATGCACGTATTAATCAAGGCCAATGTTCATCTGCTGATGCAAAATGTAGGAAGGAGAAAGACAGTGCCTCTACTGAAAGGCTCATAGAAAGCTGTGAGTGTGTTTGTAAAAGTGAGGTGGAAAGTTACTGAAGTGCGATTGTGTTGGCAAAAGGTTGCTTGTCTCAATTACTTCGGTGCCAAAGTTTGCTTTGAAAGGAAGAGAGGTGCAACCAACACTATTTGCTTTTGTGCACTCAGTAATTAAAATGAAGCTGGAGTGCATAAACCAACCTTGTTCTTCATACCTTCAACACATTCACACATACACATTCGTGACTGCAAGCTAGACAGGTCACATGACCAATTTTGCTGCACAAGTGAATAGGAATTGGGGTGGTGGTATTGAACTCAGCTGAATGGCTGGGTGAACAGCTACTAAACTTACTAAACATAAAATAGTAATACTGTATCCTCCTGCTAACTACTCACATGTGAAAGCATATTTTAGTTTTTTTTCCATCCCAATACAGATTCTCATATCTTAACTTGTGTATTGGCTGATTCCAGTGACTTATTCGATACCATTGCATTAAAAAATGTCTCATAACTGTATGATTTTAACCCCGTGTGAATGTGAAAGAACTGCTGTCGTTGTGTGGCAAGGCTCAGGTAAAACTTGAACAAATACAAGAAAATAATTGATTTCTATGAAAACTTCTTGTTTATCTAAATGTAAAACTACCCATTAATTATTATTTATAGTTAATAAATGACATAGTATTGATCAGTGCATAGATTCACATTCTCACCAATTCCCAATACCTTATTTAAGGCTAATTGGGCATTTCCTTTCAGTTTTAATAACATTACTTACCAAAGTAATTGCTGATATCTGGACACAGGTCAGCATTGCTACAACAATTTCCAGTAACTGTCAGCCAGATTATCTAAACTAACTTATCGGGAGATAAAAACAAATGTGAGCACATCTAAAATATCAGCTTGAAAATGACTGTGTACACACCAGTGCCATCACTTTTAATTCAGCTAGATGGAAAAAGAAATGTAATCCATTGTGCAATGTTCTAAATTCAAAGTTTAAATTGCCACAGGCCATCCTTTGTACTCTGGTTTATTGCAATAAACCATTCACATAAATAAAGTTCTGGCTGTTTGGTGCCTTGTAAAAATACAACTAAATTAAAAAAAAAAAAAATTTACAAATAATTAATTACAAATAAAAAATTTTAAATACTAAAATTATTGCCCTGCAGTTGTATGCCTCTGCCAAGTGGCAGGAAATATGATCAGAATCGCCCCATCCCCATTACGGCTTTTAGTTGTTTTTTTTTTTTTTGTTTTGTTCTTTTTTGGTAAGTGTTTTTGCAGAACATTATACTAATACATAATAGTGAGATTGACTGTCAAATGTCATCACTTCATAATTTTATCTCAGCCATTGGACATTTGTGCCATAATTAGCATATGAATTAGTAAGTTATGGCTCAAAATGTGCTTTGTTTTGTCCAAGTGAACCTCCAAGTGGCCTTTATGAGAATATTAGACTTTTGGACGGACAACTTGTATATTGCATACAATATATTTTCAAAACGGAGATTTCTCATGTTCAATGATTGCAGGTATTGGCCAAACGGGAGTCGCTTCAGATCCTTATAGTTACATCACCACTTCAATTTTATCACTTCATCACAATCAGGCTACAAATGCTAGCCTGATTGTGATATTTCCAAAAAGTGACAGCCCTAGTGTACATCATCATTCACAACAGTCAAAGCAAGAAGTGGGTCTATAAACTGATGGATATTTGCACTTTTACAGTTCACCTTTGTTTTCTCTTTTGTTTGACAAATCGTAGAGAAGCGCTCACACTCTTTCTACTCATCTGACTGGCAAATTGTAATTGTAATGCATATGTCAAATCATCTCTAGATCTTATCAATTACCTCAAATGGTACTAAGTTATCATAGCCAATGAGAATCATGGACGAAAGCGTGAATTTGTCTAAATGAATTGTAATGATCCTTTAGGAACACACTGGGGTGTTAATATTATGTCTTTGGGTTTTCTCACCCACTCCACATTAATTTTTCTTATTCGTTTCCTCTTTTCTATCCACAGGCACACCATTCCCCCTCCATGGTCAATCTGCCTTCCATGTTTGAGAGGAAGTACCACACATTCAGTCGTTCAACCACCCACCTCTTCTGAGACAATGGTACCTGGGAGCACCTGCAACGATCAACCTATCTTTTCACTTCCTTTGCCTTGAGTGACACTTAACAGCAAGACCTGACTGGACAGGCCTGACCAAGTAAGGCAAAGTAGTATTTGTCCATGCTGGCGCTCGTAATAAACTTTCCGAATCCAGTTAGAAATTGCATTTAGCTGCACTTGGAGAAATGGACTGAAGCTAGAGACATCACTCTGATATGTGGCAGTATCAGAGGTATCTGGCTAACTACTAAGAGCACTCCCCCAGCTGGAGCTTACCCCAAGTAACAGGGTTAGAACAATTAACCAATTGTTCATAGACCCGGAGCCTACCATGTGAGTTATTCCACTAATTTGTTCAGCGTTGCTGAGAACGTGCGAGACAATACCATTTCTGAAGTTTGCAGTTTCCAAACATTCACAATGCTTGAGTTAAGACGAGGTGCTGCAGCGGTACATCATCATGCCAGGGGTGACGGGAATACCACTGGTATCTGGTAAGGTTTGCCTTACCCTTTAAAATGAAGGATGTTCTGCCTTTTGTCTGCACTTGTTGATAGATTATCTTGACACGATTCATTGTTTAGTCAATGCGCTTTATCAGACACTTCTTACGTTTTGTGTACATGTTGTTTGTCTGTTTAGGTTTCTCATTTGGCGCCATTGTGCAGCGAAATGTTAACACCGGCTATAGGTGAAATAAACAACCCAACAAACAACACGTCCTCTGTTCTAGATGGGGTCGTGTTGCCCTCGTATCTTCCTGGACACGTATTGTTTTATTTCCCCGTGCTTTGGTAAATTAAATTAGCATAAATTTGATGTTGAGATATTTCTATGCAGGCTATAGACAATAAAGGTGACAAAATGCAGGTCGCTGACCTGTTTGTGTGCTTTATGTACTAGTTAAAATTAACCTCTTTGTTAACTGACTTTAAATGTTTTATTGTTGTGGGGGTAGATATAATTTTAACCTTATATAATATGGCATATTGTAATTAACCCACCTTCCTAATGTAAACTGATGATAGTTTCCAGCTTTTATAAAGCTTCTATTTTAACATTTAAGAAATTTGATTAAGAATAAAAGTGCTTATGTTCTTATTTCCTCTATGCCCGTCCACGTTTTAAAGTACGTCTGTGCATCTGTGTTCAAGAAGGGATCTTACATCAGTGTACATATTTATTCTGGATAAATACATTTTATACCTGTTCTGTTTTTTCTCTTCCTATTTATGTTGTTTCCCTTACTTTTATTTGTTGTTTCGCTAATGCTGTTTTCATTGAGCTATAATCGTCTCCGGTTGTATCATCCCTGTATTAAATGCACTTAAACATGTACCTGAAGATTGAAGCCTTTTTCTTTTACCCCATCATCAAAACATTTAAAAAAATAAAATAAAAAATCCATTCATTTGTAGGAAAGGCTGAGTGAATGTGCCAAGTGATTTGTGCAAAAATAAATTCTTTAATATCCTCTTTATGTCTGAAAGTTTGTCCTGGAGCAGCTTTTTTTTTTTTTTCTTCACCCTTGAGAGCGCAGAGCTTCGAATTCACTGTGGAAGAAACAAACATTACTGTCAAATGGGCAAAACTAACCAGCGGATTTTTTTTTTTGTTTTTTTTTTTTTTTTTTTTTCAAATTATCTTTTGACTGTGAAGTACTTATTTAATCTTGGGAACTAACCACCTCAATATTAACAGTTGTGGCCTATATCTGAAGGATTTTACGCTCTGTACTGCTGCCCCATGACTGGCCAATTGAATGAATAAGCAGATGGTAATGGCGTTTGAGTGCTTGTATGTGTTTAATTTTAATCTGAAAATGTCAAATAACTACAGGCGCTGGGTAAATTTGATGGAGCAAAGTAGTATAAAACTGAAATAAAGTCTTTTAAAAGCACCCCAATTATTATTGAGTAAGGGTTCTGTCTTACACTGGTCGCATAAAATTGATGTGTGTGGAAAATTGTCATCGACAGTTAGTTTTAATAGTTAGTCCATAACTAACCTAATATTTTAATGGAGACTCTGGGAGGAGTACCATTTGAGATAAATGTTCAAAGCAAAAAATGAAACAGACTAAGAAGTGTTATTAACCTAACCCTAAACTTAAAAGGAGTCAAAACTGCTGTAATAAAGTTTCTAAATGTCTGTACAATGAGTTAATGCACCTGCACCTCTGCTCTGTCGACTTTAAGCAACTCACAATCAGACTCTTTTCGCAATGAGCCTAAGGTGTGTTTTGAATGTTGCGCTTTTAATTAATCCGAGCCACATTAGTATTTATGTCATGGCGGCTCGCTGGGAAGAGAAGCGCTCCTGTTTTGTGTTCTTCACATGCAACCCTCTTCAAAGCATTAGAAAATGATCTGTGTCTCCTGGATAAAGCGCAGAGCGTGCCAGGCTACCAGCTAGCTAAGTGAGGTGGAGTGCCATGCAGGCCTGAGGCAAGCCGAGACTGGGGAATAGCCACAATGAAAAGGCACCTCTTCACGGAGGACATTCACTCTTTTCATATTTGCCTTTGCCTTCACTTCAAAGTGTCTCTGACTGGCTGTTTAGGGGTGAAACGAAAAGGGAAATAGGCTAAGAGAAGGAAGTGGTGTGGGTCTGCTGATCCCAAGGTACCATCGTGAAGAAGGACACGGTCCAAAAACATTCAGTCTAGGTAAAGAGAACCATTATTTTACAGCACAGTCTCGCTAAAACTCTGTAATTGAGGCAGATGCTCTGCTCCGCGCATGAATATGAGAAAAATACATTTCTCTTCCACAGACGGATTACACAGCGGAGACACGACTAGAAAGAGAGAGCAGTTTGACATTGAAATCCCTCAGTAGAAAATGAGGGTGTGGAGATTGGACCTATCTTACGTAATGGAGTTCTATACTGTGAGAGAAGTTATCATTTTCATGGAAAGTTTCCCTTGTTTAACAGTGACCTAAAACTTTGCCTACCTTAAAGAGAATCTGGGGGGGGGGGGCTATTCCAGACAAGAGGATTAAGCGTCTTTGGAGTATAAAACATTTCAAAAGCAATGGTGTTTTCTCCCAGAAGCTAAAGAAATCCATTCGCGCTATTCTCTGTTATTTCTGTGTTAAGATCATGTCCTTAATTCAGAAAAACAAGGTTTCCTAGGTAGGAGAAAATATCGCAGTCAGAAAAATCTTCAACAGTGAAAATCTCTGTTTTCACTGTTGACTCGCCGCAAGATGGTACTGGGTTTGAACCCCAAGCCTGGGGCCTTCCAGTGTGGAGTTGACATGTTCTTCCTGTGCCTGGGTTCCCGCTGGGTCAGTCCAAAGACACATTAGGTTCACTGGCGGCTGTTAATTGCCTGTAGATATGAAATGTGAACATGACTGTTTACTTTATATGTCAGCCCTGTAGGCAAATATCAGGCAGGATTGCCCCCCCCCCCCTCAGCGACCCAATACGGATGAGCAGGATAGATAATGGATGGATGGAGTTTCACCTCCATTAGATGAGACCATATACAGACAGGAAGCAGGAGAAAATATTAATTTCTGACATGCATTTTTTCCAAACTGTGACTTAACCGATACGTTTCCAGGACCCCTACATCATGTTCATTTTTGAAACTACCACCAGAAAATTCATTTGAAATGTCATCTACACAAAATAGTGATCAATAGAGAAAATATTGATCACTGATGATCTGATGAATGAAGAATGCGGCTTTAGAAGAAAATTTTACTTTTCTGTTTTTTTTTTTTTTTGGTAATATACAATGGAAACTGTTTATATTGATCATTTCCAGGTCAATTTATCATTATAAGCAGATGTTTATTATAGTAATTAAGTAAAAAAAAACAATAAAGAATATTCTTCTTCACACACACACAGTGAACTTACTCCGTGTAGGCAGGAACAGTCATTTGACTGGTACTGGTCCTTAAATAACCTAAAATAAACACTGTAAGCTGTATTACTGTATTACCACAAGCCCTATACTGCACTACTGTTCACTATAAGCAGTTTTCAGTATACACACAAAATTGATACTAAACTGATAAGTAGACACGGACTACATGTGAATTTAACAGTTACAGTCTCCATGCTTATGTGGAGGATATAACTGTCTGTGTGTGTGTATGAGAAAAGAGGGAAAGTGATCATGTGACTCCCAGTGGACAATGGCCGACCTTCAAAACATCAATAGTCTCTGTGGAGTTTTTCTCTTCTCCCATATCACAACCAATTACTTCCTTAATTGGTTCAGTGAGCGCCTCCTTCAACTACACACAGTCATCATTGCTCATTTTCGAGAGCTGGAAGGTAGATGACAGGACACATCCACTTAAGAGCTGCCCAAAATACTGGAGTTTCACATGAAGTCAAATTAACCATCAGCGTGTGAAATGAAATTGAGTCTTCTATGATAGTGCTGTTGCCAACCCAGCAGGCACCGCACATCAGTGTAACGTCAGAAAGACGTTGGACTCAAATGACACTGATGTTTCACACTAATGTTATGTGTTATGTTTTGGTTGAAAATGAAAATTGGGGTTGTAAGAGAAAAGTTAAAGGGAGAGGGCAGTTCAGTGCAGAGATGTTACAGTCCTTACAGTGTATTTCTTGTTTAACTTCAACTGTTTTAACTGTTGTGGAGTAGAAAGTGCAAACATTTCCTTCTGAAATGTAGTGGCATGTAAGTATAAAATAACTCTAAATGCTCAAGTAAATTACAACTACTTCAAAATTAAAGTGTGTAAGTGTGTAAAGGGGCAAATATGTTCATTTTAAAATTAAGTCTGCAACACAATAAATAAACAAAAGGGAAGGGTCTAAATACTTCCTGAAGCCACTGTAAATTTCTTTGTTTTTGTTCCTGACCTTTTCTCAAAGAAGAGAAAGAACAATGGGGTTGTGGCAACTCACTGCGAAGTCACCCATTGGTGACAGGTCAGCATGTGTATGCCTGAATGCATATTATACTTTACTGTCACTTTTCCAGGAAATTGGACCATTGGACCACAATTTTAAAAAATGAGCATCATGTTGCATTGAAGAAAACTTGAATCTAAGATGGTTGAGACCATAAACGCATTAGGAAGATGTTTACTGAGGTAATAAATCAGGTGAGAAGTAGGGTCATTTTCCCATAGACTTCAATGTTGATGGTTATTAGATAGAAAGGAGGTTTAAGGCACTTAAAAGCTTTGCTTTGCAGACCCGGAGTCTGCCTTCATTTCTATAAAATAATTTTGGAAAGCAAGTTAGTGCTGGCACATGACTCAAACCAAACCACTTCTCCCACCCCACAAGTGCCCTGGTCTGTTGCGCTCTGCACGGTTCCCATGAGCGCTGTCTCAACTAATTCAGAAATGCTCACTAGCCTGTGACTCAGCCACAGAAAGGTCTTCCCACAGCCAAGTCTACCCTAAACCTTGGGTGTGAGAGGAGCAGTAGACCTCAAGTGTTTTCACATATTGATTGACAGCTGTGAGCTCCCACCCCTGACTTTGGCCTGACTTCTCTGATTGGTTAGAAGGGCAGGGCTCTCTCAAAAACTTTAGAAGGGAATATCTCTGCACTGCTACCAGGCATTTCAATGAGTCTGGCCACAGATGTCTTTCATATGGTAAGACATCTGTGTCTTCCATATAAAGATGCATTTTGAAGCATATTTCAACAAAAATATTATATATATATATAGTCACATACTGTTGCTTTAATGATTTTTGACATTTTATAAATGGAAGTTTAATAAATTTAATAAATGGATATTCCGGATAAAAGTGTATACAACACTGCAATCCGATCCAGTGTTACAGGGGATCCATATACAGAGGGCGGAATAAAAGCTGGCCATCAAGATTGAAGAATAGGAGGAATGTAAGAATCACCACTTGATGTTTTGCCAAAGGAACCTGCCTCTGATATAGCCTTTTAATCTGCGTGCATACGCTTAACACCCTCTTTCCTAAACCCGAGTTGTTATTTTTTATCCAGTCGAATCCTTGGGTCAATTTAAATCTAACAATTACTGGCAACTCCTACACACCTGAACATGCTGGAATAGGTTTAACTTCTAGCTTGCGCTGATCCTTCTTTTGGGTTTAATTGGTGTTTCATTAGGGGGATACCAACTATCACTCCTCAACACACCTGTCAGTTGGGTTCCCTGGCATTTGCACGGCAAATTTTCCTCAAACAGTGAAGCACTGTCACAACAAAGCTGCAGCTCTTAAATCAATTAATGGATTTCTTGTGGTAGCAGCTGCCAGGTTTCTCCCAGGATTAAGGGGGGTATTGTCTGTCTGGGTCCCTCTAACGAGGCCCAGATGAATTAACATGGATGAGAACTTAATTAGGACACACTGCTATTTTTCTCTGGCTGTGTCATTCTTTCTCACGGCACTTAATTTTTCTTCTTCTACATACACCAGGCTTCTTGTTCTTTTACAGTTTCATTATTACTTTGAATGAATTCTCTGGCAGAGATGACAAGCTGACAGAGACGACACAGGACTAGCTACTGGAGCGTCACTGAAAATCAGGCACAGATGGGAGACGGGAACAAGGAGAGAGAAGGTTAGCAAATGATTGTGGATCAATGTTTCAAATGAAGTAAAATGGCTATAGGGTCTCTAGCTACTTATGAGTCCTTAAACAGGTGAGAAAGACTATTGATGTCTTGCCAAGCTGAGTGTTTACCCACTACAGAGAACATCAAAGGCAAAGAGACGCTAAACTTATTTACATGTTTTACCATAGTAATGATAGGACGAGGGCATTCGGTTCCCCTTCAATTCTCCCCTTTTTACATTTTCTATTATATTGTGACTGTGCATGTGTGCATATATAAGCTGTGTTGTTCTGGCATGTTCTTCTTGATAAGGTTGGTGCTCAGGGGAGATTGCAAAATACATCACGTCTGTCCATCAACACATCCCTCTTTCAAGTTTGCTGTAAACAGGCCAAAATTAATTACCAACAAAATGATTTCTGTTTTTTTTTTTCCCTTGCTCTAGAACACATGTACCTTGAAAGGATGCCGAGCAGGTTGCTGTTTACGAGACGTTAGCTTTGAATATGTGGCATGCTTCTCTACATTGCTTGGTAGAAAATTTAGGCAGAATCAAAAGGACCATTTAGGGACAATGGAAGTGAATGGAGGGAGCTGCATGTTGTTCTACAGGAACTGTAGAGCCCTGATGACCCTGCTGAGACTTTCAAGTCACCCCCCTCCCCACACACACACACACACACCCACTCTCTGAGCACTGCTTCGTCAACAGTCAAAGGAGCAACAATGCACAATTTGTCTTGACCTCCTTTGTGTTTGTGCGCAGGACATGGCCCAAAACAGATCTGAATTGTCAAATGCAGCTTTTCCTTTCCCCACTAACACTCAAGGTTACACCCTTGATGTCTATCTCAGAATGCTCTAAACTGCCTGCAGCAGCAGACTGTAGCATCTGAAGACTGGACTGTCAGCCTGATCAAGTGCACTGAGACTCCAGACGAGGTTAAAGGAAGACTGCAGTGACACAGAGTTAGTGTGTGTGTGTGTGTTTGTGTGCGTGCGTGTGCGTGTGTTTGCTTTCATGGTTATTTGTTGATTAGCATTCAGTGCAAGGTCTCCTTTTCCTAGCTCTCTCTCTCTCTCTCTCTCTCTCTCTACACACACACATATAAAGAGTTTTATACCCCATTCAGACTGACAACCGCCACAGTAATGTGGGTTAACCCTGCATTAGAGTGGGGGGGTGCTATCACTATGGGTCCCACATCAGCTGACCCTAATTCACTGTAGCTCTCGGGGTCAAATACGTCTCTGAAATAGCATAAAAAATTCCACCTGAAGGTGTGAATGTGAAAACAAACACACCAGATCTGTTTTTCTTTACAATTCCCTTCTTTTTTTTTTTTTATCCACTTCTTCAGCACATCTCTCTTTCGAGCTCTCTCTTGCTCTTGAAACACACACACACACACACACACACACGCATAGGCACTCATTCTTTTCAGTCTTTTCAGCTCTGGCGGAGTAGTGCGGAAAGGTCAGCACTCTCAGGAAGTGGTGCTGCTGATGATGAAAGTGGAGAGGCAGCAGATGAATTGACTTGTCATTGGCTCGGTGCTTCAAATGAGCTCTAACTGATGGGGGTGTCTGCCTCTAATTCTGCTGTTTGCCTGTTCACTCTAAAGCACACTACACACCGTTTCCTGAATATTTTTTGGCGTTTTTTTGTGTATTCTTCAATGTTGTGAAAAGATCCCTGAATCTAAAATGTGACTCAGTTGAAACTGGATTTTTAGACCAAAGTATCAGACCGATATTGTGCTTTTATTATCAAGACTGGAGGGGCTAAAACCCAGGTGAATTACAGTTTTATCATTACTAGACGTAAAGATTGTCCTAAAGGCATGGCTGCAGGAAATGCCATGATGTCCTCAAAGTCAAACTGATTCATCTTTTTGTCCCAGTGGTGAAAATCAATTTTCAGCCTCTGGTTAACAAGAATATTTAATGCAGATTTAATGGAAATCCAAGGATAGGTCCACATTTTCTTCAGGTCTGTCTTGAAAGTGCAAAGTTGCAACTGTTTTTCCTCGTGCGTGTGAATCAGTCAAAGTAATTTCAAAGATTTCAAAGTAAGCCACAGGGACACAATCCACAGTCGGTGCATACAATAGTTGTGTTGCTGGTGCCAAATTCTGTCTTTGTGTCACTGTTCCTCCCCTGCAGCTCAATGGAAACACTGTGCCTGTTCAGACATGGCATTAAAATGTGTTTAATTGTGATCCGATCACAAGTGCACAGCTCACACATGCATGACCATGTCTGATAAGATCTCACTTCCCTGCTTTATATGTAAATAATCATGTATGCATTGTTGCTGTGTGAAATAGAAAGATATTTTCAGTTCATCATGAAACTTTTTCAGGATAAATTAGACTCAGGGCAGTGAGGCCAGGACCAAGTGGCAACCCGCCGTGAAGTTAGCCATTGGTTCAT
Organism: Rachycentron canadum; assembly: GCA_038496675.1. Classification (NCBI taxonomy): domain Eukaryota; kingdom Metazoa; phylum Chordata; class Actinopteri; order Carangiformes; family Rachycentridae; genus Rachycentron; species Rachycentron canadum. The sequence goes on along the minus strand of CM076656.1, from coordinate 14,882,709 downwards.
CAACTGCTGTATTGACGCCGTCGCCATCTTGGTTTTTTGAAACAAGAAGTAACCATATTTGGAGGAGAAGGTGGAGCGAAGGAAGACCTAATGTCTGTTATGTCGTCCATTTCCTTTAGGACCTCAGGAGACCATAAACGTATCATGAAAATGTTTATTGAGGTAATAATTCAACTGAGAAATAGGGGCATTTCCTCATAGACATCAATACAACTTCTTTTTCCCCCCCTGATGGTCATTAGATAGAATGCAAGTTTAAGTTTTCATCTGGGCTCTGAGTGATTGGATCTCATATGCTTCCCTGAATGTTCCTACGGTGCGTTCACACCTGAACTCAGCTGAGTTGTTCGGATCCCCTGAGATGGATGTTAATACCAGGTTTGAACGAGGCCTCTGTCTGAGGAAACATCAGAGGGGAATTCACATGAAGGAGTAATCACTTAAGTTTTAAATAAATATGTGAAGGCAGAAGATATATCAGTAGTTTTTAAGTCATGTTGTCCGACCACTTCAGTACTCAAATGTTTGTGTATGTGTGTATTTGGTACTGTTAAAGGTATTGTTTAAAAAATGGGGACAATGGTCTCCTGCAGAAGGCATTCACGATGTTGCACTTGGTTTTACATATTAGTCACAAATAATTGTGTTATAAATTAAAACAGAGCTCAAGAGAGAAGTTTAAACCAAGCTTACTGCTGAGAAGCAAGTAAAATATATACTGATTAGCCATAACATTATGACCACTGACAGGTGAAGTGAATAACATGATACCTACAGCACTTACAGAAACTCAAAGTATATGCATTTTACTGTCCAATATAGATCATTTCTTTATAAAGGGATTATTAGAAAGAAGATTGTATCACACAAATATAATATGATATTACAATAAGAAATAATGGACAAAGGGAAAAATGGGAACTGGAGATGAGCACTGTGATTACAGATAATAAATAGGAACTATCATGCAGAAAAGGACATAAAAAAAAACCCAAATAGCCCTGTTTTGAAAGAATATGGAAATATGGACATGAGATTTTTCAGGACTGCTTGTCACGTCAAAAATCTGATGGTACCTTGAACCAATATTGCAGGGTCTGTGGTCTGGTAGGAAACCACGCACGCATCTTCTCTGTGACTGTGGGGAATGATCGCAATATTGACAAAACATACAAAATGAAACAATAAGATATTTTGATAGGGAATTGCCTTCAGAACCATTTCAACTTACTTTTAGAATATTACCAGAAAATATACTCTGTCCAGACACCCACTCTTGAGTAAATGGTCCCCGGTGATTTCTTATTTTTTCAACTTATGTGAACAAAGAGGTGGTGTATACATTTGTGTGGACCTTTTCTCCCACCATTTAAATGCGAACACTACCATTTACTGTCTTCTACTTCTTTGTAGATTCACGTGTTTTGTCTTTGTTCATGGGTGAATATCACAATATCGTCTGTTTTTTTTTTTTGTTTTTTTTTGTGGGGGGGGGGGGACTACAGTGCATTCAGAAAGTATTCAGACCCCTTCACTATTTTTTCACAATTTGGAGGCTACTGTCCTCCTGACGACTGTACTTCAATACAATGCAATTTTCTCTGTACCCTCTCCCAGATCTGTGCCTTGACACAATCCTGTTTTTAAGCTCTGCAGACAAAGTTTAGCTCACTTCCTGATACAGGCCCTAATGTGGTTTCCATTCTTAAATTTCCAACCCTTTCAAGAAATGGGGTTTTATATAGAAGGAAAATACCTTTACAAAACATCCAATGTATGTGGAAGAGTAAGGAATAAGAATAAACCATTTCAAAACACAGTTCTATATAGTTGTTTCACTGCTGTTGAAGCTTGGCCGCTCTCCTTGACGAATGGGTATATAATATTGATTTCCACTCATTAACTAATCGTGTGTCATCAAAAGGCATCTAGGCAGCTCTCATCAAAATGCCTGTGTGTGTGTATGTGTGTGTGTTGGCAAAAGAGATGAAACGTAAGGATGCTAATGTCTTATTGATGATGTAATCCTGGAGGGTCCTATTGAAGATGTTACACTTAACCACAAGGGGCTGGTCAAAGAAAGACAGAGAGGGAGCGATGCAGAGTTTAACCTTGATGTGGAAATGAATTTGGACAAGCGGACAGAGAAGCTGAGACCACTTCTCTCGGTTAAAGCAACATACGACCTAAGTAATATTTTTCTATCACGTTTTTCTAGTTTAGCCTACAGCCTGAAACATGACTCTCTGTTGACCAGGCTGTTTACGTATGACATGAAACGGCTGTTGAAACTGTTGTTCAGAGCGATTTAAACTTAGCTTCCAGAGCCAGGATCTCTCGTTGTAATTGTGCACACATTTGTAAATATTTTAAACTTGATTATTTGGATTTATTTTGATCTCTGCTTAGGTCAACATTGAAATATTTCATCAATTTCACATATAAAGTGAATTATGTTAATGTACTTGATGTTTGCATAACGGCTTTTGTTCAAACCTACCAGTTTGGTTCAGATATTCACATTTATAGACTCCTAATTAACCCACCAAGATGGAGCTGTAGCACATGGCCTGGGAAATGGAAAGCAGGGCTCATTCCTACAGATCATTTGATGGCTGGGCCTTGAGCTGAGGGCTCTGCGGGGTCGTCCCTGGTCACAGATGAATTTTTAAAATTTAATTTCATGGATGCAAACAGGAGGGAAGAAGATCTGTTTAGCAGATTGGTTTAGCAGATCAAAATATCTGCTAAATCAATGACATTCCAACCAGTGTTCATTGCGTGTTAAAAACTAAATACAGAAAGTGAACATGGTTTAAAACCTCAAATCACAATAGTTAGCAGATCTGTTTGCATGGCTATAGATTCCTAGTCTTGTTTATTACAACGACAATGGACATTGTCACAGTTGACCAATGATGAACAAGTTACTTCAAGGTGTCTTCAATTTAAATCTGAATGTAACTGACTTACTTGTAAATACTTTTTTTTTGCCATTTGAAATTTCTCTGGAAAGTAATTATTTACTTTATAGACAAATAAGAACACAATTATATTATATACCATTGCGTGAGTCACAATGCCAGTTACACACAGTGTGTATAAAAGACTCACATACTCTATATGAGGTAATTATCATTTGACATGAAATTGTCAGTGCTTGAAACCCATTCATTAGATGAAATAATGCTTCAATTAAAATAACAACCATTTTAGTTTATTCTTTTGTTTTTACGGTGAAGGGTTAGTGTTGTTTTTGCAGCATTTCTGCTTTAAGTTAGGAAGAAAGAAACAACCCACTCATCCAGATCCACCTTTGTGCATAAACTGGATTAACAGTTCAAATAAGATTGGCTTAGTGTAGCCAGTATTTATGTCACATGAAATTGGGACAAAGCGGTTTTCTTTTGTTTTTTTGTTTTAATATGCTGTGAAATTGGTTGCAAATCTACAGAAATCTACAGGATAGAAAACAAACTGTCCAATATGCACATTCATCTCAAAAGTCATGAAAATGTTTTTAAAATTTCTTTATGAACTGGTAAATAAATGGGCTACATTTAAACTGATGTTCAATTTTCTCTCTAAAATGTCAGGTAGAGATGTTTTGATACAAACAGCTTGAGGAACATTATCGTTTGGGTTTAAATAAAGGTTAATATCAGTTTTATGTTGTATTTTAATATTATGCTGTAATTTAATATTCTAATCCTTTTTTTTTTATTTAGTTTGCAGTTGTATGACATATATGACATGTATTTTGTAGCGACACCTTTGTACCCATTATTCTCCATTTCTTTAGTCCATATGCTCTGAGACTATAATACCCTTTAGGATATTGTGTTAGGGAAACACAGATGTTTTGTGTTGAGACTAATTTCTCTCTTTCTGCCTGTATGCACTTGTGCACACACACAGTCTCCACTCACTTTGCTTCATGACATCTCTTTCTGTATTCCTATGCTGTGCTTTTGTGGCTTAGAGTTGAAACTTTTTTCAAACTCAAGATCCACGACCATCCTAATCCCCTGTGCATGTAGGTTTGTGTTCTTTCAGTCTTCAGCTTTTTTTTTTTTTTTTTTTTTGCATTTCAGACCCCTTAGCTCAACAGAAGGGGATTTTTACTCCACCGAGTGCACTAATAGTTTAGATGACAGTGTGGATGTGATCTTTGCACAAAGAGGAAATGAAGCATAATGACTGCAGCTGCATGTTTGTGTAAATAAAAACTGTCAGGGAGCTGATTACAGAGAGAGGGGAGTGATTCTGAGCACCAGGCCTGTACCTGGGCCATGAATATTTGATTCCCTCCATTGTTCGAGAAAAAAATATTCATGAAATCAAGACAGCTTCACTTGGCTTCAACTGCCCCCACCCCCAAACACACACAAACACACGCACACACACACACACACACACACACACACACACACACACACACACACTTTACAACTTGGCTCAGCTCCAGTCTCCTCTCAAGTAATTGCCCCATTCAAAAACTTTCTGGAGAGAAGTGGAAGAGCTTTGTGTGCACTCCTTTATGTAATGACGACACTGACTGTTCGCAAATGAGCCGGCTGCGTTTTCATTCAACAGGAGGTGATAAGGAGGTGAAGTCAGGGGCCAGAGGACAAGGGGAGATAGGAGGAAGGGAGGAGACGAGAGGAACGGCTCAGATAGAGCAGAAAGGGGAGGGCAGATGTGGACAGAAATTAAAAAGTAAGAGTGGGATACAAAAGGGAGAGAAGATTTAGTATTTGAGCCAAGGAAGTGCTTGCTTTCAGAGAGACATGAAATAATCAAGGCGGCGCCAATTATACTCATCCAAAGAATCCGTCTTTGTCAGTAAAAGTGTCTATATGTAAGTGAGCATCCTAAGTCCCCGCTTTTGTTTAATGCTATCAGGCTCATCTGTTCATTTTAAAAGCAGCAGACGGCTGGAGATTTGACTTGATCCCGCCAAAGTTCTTTTTCTCTCACGGAAAATTTTCAAATGCATTGAAACGCCATGTTTGAGCGCTATGTGTATAAATCTCTGTATTTGTACTTTCTGCCACAGCATAATCTGTGAGGCCTTAGTGTATATATATATTTTATGTTTACTGTATTAGCTTTCAGTCAGTTCATTTGCTGTTTTCTAAGTATTATTCGTGGGAACCGACTGACAATCTGTGCGTAAATGTGTAATCTGTAAATATAAAACACCTTCCACAAATACAAAAAAATTAAATGTATACTCACTTTGCAGATCTGCAAATATGCATGCAAATGAACAAAAAAAAAATATCTGTGAAATGCATTCAGTTAATTTACAAGTAAAAAAAAAAAAACATTTGCGAATCTCATCCTGAAACTTTCAAACAGGCATTTGAGAATCAATTTTCTATAACCAGAAACGTTTGTGGATCTCCATTCAGTGCTTGTGTATTTGCATTTTATACACAGAATTTTGAGACAAACTTTCTGCTGGTCTATCTATCTATCTATCTATCTATCTATCTATCTATCTATCTATCTATTTCCATTTATCTTGTCTCCTTTCAGCCTCTTATATTCTTCAACGTGATATTAGGATTCTCTCGATTTAAAAATTTGTTACCTGTATTCTCATGTCTTCACTGCTCATTATGCCACTAGGGAGCACCAATGGACCATAAAAGCTGAGGGTGTAGTTGTTCTAATCTTGCCATAGCATCACCGGCTGATGTAGTTAATATTATAGAGAAAAGAATAATCCTTACTTTCAACAGCAGATCATCATCCCAAATCAAGGACTATTGTAGTGGACACAAACTCTACTCTGGTTTTCTGTGTGCACAGAAATAGTGTTTAAAGTTCTATTTCCTCATCTTTCATCTTTGTTTTCTTTTCTTGAATTACGTTCACCGAAAATGTAACATTATGTTACTAAATTTTACTATTGGTTTTTACGATAGATTTTAGTGCAATTAATGCGTGCTAACCTTTTAAAGACCTGTCATCGGGAATCATGGGAAAGTGACAGAGATACAGAGTCGTAGTCGCCATAACCGTAGTAACTTAGACTAGAGGAGCAGCATGAATAGGAACAAATGATAATAACAGATTAGCGGATATTTCTCACTTTCACCGAAAGGTCTGACTAACTTGCTGCTGATCTGCGCCGCGATGTTATCAGTTAATAATTCGTTTTCCGTGGTTCACGAAATATCCTAACCGTATTTTTGTGCTCAAATTGAAATAGCCAAATACCATAAGAGGCGAACAAGTATTCATATTGTTTTCCAAAGCAGCAAACCTTAAAAAATACATGTCAAATTTTAGCTAACTCAGAAACGAACTTTTAAAAACTTACCACGGTGCAAAATGATCTGACTGAATGTCAAATGGTATTATTCGTGTTGTTAGAGACTGTACCCACCTGATTCATTTCATGATGTCTGTGAATTACTCATTAAGAAACAATGTAATACCATATATTACGCTTACTACTTAGATTCAAAGAATACTAGTGTGATGTGATGATATAATTTGAAAGGAGACAAAAATACACTCTGGCAGTGTGCAATTTGGATGTGAGGAGCATCTGGACCAATTTAAAACCTGGTTGATGGACCGTCAAGACATCTGCAAAGTCTCTACACACTCACGCTGTCAGTCTATTTACCAAACCTGTAGCGCATATCATTTGGGGTGCAGGCCAGTCCAGGGTGGAATTTCTTCCTCAGTGTCACAATTGGAAAGCCTCACCAATGTTAACCCTCTGAATGCCAAAGTCGCAAACAGCAATACTGAATAAAGCAGACAATAGTTCCAATTACAGTGCTAAATCTCATTCATACTCTTTACCAGTAGTTAGCAGACATGCACTATTTTGATAGCACAAAATTACATTATGTTCATATTCAAAGTGTTTGAGGAGATAGCGGAAGAAAGATGCTCTGAACATGCATGCATTGATGCAGAAGCATTTCTGTCTTTTGTGTTAGAGTGAATTGAAGCAGAAAAAAATTCTCTCGCGATGAAGCGATGGATCCGTTAGTTGCTACTATTACAGTCGGCTTTTATCTCTGACCACTTTCAAGCCACAGCCTTTTAAAATCTTGATGTCAAAATCCAGTACTTAAAAAAAAAAAAAAAAAAAAAATCAAAACCCTAGCGCTTAAAGGGTTAACATGAACACTTCTTTTTCAATTTTTTCTCTTCTGATCGTCTCCTCTTTGGCTGTTCTTCAGCCTTCCCTCAGGCCTTAACAATTTGATTGTTTTGTGGAGTGCGTGAACTTAGCGTTGTTGCTATTGTCACGTTTGCAACATGATCTGCCAGCGACGGAAGTGTAGACTCCTTCTCCTTTCCCTGGTAATCCTTAAATTGGCACCGTGCGTTAACCTGACAGATTTACTGTCTCTTACTCTCACTCCTCCTTTACCACAACTAATCTCTTCTTCTCTCCTTTGTACTGTGCATAAGTTCGAATGCCCCTTGTTTCTGATTGGCCTGGAATATTGTTGTGTTATTTAATCCAAATAACAAATTTTCCATTTACTGAGCCATCGCTCTGGAGGAACACTGATTGTTTTTCAGCACTCAGACAGAATGGACACCTAGTGGCCTATGAGGAGATAATCACTGAATCTGATTAGAACGTCTTATTTCACCTTGAAGGCCCTTTCTGTACAATCCTGACATATATAAATGGAAGTATTATGAAAAATCAATGTAATATAATCAATGGACAAAGCCATTACTTTCCAAGACAAACTTTTACAGATCAATGAAGTCATTTCTATATTTGTGGAATTATGTCAAGATCACATTTTGCTTTCTTGTTACTGACACAAATGTCATTCTTTATCTAGTTATTTTTTTTCTACATACATGCAACAAAAAAAGTTTTTAAGGCTTCTGGGGGCTTCCACACTTTTTGGGCCCATATAGCGAAAGTCCCTCTCTGTCTGACCCACTTTTCAGAGCGTCCCTCTCTGGCTGAGCCGACTGACTTCCTCTTGGCTCCAAGCACACGTAAATGACATGAAAATAATTGACTGATTTGGCTCTTAGGGACGTTTCAAATTCCATTGGGCCTAATAGACCAAATTTAATAACAAAAAAGTATTTTAGAGCATGTGTGTAATTCAGAAAAGTGGATTTATCATTTTAGATCCACGTGTTTTATAACAGTTATGTGTAGAGAAAAAGTCTTTTTGAGCCAGTGGATGTCACTTGACCTGATAAACAGCCACACTGTGACCGTGAATTAAAAACTACATCAGAGTGGAGGAGGTCATGTGATACCCTTAGGTCCAATAAGAACTTTTCCTATACACAATAAAAAATATCTGTACAGTAAATAGTAAAGAAAATTTACTTATCAACACAGTTTTTTTGTATTATCAAAATGTTTAAATTCTGGTCCAGACATCTTTTCTACTATGTGAAAATACTCTGCAGTGATTAATATTCATAGTGCAAATTAATTTAATATTATATAATATTGAATAAAAAAAAAAAAATCCAAAACTGGGACTGCAAGGACATCTTTGCTTACTTCCTCATTGAGGGTTAGGTATGAAAACTACGAACATACAAAAATGAAGTGGTGCTGTTTATTGTTAATTGCATGAGGGGATCAGTGTTGATGTGCCTGTGAGATGCAACATGGTTCTACGGTCTATAGTGACGAATGAGTGTGTTCATAACTGGCAATGGCTGACACAGTGTTTGTGGTTGTGCTAATGCAAACCAGACCCGAATCTATTTTTGTGAGATTACCAATTATCATTGGTTCACAGCATTTCGGTGGACCTGCACAGTCAGTGGCGATTGCTTATTTCGCTCGTTTTGCATGATATAAAAACATCATATGGAAACATGAAACATATTTTAATTGCAAGGCTGATTTTCATCGATGTTACACGGTTAGCTTCAGTAAGAAAGTCAGAAGGAGTCATGGATCTAATAAATGTGCTATTAGCCCATAAATGCTGAACTTTGGACTTTTGGACATGTGTGCCATTCTTAGACTTAGAATAAGGTTTAACAATAGACTCAGCTCTGCTTTGACCAGATTGCTAATAATTGAATGGTAACACTATCACATTAACATTTAGCCTTACTAACCTTTCCCTGATTTTTGGGTATGCAGCTAGTCTGTTTAATAGGTTGAACATATTTACAAGTAATTAATGTCTGAGGTGATAAAATAATATACTACAACAATATTTTGACATTAAATATCCTAAAAGAACCTTGAAGGGTCTAAACATAAGATAGAATTGCGTTTCAGGTTTGTCACCCTGCCCTTGACTTGCACCTAAGTTGTTTTGTGCCTCAGGCAAGTTGAATTAACAATGCTGGTTTTATTAGAGACAAGTGAAAGCATAATTATCAGTTTTTCTGTCTGAATTTCTATGGTTTGCAGCTGAAAGGAGGCAGGCTGGATGTTTAGTTAGATTTTTCTACACTTCAGATGTCCGCCCAGATGTAGCCAGTCAGAGCAACCTTCAAAGCTTGAGGCTCTGTGGAACAGGAATGTAAAAGAAGCTCAAAGGAGGCAGCTCTCTTTTGTGCTCAGAAATGATTATAAAATATCATATTACTACACTGTTATTCTGTCTGGCATTTGACAGGCGCACACTCCATTACATGCAAGGCTGTGAACGTAATCCAGTGGAGTGCAGTGACTTTTTCTGGGTACTACACTCACCACAGAAATACGAGCCCGACTAAAATATGCCTTTTCATGACAGTAGTTGCTGCAAATCTCTAGGATGATTCTTCTGAAAAGGACCGGGTGCACCAGGGAACTTAAGGTATAAAGTAGAAAAATGAACTGTAAACACCTGGTTAGCTAAATGCTATGCATGTGGCAAAATGGACTGACTTCTAGTCCTGACATCTAGAGAGGAGATAGAAAATGGTGGAAGTACAATCCATGTTTATTCCTTTCTGCAATGCATCCCTGAAAGCATTGCCTACATATGCTCTATTACGCACAAGCAAAATGCGTTCCAGACGTTTGGATAAGTCAAGTGGAACATTAGAATAAAGCTCATGACAGGTTGGAGCTTTCTTTGCCCATATCGAGTGTTGCATAATGTTAAGTCCACGACGCAAGACGCTCTGCTAGAGAAGTGTTCTCTTACTATCCATTAAATCCGACATGCACAGTTTCCCGCTCATCACCTAAATTTGTCCACAGATCCATAATGAACTGAAGGTTTATTTAAACTTCTCATCATGTAATATATTGGATGTCTACCATTGTGATTTGTGCCATTACTTAAATTAGAGCTGTGCACAGTGCAGTGATTCACTCAGCCCCTCTCTCAGAGCCACATAAGGAGGCAAAAGATGTTTTTTTAAAAAATGCATTTATTTTTTATTTGGAAAAGATTAACGCACAATGTTGAGTGAACCACAGTGAATTGTGCACAGTGACAATTTAATTTGATGTATTCAGCAATTATTTACATGTGTAATATTGCACAAAAAGGTCTTGCCGTGTATGATGTGGTACCGTGTTTAAACAGTGTGTTCGCACCTTTTTGCCCTTTGAAAATCCCGCTGGTCTGGACTGTAGTTGAGAAGCACAGGAGAGATGTTGGAACTTGAGTCTTGAAAAGTTGTAGCATTTATTTGTTGACAGCTTTGAGTGTAGATACGTTGCACTTCTACGTACACAGCTCATTCTCTGCTCACCCACCCACCACGCTAAGCACACTACCTATATACTAAGCTATTCCTACGGGGGGCTGCACTACTCCTGTAACAATATTCTGCCTCAAACTTTTCAAATTTACTGAAGATCTTGCACAGAGATGATAAATGAGTGTAATTTGTTTGTTTACTTGCTACTGCTGCTTTCTGTGCATAATGCATCCAATATTATAACCAATCACAGAACAGTAGAAGCTGAGTCAAGGACAGCTTGCCTAGGACACTTTGGCTGTTCACTAATCACCAGTGAAAGATCCCAGGATTATCCTCAATGTGCATGTGCAAACTTCCAAATTAAGCTGCTCTTCTCTTTGTTCACCAAACTCTAGCCTTTGTCGATCGGACATGGTCACACCCACAAAAATGACATGAAGGATAAGATGTAAATGTAACTTAAATGACGAATGCAAACAGCAACAGGTTCTTTATGGGACAGGACCAGAAGGGATTGGTATGGGCTATGGCTGGAGTGTGTATGGGTGCCAACCAAGGGCTTTGGGTTATGCCTGTCTGGCTTCCTGGCTGCTCATACTAAAGCAGCCACTCCATACTTTTAGTATGGAGTGGGCCTCACCTCCATTATGGCAAATGAACTACTTTATTTACATATACAGCTATTACTAGAAGAGGCAGAACAAGAGAGAGGAGGAGAGTAAGGAAGGGAGAGAAGCCACTGATAACTGCTAAGCTAAAGAAACTAGCAGACCTAAAGAGCGTGGAAACAACGTGAACACAAGCAACCCGAAAGGAGGCAATGTACTTACTGAAGCACAGCAATAAATGCGGTGAAGAACATGCAAGAGGGCGTTTGGTTTTAAATGGTTACAAGGGGTGTTGAATCTATATTAACATGGAATGCAGTTACTCTACCTCGGTAAATGGGAGCAAATAAAAACAAGGCATCCGAGTAAAATACCACTATAGCCAATTAAATATATCAAAAAAAATTATATAGAAATGAAGATCTCTAGCTTCTAATACAGGCACGTCGGGGGGGTGTGCTCTGTGTAAGAGCCAAAAAAGAAAGCTATTCTGTCAATTCTGTCTTTGTCTCTGAATGATCATTACTTGCCAAAATACCTGAGTTGACATTGAATTTGCTCCAAAAAAGATGTGACTTTCAGCCATCAGTCCTTAGTACAACACGTAACACCCATTTTCCACCGAAATTCCAAGGACTCTTGCCCAGTCAGTCAAGTTACATAATACAATTTTGTCCAGTCCGCTGAGTTTGCCATACACTATATGGACAAAAGTATTGGGCCACCTACACATCACACACATCCCATTCTTAATTTATAGGCATAAATATGGAGTTCCCCCCCCCTTTTTTTTTTTTTTTTTTTTGCAGGGATAACAGCTTCCACTCTTCTGGGAAGCCTTTCTAAAAGATTTTGGAGCATGTCTTTTCATCCAGAAGCGCATTTGTGAGGTCAGACACTGATGCTGGACGAGAGGGCCTGGCTTGCAATCTCTGTTCTAGATCACCCTAAAAGATGTTCGATGGGGTTGAGGTCAGGGCAGGGAACAGAAAAGGGCCTTCCCCAAACTGAACTGTCCAAAATGTCATTGTTAAACTGAAGCAATAAAGTTTCCCTTCCCTGGAACTAAGGGGCCTAGGCCCACCACAGAAAAACAACCCCCTACCCTTATCCTTCTCATACGAAGGGTAGGCGTAAATGTGTAGGTGGTCCAACACTTCTGTCCATATAGCGTATGACAAATATATGTCAAACAACTCTGCTGTACTATATTTGCACATGACAATGTTCCTCCTCTTCACAAACCAATGCCTAAAGTTATTTGCAGCATTGAAATCTGTTTGTGCTCCTCGACATTGGTCTGTATGACTGTGTTTGTGAGTATGTGTCTTCTAGGCAGATTCAAAGTCGTATCTCAGGGCCAGCGGTAATGCCTGATGATTTACTGTAGCTGCCAGTATTTGGATCGCACTGAAAGATAGACTCTGCCTCTACCCTCCTCTCTTCTGAACCTGTCTGCAGAGAGTGACAGAAAGAGAAGACAGTCGGGCAGAAAGACATGATTCATTCACACTGGAGGCAAAGATGTGAAATTTGATCTGTTAGTTTGGCAATAAAATGTCAAGGTTCAGAAAGGCATGCTGAAGTAAGTTGTGAGCAAAAACATTTGGTAAATTGAACTTAGCTAATGATTACTCAGAGGTACCAGGAGTAAGTGTTGACCGTGATAATCTGGTGACTGTAAATCCTTATATACATGCTGCAGGTTAGTAATCACATTTTTACTCTGGCCCCTGACCTTATTTTGAAAGCATGTTTATGTTAACTCTACTAGTGATAAAGATTGCGTCTCGGGCCCCTGCCCTATGTTTGGGTGTAAAAGCAGGAAGAGAAATAGACAGAGAAGAGCTTTTGAATTTTACAAATAGTCAAATGGTCAGAGCAATACTTCTACTTTTTGTTTCGGGTTGGACTTTGGATGGAATAATTATAAAAACAATGATCCATCACACTGCAGAACTGTTCTCCTCCATCCAGCCGCTCAGCTGTTTGCTTTTCTCTCATCTTTTTTCATGCTTGTGTACTTATAAAAAGCCGATTATAAACCCGGTTACCTGTCTACTTGGCAGAGAAATCAAGGTTTGTCGAGGAGAAATTTACCTGGGGAAATCAAGTTTTCTTTAATCCCTGACAAAGATAACAGATCTCGTTTACATGGCACGTAGAAATCAGCTTCTCAGAAAAAGCCCACTGTACACCGGATACTTAAGCGTTGCAACCTGAACAGTGTTTTCAGGGTGAAATGTCTTTTCTACCTCCAGATCACTCCCGGCATCACCAAAGTTTGTGTTCGAGAGAGATGCTTTGTTGCACCTGTAACCACCAACCAAACAGGGATGTACTGGTAGGCTTCCATGTCTTCCATACCTCTAGCCTACAGGCAACTTTTAGTGGGAGGAAGCCAGAGTACTGGGAGGGAGCCCATGCAGGCACGGGGAGAACTTTGGTGACACCTAGAACCTTCTTGTTGTGGTGGTGCTTACCACTGCACCACTGTGCCACCCTTATAATTATAAAACAAATATAAAAGGTTGTGATTCACAATTATTCTGGGAGGACCTTTTGCCTCGGCTATCTTTTCCAAATAATTTAATTACCGAACAGGGTATTTATGAGACAAAGCTGAGCTATGTGGTGAGTTACAATGATGATTTTTAATTGTGTGATTTGTGTTCCATACAAACAGTATAATATGATCTACTCCAGAATAAGACTACACAGGATTGGAAGTTTAGAACCTATTCAGACAGTTTGATTATTAAGTATCAAGAATAAATCCAGATGTTCTCTCCTGGAATGGCAGCTGTCAAAACTCCCAGCTGTGCTCTGTTTAAACTATCTACACAGCGATGTGAGCCAGTGAGCCACAAAATAAAAACCTAGCAGTTAATATGGCAGTGAGCAGCAGTGGAAGACGGAAGCAGGGTGGCTGATTTGTGTCTGTTTCAGTGCTGCTCTCGGGTGAAAACTTCTGTATTTGTTTAGTGCTGGGGTTTAAACGTGTCAGTCCAAATTGGGCCTAGTCCTCCCTAACACAGATTTACAATGACATCCTGTTTTTATGATATAGCAGATAATACTATAGGACACCATTTCAAATATTACACAAAACAAAGATGTGTTTTCTTAATGAAGAGCTATTCAGCTGGAAACATATCTAAACTGCTTTGGTAATTTTGATTCATGCATAAAATATGCACAGAAAAAAAGCAGTCCAAAGTAAAACTGAAATAAATATGAGGCCAAAAAAAAAAAGCTCAAATCTTATACTGACTCCAACTTTAAAATGAACACTTTTTGACACAAAAACAAAGGAATTAGTGGGTGTGAATTTGAACATGAGTTTTGGTCACAAGACTGAGAAAGATGCAACTTCAACAAATCTTCTACTTGGAAACCTTGTAAAAATGTCATCAAGTAACTTTGTGTTACAAAATTAAGTTTAATTTTGAAGGGTTACAACAAGCAAATGGCATCCATTTTGCACAATGGCTCTGAAACTGTTCTTCCTTGCACACTCACTTGTCATCTACCCCTTGAAATTGGAGAATGCAATTTCTGCTCACAGAGCAAAATGTTTTTCTAAAAGTCAAGAGATGCCTCTTTCTTGATGTGACTTTGTGCTCAATTGTTCTCCCTTCCTCTCCAAATGTCTCCTATTCACATCTCCTACAAAGCCAATGTTTTAATTTTGGACGTAACTGATTTGGGGTGTAGATCAGGCCAATTTTCTTGTCATCATTGGCTTTTCAGAGTGAACTGGCTTAGATTTGTAATTAGTGCAGACACTCACAGGCTGATGTGACAGTTGTAATGAAAACATGTAAAGGAAATAGACATATTCATCTGGAAAGAGGCAGGAAATTAGACTTTTATTTAGTGGCTCTTTAGACGGGTTGTATAGGTTAACAAATGTTAAGTGGTATCTTGAATCTCCAGTAGAGGATGATTGAGTTTATGTTAAGGAATAACAGACTAGAAATTGAGTTTTCAAAGCCAGCATTGCCAGTACTTGATTAATTTCCCATTGAGGTTGTCAGGACTGATACATTAATTAGCCATGGTCGCGGGGAGTCACCAGTTTGTTGGTGTAGCATACCTTTTGGTCTTATTGGTGCAAAATGGGATTCTGGTGTGATACATAATCTCTGGGTGTCATCTGGGAGCTGGCCTTGACAGACACACGATTGTCTTGTGCACCCACATTGTTCTAAAACCACTTGTTACCTCTGCTCATATCCACTATAATCTTACCTGTCTCTCTCTCTAGTCTTAAAGATGCTTCCTCTGGTATTAAGGTTGCAGATGTTTGAGTGTGGACAATTTGGAGGAACCTTCTGGTTTCCCTTTCTTTTGCTGGTGGGACTGGTGGAAACTTTACTTATGCTATTTGACATGTACATTTGTTTGAATGGTTTGAATTTTCCCAGCTCTGGGGTTCATGGTGGAAACTTAGCTGCATAGGGCTGATGTTACGGAGCTCACCTTTTCTGGCTGCACTACAAAAACTGGTTGTAGTCAACCTTTCTCTCCCCCTCTCTTCCACCTTGTTTGCTTTTGATTGTCTTTAGATCAATTTCCCTTTCCCTTATGTAAAAATACACTTACTTATTGTTCTTTTCTCCTTTCTCAAGCCTTGAACAGGGTTGTGACACTAGCAAACATCATCCTGATAACTTTTTTTTTTCAAATTTGAAACAATATCTATTCTGCTCATTTGTGATGTTAAACCATTTGACAGCAACCTGATCAACAACATGCACAAAGATGTAAATGCTTAAATGTTTGTCAATCTTGGCATGCTATACCCCTTTAGCTAAATAGTTAGATATGGGTGAATTCTCCACAATTTAACCATCCAGTTCATTTTTGAATAACCAAACACCAAAGTATATTTCATTTAGCTTTACCAGCATCATAAACCAGCAAAATGACAAAGTGATGGTCACTTCCTACCTTTGAAGAAGTTGTGAATACTGATTGTCTCTCCATTCCTCCACTATTTATATTCCTTTTGTCTGTAAGTGTCCACACCTTCACAGGGGCAAGAAGGACCTTAAACAGGCCTGAGCTATAACAAAGCATTTCAGATGATGTATAAAATCTATAAGACAACAGAGAAAAATAATGACTTCTTTGAACACTGAAGCATATCTATTTAAGCAGACATCGTGAATAAGATTATGAATACTAAAAATTAACATAATATTTCCCCTTTAAGAAAAGTTTCAACCCAAGAGAGCTTCTTATTAGAGCCAAACCTCAGTGAGCCACACGATTACCAGAGATAACCAGAAATTGGACCTCTGATATTACATACCCATTACCACAGGATGTTCTGCTGAGATGACTTGAATGTATCTAATAAAATGCAAAGCATGTCCTATGCAGTATGTCAGAAAAACATGCAATACCTTGAGAAGTCATCTTTCCTTCCATATTTGTAACATCAGAAGAAGACACAAAATTAATATTCATCTGGAGAAATAATGGACTTGACAACACGCCAAAAACGAGAAGTGGAAGAACAGTGGATAAAAAGACTGAATGCATGATATCCTAAGAGACTAAAGTCAATTACTGTGTCTTACAGAATGGCACGAATGTTAGGAGGCCCTGTTCGGAGAGTCATTTATCCACAGTGTAAATTTACATATATTCTGCAACATTGAAACACAGCTGTCTCCTGGATGAGGGGATACTGGGATACTGAGGGTTTATGTGATGATAACCAGCTAAAAAAAATGTTAGCTTTGTTTCAGAAAAATAGCTTTGACAAAAGCTCTAAATGATCCTGGTTGCCTTTGTTCACTGCTATGATACAGAAAAGCAGTAGCAATCAATCAACTAGTCAATCATCAGAACATAATCTTTATATTATATTTTCAATAATCTATTATTTATTTGACTAAATTATTGAGCAAAATTGCCAGATTTTATCTGATGCTAGCTTTCCTAAAGTGAGAATTTGCTGCCCTTGTTTCATATCAGTATAAAGTGAGTGATTAGGGGGTTTGGAGCCTTTGTTCAGGCTAAGCAGGCAATCTGAAGACGTTCCATTGTATCACAAGTTCCCTTCCCATTCTGAAAATTTGTGATAGGCACGTTTAGAATTATACATTGCAACCCAAGTTTTTTCAGTATTGTAACTGTTCTGTTCAGAAACCCATACTATCTTACTTCTTCAGATATGAAAAAATATATTATATACATAATATATTTTTTAACCACTGTAGGAGCTGTATGTGGAGACAGTGGCATTTTTGAGACATTTTCTGTCAAAAATAAATCATAATAATTACAGCTGCAACCGGGATTGAGCAGGCCCTTGCACCCCTGTGCACGTTGGAACGTTGCTGTCACCTGGTTATTACGACACTGTAAAGTGACATGTCTGAATTTAATATTAATCTCAATAACCTGCCACCAGTATTTCTTTGAGTTATTGGAGCTGCCTCATCCTCCAGTATTTCTATTAAGTATGCAAATGTAAATTTTTTGGCAGAATCACAACTACAGTAAAATACAAGTTAGTAGTTGTGTTGTGTAAGAAATGTTAAAACTGGAGAGAGCGTAAGGTATGTTTGAGTTACAAATAGCCTAAACCGTTTCATGCTAACATCGAAATTCACCATTGTTGAATGAAAACTCGCAGTCGTCACTCTGATCAATTGTCTAGGAGGAAAATGTTTTCACATGACCCTCTCAAAAGGCAAACTTTGCATCAAAAATTGGAATGAAAATCAAAATTGCAGACTTCCCATGGGTGTGAGAATTTAGCTTCAAGAGGCTTTGTCAAATTTTTGCCATGATTATTGTGTGTGCCAAATTTGGCCACGATCATACTCACAGACCCCTAAGAGATCAAAATTTTCCAAAGTGTGCAAAGTTTCATAAGGTTTTTGAGTATCCTAAAGGCCTAATTTTATGGAGTCATTGTGGCAAAGAAAAATTTCCTTGAAAAACAATAGGGTTCTCGTAGGGTGCTCGTGCCCTAACAAATTAATGATGAGAAATTGAACATTTGAGTATCCAGCAAAGTCTGTGTAAACAGACAAGAGCTGGCAGGAGCAGACACGCAGGATTTCTTCCTGCAGATCAGAAGCTCTGTGTCTTTTTTGTATTGCTGCAGTAACAGACTTATTCTTAACAGCCATGTCTTAGTAGTGGGGTAATTTACTTCACATTTGTCTGCTGTGTTTGTATAGGATAGTATACTTTGCGGCGTAATAATTTTTTACCCTGCATATATTACTCCGCCTTACCAAGTGAAGGAAACTGAGGCCTTGCATCAGCTTTTTAATCTGCTCATTAATTATACATGAACTTGCAGAATTATAATAATTGTTTACCAATTGGAAACCACCTTGGGCATAATTAATCTTTTTTAAAGATGCCAATGCAGTAACAATGCCAACACAGTCTCCTCACTACGTCTCGCCACTCAATAAAATGCCACGAATTTACTCAGTGGTGAAATGAATGCATGTCCATATATTGCTGATCCCCACATTGTGTATGGCTGCCATCCCACAGGACAGAGAGGAGGGGCAGTGAGGGAGAGAGCTGAATAGAGACAGTGTGGAAGTGAAAAATTGTTGAAGACTGCCAGAGAGCATTGAGTGCCAGACTGAAAGAGACAAAAAAAAAAAGCAACTACAAATGTTTTGCTTTTGTGGTCATTATCTATCTCCTTGTTGTTTTTGTTCATTTTATTTTGTAATTGTGATTGTTTTTTTCCAATCTCTTTGCAATTGTTTCCTTTGAAGTCATTTTGCATCTATATTTAGATGTTTGCATCTAAAAATGAATGTTGGGTGTCTTTATGATGATAGGCAGATATTTGAGATGTTTTGTGTGTCTTCCTGTTCTTTTGTTGTTTTTTGTTGTTTGTTTTTGTCATTTTAAGTCTCTGTCATTTTGTGATTGACTTGCAGACAAGATATAATAACAGCCACCTTTAACTTTGAGGACTTTGATGCACGGGCTCCAAGTATTAACTCTGTGAAGTGTTGCAGACATGCCTGGCCTGCATGCCGATGGTCACAAGCCATTAAAGAAGCACACGCAGAGTTATGGACCTGAAACACTCTCTTACACTTCCCACCAAATTGAAAGGAGGAAACAGTCAAAGGATCTTTCTTTCACAATCAGCAAAAGGGACACATGGCAAAATGTAACAATCCTGGACTCAAACACACACACACACACACACACACACACACACACACACACACACACAGAGTTTCCTCCTCTCCTCTGTCCCTCTTTAGATACACAATCATAAATTACAGTCCAATCCTCACCAGTAACCACCATCTTACTCCTCACAAGGGTCTGAGCAAAAGTATAAAATGAAATACATTATTTCTTTAACTTATATGATGTTTGTGTGTAGTAAGTCATTCCCACACATTAATATCCATCAGGCTTAAATTTAACATTGAAGACAATGTCACACAACCAAACTGTGAGCAACTTCACACAGGTAACAGACACAGACATTCACAATGTCATTATTATTAGTATTATTATTATTATTATTGTATTATTATTTTTGTTATTACTAGTATCAGTAGTCGTAGTAGTAGTAGTAGTCGTAGTGGTAATATTACTACCAGCATTTCAAAACTTATAAATATAAATATGAAAATGTTGTGATCATTTCACACATTGCTTTTTGGTGATTTCTTTGCTGCTGCTTTTCAGATCACCAGGCCAGTCTGCCCTTTACACTTGATCTCTCCTTACCATTTGCTCTGGTCTTTCATTTGCCACTGCTCCAGTGTAAACTTTTTTTAAATTTTTTTTTTTTTGTAACCCAACTATAAAAATATTAATTTTGTAATTGAATTTTTAAAATTATTAAAATTGAAATTGAAATTAGAGCATTATCTCATATCAAGCGGGCAGATGACAACATCTGCCCATGTCCACCCGCACAGAACCCTGCAAATAAATCAAGAGTGCCCGGGCAAGGAAGTCTGCCGGCCGCCTTCACCAGAGCTGAAACAGCTGAGAGACACTGGCAGAACTGTCACCTTGGTAACAAGGATGACACCTCTGGGAGGTTACACTCAGAGCCTGTCATCCAAGATTACCGATCAGATGCTTTGGGTTCAAGCCAAGGATCTCCAGCTACGGCTCAACTCACAGTATGTGAGATCTTAACAACCAGCTCACGACTGGGTCCACATCCAGATAAAATAACATTCAATTGTCAGTGGTATTGTAAATAAACACTAAATATCCTCTCCCACCATTGCCCAATGTATCGCGCGGTTCATTTTATCAGCTGTTGATTTTGAAACTCAGGCATTGTCCTGTTGTGTTCCTTTGAAGTAGAGACTGAAGAGCCATTGAATTGAAGTTTGACTTCTGATATGAGACTGATTAATTTGATTTATAAATGAATAAATCAATTAAAGCCCTGAAAAGCAAGATTTTTTCCTGTTTGCCAGTTTATTTTTTTTCATCTGTATGAACAGCAAAATCACAGAAAATCTAAATCCATATATATGAATAAAATAACATCAATGTGTAAAATGTATCAATCCATGATTGAAAAGTGACTGTCAATGTTTCAATGTGTCTCTTTTCACCTTGTGTTATTGTTGCACTTAATTTGCTGCTACTTCACTGCAACTTGTTTTCACTGTCTTTGCTCCGCATTTAAGATGCATATCAGTTTTCTCCTGTCAGCATTTGCAGAATATTGATCTTTCCTTTGTTGAAAAACATTACATTCTCCTGCGTTTGAATTAATTATGCCATCAGCAGCTGACTTTAAAATATATGGAGCCATGCGACTCCTAGCTCGATAAATTTTTTTTGCCAGTTAGTGAAGTACAAATTTAATATGGCATAAAAAAAGAAACAGTCAAGTAAAGTTCAAATACTTCACTATTGTATTAAAAGGCAGTGGTTGGCGCAGCTCTAACTTAACCGACTGTTCAGTTTCTCCCGTTTTCAAGGAGACCCTTTCATTTCTCTGTACAACCCTGTGCATTGTCACTGGAGTGTGTCAGTTAATGGTAAATATCTTCAAGATGACCATAGAAGTCTCGAAAAAAAAAGTCAGAGTCAGTTCAGAAAAAACATAAAAAAACAAAAAAAACAAAACCTAAAACTTCAGCCAGGGAGGAGAAAGATAAGAGACATGTTGAAGCAGAAGGCAGCAAGATGCGGGAAAGAGACTTTAGAGAGATTTTCTTGCTGCTCCTGTCACGAAAAAGTTTTGGTGTGGTGAGGTGCGGATGGGGGGTGATGGGAGCTGGTCGACTCTGTGCACCTATGTATAAAAGTCACAGCTAAATGTTTTGGGATAATGCAGAAATAAAAGCCAGTATTTCCTACTATTATTATTATTATTAAGAGGACATTGCCAATATAAAATGCATCAGGTCTGTGTGTCGATTCAACTCTCCCACTGATCATCAGTATAAAGGGGATAGTGCGTGAAAGACAGCAGCATGTGTTGATGCCAGCGGTTCGATGTTGGGTGATCGGTTGTCCGACCGCTCGCTGACTGGCCAAGGACTGCCTGCTGTGTCGACTCTGCAGCTACTTGCGTACACACGTTGAGGCATCCTCCCACTGTTTACTCACACCCTCTTACCCTGGAGACGCATTGATCCCCTCCAAAAGACTAACACATACACAGACATGAGCACATGGCGGTGCAGCTGATAGATGTTCAATAGTCACTTGTCAGCAGAGTCAGGCAAAAGAGAAGAAGAGTTAGGGATGTTTGATGCACGTCTTGTGTCCCCTGGGGATTTCAGACCATGGGAAACCCTCACTCCTGCAGTCTCGCAGTGCAATCAAAGGCCTCAGATGGCCCGTCTGTCCTCCATCTGACAGGAGGAACAGGTTCACTTTGCTCAATATCGATGAACAAGGTTCGGATGCAATGATTCAATAAAAGGCTTCACGCTGCATATTCAATGATTTGGAGATTTATTCGCCAGCTCCTGTGCTCTGCAGAGCGTCAGCATAAAGGAGATGAGTGATGAAGGGAAAAGCTGAGAAAATTAAGTGTCTCCAGTCAGGGGTTGGTTGACAGTCTATGGTTTAAAATGTGGTTTATTACAATGGGGGTTTCATCGTTGGAGTTCAGCAGCCTGTTGCATCATCTGTGTGTTCAAACATACCTTAGTTTTTGCATTCTGCCCTGACTATGGCTCTATCGTCAGGGTCTCATGATGAGGCGTGCACTGTTTGTGACAGGCTACACCTTTTGACGTTCACAATGACGGTGACAAGCATGTTTGATTTGCCTTCCAGCGAGAAGAGATGCGGAACATCCTTAGTGCTCATCAGGCACATGACACAAACAGGCCTGGGGACCCTCAGTTCATCGCTCCTGCATGAACTGTGCATCTGTTCTGTTACGCCTTTGCTTGTGTTGTCCGTCAAAGGCTGTGTCGCAATTTGACTTTTCAAAGGCAATTTTCACTCGTACCCCCTGCATACCTTCCATTAATAGCTCTGGCTGACATAAACAGCTCATCTACAAAGTAATGGAGTGCGCGCTGTAGTCAGTAGATTCACAAATCTGGCAGATAAAGAAGTGAAATTGTTCAAAACAAAGCCACTGTGGGTATGTTTTAAAATGCCGAAGACACATTTTTGAGGATGGCCCCCCATCCACAGCAGCACATCTTCCAGGTGTCCAGGTGCTCCTGCTGCTTCCCTAAACTGGGATTGTGCTTACCTGAATCTACTGCAGGTGATACACTGACTATAGGTAAGTAACTTAACTATGACTTTAGGGAGAATTAAATACTCCACAGACAAATGCAGCCAATAAAGCTGGACAGTTAATGATAGAATAAAATGTATTTCGCAGTTTAATCTAATTTTTAAACTGAGGATTTTTATTTTTATGTTTAAATCCAAAACTTCATTTTGGCTTTTGATAAATACTGAACTTTGTGATGATGCTATCCGTAACAGTAGTTGTATTTGAAAGGATAATCGTAACACCTATCTTTTCAATGGTGGTCTTTGGTGTTGAAAGTGGACGTCGTCCTTGACTTTCCCGGTCGTGAACCTTTGATCCTTTCCCCAGTTGATGTTGTGGCTGGTTTTGGTCTGATCTTGCCCTTGAAAGATTTCAGAACTCCTGCAGTTGCCTCTAATTGCAGACTGTTTGAATACAAAGTGCTCTGTATTTAAGTGCTTCAGACTGAAATTAGCTTTTCAAAGTTTGTTAATGTGACAAATTAGCCACTCGGGCTGTCTTACATAGGCTAATAACAGTATGGATACTGAAAATTACATACATCTTCCTTTTAGAATAACTCTCCATATATTCAATTATCGCCATATTCAATTATCCCTCATTTTGCTGGTGGCACTCTGGAAGCCTCTTGAGGAGTCCTTGAGTCCCTAGGAGACTCCATAGTCAATGCAGCAAGCATACAGCTCTCTGAGCAATTATATTCACTGCAAGCATCCAAATATTAACACCAAATGTGTACAAAAATAAGGATCACACAGGAAGCTCCATGTAATGTTAATGTGTATGTGCGTGTGTGAGAGACTGTGTGCTACCAACATCTGAATGGGAGAGAATAAAGAACAACATAATACAAAGACATAGCACAAATCGACATGTAAATACACAGATACACTCTGACTCAATCACTTAGAAGACTTGGTAGTATGGAGAAAGATCTGAGAGCTGCATTAGGGAACTAGAGGAGCTAAAGCTAAACTAATGCTGAGGACAGAGAGAGAAAGCAAAAACTATAAAATGGAGAGGAGTGACTGGGTTAGCAAGACAGGCTCCTAAAGAGCCTGGAGAGCCCTTTGGTGTACGAGAGACGCTGAAAGAAATGTGGAGATGCACTTTTGGATTATTTGTGCATCTCAAGTTCACTTAACAGTTAGGAGAATTTTATGAGTGTTGCAAACAATTAAAACTACTGGCAGCTAGCAGCAGCAGTTGCCAGCAACAGTTGGCTTCATGTATTTTTTCCACGTGCGTAGAAGCTACTGTAGGGAACTGGTTGGCATTGCAGGACAATGACATCCCCGTCCTTAACACTGCCAGCAAACCTCTAATTGATTGGCTGTTTATCCGACCAGAGAAAATAAATTCTCACTGAGCCCATCACCAGAACTTTTTGAATGTCTGAACAAATAGGAAATATTCCAAATGTCTGGTTATGTCATGTGACAAAAGAGGGCATGACCACCATTACTATGTTGCAGCGATAGTTCGGGAAATTGGATGTGGGTTTGTTTTAGATATCCAAACTTGGATCTTACAAACCGGGTGGACGACAGCAAGGTAATAACACTGACAATCTACAGCTAGCGATATGCTGCCTACCTCGCTTTAAAGTCAAGGTCAGCAATACGTGCACTCCCATATTCACCATAAATCAGCCTTGTCTGTGAACGAGTTATATTGTAATGTGTGGCAATCACATATCAGTGTTCTTGAAATCCTTTCGGGGGTAATGGGAAAAGTAGTAAAGCAGTGATTACTCATATTGGTCTGTAGCTAGTCATATTTGAGTTTGGCCGTGCTTCAAGCCAAGACTATCACAAGGCGTGGCTGAGCTGGTTAAGTGCTGTTTCTGCCCAATTTTAAGTTAAGGCATAAAAACGCACATTACACTTGTGCTGACCTGAATGGGGAGTAAATGGGATTTACTGTCTCTACAACCTAAACAAAAGATTAAAGTTCGGTTTACGGCATCTTCACCACCACTTGTTCAATAATCAATCTCATATGCCACCTGCACTCTATTCATCAGTTTTTACCACCCTTGCCACTAGTAACAACCAGCACTCGTATCCGATTGGGATATGTGAGGCAAATACCATCGAATAACCTGAAGAGTGCAAGCAGTGCTGGCTAAATTTAGTTTTTACAACAAACAAAGAGTCCCGGTTGTTCCAAACTTTTACCATTTAAAAATTATGGAGGCCACTGTGCTCTTGGGAACCTTCAATGCGGCAGTATTTTTTGCAGCCTACCCCCAGATCTGTGCCTCGATACAGTCCTGCCTCTGAGCTGTGCAGGCAGTTCCTCTCTCCTTGCGGCTTGGTTTTTGCCCTAATATGCATTGTCAGCAATTACGCAGACAGGCTTGTGCCTTCCCAGATCATGTTCCATTAATTGAATTTTTTGGACCCCAATCAAGGTACAGAACCCTCTCAAAGACGAGCTAGAGAAATGGGAGCTACCTGAGCTGAATTTCAAGCGTCACAGCCAAGTGTTTTTTATTTTTGCTCCGTCATTATGGAGGAGCCTCATACATTTTTCCACAACATAACGACAAATAAGCGAAGAATGTGAAGGTGCCTGAATGCTTTATTGAAAGAACTGTACTCCAATGCAATGTGACATTTAGATGTTAAAAATGCCCAATTACATTACATTAGCAAAATTGCTGTAAGGTGGAGTCCTTTTCAAATCGTGGTTTAACAAACACTGCATATGGATAAATGGACCTGGACTCCCAGAAGTAAATGGCAAATGCAAACTGGATTTAATAGCACCTCTCAGCATCTTGACAAAGGACACTTTGACATCCAGACTGGAGGAGGGATGAAATCACCAACCTTCCAATGGGTGGGTGACCTGCTCTACCTCCTGAGCCAGAGCTGTCTCCAAGATAAATGAAAAGATGAAAACATGCCATCAGACAGCCTTTAATGTCGTCAGCAAGAATAAGAAGTAAGACATTTCTGTGCCACTACAATATTTAAGTAGTTTATTTTCATGAATGCCTCTGAAACCAAGAAGCAGAAACTGTGAAATGTCTTGCACATATTTATTTATTTATTTAATTTTCACTTCATACAGGCCTGTAAGTTAAGACGCTGCTGGTGAGCTTTTCACTTGCTCAATCTGATGGCATCAAATGTATATAACTTTAAATGGCGGAGCTGGGGAGGGATTTTACTCAAAGAAAAGCAGCTCTCATTGGCTGGTTCATTTTCTGCTGATGGACTATCAGGTTGTCCCGGTGCCAACAGGAGTCAGATTTTCAAGTGAAGGTGAGATTTACTGAACTACTAACTCAGTCGTAAGTGTTGGAAATAATTTTCTGGAGATGTTGGATCTCTTCCTTACTTTGGCCTGGAAGCAAGAAAAACAAGAAATAAGCAGCATGGAACATGAGACGCTTGATAATTATCACTACAGTGGCCAGAAACTTAGTTAATACCGAGAGCACGGGTATAAAATCTCCTGGTGGTATTTCAAATGATGAAAGAGAGCCACTCAAAGGTCAGTAAATGTTTGCCATAATTTCAGTTTTCAACTCAATATTTGTGACTCAGGTCAGTCTGAACAAGAATAATGTGTCCCTTTGTTCTCTTGAATTCTTCTAATTCTTAACTGGCGGGGGTGACTATACAGGTTGATATTGGCTGTGCCCCTCAGTTTCTCTGTAATGTTGAATCGTCAGAGCGAAATGTGTTGATCATAAATATGCATCAAGGTGACATAAATATTCAGCAGCGTCTATAAATATCTGGACTTAAGATTCTTGCAGTGATCCGCCTCCAAACTACTCCAAACCAACTACAAAGGTTTCCACAGCTTTAGATTCCCGTTGACTCTCTCCCTGATGTGCTCAGTGTGGTGCAATGCCAACAGCAAATATTAACATTTAATTGCACTTAATGTGGGCATTTGGTACGTTTTAGACATTCATTTTAACAGTTGAGGAATAGTAGTCAGAATAGCTTTTTCTACAAATTTGAATCTGAATGTTGTTCCAGTATAGACATCAGTGATCGCCGCTATATGATTGCAATTGAGTATATGCATATTAATATTTTATGATTTCACTAGAGGTTTTTGAAATAAGCCAAAAAGTAATTGGGTGGAATTTATGTCACCCCCCCAAAAAAAACAACAACAAAAAAAACAAAAAACATGGCTGAGTAGCCCTTTAATTACCTTGTCCTCATTCATCTGTCTGCACATGTATCTTCTACACTTCTTGTGGAGGTACTTTTTCGTCACTGAGCGAATTTGATCCTCCAACCAACGCACCTGAACACAAAGATACAAGGTCATGGGTTTGTATCATGAGCTTCACAACATCAGCAGTAAGGGCAGAGATGAAATAGTAGCATTCTCTCAGGGAAACTTTCTCTCTTTCTCTCCTTTCAAATCAAACCTAAACCTAAACCTATACTATCCATAGCTCAATGATAAACGAAATATTAATTCTTCACTCTAATATCTTGCCCCAACATCCTTTCGCATGAAGTACTGATACCATACATACTTTCTTTAATTGGCAAGGTCGGCTTTATTCTGTGTTTCTTGTGAACAAATCCCACAAAAAGACAAAAGCCAACCAAGGAAGAAAAGTACATTTCTTCCTGCTGAAAATGTTGCAGTTGCAGTAATACAGTTTAAAGTCTATAAAGTCAAATGTATTTTCCTATTTATTACCTATAAGTGTATTAATAGTAATAGTAATAGTATAACTCTTTCACTCTCATAGTAATAGTAATAGTAAAAATAGTTTTTTCTATAATGTTACTCCAATGGGAATAAACAATGTTTTTGTTGAAACCTGTTTTCAGTGACAGAGTAATCCGCAATCGGTTCTCTAGTATTTCGCTGTGTCTAATTATAAACACTTTATTACAAAAGCAGCAAATATTGTGGTGAATGCATGTTAAACGCTCTCTGTATTTATTTAACCTTCCCGAAACTCTGCTTTATCAACTTCATGGTAAACAGACCTCCACAAGAGGCCTCCGGGTCTGGGTCCAGTGTGCCCACACACATGAGCATGTTGGTTATGTTGGTAAGTGTTTGCAGGGAGGTGTTTCTGGTGTAGCTGTGGTGGAAAAAGGGATAAAACTAGATACCACTGTCTGCTGGTTTGCAATTCACGAAGTAGAAACATACACACACACACACACACACACACACACACACACACACACACACACACACAAACACACCTATGGTGTTGCTAGATGACTGGTGAGTCTACAATATGTGTGAAAAGGAAATGTAATGTTGAAAAGACCACTTTGAAAAGAGGACACAGCTTGTTATAATACATCACAACAAGAGCCCTGTGCAACCATCACAGGATGTATGACACCAGATAGAACCTCTGCTAACAGCCTTTGAGGGTGCAATACTGTCCATGGAAACATGGGTGGCATGGAACAGAACATGTCAGGGGTAAAGATCAGTTAATAATAAGGATAATGCCTCTTAGTATTTTTCTTGGAAGCCATATATCAATTAGGATGAAAATATCATCTCAACTAAAAGTGTGTGTGACATCTGAAAGTTAGATTTCAGATCTCAGTCAGATTGATTTCTTGATTTTGTTTGGTCATTTTGGTTTCTTTTTGTCTTAGTTTAACCTACATGACCCTAATGAAACAGTTTAATATACATACAGCGAGTTTCACAGATTGTTTGAGTGACCAGGTGAAACTTGTGTTCCTGGTCCCAGCAGACTTTCCTCACAGCTTAGGAAACTTTCAGAGAAGGAACTTATTGCCGGGTGGATGTTGTGCTTCAGTCACGTGGCAGCCTGTCATACATTAAGGTGAGCTGACCAACAGACCACCATATACGATGCAGGGTTGAGTATTTATGGGCAAACTAAGATGGCTGGTCCCTTTTCAAAAGTTTTCCTGAATACATAACATAGATGCCACTATTATTAAGACACAGGAAATAAATTTAAAAGCTTTGTTATGTAGTAGACTTTGCTTGCAGTGTAAATTAGGCCCAAACAGCACTGACTCCCACCACTACAGGCTGTAAACTAGCAGAGAGTAATACAGTTTGGACAGGTGGCACCAGGTTATGTATTGGCTATTTGTGAGCCAAAATAAATCTCCCATTTCTCTCTCTCTCATTCTCTCCCTCACTTCTGTTCTCTCTACCTTCAACCCCCACCCCTCCTCGTCACACACAGCTTTAACTCCTCACTGCCTCCTTTCTGTTCCTCTGCAGTATTTGCCCCCCACTTTTTTTTTTTTTTTTGCTCGGCTTTTCCATCTGTCAAGGATGTAATTACCTGCCTACTATGCTTTGGCTTCAGCACCTCTACCTCATTTCAGAAATCAGAAGAAAGAAGAAAGAACTTTGAAAAGGAATAAGTGATGGCGAGTTGAACTTGAGCATATCAGCATCCATAGACATGCTCATCAATGTGTGATGAGTGCCTTTTTTGACCGCATTAGCTATTGTCTCTGGAAGCTATCTTGACTACCTCCCAATACAACTCACCATTTCTGTCCTGGTATAACCCTGTCCAGTTTTAATGCTTGTCAAGCATTAAAAAAATACTTTAAGTCTTTTCTTGTCCAGTGTTATGTGGGTAGCAGTAACAGGTTAACAAGCAATTTAGACTGGCTTATTATTTAGAAATGGAAAATGTGTTTTTATTATTCGAAAATGTAAAAAGTGGTTGATCCGAAAATGACGAGATTGAAACTCTGACGTTCGAGTGCAAGTGAATGCAACAAGAGATGAAGCGCCCAGACTCCCAGGTTCTTACTTACTTCAATGGAGGAATTACTGGTTATTTCTGGAATAACAAGAAAAGTGTTGTTTATTAACAGTAATTCATGCTTGATTGTGAGAGAGACACACTAAACCTGACTTAACCCAAAATTACCTACAGCTACCAGCATCTCTGAAACTGCTAATTTTGCAGACAGATGCATCCAAATTTCAGATCACCTACGCAAGCACAACATACAATAGCACCCAGTTTAAAAAGCACTAAAAATCACTAGCTCTTAGCCCTAGACAAAAAGCCACATTAGTCAACAATGCAGTGCCAGTTCATCCATTGCTAAGTACCCAAGAATTTTCACTTTCAACATATTTTCAAATTTAAACTCAGAGAAAAGGACTTTTTACCATTTAAGCAGCATTACAGGATAAACAGATTCGGCTGGTGAATACTGTCTTTACATGCACCTAGGAGCCCACTTAAACCCTTAAGGAAAGCTCGCATTTACATAATTACGTTTAATTTTGAATCTTATATCAGGAAACTTTTGGGAAACATTGAAGGGCATGCAGGAGGTCAAAAGAGACAGGAAGTAAAAAAAAAAAAACAACAAAACAAAACAACATATTCACTCAGTCAAAAATATTTTTTCAACCATGAAGGACACCAGAGGTACTGGTGATAGTGGCAACAGGGAAAGGAAGTCAAGAGACATGTAGAACTGAGAGAGGGAAATGACTCAAATGATTCAAATGAATCAAAATCAATTTTGTATTTGCTTTAAACAAATATTGATATTGCCTTGGCTGAAAACAAAATTCCTGTTAGCAATGATGGATAAGCAAAATAAGAAACAGGTCATTAAAAATTTACACATTACAGCACTTGGTAAGATTCTAATATGTGATGTTATGTTCTATGTGCTGAGCGATCCCTATGAGCATGAGTATTGAAGTTATCATAGGGTTACTATGATAACTTCAACAGCAAGCCACAGCGGCAAAATACACTAGTAGGGCAATCCAAAGCCAAAAAGTGGCATGATTGGCTTGTTGGCTTGCATGAATTATTCAAGAGGTCAAGAAGAGTCTTCAGTAATTGTAGCTTAGACTAAAATTTGGGTTCCTTAAGAAAATCTTAGACATATTTTTGTGCAATGATGTCTTGTTCAGTGTTTTGCTGTCAAGTTCAGTGAGCACCGGCTACTGTGGTGGAGAAGAGAGTCGAATCACTAGTCAGCCAAGAGATGCAGGCTTTCTGTGGGCTCTGAAAATGAATGTCACTAGTTTTATCCTCAGATGTCTTTGACACACTCGTGTCCCAACTGTATAAAAAGTTTGGATCACTAGAAAAGCTGAAATTCCCTGAAATGCTGAATCTGGCTAAAATCCTACAGTACAACAGAGCCTGATTTGATAGAGGTTTCACCTAACTTAAAGAGACATAAGGGCATTTCTTTGATCTGCAAAGAGCCCCGAGTACTATATTCAGCACCCACCTTGACTAAAAAAAAGTAGTAGTTTAAGAGCTGATGTCTTACATGAATGAAAGTGGGATCACACAGGCCATGGGACAATTCTACAGACATCCACAGCATTGGTGGAGATAATATTTTCTGTTCTAAAGAGGATTAAAATTTTCACTGGAAAAACTTTTAGTGTTTTTCATTGGTCTGACAGCAAAAGATCAAAAACTGCTGCAAAAACTAGGAGGATTAATTTTCTGATAAAGTAATTGAGTACTTTGTATCTGAACTCAAACTCATTTTTTTGTTTTTACTTTCTCACACTAAGAAAACCGCTGCTCTCCTTAATTTACCCAGAAGACACTTACCACCTTAATATATATAACCCAAAACCCATAATACCCAAGCCCATTCATTTTGTTCTGCTTTTTAGTTATCATATTAACGTCTTTTTTTCTTTCTGTTGATCAAAGTATGGGGTTCTCTATCCAAGATCTGTAAAAAGTTTGAGAAGTTTGATACCAACATACTAAGACAGGGAAATTCAGGATTCTGCATGTTCACTGGAATGTGAAGTTCGGGAAGAAGCACTACAGATGGGGTTAGGGTTAGTATGGTGGAATAAGCCTTGCGGCCAGGACAGCTTGCCATCATTGTGGGGAAAATTAATTCTCAAGTTTATCGAGGCTGAACCTCTGTAGAAGCTGAGACGTTGCACCAGGACTGTGACCCTAAACTTCTAGGTAAATCCACTGCAGAATAGCTTCAAAAAAACGAAAATCCACTTTTTGGAGTGGTTCACTTAGAGCCCAGACCTCAATCCGACTGAGATACTGAGGAAAGAACTCAAGAAAGTCTGAGCGTCTGAGGAATATCGCTGAGTGGAAACAGTTGAAAAATGGTAAAAAAAAAAAAAAAAACAAGCCCTGGAACATTGTGCAGATTTGATCCAACGGCTACTAGAAGCTCTTGGCTGAGGTTATTGCTGCCTGGTTCAACCATTTATTAAGTCCCAAGGTCCGCTGACTTTTTCCACCACCACTGTGGTTGTTTAATAGGCGGGATTAACAAAGACTTGAAAGGTTAGCATTATTTGTGTGGCATTATCTTAAGCACACTATGGTTGACTGTACTCCTTACTTAGATGAAGAAAAGATCATATTTTATTACCAAACAAGTAATTCTAAAGGTTCACATACTTTTCCCTGCCACTGTACTGCTTCAAATGGGCCAGTGACCTTTTCCACAGTGTCTGGATTGTTAGAACAGGCCTTAGCAATCAATAAACACCACACAGCTCATTCACCAAGCATGATCTGAACAAATTTGCTGTTAAATAAGCTTGTGAGCAAACTTATATAAAAATAAGTGTTTCCCTCAGCTGGTTAGGGGAGAATAAATTGATTCTCTCTTTGGTTTAAAAATGTTTTTTTTTTTTTTACAGAAATCTTGGACAGACAGAAAAAAAACAACACAATAAAATATTCAAGGTCAACCATACATAAATGAGGATAACCTTAATGATTTGATATATAATATATCATTTGGCATAATGCTAGATAGTGCTCTCCACCATCATGCCTGAAACAGAATATCTTTCATCAGAAAGCTGTTCATTCCTTTTGTATAGTAGCAACAGATGCAGCTCTTACGGTAAAACTGCAACAACTTAAGTAGCGACAACAGTGTGTTCACGAAGACCTACAATGTCTTAGTGCTTTCAAGAAATCCTTGCAGAGTATACATTTTACCAACCCACTAGAAGAGCAGTAGAAGTACATGTCCCTGGAACATTTGCCAATTAACTATATTGAGGTAAGGTAAATCGAGAAGCACAAAGAACTGACATTAAGAGCGAATGGAAAGTGAAGAGGAGGAAACAAGGGACCAGAGGAATAAAGGTGGTGTGGGGCCAAAGTCTGGAAATAGACCTTACATAGATGAAATAAAAGTACCTCCTTGCTACTGCAGCAGAGTGGCACAGTCCGCAAATTCTCTTATAGATATTTTATGGACCGGAAAGCATTTGATGCATCCTCACTGTTCTGGTCAGAAGTGAGATGGAAAAAAAAAAAAAGTGCAAAAGAGGAGAGAGAAGAATTGGGAGAGAGAAAAAGAGGGTGAAGTGGGCTGCGGTTAATTTTATATCGAGGAATTTTAGCAGGGGGGCAGCAGACATCAGGAAACAACTCATCTGTCATCTCACAGAGCAAGCACAGTGTGAAATATTTATGACCGCTGTTGTGTAAAAACACAACTTTGGTTGGTAAGTCGGAGAATATTTTGGAGGAAGTTAGGCTTAATAAGATCTCTCAATAGTGTGCAGAATTTGTAATGAGAGGGCAAATCACTCAAAACGTAAGCTGTGAAAGAGAAAAGACGTTTTGTTTACAGATAAGGATCCTTTTGATAATTTGTGAAAAGTCAAATGTGACATTCTTCTTTCTACATAAACTACAGTGCAGGAGTACATTCAATTGAAAAAAACGCTTGAACATGCTTTTAAATTTGGAAATTTATCTAGATTGACATTTATCTGAGCAGGAGCTCCAGCAGTGGTGTAAATTATCGGTCTTATTTGAGGAAGAAAGGCAGAAGCAATCCAGTCTGGGACTGTATATGTGTTGCTTGCAGGGACTGTCTCCTGAAAGCTTGGGGAAGCAGCAGTGTTAAGTAAATAAAGCATAAAACTAATACAGTGTGAAGTTATCATAACACCATCTAAATGGAGGTGTGTAGGTCAACAAAGCAGGCAGTTAGCAGTTTCAAAGAGTAACTAATTACATTCAACAGGATTACATAATGAAATTACAAAATGTAATTGTAATCAGTTAAAGAGATAGAAAATGTAATTAAATCACAGTTACAAATCCAAATGTTGGTGATTACAATAAGGATTCATCCAAATATATATTATTTTTGGTAAAAGCTTTTCTGTGAAATATAACATCAGGTTTGCACTGCACCAGCTGCCGCTTGCGAAGAAATAGTTCTGGCATTTAACTTAACCACAACTTTTACCGTTGTTTTTCATTTGAACTTTGGACAGAGTCAGTTTTGCTCCCTCATCTTCCCTGGCAGTCATCACCAGCTCCACTCAACACACAAACACAAGAGTCTTTCCACATCCCTGACTCAGATAGGAATGTTGTTGAGTTTCGTTGTTCTGTGCAGTGCTGGATTTTTGAAGGTTTATGCTGAAAAAAATTTGATTTGTTTTGAGTCATTGGCCGTTATTTTCTAATTCAGTGATAAGGACATAGAGAGGGTAAGAGGAAGAGGTAAAAGGGATCTTAGAAATGGATAGTTTAGTAAAATAAATTATATATTTTTGTTTTGCAATTATAACAGTGTTGGTAAGTAAAGAAATAACGTGATTTGTTTGTAAATGCTTCTGTAATGTGCCACTGAGTTGATTTTACTGCAACACTGAAAGGTTCATTAGGGACCAAATTCATCAGTCTAATCAAAAACACAATCAAGAAACACAAAAATACAGATAGCCAACTAAATAATGAAAACACACAAAGAGGACACGTTGCAAAGGTTTCATTATTACTCATATCCAAGATTGGTCTGAATCTGTTTAGACTGTTGGTTTCCATTGCTGTGAAAAGTTCATTTTGACCATACTATTGAAATAAGCTGTAATTTTCTCCCCGGACAATGCAGTTGAGGAGAAATTACTTTTATATGCAACTAATTTGCAAAAACTTTTTTTTTTTTTTTTTTTGGAAACATTTTTGACAAACAATTAAAATTGTTGTGAGTAATGAGGAATATGCTGTTAATTTATATATTTGACTATTTGGAAAACAAGCTTGACTCTGTACGTATCAGTAAAATGTTCATAGACAATCTTTTCTGAAGGTAGAATTGGTAGGGTATGAAAGTAATTTCTAGGAGACAGGATTGTCCAATAAGAAGCAGCTGAATCTGAATCTTAAAATCCATGCAGTTATCACGTGTGTTCCCTTGACATGTTATATGTTATTTATCAAGTATATTGTGGCACCTCAGACACAAGTTCTGTCTAAATCACTGAATTTATTATATCTGAGTGCAAAAAAACTCGCAGCTTTGGACTCAAGTTTAAGGCTGCAGCGAAAATGTTTCTAACTGAAGTTATTTGTTAATAATTTTGTCTAAAGATTAGTCTGTGAAAGGTCAAAAAGGAAAATAGAAAAGAAATTCCACTACAGTTTCCAATAGAGAATGCGAAACCAGGAAATATCAGGCATTTTTGCCTTAGAAATGACATTAACATAATTGATTATCAAATTTTTTTGACTAATTTATTCATTGATCAATTATTTATCTAATTGTTGTTGAAACTAGGGAAACTGTGGCTTAAATTGAATGTGCGCAATCTTTATAAACTGGGGGCTGACTTAAACACAGCTTCTCTTTTTTGTCATTGTATAAAACTACACAGCAATTTGTCTGCATAGAAAGAATAATACACTATCTTGAACAGATAACCACCTAGCAGCGATCTCGGGGAGTCTTTTTCCTGTGTCTAAATATTTTTCCTGTCTAGTTGTCTGGCATGCTTTGGTTGGTTCTTTCTCCGAGCAGCAGTAAAAGTCGTGTCTAATAGTTTTTTTTAATTAACTTTCTTTCTCTGTTTGAGCGCACCTGGCAGTGTTAAAGCCTTCATTTAAACCT
The DNA here is from genome assembly GCA_038496675.1 of Rachycentron canadum. Lineage (NCBI taxonomy): Eukaryota > Metazoa > Chordata > Actinopteri > Carangiformes > Rachycentridae > Rachycentron > Rachycentron canadum. Next base: position 14,846,854 of record CM076656.1, on the reverse strand, counting down.
TCTTTTGTATCTTGACTTTTGGAGCAAGTTGGATCTTTCAATTTTCTTAATAATAGAATCAGGAAAGAAAAGAGTCAGTCAGAGTTCAGTTTTTTTTTTTTTTTTTATGCCTTTAGTAAAGATGCACATCTTTCGAGTCAAATATTAATCTGGCTGACTGACAACTCTCTGGCCATTGATGTAAAATTTGTGGAGAAAGTGAGAAGGGGCAATTATACTATAACTCACCGAGGCAGTAATGGCAGCGAAATGAAGGCTAATCAAACCATTAAGATGATTCCTTACAACATAAACACTGGTTGCACGCAAACTGGCAAGAAGATACAGTTTGTATGCAGCTATGCCATAACATTGTGCATGAGGCTTTTGTCAATGTGTGTGTGAGTCTGTGTTTGTGTGTGTGTGTGTGTGTGTGTGTCTCTGTGTGTGTGTGTGTGTGTCAGGCAGCGATGATGGAGTTATTAATGCAGGCTTTAAGCAGCAGTCTCGCTTCACTGAACAGCCGAAAGTCTCGCCTGGCCATTTCCCATCCTAACAGCACTGGCACACACGTTAATGTACACATACATTACACATACATTAAAAAAAAAAAAAAAAAAAAAATACACAGAAATACACCTCTCCCATTTATCATCTGAGTTGCAGGAGGCTATTTGGCGTCTTACTTCTTTTCTCTCAACCTGCAAACTCCCACTCTTTCACTGTACTACACTGCCTCAGAAGCCATCAACTCCAGGCCTCCGAGAGTTCTTCGCATCTTTACCTGTCGCATGTGAGAACCAGCAAATCTGAGCATCAGACAACAGAGCATCCTGGTTCCACAGTATATGCACGCGCAGTATATGCTCAGCTGATGGTTAATCAGGTGGGCTGTGCAAAAACAAATGCAGCGAATACAGCAGTGCTGCAATAAATCCTCCTTCATGTTGGTTTATCATGTTCAGTATATGTGTTGAAACTGTGTTGATTCAACTTTATGGTTACTCTGGAGGTTGCAGTTTGTGGTGCAATTCCTTGTATATTGCAAGGAATTACACTGATCATGTTTAAAAGGCATTGACCACCACTGCCCTTTGAGACAAACTGTTTGTAAAAATGGGCTATACAAATAAAATTGCCTTGCCAATTGCCTTGCCACTGTAACCTGTCCTGCAGAGCTAACCTTCTTCACATAAGGTGAATTCCCTTGATTATACCTCGAAATTATTAAAGTAGTCGGGACTGGCTGTGAAGCTCTTGTAATAACTAATGCGTAGGTGCTAGTTTCTGTACTCTGTTTTTTACTTAGTGATGTAATCTCCATTTATACACTAAAAACACCCAGCAGGCTGGTGCAACCAGCTGCAGAACTTAATGCATAAAAGTGGTGAACTTAATCTTCACCTTGACCAAGAGGTTTACATGCTTAATAGTATTGCAGGGAATTGCAGGATAATCAGTATTGACCTGTTACGCTCACAGTGGGGCACGAGATTCAAGCAGCTGTCTGTCTCTCACTCACACGCACAATTTCTCCCTCTTTACCTTGAGCATTTTATTCCAGACACGTTCGGCGCTAGTCCTCTGTCTTCCCAGTTCATCCATGATGTCTGTCAGTAGAGCCTGCAGCTGTGGAGATACAGACAGTTGAGTGACGCCACTTTCTTCTACCAAAACACACAGTGTCTCACACAGACGAACATACAGTTCCCCCCCCATCTGCGATCCCGCAATTTTCCTGTCAATGGCTGATCAGAATTGTAAAAGTGTGCGTGTGCTTAGACACACGCACACTTTTACAGCTAATTAAAAATCCATTTCCTGATTGTGAAGTTTCACGGCCTAGTGAGGCCTGTGCGACGTGTTCCAGGCTGTCACAGCTGCTCTGCCATTGAGACAGGACTGAAGCTGACTCACTGGGAGGCAGATTGAAATGCACACGCTGATGCTGATATTTCATTAATGCGCGTACTGCTTAAAGAATTTTCTGTTAGCACCCTCTGCTGGAAAGTCAAGGGCTATCAATCAGCATTCAATCCTGAGTCAAACGACTCTGCAATAGTTGTGGGTATTTATTGGCTCTGGCACAGAATGGCAGTGATATAAATACAACGGGCGAAAACCCCAATTTTGCTTCTTTTCTGCGCTGTGATATCTTTTAGAGCACAAGCACTGTAAACAGACCTGTCACCTGCCCAGCACAGAGCTGTTAAACCAGATCTACCCCAGCTACACTGAGCATGAAAATGAAAGGATGAGCTGCAGCCCTGTTGTCTTAAAACATACAAACATCACGGATTGAAGCGTTGCACCCGGAGGCTCCAGCACTGACATAAGTACCAACCCAGGATAAGACTAAACAGATCCATTTTATGTAACTCTGAAAAGCTGATGGAAGAATTTTAAATGCAAATTTGAATCTAAGTGAAATTTAATGTCCGGCTGTAATTAACTTTTTTTTCTGTCATCCTTGTCGCATGCTGCTCGTGTGATGCCTATCTAGTATCTTACTGACAACTACAGACAAAAGAGATGCATGGAAAGACATAATTATCACCACTGCTCTTATTTCATTGTTTATCATGACTGAGTCCATCGTTCCTTTAAGTCATGGAGTCAATCCAGAATATTTCAAAAAGTTTGATGGCATTTTCAACTCCACTCGAAGATACATTCAAATGCTGTGATGAACCTGCTTCCATGAGGACCAGGAAAAGACTTACCTCTGCTGCAGAGGATGAGTTCATTGCAGTGAACTGTGTCTGACATTGCCAAAAAAACAGCAGCTCAGATTAGAGCCGACACAAATACCTTAGTGGCAGACAAGCCTCCAACATTTACTCTCTAGTGGAGAATCCAGAGGGAAGCCAAACCTTCTTGGGCCAAGAAACACAATGAATTGATATTAGACCAATGAAATCAGTCCTTTGGTCTGACAAGGCATTTTTTATTCCAAGCGCCATGTATTTGTGAAATACAGAAAAGGGAAATGGATATTGTCTGCATGCGTGGTTCCCACTGTGAAACGGGGGGAGGTGTGATTGTGTGCTGCTGCTTTACTGGTGACGCTGTTGGCGATTTATTCAAAATTGAAGACACTTAACTAGCATCGCTGTGGTGGTAATGTTTGTTAGCACTACCACTAATGTGGGTCTTTACACACAGACACATTTTGTCCCAATACGATCATTTGGTTAATCAGTTTGCTGGCTGACAGAAAATAAGTCATAAGGCAATTTTATTGCTTTATGCAGAAATGCCAAACATGATGCTTCAAATGATAGATAGATAGATAGATAGATAGATAGATAGATAGATAGATAGATAGATAGATAGATAGATAGATAGATAGATAGATAGATAGATAGATAGATATGTATTCTTTATTAATACCTTGGTAAAATCTCACTAATATACGCAATTTAGATTTTGTCCATTTCATGAGCCACTGCCTTTGGCTGAGGTGTTAAACAGCATGATGGCAGTGGGAACAAAGGATCTCCTGAACTTCTCAGTCCTGCAGCGCAGCAAGATAAAATGTTGGCTGCTACTGTAGCTTTTTCTCTGTTCTGCCAGAATATTGTGAAAAGGGTGGTTGGCATTGTCCGAGATGCATGCATCTCTCCACAACAGTCCTGAGTTAGTGGTCCTGAGCCAAGCACAGATCCAGCCTTTTTAACCATCTTGTCTAGTCTCCTTGTGCTCTTGTCTGACATACTGCTGCCCCAGCAGACAGCAACATAAAAAAAGCACACTTGCCACCACTGATGGATAAAATATGTTCAGCATTTCACTGCAGAAGTCAAAGGACCTGAGCTTCTGGAGGAAAAAGGCCCAGCTCTGTCCCTTTCAGTGTTCAGGGACCGGTCCTGTTTACTGTCCAAGTTCAGACCTAGATAGCGTGCACCACCTCAACGCCCTGTCCCTGCTCACCACTGTACATGGGACATAGTTACTAAGCCTCACTGTGGTCATCTTGTCGGGTATTCCGCAATCCAGGATGTGAAAGAAGGATCCACCCCATTCCTTCAAAATTGTCTTTGAGAATGGGTGGTTGGATTCTGTGAAATGCAATTGAAAAATCAAAGAATATGATGGTCACATAAGCACCTGGCTTGCCCAGACCTGGTGGAGCATGTAAAGGATGGCATCATCCACTTCAATATGTTCCCTGTAAGCAAATTGTATGGTAGGTCTAATGCCTGTTCAATCTGTTGACTCAGAAGTTGGAGGCCCACTTCAGGAAGGCCCCCACACTGGTCTGTAGTTATTTATCTTGGCCAGGTGTCCATCTTTAAGTACTGGAACAAAACATGATAGTTTCCACTGGATCGGGACATTCCACGACATGGGCTGCACGGTCCTTGAGCAGCCTTGGGCACACATCATCCAGACTGGCTGCCTTAACAGGAACTAGCCTTTTGAACTCTGCCCTCACCTCATCTATTGACAAGGACAGGAGACTTGAATCCAGTGTGGAGGAAGTTGCAGTTGCAGTGTCAGGGTTACAGCAGTGTAAAGGAGATGCTGTATGAGAGGCCTTGTCCATGTCACCTGATGTTGCCTGGCTGTTTCTCTCTTCATAGCCATCTCTTTCTCTTTCTTGCTCTTTCTACACCTTTCTTGTGTTGTTGTGCGCTGATGTTACTTCTGACCCAGGTTTTGTTGTTGGGAAAGCAGTGTACAGCCCTTGCTGATATTACAGTGTCCATACAGAAGTTGATGTCATCAGTGATGCAGTCGACCATTCTGTCAAGGTCAGTGTCCTTGCTGGTACTGTTTTCCTGTGACTACAAACCGTACACTCAAAACAGACTCACTGGCTTCCAGTGTCCAGTTCATAAATGAGCAGGTCTGTCGGAGGGATGAAGGATAACTCGATTCTTATCTGATCTGCCGAGTGATGGCAGAGCTGAAGTAGTTGATATTTGCATAAAACAGATCAAGTGTCTTATTTTCCCTTGCAGGACAGTAGAGGACGGTTGAGTAGTGTAGGACAGAACATATTCAGGAAAGTCTGGGAGGTGAGGGTGACTTGGTTAAAAATCAGCCAATAATGGATGCATCAGGGTGCCAGGTCCGTACTCTCACATCACTCTCATGAATGACAATGCATGCGACTGCAGGCTCTGCTTGTGCTTGAATGTAAACAACGGTGACAATATGAGAGAACTCTCAGTAAGGTCCAAAACCAAGTGCCAACAGTTCAATAGTCTGACAACAGATCTTCTTCTCTGTCATTGTGAAATGACTTGGATTGTACTATCTCTTGTTCTATCTCTTTCCACTTGGTCTGGTGTCTCTGTCTGCTTCAGCTGCAGGGAAGTCAAGTAAATCCACAGAACAGTCATTGTTGTCTTACTGTGTTGTTGTTGATCCAGGTCTCCATGAAACACCTGAAACTACACTCACTTTATGCTCACTGGTTCGTCGCTGGCCAAGCCTTTAGCCCTACGTTCTGGGTAATGCACCTTCAGCTTTGCTGGTATGCGATATTGTTTGAACTAGATGCCTGGTATTCTGTAAAGCGAGGGGGTCCTCCCTCACATACGCTAAATTCTCCATTGTAAGACACAGACTTCACAGAATAGAAATGACATTTGACAAAAGCACACTATTAGAATGCAAAAAAAAAAAAAAAAACATACATACTTCGAGGCCTTGCTGTAACACTGTCGGCGCATCATTCAAATTGACTGAGATAGGAGGCTTTTCTTCAATCTGGTTATACATCTGCTGGTCAGGCAGAAGAAGCAGTTTGGGGGACGTTGACTTGGGTCTTGAAAACTGTTGTTGTCACTTCCAAGTCTGTGTGTACTATGTGTGTTACTCACTAGTCTGACAGAAATGTTTCAAGTTGCGAACCAGCTAGCCCAGGACCAGCCGGACCGTCTCATCAGTTTCAGACCGTCACTATACAGCCGGGTCTGCTCTGGGAAGTAGTGCTGCTCAGAGAGCGCATTATGACCTCTTGTCTTGCAAATGCAACAACGGCTGAAGCTCTTGATAACTGACCATCACCGCCAAGAAACCCCCGTTTTCCGACAGTTTTCAAATCTTTCAAACCCCTAACGCTACAGGATCATCTTGCATAAATAAGCAGTTCAAACTAGTGCAAAATGATTTATACTGAACATTGAGATAAAACTTAAAAGTCCTAAGCTTTAAAAGCACCCTATCGACTTGAGGACTGGCAACACCCATAAGCAGAAAAAAACTCACAACTCTGATGTACTTAAAAAAACAAAAACAAATATGCATATGTAACCAAAAGTCTTTAACCTTGCATTTCAATCATCATATAAAACCACCACCCATAGCTGGTTTACTATGTCATGTGATTCGTCATTTTACAGAAAGCTGTATAGTAGACTTTACTGTAGCAGTTGCCGCAAATATACTAATTCACCTTTTACTGTTCTGCCTCCTCACACTGGATCTCATAAGGATACAAATACAACACACACACACAAACACACACATACATATGCTTACAGGCAAGCACATAAACATTTCAGTTATTACCCACCCACACACAGGCAGCTGCTTACCAGCGGTGTGTTTTCTTGCTGTGTGCTGATCTGTGGCAGGTAAGGAGCGGTGGCGAGTTGAGCCTGGCAGCAGTGCAGTATTGTGCTGTGCTCTCTGTGGTAGCCCAATTTAAGCAGCAGGCTGCTATACTGAAGCCACTCAATCAAACCCGAGCCCACGCTTACACCTGACTGGGAGAGAAACACAATGTACAGCACACACACAGGTCAGACGTGCTGAAAGTGCAAAGATGATGAGATGACAATGCGGGAAAAGTTTGAAGTTTAACTGCACACATGGAAAATTGGGTAGACATATGGCTGGACAGACACACAGACACATACCACCACTTGAAGGTGGGGTGAGCTAGTCATAACAGAGGAGGGAGATGTGGTAATTGTTAAAATATAGATGTAGGCTCATACATTTAAGGACAGTCCGTCCTAGAAGGCGCCTGACATGGATGTCAGAGTGTCAATTTCAGCTGAACTATAGTGACATTCACATCAGCCCCAGCTGTACTATACATATAATGATAATTTGCATGGTCACATTCAGACATGATAAACTAATATGATAATTATGTCCTGCCAACATAATGTTGCCATGTGATCGTGTCGCCATGTCAAAGCATCACTGTGCATAGTACCTATAGGAGGGCATTATCAGATTTTGCCTGTCCATTGTCCTTTATGGATTCTGTTCAGGCTCAGTAGGGTCATAAAACCAAAAAAACCCAAAAAGCTCAGATATGCCCATTGTACACTAGTGAATATCAGACAAAGTCAGATTAATCAGTAAACATAGCTGTGTTTAAGAGATAGAAATTATCTCGAAGTGGTTATCAGTAAACGTAATCAAATGTGCCAAAAGAGAGTTGCCACCATTCTCCGACACTGAAATAATGCTGAAATAAAGCTTAAAATTGCTGTAAAATTCATAAAATTCATACATCCACGTTTAACATTTTCTACGTCTTATATTTGGTGCACTTTCTCATTTATAATAATGTCAATATTCCCTTATTTTAAGATTCTATAGAAAATATTCTATTAAAAAAAAAAAAAAGCTTGTTATACCTCTGTCTATACAGGTCTATTTCTTGACTGATGGAGCAACCTGTTCTAAAGGGGGGAGGATTGTGATGGGAGCAAGTCTCTAGGATGATCATACAGTTGAATCGACGCCTATTCACACAGTTTCAATAAAATCTGAATGCAATTTTGCAAGAACATGTAATTATTACTGAGCACTAACTTCATTATAAGTGGTTGGATGGATAAAAAAAAAAACTTGGGACAATAACCTTTATCCATACGCGAAAGAATATTGCAGCCTGACAGAGCTATTGTCTATAGACTGTACTCAAAGTGCTGCCAGCCTGATGACTCTGTTGCCACATTTAGCAGATTTCAGACATTGTGAAAAGTTTTGACAAACAACCACAGGGAGCATTGCTAATATGTTGACTCCCTGAGCATTTGGTGACAAATTGGCACAGCTGATACCGGTGCACTTTTTGCTTGACAAATCCATAGAGCTCTCATCGCGGTCCTTCCTATACACAGCAAATCTCCCTGTCTGCTAAGAATCTGTTCTTAGCAGAGAGACAGATAGTATTATATGCAAATTAGCATATAATGTCATCTGGCACTTTCATGCAAGTTTTTGAGCAGCCAAAAGCTAGTCTCATTGGAAGAAAGTTGGCAGTGGCTGTAGTTGTCCATAGCAGACATGGTGGTGGATGTTTCAGATTACAAAGCCAAAAGAGAGAGAGAGAGAGAGAAAAAACAAAAACAAAACAAAAAAACTATTTGTTCATGACAGCAACAATTTTCTCTGGTTGGAAGTGATGAATCCATTCCATACCATTTGTCAGCAGTTTCTGTGGAAGGCCACTGGGACTGGCTCAGTTTTAAAGGTGCCAATAATTACTGCAAACAGACGCACAGATGATGCAGTCAAAGAGGCACGAGCAGCACCGAGCCAGTATGTTGGCGAAGCGGCTCGATGACACTACCTCATAATGTCTGATTAATGTACTGGCAAGATGGATGAAGAGTGACTTACCTGCCTCATCAATTTCTGCTCTGATTTTTTTTTGTCACATTGAATTTGCCTAATTGAATAGAAAAGTTAGTTTTGTAAGTTATGATTTATGAGGCTCATCTACAAATTGGATAAGAGCAACACATGCACCAATTTATTCCTTAGATTAAGGAACAATTCAATCTAAAAATCCAACATGTTTACATTGTTTGTATTCCTTCACCATGTTTGCTACTGCATATTGATAATTTCTGACATAATGTTTGTCAGCTGTTACTGTGGATGTTGACGCATATGGATTCAGGTATCGGATACTGGTTCAGCAATGAGGAGTTGTTACCAGCCATGACAGCGTGACTGGTATTGCTTTCCCCTTGAGTGTCTGTGGGTGTCATTATGGTGAAATGTGGACCAAGCGACACACACAGTAGCAGGAACTACCACATAGATGTTTGAGTAGTTATGCAGGTGTATAATACAGTCGCAAAACTTTTCATGATCTGATCCATGAATAGCGAGCACTCAGTAATATAATAATGCAGTAGCTACTGAGTACTCATGGGGTGGAAGGTCAACATGTTTTCACATGCCATGGCTAATGTGATCCCATTGCAAAACAGTCTCGAGTATTCTGCTGACAAAACCGGCTGTTAAAAAGGCTGATGGTAAGGATAATTAGGATTAGGTCCATTAGGATGGACAAAACTATAGCGTATAAATATAAGAAAATAGCTGGAAACTTCTCATTTAAAATTAAGAAGCTGTGAGAACACAGTGAAATTACTGGCTCAATTAGAAGCAGCAAAACGCCCCAACATTCTTTTTAGTGCGGATGAACTGATGAAGTGATAATCATGCACACTGAGTGGTACAAAAATAAATGAAAACATTAATTTTCATTTTGTTTTTCATACTTTGAGTGTTATTTTCACAGTTTTGGGGCATCGGTTCTATCAGTTATGGTAAAATTTGACTCAGCAAGTAAATTCCTGAGATCAATGAGGGAACCTGCCCAAGAGCCTATTCGAACTCGCTCATTGCATAGAAAACTAGGTGCACACGTCTGGCATAACAATGTCTGGCAAATTTTGTCCAGATGGACTTTGTGGGTCCAAATTATACTTTATAGATGTGCACAAGAAATGGCTGGGACAGGAGTATTAATGTTTGTGGCTATTTCATTGTTATGAATGTGGTTAATTTTTTCCCCCCCAATTGCTAATTAATTGTTAAAACCAATAAAATACCCACCTCCCAATCCTGTCCTTTACATGACACACTAAATGCTTCATCGTGTCTCATCATCCTCTTCAGACAGGTAGGCTCCGTGGTAATTTGTTTTTAATTACCAACCCCCAAATTTAATGGGTAATTCCACTGATTATACACAAAAAGGTCAGTTGACTTGCTATGCTGACTTATACTCGGCCTCTGAAAACAGTTAATGTCTTTTGTTACTCTCAATGAGCTTCGTCAACAGTGTTGGTTGGATTGCGTTAGGTGCAATATTTTTGCAGTCTGAATATCACAGAGTATGGACTGAGACTGACACAAGTTCAGATACTGTAGGTGTGCGACCAAACCACTGCCTTCCGGTAACAGGAATAAGTAAAGTGTGGAAAGATCTAACAGTACATTTGTTCAATTGATTCCTTCAGATGAAAAGTCATTTCCTACCAGCAATGACAATGCAGGTTTCTTGAATAACACAACAGATAAAGAATCTTTTGACAGATTTCCTATCATATGAGAAGATGCAACAACTTCTGGTTTTCTTCCCCCTGCGTAGTGAACTTGAGAATCTGCAGACAATGGAGATGTTCACTATGCCATGCACTTGGCTCAAGACCCACCCAGCACACACATACACATACACATGCACACACCCACACCCACGAATAAGGGAGAGAGAGAGAGAGAGATAACTCATCCTAGCAATAATTAAAGAATGTGCTGGAATTCATTGTGACATTCTTCCTCCACCATTTCTTTGTGTTTTTTTTTTCTTTTTTCCATTTTTGCAAGGGACACTCCTCTCGCCAAATCCCAGATGACTTCTAGCTGGTGGAGGTTAATGGAGTCTAAATAACACACATGTACCAACACAGACATCAACACACAGATAGCTTGTACTCCCCGAGGTCTCTGTGCTGTATTTGTGTCACTATTGAGCAAGCAAGAGGGAAACAAACAGAATCCACAGCAGATTTTAGGTTTTTCAGCACATACTCTAATGAAAAGCTATGCAATGTCTTGTGAGGCTGCCTGAGGAGGACACGGACACACACACACACACACACACACACACACTTAGACACACACACACTTAGACACACATAGGTACTTGCAACTAACATGATGGCTTCACTCAATTCGGGAAACAGTGTGACATTTGAAAGAAAAATAGTGCTATTGGCAACAAGAATATACAGAATGTTTCCATGTCATTGTTAGACATTGTCAGAATAAAGAGAATTGGCTTCAGACATTTTTCAGCTAGTTAAACAAGTAAATCTCATGTTCCACAACAGCCTCAATGGACCAGAAATAAAAAAAAAAAAAAAACAAAAAAAAAAACACTCTTCGTGTCCTTAATCAGTTCAAGTGCCACAGCTTTGAGCAAAGGACACACCTATTCTCTGGGGTTGCTGAAAGTCAGGGAAGTGAACAGCAGTGAATTAGAAAAATATCTAACTGATGGAGTGACCTGTACATTGTAGACTGATGACAATGATCTGACATGTTTCAGTCTTTGTGTCTTTGTATATAATATAATTGGTTCACATAGTATCTTTTTATTCAGTTATTGTTTTTTATGTTTTACAAAATACAAAAAAAGTGAAAATTTTTGTACACATGTAAAAATGTGAATTTGTCATGCAGACGTATATGATGTGTACAAAGGTTGAGCTGTGACTACAGGCTTGTGAATGATTGCAAAATCTCTTTTACCCCAATAAATGGCAAGCATCTGAAATTCCCATTTCTTCTGGACTAAGGTGACCCACTGGACGTGGGTGGGGCAGGACGCCCATCTCCACCTACTGCCTATACAACCGGTACTACTTGAGCTGGATAAGTCTGAGAAGGATTAAAGCCAGTGCGTGGGGGCCTGGCCAGATCTGTCCACTGCAGACGTTACACTGCACCTCCTCTTTTCTCAATCAGTCTCCCTCCTTTCATGACTGCTAGACTTCATTACCTTGTACTGGCTCTGCAAAGCTACTGAGGTCAGTTTATATCCAGTGTATATTAGACAATTCAAAACTGAGCATATTTACAACACAGATGCTGTGTTTTGCATAACAAACATGAAACTGAATTGATTTGAGACAGGAACCATTTAAATCTGGAGCCATTTAAGTCTGGAATAAGTAATAAAATGAATGAATCTCACCAGACGTTTTGATTTGCCGCTGGAGGATAAGCACGTGTCACACAAGTAAGTAATGACGCCACCAGTCCAGCAATTAGTAAATGAGAGGAAAGAAGACCAGTCTGTCGGAGGAAGAGGCAGTATGCTCCGTCATATTATCTCCCCTGGAAAGACTGAGTAATTCCATGTAGCAAAGTGCAGTGGTATTAGCTATTTTTTGAGGTTGACAGCAATCCCTAAACCTTTCTTTCTGTCACAGTTTCAAAACATGTCGCAATTATAAAACTGTAGGCTCAGCCAAAGTCCTTACACGGGCAAGTCTAGGCACTCAGCAGCCATCTTTGCAAACAAGACCAGGCTCCTATATATATGAACAGGGAGAGAGCCACTTGAGAACTGCACTTCCGAAGCTCACCAGGTCATAAAAACTGTATATATAGAAGTAAAATAAAACCCTTTTTACGAAGTTTGGTGACTTCGCCCCAAAATAGGGTTTAAAGAGGACACATGATTTAGTGTCATCATCATTTTTAGATGAAATTATTTTATTCTTGGAGTCTACTAAAACAGAGCTACATGTGTCCCCCTCCTCAGTCCGAAGTCCTTTGTCAGAGCTCAGGTGTCCTTATTATTAGAGGCCAATCTTAAATAAGACGATGATAGGCACAAATCCACTTTCACAACCTAAACTGGATTGGAAATGCTTGGCAGTCAGAAAACATCAGAAATATCAAGTGACTGCTTGAGTCTACAATGGCCTTCAAATGACTATATTTGGAATTTGGAATATTTTTATAAAAAAAGCGGAGTGATATTTTCAATTTGTTGGTGTAAGGCACTTTGTTGATATGTACCCCAGTATTATCCCGTAATAGATTCCATAAAGGTTCTTAGCCCCTGCGTCATCCAGTACGATCACAGAACAGACCCCCTCAGGTATCCTCTATGAAATGCATTACTGGCACCTTGCTTGACAAGTCAAAATATTTGGGACAGCCTGATTCACTGGTGTATGTACGTGAAATGCGGTTAGCCACTGCTCTTACTGTAATTTAATATACTCATTCCGCCTCTTTGGAACAGTCACGTCCAGTATCTGGAGCCTTTCTAAAGCCATGATGGCTGGAGCACACCGAGAGAAAAAAATAGGACGGAACTAGGATAATACAGTCTTTTGTGCTGAAGCTGTTTCGTCAGAATACAAAGCACATTCATCTTGTGGGAAATAAGTAAAAAGGTAACAAAGACAGAAATTAAGGCTGACGAATGGTATGCCTGCTGTCAGCTATAAGGTAAAGGTACATAATGAAGCAACAGATGGAGATGTATGCCATTTCACAGAAGAAAGTCATTAATGGTCAGTGCTAATGATGCATATATTTAATTATATATGATTAATTAAGTAATTATAGTGATTACTCATTGACATTAATTTCACAAATTGAACAACTCCAGGAACAAGATGAAAAGAATGTCAAGCCGTGTCAATAAGGATTTGACTGTTTTAGCAAGACCATCATCACAGCCACGACCACTACATTCGTACATCCTGCTCCTTCTCCTTTTTCACTTTAACTTTTTTAATCCTCTAATCTTTTTTTCCTTGGTTATGTATCATTTGTCTCTTCTTTTAACAAATCTGGAATAATAAGAACTCCAGTAGCTGTATAACCCATATACCTGTTTGAATGGTCTGGTCTAAGGTTCAACGGTTTCCTTGCAGGTGATTCACTTATAAGAAAGATGAACACATTATCCTGCAAATGAAATGCTGAACAAACCGAATAAATCACATAACAGGATGAAGTCGAATGTTATTTGAATGTTCCGTAATCAAGACAATGGATTAATGGACTTTGGAGCGTTTAGGATTTGTGGGTTTGCTTCAGACGTGGATGATTAAGCCCATTTTGGAGGGTAGCCAGCGAGCTCTGAAGTCAGTGCCAAGGTACGCAAATAACAACTGGGTCTGTCTTTAGATGTGGCAAGATGTTTTCCCAAGATTCATTCGAGAGCTGAGTATTGTTTATTTCAATGCTTTTATAGCTTGTATGGTGGTTGGTGCTGCCATAAAAAAAAAAAAAAAAAAAAAAAGGTTCATGGGCCAACCCCAGTTAAAAATGTATTTGTTATGACACAACTCTCTTGTACATTTTCAACCTAAGCTTTAGTGGTGTTTGACTTATTGATTAGACTACATCATATTTACATAAAAAGAAGAAAAAAAAAACATGTTCAACAATGACTATGGAGATGAAGCTGAATCTGGATGCTGTTTCTATTTTTCTTATCACTGAGAGTATAAAAAAAAAGACATTACCTGCTCTAAACAATATTTTTTCATATATTAACAATATAAAAGTGATAATGATGAACCAACAGAGAATCTATCACCCAACTCTGTAGTGCCCTGCAAATCTTTGGGGCAATATACAGTTGTTGCTACGGTTTTATGGCCCACAACTGCACTGTTTGGTACAATCTCATGACTCAAACTCATTTTTTTGAGATCAACATTTATTATGGCTTGAAATGAATGCTAATATTGCTCTGTTTTTGTTGGATGTGTGACAAGGCAACTGTTTAATGGCAGTGAGCCATATAAACTTTTTTAAGACGATAATATGTCAACATGTTGAGATGATATTATGACGAAGGGTGGAAAGAGTACTGGAAAATTGTTCTCAAGTACAAATAATATGACATAAAATAAATTTTACTCACGTAAAAGTACTTATAACTTATAAAAATGCAATCAGATGCTGTGTAATGCAGTCATGTTTGATTTACATTGTTAAAAGGGGGGAAGTGCAGGGGCAAAAATATGGTGATAACAATAAAATGTGATAAAACTATGAAATTTGATTTCACACTCTAACCAACCAATCAAATAAAGTCACCTCACCTCAAGTCACAGCTGAAGGACTCACCATCTGTACTGTAGCATTTAGCCAGAGCCATTATGAGCCATTATGGGACAGCAGCTTCCTCTCTGCTGATTAGGCTCTTTTATGTTTTGCTAATGCTACATAGCCAACATTAGCATTAACAGCTGTTTACTTACCAGTCTCCTCTAGACAGTTCAGACGCTGAGTCACTGTAGCATCCAGTCTGCCCTGAGTTAGTAGCACTGCTCAGAGAATGTATTAAAACCTCTTGTATTGAAAAATGCAACGCCGCCTGAAGATAGCTATTAAAGCTAAAGTTGGCTATGTGGCAATCGCAGAATTTACAAATAATGTCAATGCTTTGACACTAGCCTAATAAGTACAGCAGGGCTATTACAATAAAGTTATTAATGCAGTTGTCAGCGAAGAAGAAAACAGTATTGCTACTGTGTACAACTGTAAAACTCTGCAACTCAATTTGTTATGGAAATAAATTGCTTTTAGTTACAAACAGGGGAACATGCCCTGTACAATATTTAAATCATGAGCTATAACGTCAAACTAATTTGTTTTGTAGGGATAGTGATATATTCTTACATGAGCTAATTTGTGTTTGTGCGTCTTTTCCCCCCTACTCACATTAATCTGGGTGGCGTGCATCAGATCCAGGATGGGCAGCATCTTCTCGTACATGTCACGTATCTTTTGAGTTTCCACCTCTTCCATGTGTTGCTGTTTGGGACTTAGCAGCGTTCCTTGTCCTCCTGTGTCTTTTTTAACGGAACACACAAAGACACCAGTCATTAGCTGTGTATCACTTTGTACCACATTGTGTTCCTCAACCTACAATGACTTGAATACCTGGACATCACGCAGTTTACTTCCACCGCCACATAGGGCGAAACCTTTTGTTTTTAAAATTCTGACAAATAACTGATTTGTCCCTTTATACCAGTTATATTAAGACCTTTTTGTCGAATGACTTATTTCTCTTGCATTCTGAAACATTCAAAAACTGTTTGAAAATAAAAAGTCTAATTTAAATTCAACTCAAAGCTCAGTAGTGGGCCTCTGAGTTAGGGTTAGGGTTAGGGTTAGTCTTTTATTTTTGGAGAGCATTGAGATTTTACCAGCACCTCAGATAAACATGGCCAGGGGAATACTGCACAGACATGCCTGTCATTGTTAACCCATGTGTGCTACAGCCCATGTAAGGGACTGATGACACTATAATGGTGATACTATAGAAACCACCACGCCAGAAGGCATTGCACTACAAAGCTCCAACAACACACACACACACACACAAATCTTGGCCTGGCTATACCCATGCAAGCTTGGTAAATACAATAACATGAATCTTTTGACCACTTGATGTTACTCATGCATGCATAACTCCCCTTTTGCACAGAAAACCCCATTTTCTAAAACCAGAGCGTCTCTGACCCACTAAACTACTTTCTTTCTGAAGGAAAAGGTAATGAGGTACATTGTAAATGCTGTGCATCTTCGGGCGGGTGGGTTTTTATATTATGTCTATAACATGCTTGAAAATGTAGCCATGTAAATGTCCGTGCAGTTACACCAATATACAACACAACATTATATTTAACTTTAGTCAGTTAAAGAAGTTATTAATTAGCAGGACATCCCGATATGTTACATCTTTGGCTATCGTAATTTATCATTTCTGTGCATTATCTCCACATTAATTCTTGAGATCTGATAACTCTTCAGAAACATGATTGTAATTGTCCATATTAAACCACTTTATTTGGTGGTTAAATTAAAGGTCAGAAATGGAGTGGGTCTGTTCAAAAAAGGGCTGCATTTTTTCATGCATCACTTTTGTCCATTTGAAGTTATTCTTCTATAGGTAGGAATGTATGTCGGTACCATTGTTGCTCATTGGCCACTAACACCTCCATACTTCATCTTGGGACATCCATCCATCCATCATTATCTACACTGTGCAGGTTTGCGGTGAGGGCTAAACCAATCCCATCAGACACTGGGTAGGGTACAACCTTGACTTGGACAGGTTGCCAGGCTATTGCAGACACGTAGGGCCACAACCCATTTCTTTGGGTAAATTGAGTCCCCAAACTTAATTAAGACATGCCTTTGGATTGTGGGAGGAAGGTGGAGTACCAGGAGGGAACCCTCGCACAACAAAATACAAAGACCCCAGGCCTGCACCCAATCTTCCTGCTGTGAGGCAACACTGTAACCACTGTGTCATGGCACTTAACTAACCAAGGAACCAAGAAATGAACATCGCTTTCTGTCCTGATCATCACTTTCTACCCTAGCAGTTAAGCTCTTAATGACTTTAACATGTACGCCCACATTGTTTATATGACTGGTTAAATAGACACTTTTCTTTGACAGTTATTCCAAATGACATTAAAGCATCAGGCCTAACCGCAGTTTATACTTGATGCACATTGATATCAGGTGACACATTTTGATGTGCATCAGTGCATTTATACCTAAAATCGTCTGTGTTCACATTTAGGTTGAATGAGTTTAGTATATCTTTCTTTTTTTTTTTTGTGAATGTTAAACTACAATAAATGCTATTAAATAGCAATGAAGTACTATACTTAACGAGCCATATTGCCGTCACACGAGTAGATAAGAATAATTCAATGACCACCCATTCTGTACACAAACCTGGGAGAGAGGGCCAGATCCTTGAGTACATTTTCTTGAGGAAGAGGCCGTCCTCTCGCTTCCTAAAGCCAAGGGTGATGAGGTAATACTGAGGGGCAGCAGCAGGAAACAACCAGTCAGTGGTCTGAGGGAGAATGTGGCCACCTCGGGGATCTGTGGAAAATGAAAGAAAAAGAACTGGTCAAGATGTTTGGTGCTGGGATCTGAAAGAGGAATTAGGTTCTGTTCATTGCTACATTAGTATTCAATGTGAAAAGTGCATATTACTGCCTTCAATGTGTTTCTGACTGTTATTTGTGACCCAGGTGGGATCAGGCTTGCTTCTCCTCACTCTAGATCAGCACTGATTTCTTGCAGCACCAATAGTGACCTTAACGGTAACTAATTGTACCACAGTTGTTATTATTATTATTATTATTATTTATAAGTAACAGAGAAAGTGAGATGAACAATAACTATCATGGACAGTCACTGTAGCAACACAGTCATAAAGATACATACTCTGCTCGTGTGTTTTAAAATGTATCATCGCTATTAGAAATATTGCATTTACTCATATGTGGAGAAAATATGATGACCATTGACAATATGGCAATAATTGATTATTATTTGCTCTTGGTTTTTCATGAGGTTGTTAAACGTGATGATTGAAGTGAAATCCAGGATGATTACAATCTGCATCAAGTGTTAAAAACAGTGAGGGGTACACTGAGCACCACTGAGTCTCATAATAGCAATAGTCTAAAACACCTGACCTTACTGGATTTATGATGGGCTGTATGGGAATTTCATTGTTTATGCAATCAAAGCTGATTTTAATAGAAATTTGATAATGATATACTTACTATGCAGGATTTTACCATAATATGTAAGCAGCAAACATGCAGTGATCACACAGTAATCTGTTTTTGTATGTAGAAAATTAGAAAAAAAAAGTATAAATACACAGATATATTTTTGTTTTAACAAAAGATTGAATGACTGCATAATGTGAAAAATATCTCTTGTGATGACAAGCCACAAACAAGCATTAGTCAAGTAGTCAACTCTGCTGCTCGACTGAGCTTTTTAACCCTTTTCAATTCAGTTCAAACCGAGTTGATCAATATTATTCTCGGGAGTTGGTGGAGACCGAATCAGACCCAGAAGGACAATGAATATTAGACTCATTTATCAGGTGGTCAAAACTAAGCTTAATTACTAACCCTAATTTATTTATTTAAATTTTTTATTGATTAACTAATTTATTTCTCTTAGTAGTATTTCTTCCCTGTCAAAATTGTAATATAAACACACTGCATATATAAAATTCTACTGGAAGATAAAATGGCATTTGTAAAACCAGAGGGGCCATGGTAGCAAACACGGACAGATAGCCAAGCAAAGGAGAGCAGACAGGGCAATCTTACCTGCTGTATGATTGTGGGTATGTCATACCTGCAGATATGATGGCAGGCCTGGTCCCATTTTAACCAAATTTTAAGATTATGTGCAAAAGGATGGTAAAAGACAAGCTCTTATTGTGATGGCTGTCTGACTGAAGGGTGTTTTCCTCCATGGGACAACAATCTGGATTATAAATTTGTTAAATGCAGTATTTTATCTCTCTCTCTCTCTCTCTCTCTCTCTCTCTCTCTCTCTCTCTCTCTGTCTCT